>CM053771.1:173711621-173787337 GCA_028658325.1 Potorous gilbertii | reverse complement strand
CAAATGGGGAGAAAATTTTGGAACCCAAATTTTTGTGAAAATGAATGTAAAAAGTTAAATAAATAAATTTATATTAAAAATTTTATGTCAACAACAACAACAACAAAAACTAATCTCTCCCCTCTACTCCCTATCCTCCCCCACAAGAACACAAGAAAGAAAAATTTTCTAGGTGGCTATCTTGGAAATTACTACTCCATGGTGTATTTGAAAATAATTCATCGAGGGGAAGCATTTGTTAATTAAAACTGCTGATTAAACAGACAAATTGCAAAGAAACACCTGCTTCTAAAATTGATTTCTGTTTAAGTATAAATATTTTAGCCACAATGGATGTGAAAGCAGAATGTCAATGATGTTTAATCTTTATCTCTCATTACACCTATAGATTAACCTTTGCAAAAATCAGGCACTACACCCTGGTGTTCAGAATGAATTACTGTTAAGGACAAGAGCTGAACCAATTAAACACAGCATTAGTGTGCTTTGCTAAAGAACAAAAACCCATCCAGAACAAATATTCTAGCACTGAAGTCATAATGAGATGGTTCAGGTTAAAGTGGCAGCTATATTCAAACCTCCTGTATTTTTCAGGTTTATGATGAGGATAACAAAGGGATAAAAAACTCTTTTCAGGATGGTATTTCTCATCTCAAGTATTCTCTTGACCCTTGCAGGATACATTTTTCTTGTTAAATTTCAAGAAATTTCACTGAACTGTACCCAACTTGCCTGAAGGCAAACAAGATTCCCTCCTCACCTCCACCTCAACTCCATTCCCACCCTCTTCATAGCAAAGTCTCCTTTCAGTCATCAAGCATTCACTAAGGACTATGTGCCAGACATTGTGCTAAATTCTAGGAATACAAATAAAAGCAGACTTTACTAAGAAATTTCCAGATCATGTGAGCAACAAGAAGGAGACTAGATTTTTTTTTTCTCTGATCCCCCGTAAACAGTAATTATGCACCAAAGATAAAGCAACTCCAGTTGTCTCCCTGGTCTGGGACACACAGAATCCAAAACAAGGCAAAAATAAATAAAGAACCCCAAAATTCTGAACTGACGCTTACTGACCCTGATCTCATTCATTATCCTTCCCCCACCTCCCATGCTAGTGGCACCCAGGCTGCACTAAGAGATCCAAAGACATGACACAGGCTTACAATAAAATCTGTCTTTACACCTGAGGCTCCCCTCACTCTTTTAAGCACCATGAAGACATCAACTCCAAGAAGCAGAAATTTGCTTGTGCTGCGACAAAGAGTGAGTGGAGCCTCAGTCTTCCAGGAACAAAAGCCTGGCAGGGGCCACAGCCCTATAACACCAGTGCTGCAAATACCTGAACTTCATGTGACACTATTACCAAAATTAATTGACATTTTTAATGCTACACCAATTAAATTACCAAATTTAAAGAACTTGATAAAATAATAGCAAAATTCATTTGGAAAAATAAAACATCTGGAATATCAAGGGAAATGATAAGAAGAAGCAAGGATGAAGGGGGAATCACCTTAGAGACATCAAACATAATAAACATTATAAAATATCACCTGTCAAAACTACCTTGTAGTGGTTATAGAATAGAGAGATTAATGGCACAAACTAGGCATGAGAAATTCAAAAACAATAGAACTTTTATAAAGTTAATAAACCAAAAAGCATAAATTACCTAGGAAAAATATCTATTGGATTTTTTAAAACCAGCTAGAAAAACCTGAAAGCATTTTGGCAGAAATTAGGCTTAGACAATCAACTTACACCATACTTCAAAATATATCCTATACAGACATATGACCTTAATTTAAAAACTGATATTATTATAAAAAATTGTAACAGGAACAGATTATACCTCTTATAGCTATGGGTAGAAAATGTACTTTTATTTTTTTTATTAATTTTATTTATTTTTAGTGTTCTACAATCACTACCATATAACTTAGATTTTTGTTTCCCTTACCTACCCCACACCTTCCCCCTCCCTCCCCAAGATAGCATACAATTCTATATAGGATCTACATATACATTCCTATTAAATACATTTTCACTACAGTCATACCGTATGGAAGAACTAAAATGAATGGGAAAAATCATCTAACAAACCAAAACATAATACACACACACAAAAAAATTATCTGCAACATTCTGCAATTGACTTCCATGGTTCTTTCTCTGAATGTGGAGGGCATTTTGCCTGAGATCATTGGGAATTTTTTTTTTAAGTCCTTGCATTGCTAAGAAATTTCAAGTCTACCAGAAAAAAAACTCTTGCACACTGTGGTCATT
Organism: Potorous gilbertii; assembly: GCA_028658325.1. Lineage (NCBI taxonomy): Eukaryota > Metazoa > Chordata > Mammalia > Diprotodontia > Potoroidae > Potorous > Potorous gilbertii. The sequence goes on along the minus strand of CM053771.1, from coordinate 173,785,048 downwards.
GTTGTGCATAAAGTTCTCCTGGTTCTGCTCCTTTCATTCAGTATCATATCATACAAGTCTGTCCAGGCCTCTCTGAAGTCTTCTTGTTCATCATTTCTTATAGCACAATAGTATTCCATTACATCCATATACCATAATTTATTTAGCCATTCCCCAATTGATGGGCATCCCCTTGATTTGCAGTTTTTGGCCACTACAAAGAGTGCTGGTATAAATATTTTTGGACATATGGGACCCTTTCCCATTTTTATGATCTCTTGGGGATATAGTCCTAGAAGCAATATTGCTGTGTCAACGCGTATACACAATTTTGTAGCCCTTTGGGCATAGTTCCAAACCAGAACTATGGTTGGATGAGCTCACAGCTCCACTAACAATGTCTTATAATTGTGTTCATATACGCCCTGGGTTTGTTTTGGCAAGTAAACTCCCAAATATTTTATAGTGTCTACCCTAGCTTTAAATGAGATTTCTCTTTCTATCTCTTGCTGTTGGACCTTGTTACTAATATACAGGAATGAAGAAGATTTGTGTGGGTTTATTTTGTACCCTGCAACTTTTCCAAAATTCTTTATTATTTCAAGTAGTTTTTTACTTGAATCTCTGGTATTCTCTAAGTATATCATGTCATCTGAAAAGAGGGATAATTTAGTTTCTTCTTTGCCTGTTCTAATTCCTTCAATTTCTTTAACTTGTCTAATTGCTACCGCTAACATCTCTAGAACCATATTGAATAATAGTGGTGATAATGGACATCCTCATTTCACCCCTAATCTTATTGGAAATGCATCTAGCTTAACTCCATTGCATATAATGCTTGCTGAAGGTTTTAGGTAGATGTTGTTTATTATTTTACGGAAAGTTCCCTTTATACCTATATTCTCCAGCATTTTTAACAGGAATAGGTGTTGTATTTTGTCAAAAGCTTTTTCTGCGTCTATTGAGATAATCATGTGGTTTCTCATGTTGATATGATTGATAATGCTAATAGTTTTCCTAATATTGAACCAGCCCTGAATTCCTGATGTGAATCCCACTTGATCATAATGTATTATTCTCGTGATAAGATGATGAATTCATTTTGCTAAAATCTTATTTAAAATTTTGCATCTATATTCATTAGAGAATTTGATCTATAATTTTCTTTCTCTCTTTTGTCTCTTCCTGGTTTAGATATCAAAACCATATTTGTATCGTAAAAAGAATTTGGAAGGACTCTTTCCTGTTTTCAAAAATTCAAAAATTTCAAAAAATTTTTGAAATTAAGTGGAATTAACTGTTCTTTAAATGTTTGGTAGAATTCACTTGTAAATCCATTTGGCCCTGAAGATTTTTTCCTAGGGAGTGTGATAACTTATTCAATTTCTTTTTCTGAGATGGGGTTGTTTAAGTATTCAACTTCCTTGTGTGTTAATCTGGGTAATTTGTATTTTTTAAAATACTCACCCATCTCATTTAGATTGTCGAATTTATGGGCATAAAGTTGGGCAAAGTAATTTCTAATTATTGTTTTAATTTCTTCCTCATTGGAGATGAGTTCATCCTTTTCATTTTGATATTAGTAATTTGGTTTTCTTCTTTCTTTTTTTTTAATCAAATTGACCAAAAGTTTATCAATTTTATTAGTTTTTTCATAAAACCAACTATTGGTTTAAATTATTAGTTCAATAAGTTTTCTTAATTTCAATTTTATTAATCTCTCCTTTGGTTTTCAGTATTTCTAATATGGTATTTACTTGGTGATTTTCAATCTGTTCTTTTTCTAGCTTTTTCAGATGCATGCCTAAGTCATGGATCTCCTCTCTCTCTGTTTTATTCATGTAGGCATTCAAAGATGTAAAACTTCCCCTAAGAAATGCTTTTGCAGTATCCCATAAGATTTGGTAGATTGTCTCATTATTGTCATTCTCTTGAATGAAGCTGTTGATTGTTTCTATGATTTGTCATGTAATACTTCTTTAGGATTAGATTATTTAGTTTCCAATTAATTTTTGGTTTATCTTTCCATGGCCGTTTATTACATATAATTTTTATTGCATTATGATCTGAGAAGGATGCATTGACTATCTCTGCCTTTCTGTACTGGACTGTGAGGGTTTTATGCTCTAGAACATGGTCAGTTTTTGTATATGTTCCATGTACCGCTGAGGAAAAGGTATATTCCTTTCTATTCCCATTTCTCCAGAAGTCTATCATATCTACCTTATCCAGAGTTTTATTTGCCTCCTTAATCTCTTTCTTGTTTATTTTGAGGTTAGATTTATCAAGTTTGGAGAGGGGGAGGTTGAGGTCCCCCACTAGTATAGCTTTGCTGTCAATTTCTTCCTTCAACTCCCCCAACTTCTCTAAGAATTTGGATGCTATACCACTTGGAGCATACATGTTTAGTAATGATATTGCTTCATTGGCTGTGGTGCCTTTTAGCATGATATAGTTTCCATCCTTAACTCTTTTGATTAGATCTATTTCTGCTATTGCTTTGTCTGAGAATAGGATTGCTACTCCTGCTTTTCTTATATCAGCTGAAGCACAATATATTCTGCTCCAACCGTTTACCTTTACCCTGTGTGTATCCCCCCATTTCAGATGTGTTTCTTGTAAACAACATATTGTTGGATTATGGCTTTTAATCCATTCTGCTATACATCTCCATTTTATGGGAGAGTTCATTCCATTCATATTCACAGTTATGATTACAATCTGTGTATTTCCCGCCATCTTTTTTCCCACCATTTGTGCTTTTAGTTCTCATGTCTCCCTTCTCCTCAATAGTTTTCACTTTTCACCACCACCCACAATCTCCCCTTCCTTCTTTTAGCCCCACTCCCTCTTACTCCCCTTTACCCTTACTATTTCTTCCCTCCCTTTAAGCTTCCCTTCCCTTTCTTTCCCCTTCCCTCCTACTGTCTACAGAGTTAATTAGAATTGTATATTTAAGTTTATTGCTACCTCCTTGAACCAAATTAGATGAGAGTACCTCTCAAACAATGCTCATCTCCCTCCCCTCTTTGTCCTCTACTATAATTTTGTACTTCCTGTGATGTAATTTACCATTTTCTGCTTCCTCCTTTTCACATCTTCTGTTATAATCCCTTTGCATGCTTACATCATATTTTCATCATCACATTTACTTCATATCCATTCTTTCTACGTATATCTCTTTTATATTTCATAATAAATGTACATTTCTCAAGATTAACAGGTATCATCTTCCCTTATAGGGAGGTAAACAGTTTGCCCAAATTGAGTAACAAGTTTTGGGATTTTTTCCCCTATTTACCTTTTTATGCCTCTCTTGAGACTTGCATTTGAAGACTGAATTTTCTATTGAGTTCTGGACTTTTTGTCAGGAAAGACTGGAAATCCCTTTCTTTGTTGAATGATCATCTCCTTGCTTGAAATGTTATGCTGAACTTTGCTGGGTAATTGATCCTTGGTTGTAGTCCCAGCTTCTTTGCCTTATGGAATATCGGATTCCAATTTCTTTGATCTTTTAATGTAGAAGCTGAAAGGTCCTGTGTGATCCTGACTGTAGCTCCACAATATTTGAATTGTTTCTTTCTGGCTGCCTGTATGTAGTATTTTCTCCTTCACTTGATAGTTCTCAAATTTGGCAACAATATTTTTGGGAGCTTTTAGTTTGGGATCCCTTTCAGGAGGTGAATGGTGGATTCTTTCAATGACTATTTTGCCCTCTGGATCTAGCACTTCTGGGTAGTTTTCCTTGATGATTTCTTGGAATATATTTCTCATCATGCTTCTCTGTTAGGTCAATAATTCTTAAATTTTCTCTCCTGGATCTATTTTCCAGTCAGTTGTTTTTCCAATTAGATATTTTACATTTTCTTCTATCTTTTCATTCTTTAGATTTTTTTGACTGATTCTTGATGTCTTATAGAGTCATTAGTTTCTGCCTGCCCAATTCTAATTTTTATCAAATTGTTTTGTTCAGTTAACTTTTGCATCTCCTTTTCCATCTGTCCAATTATTCCTTTTAAGGAATTATTTTCTCCAGTCATTTTTTGAACTTCTTTTTCCATTTGTTCAATTTTCCTTTTTAAAGAGATGTTCTCTTCATGGAATTCTTTTTTCATGCTTTTAAAATCATTGGCCAGTTTCTCTTCTATTTCTTTCTTCAGCTGTTACAGGAGAACTGTATGTGCTTGTGAGCAGTTTGTAGTCCCTTCCAAAGTTTCAGATAGGAGTACAGTCTCACTATTGACCTCCTTGGTATTCGTGTTTTGGTCCTTGTCCCCATAGAAAGATTTTGTGGTTTTTTTCACCCTTGCTTTGCTTTTTCTTGCTCATGATGGTGATTGTGTGTTGTGGCTACTGGTCCTTTTGGTTAGAAGCTGCAGAACTTGGTGTTGAGCTGACTGGCATGAAAAAGCCAAGGGCAGGAGCTAATTTATCTTTTTCAGTGTGTGTTTCCCTGATCAGCTCTGGGGCTAGCTTGTTAAGTGTGGAGGAGGAGTGGTCTGGTCACAGATCTCCTCATCTGAACTGATGCAAAGGCAAGCTTAGGGGTTGGTGACCCCAGTGCCTTATTATCTTTCCATTTCCCCTGGAGTGCTGAGGCACACCTGGATCCAGTGCAAGTTTCCAACCCTCCTGGGGTCTCTCTCCTTCCAGTTCATCTCTGCAAGAGTAAAAGAAATCCCTCTTAGCTATTTTCCTAGCCTCAGATGTTATGAGACTGTTTGCCACTGTTCCCACTGATCCAGGATTTTTCTGGGGATTTATTTTATGTGGCTCCTGGAAGTTCAAATTGGTGACTTACAGACATTTAGTCTTCCAAGTGAAAGTCTCAGGAGCTGCTACAGCTGATATCTGGAGCCCAGCAGCTGTCACTGGCTTGGCTCTGCTGGTCTCCTGCCCTGGGCTGCCACTCTGCCTTTCTGCCATGCTATTGTTGTCTGCAACTGCCCCAGGGTTTTCCCATTCAGCCACACTGCTACGGGATGCACGGCACTGTGTGCTGTGAGCTCACCCCCGAGGAGCATATCCTTCCTGTTGACTTTCCAGTCTGTCCTGGACTGTGAATGTGCCACAATCTGTCTCCTATTGGATCTGCACCTCCAAAATTTGGTCAGATTCTATGTTTAGAGGTATCTGAAGGAGCTTGTCTAAGAGCTTAGGTGAATCATTGCTTTCACTCAGCCATCTTAGCTCAAAAATGTACTTTTAACAAAATAAGAGATAGAGGATAACAAAAGATAAAATAGATAACTTTGATTACTTGAAACTTAAAGGCTTCTACACAGACAACATTAATATATCTAGGATAAGAAGGAAAGTAGTCAAATAAGGAAAAATTTTATATTAAATTTCTCTGACAAGGATTTGGTATTCATTTATATGTGTTTGTGTGTCTACATATCTATGTGATGTGTGTATAATTATATATATATATATGTATGTATGTATGTATATGTAAAGCCATTCCCTGAAAGATAGTCAAAGGATTTGAATAAATAGTTCTCCAAAGAAGAACTGAAAAGTATTTAAAACCATATAAAAAATGTTCTGAACCATCAATATTTAGAGAAATCTAAATTTTTTAAATCCTGAGGTTTCACTTCACACCCAGAAAACTGGAAGGAGAAAGACATTGGCAGCAGTCAATGACAGAGATGTTGTTGAAAGATAGGCACATTAATACATTGTTGGTAGAACTATGTTACAATATAACCACTTTAGAAAGCAATTTGGAATTTTGCGGATAAGGTAACTAAAATGTCCATACTCTTTGAACCAGAGGATCCATTACTGGGCTTATATCTCAAGGAAGCAATGGATAAGAAAAAGCTGCCATAGATTCAAAAATATTTATAGCAGTGCTTTTTGTGATAGCTAAAAATTTGATACAAAGTAGATGCCCTGTGATGAACAATAATTAACATTCATCTGAGCTTTTTCACAACTTTTCTATTTCATAAATGAAGTAGAAATTCATATTGTCTTCTCTCAGCCCCTTTCTTCAAGACTCCATATCTAGAAAGCTCTAATTGTTTTAAAGTTTGTCCTTACCTCAAGCTTAAATCTGCCTCCCTTCAATTTCCATTCATTCCTGCTCATTCTGTCCTCTGGGACAGAACAAGAGTAATAATCTCATCCATGTGACAGCACCTCCTATACTTGATCTCTAATATCTTGTCCCTGAAAATTCTCTGATGCCCAGGCTCTTGTCAATCTATCCTCAACTGGAATGCCAGCTTTTCCCTAACCACCCTCTAGTCCTTATGAAACAGGAAATCAGGTAATATAAGGAATAACAGTGTCCTAACTCAGTTAGTTAGAGTATTAGACTATCAATTAAACTGTTAGAGTAACTCTGGGAAAAATGGTTCCAGCATTGACACATTATTTTTTATGCATTTAATCAACTGAAAAGGGATGCAATTGAATGTATGCTTTATGATAAGCAAGTTTTCTTTCTAGGGTTTCTGGTCTATGACATACTGGGCAGGTTAAAGGAAGCACTAGATTTGTAGTCAGAAGACCTTGGCTTGAATCTTAGTTCTGAAATTCACTATCACTTTGAGCAAATCATTTTCCCATTCCAAGTCTTGGTTTTCCCAATCTAAAAATAAGGGTATTATAACAGATGAACTCTAAAGACTTCCAGTTCTAAATATATGTTATGATTCCCTGCTTTTCCAGATTTTGCCCACTCTTTCTCTATGTCATCCTCAATCAATTGCTACCATGGAAAAGAAGAAAAAGTGGAAGAATTACAGTTAACTTTTGACTAGCAGTGGCACGAAGGCAAAACCAACTCCTTTTTTCAGTTCCTTCATAGGAAAGAAATTTGAGCAATCAGGTCTACATAAGAGCATAATAGAAGAAGTTGGCAAATATCTAGCAATTTGAGCAGTTAATACCAATATAGATCATCAGGAAAGACCAAACTTGGTCAAAAGTCAATATAGGTCATTCAGCAAAAACAAAAGCCTCTGTTTCCATATCACTTTAAAATGATGTCCCTTCATATTGCATCCATCATGACCTTTCCCTGTTGTCATTGTCATTAAATAGGATTTTTACTTCTCTTTTAGGTATAATTTTGACCTTAGCTTATGATGGGTATGAAGTGTGTATTATTCACTTTTAAGTGAGACTATCAGTGTGATCCAACAATCACTTGTGATTCATGGGAATTATCTAGTCTAAAATTTTTTCACTGGTGCATTAAATTCAATAAATTCCAATATTAAAGCAAAAAGGAGCCAGGAAAAAAATAATTTGGGAGGTAGGGAAATTTCATTTCTGAATAGTCAGAATATCATTCAAGAGATTCAGCTGAGGCCATACAGCATAAGCATAATAATGTGCCTATCTTTTATGACTAGAAAATTATTTAGACATTCATTTTGAAAGTGGAAAGTTATCATTCTTGGCTTTTAAAAAATATTCCTGTCTGATAGTCTGGCTTTTGTTTAAATGATATTCCCAAATCTCAATGATGGCTGTCTCCCTTTCCCATTCTACCAAAAAGAATACATCTTATCCCTTTGGTTTTTAATTTTATAAAATTATTTCCTCATTTTTTAAAAGAGTTTATTCCTTGTAGTCTGTTTATTACTTTCAGAAATTACATTTTCTACCAAGAGAGTGAATGGATTCTTTTTTTTCAGTTTCAACAATGGAGGAAGGGAGGTAGAGAGAAAACTTCCATTTAGGCATTTTTATTATGTTTTCCAATCTAATACATTTTTAATGAAACTTCATGGTTTTAATGTTTCCTTAACTTTTCTTCAAAGGTACAGATAATTTCCTAACATTTTTATTGAACCTATCAACTTTGTAAGAGAATATTTATGAAATAAGGACTTTAATAGACTTTAAAGCAAAAAAGAAAGTATACAGGTATACCTTACTTTAAGCAAACTTCCTTAACAAAAAGAACAATTACATATAGCTTCCAAGAATTGTTTGCTTTGTAAAATGAATCCCTAGAAAGGGATTGTTGTTGGGGTTTTTTAAATTGTAATAATATAGCTGATATCCATATAGCACTTTAAAATTTTCAATGCCCTGTGTGGGTGTTTGTGCATGTGTGTGTGCCTGTGTGTGTGTGTTGGGGATGTTAAAAAAAAGTTCATAATCCCTACCATTAACAAAATGATATATTCTATGTGTGTATGTGTGTGAGAGATAGATAGACAGATAAATAGATATACAGAGAGAGAGAGAAACTTTGAACTTATCAATCATGTCCCTCCCCTCACCAGGAACCTCAGTATTCTAAGATCACATCAGCCTTGGTACTCATACCTTATTTCCCACTCACCTGCACTCCTTTAGATTTGCCATACCTACTCCCTGCTTTTATAACCTTTTTCAACTTCCTTTTGTATATCATCTTCCCTCATCAGATTTTAACTTTCAGGGGGAAAGGGACTGTCTTTCTTTTTGGTATCTTTATCCCCAGTACTTGGAACAGTGCCTGGAATATAGTAGTCACTTAATGCACATTTCTTGACTGACTATTAAAGTAGGAATTATCTTTAGTTTTGTTTCTGAATCCCCAGCACTTTTACGCAGCACTTGAAATAAAAATGCCTAATAAATGCTTTCCTTCATTCATTCCTCTTATTTGATCTTTACAACAATCTTGTGAGGTAGGTGCTAATATTTTCCTCATTTTACAAATAAGAAAACTGAGACAATGTTAAATGACTTACCCAAGATCACACAACCACTATGTACATGTCAAAGGCAGAACTTGAATCCAGGTCTGCCTGACTCCAAGTCAAGCACTCAAAGACACTTTGTCAAGCACTAGGAGAACTAGGCAAGTTTTCTAATACATTTTCACTATTATTTATCACATTCTTTTCTTTTTAAATTTTGAGTTCCAGATTCTCTCCTTCCCATCCATCACTCCCACACCCTCTTAGAAGGCAAGCAATATGATATCAAATATATATGTGAAATCATGAGATACAGATTTTCCATATTAGTCATATTGCAAATGAAAAAATTAGAAAGTAAAAAAAAAACATACTTAAATTTGTGCTCAGAGTTCATCAATCTTCTCTCTGGAGGTGGATAGCATTTTCTCATCATGAGTCCTTTAAAGTTGTCTTGGATCATCAATGACAGTAACCAAATCTTTGACAGTTGATCATCATTACAACATTGCTGTTATTAGAAACAATGATCTAGCTCTTCATACTTCACTTTGTATCAGTTCATTTGGACTTGCCATGGTTCTCTGAAACCACCCTCCTCATCATTTCTTATAGTACAATTGTACCATCACAATCATAAGCCATAACTTGGTTAGTCATTTCCCCAAATGATGGGCATCTCCTCAAATTCCAATTCTTTGCCAACACAAAAAGAGTTGTTATAAATATATATATATATATATGTATGTATGTATGTATTTGTGTGTGTGTGTGTGTGTGTGTGTGTGTGTGTGTGTAGGTCTAATTCCACTTTTTATGATCTCTTTGGAATACAGATCTAGTAGTGGTATTGCTGGGTCAAAGTATAAGCACAGTTTTATAACTCTTTGGGCAGTTTCAAATTGCTCTCCAGAATGGTTGGATCAATTCATACATCCACTAACAATGCGTTGGTGTCCAAACTTTCCCCACATCTTCTCCAACATTTAACATTTTCCTTTTCAATCACATTAGACAGTCTGACAGGTGTAAGGTGGTAGGTCAGAGTTGTTTTAATTTGCATTTCTCTAATCAATAGTGATTTAGAACATCATTTTTTTGTTGACTATAGTTTCGATTTCTTCTCCTGAAAATTGCCTATTCATATTCCTTGACCATTTATCAATTTGAGAATGGGTCTTATTTTTAAAAATTTTATTCAGTTCTATACTCAATATATTTTGACAAATTATCAGAGAAAATTGTTATCATTTTTTAAATATTGCTTCATTGTCTATAGTATCTTTTAGCAAAATGTAGTTCCCCAATTATCTTTTAATTAAATCTATGTTTCCTTTTGCTTTATCTGAGAACATGATTGCTACCACTGCCTTTTTATTTCATATAAAGCATATTAGTTTCTGCTCCCCCCAGACCTTTATTATAACTATATGTGTGACTCCTATTAAGAAAAAAAAAACACCTATTGTTAGATTCTCACTTGCAATACATTCTACTATCTGCTTCCATTTTATGGTTGAGCTCATCCTATTCACATTCACAGTTATGATTTTTAACTGTGTATTTCCCTCTATCTCATTTACTTCTGTTTCTTCTTCTCTCTCTCTGCTCTGTCCTTCTTCAAAAGTCTATTTTGCTACTAACCACTTCCTCCTTTAATCTGTCCTCCCTTTTATAAACACCCCCTCTCTCTTTCATCCTCCTTTCCCTCCTATTTCCCTGTAGAGTAAGATCTATTTCTATACACAACTGAGTGTGTTTCCCTCCTTTAACCAATTCCAATGAAAGTGAGGCTCAAGTATCGCCAACTAACCCCTCTTCCCCATTTTCCCATCCTCTATAAAAAACTCTTCATTTCATGTCACTTTTATGTAAGGAAACTTTCCCCATTCTACCTCTCCCTTTCCCCTTTTCCTAATGTAGCCCTCTTACTCACCTCTTCATTTTTTTTACATCATTCCATCATAATTGACTCCCACCCATAACCTAATAACGATAAAGTTCTTAAGAGTTACATGTATCATCTTCCAATGTAGGAATGTAAACAATTTAACTTTATTGCATTCCTAACAATTGCGCTTTCATGTTTACCTTTTTTGGTACTTTACTTGCATCTTTTGAATTTATTTAGCTGTGGTATTTTCATCAGAAATGCTTGAAAGTCCTCTTTTTCATTAAATATTCCTTTTATTCCCTGAAGGATTATACTCAGTTTTACAGGGTAAGTTATAATTGGTTGTAAATCTTTGCTCCTTTGCCTTCCAGAATATCATATTCTAAAGCTTCCACTCCTTTTATGTTGAAGCTACTAAATCTTGTACGATCTTAACTGTGGCCCCACAATATTTGAATTGTTTCTTTCTGACAACTTGCAATAATTTCTCCATGACCTGAGATCTGTAGAATTTGGCTATATTTCTGGGAGTTTTCAGTTTGGAATCTCTATCAGAAGGTAATCCATAGATTCTTTCAATTTCTATTCTACCCTCTGGATCTAAGATATTAGGGGCAGTTTTCCATGATAATTTCTTTCTTTATTTTTCTTATGCTTTTATTTTTTTTACTAACTTGTTTTCAACAATCACTTCTATGTTTTAAATTTTCTCCCCCTTCCTCCTCAAGACAGCATGCAATCTTATATGAGTTCTTTACATACATTCTTATTAAACACATTTTCTCATTAGTCATGTTGCATAGAAGAATTAAAACAAATTGGAGACTATGAGAAAAAATAAAACAAAAGAGAAAATAGTTGCTTCATTATATGTTCTGATTCCATAGTTCTTTCTCTGGATATGGATGGCATTTTATATCGAGTCCTTTGGAAATATTTTAGGTCCTTGCCTTGCTATGAAGGACTAAGTCTATCAGAAACAGTCCTCATAAACTGTGGCTCTTACTGTGTATAATATTCTCCTGGTTCTGCTCATTTCACTCAGCATCAGTTCCTATAAGTCTTTCCAGGTTTTTCTGAAATCTTGACTGTTCATCATTTCTTATAGCACAACAGTATATTCCATTACATTCATATACCACAACTTGTTCAGTCATTCACCAAATGATGGGCATTCCCTAGACTGCCAGTTCTTAGCCACCACCAAAAGAGCTGCTGTAAATATTTTTGTACATGTGGATCCTTTTCCCATTTTTATGATCTCTTTGGGATATAGACCTAAAAGTGATATTGTTAGGTCAAAAGGCATGCATATTTTTATAGCCCTTTGGGCATAGTTCCAAATTGCTCTCCAGATCCTTGATAATTTCTTGAACTATGATGTCTAAGCTCTTTTTTGATTATAGTTTTCAGACAGTCCAATAATTCTTGAATTATCTCTCCTCAATCTATTTTCCAGGTTAGTTATTTTTCCAATGAGACATTTCACATTTCCTTTTGTTCTTTCACTCATTTAAGGTTGTTTTACTGTTTCTTGATGTCTCCCAGAGTCACTAATATCCATTTGCCCAATTTTCATTTTTAAGGTATTATTTTAATCAGTGAGCTTTTACGCCTCTTTTTCCATTTTGCTGATTCTGTTTTTTAAAGCATTTTCTTTTCTTTAATGGATTTTTGTGCTTTTCCCACTAGGTTAATTCTGTTTCTTTATGGTGTAATTTTCTTCATTATTTTTTGTGCCTCTTTTACCAAGCTGTTAATTCCTTTTTCATAATTTTCTTGCATCTCTCTCATTCCTTTTCTACCACTCATCTCTTTCTTTAACTCTTTCAGGAATCCTTGTTGGTCTTATGTCCAATTAACAATTTTCTTTGAGGCTTGATTTTTAGCTGTTTTCACATTATTGTCTTCTTCTGATATTGTGTCATGGTCTTCTCTCTCACCATAGTAGCTTTTTATGTTTAAGTTCTTTTTTTTAATTGTTTGCTCATTTTTCCAGACTATTTCTTCACTTTGAATGTTATATTGAAGTTGAATTGTATTACCTGAGGTTGGGAGGTACTGTCCCATGCTTTACACTTTTTTGTGCTGCTGTTTTCAGAGATAGTTCTGGGAGTCTGCAAGTTTTCACTGCTTCCAAAGTGGTATGATCCAAGGAGAGGTGCAGTCACTGCTCTCATGATCTAAGCTCTGATATTTACTCAGGAAGGGACCTTGCTCCCCTGCAGCCACAAGTACTAGTTGTCCTCTGCTCCCTTGTACCCCTTTCTGCTCTAGCACTATGACCTTGAATTATGTATGGGCAAAAGAGTTGCTGATCAGTACCAGTTATTCCCAGTGCCAGAAAAGAATCCCCTGTAATCTCTTTCTGACCAGTTTTCCAACCTCTTACTGTCTTTGGCTGAGAACTCCCCAAACTGCTGTTTTCACTGATGTTTGCTGTCACCTCCAGGCCCACCACTACTATTGCCACCTTGTGTGCTCTGGACAAGACTCCACCCTTGTGTCACAGACCTCTCTTGCTGACCTCCTAAGTTTTCTTAGACCAGATAAAAAAGATCTCACACTGACTTTTCCTTGGCTCTGACTCTTCAAAATTTTATTTGAGGTATCATTTTAAAGTTGTTTGAAAGGGAATATATAGAGTTCCACCAGCTTGCTATTTCTAATCCAGTACCTTGACTCTGTCCTGCCAATATATTCTCAATATTATTTCATGTACACTAGTGTTCATCCTTCATTGCTGAAGAAGACCATGCCATCAGAGAAATAATGACATGACTTGCACTTGACTGTTTTGAGTGAGGGAGGGCTATGCAGGTCACCAGCCTCACTTCTCCAGAGCCATCTGAATCCAGTGACCAGATATATTCATCAGGATGACTGGAGATGACCCAGGATGAGGCAATTGGGGTTAAGTGACTTGCCCAAGGTCACACAGTTAGTGAGTGTCAAGTGTCTGAGGTGAGACTTGAACTCAAGTCCTCCTGACTCTTGCTCTGGTGCTCTATCCACTGTACCACCTAGCTGCTCCTTTCATGTACACCAAATTTTCCATGAACACATTCAAAATTTTGAAAACCCACAAAAGAACTCAATTGTCTGGAATTTGGCAAAATATCTTACCATCACTTTCTGGTCACCATAACTTGATTTTTTTTTTATCATGTTATTAACATTGCAAAAGGACAATATAACTGGGTTTTATTTCTTTTTCTATAGGGGTACATTATGTGTATCACATTTGCATGATGCAGATATTTGGGATATCTACCCCAAATATTCAAACAGACTGTCTGTGCCCAACCTGTGGTAGAGCATTCCGAGCTCGTATTGGTCTGAATAGCCACTGTCGGACACACTGAAATTTCACTGTCCAATGGTAATGTCATTTTGTCCCTCTTCGAAGACAAAGGACAACAACCAACCAACATATGTGTACACTACTTTTCACATGTATTTTTTTCTTCCATGCCATAGTAAATAAAGTCTATGCATTCAGACAATTCCTCATGAGGCAGTGCAACAGTTGATAGAAGGTTTGATTAGGAATCAATAAGACCCAAGTTCAAGTTTCATTTCTGACAATATTGACTGGGTGACCTTGGGCAAGTCTCCTAACCTTGTGATCTACATTTGTAGTGGGTCTTTCCTCACTGACAGTTCCTATACCAATTAAGTCACAGATCAAGCCCCCACTCACAAAAGAACTATTCTTCAAAAATTGGCAAATTAACACACTGTGTCTATACTAGCATGTTTTACATATAGATGTTAAATGGTTACTGTCTTCACTGAAGGTGGTAAGCACAACAAAAGTATGTTCCATCCTCTATTGCTAATTATTGTGAGGGAGAATGGGTCAGGGAGGAGCAAAATGTTGAAAAATACAGACAGCTAGATAAGGCAATGCTATAACAACATAGGAAAGTACTGTCACTTTATAATCATTAGTAATCAAAAACTTTATGGACATATTTATGAGACAGAAAAGCAGGTGCTTATTCATTTCCTGATGATGCCAATATTTTCCACCAGCCTTTCCACCATTAGGAGATCTAGTTTCAACATTTATAAGGCACTCTGGACCTGCGCATCTGAATCTTCCAGATTCTACATGCCTCCACCCTCCACTAAAGTTAATCTCACTTGTCTTTGGCATACTCGTTCTAGGGTCCAGATCAGTTAATTAATGACTGAGTCTGTGCAAACTAGTTCACTCAGACTTTTATATCTACTGCTGGCACCAGACCATACTTCAGGTTCTCATCCTATCCAGTTATTCACCCAGATCATATGACCATATGCCTGCAGCTAGGTATATGCTACCCCTGCCTTCAGGTTCCTAGAACAAACTTCCTTTCTTGGTCATCACTGCCCTACAATATATTGTCTTCTGCAATTGGAATGTAAGTTCCTTGAAGCAAGGACTGTCTATCTCTTTTTTTTTTCCATCTGTATCCTGAGCACTAAGCACTATTTCTGGCATATAGTAAGCACTTAATATTTTTTGTATCATTCATTCAATATTCTATCTACTACATACACTTTCTCTTCTAGGTGTCTATAACATGTCTAAATGACTTGGGTAAGGCACAGATTACAACTTTGTATAGATTTTTCTTATTATTTTATGGAGTGAGAAGGTAGAAGGTTAAGTCAGTCAGTCAATAAATTTCTATTAAGTGCCTACTATGCAGAAGGCACAGTGCTAAATGTTGGGGATTCACAGAAAGGCAAAAGGTAGTCCCTGATCTCAAGGATCTCACAGTCTAATGGGGAGACACTAAGCAAATAACTATGTACAAACAAGCTATACACAAACAAGTTTATTCTTTCTAAAAGAATAAAAAGAGAGAAAGTACTAAAGTCAAGGGAGGTCAGAACAGGTTTCCTATAGAAAGTGGGAGTTTAGCAGGGATTTGAAGGAAGTCAGGAAAGCCCAGAGGGAGGGCTGAGGAGGGAGGGCACTAGAAGCATGAAAGACAGTCTGTTAAAACTCATGGAGTCCAAAAGTTTCCATGTACTCCAATGCATTTATAGCTCCACTTTTTCTGATAGCTAAGAACTGGAAACAAAGTAGATGGCCAACAAATTATGGTACATGAATGTAATAGAACACTACTGTGCTGTAAGAAATGAAGGATGTGATAAATACAGAAAAGCATGAAAAGGTCTCTTTGAAGTGCTGCAAAATTAAATAAGCAGAGCCAAGAAAGTAATGTACTCATTAACTATACTATAAATTGATAGAACAATGACACATTAAAAAATCAAAAATAAATGTAACAAAATTGTAAAAATTAAACAGAATTCAAATGAAGAAATATGAGAAGACCCACCCCTTAAATCCACCCTGTCGTTAACTTGAGGCAAGGAGACCAACCAGCAGGAGACTCAATAGTCTAGATATGTAGAGGTCCTTCACCAGAGTGGTGGCCATGTCAGAGGAGAAGAGGGAGGGTACGTGAAAGGTGTTACAGTCACGATATTTGGAGACACTATTTCCCAGAGCTAAGGCCCAACAAGCAGGCTGTGTCCTGAGTTTGGCATAACAACAATCCTTTGGTTCTGGATGATCTCACTCTCTGGCAAAGTGTTTTGTTTTGACCATCACCAGGTGTTCACTGAGGGATTTACATTTGGAGTTTCCCCTGTTTCCCAGGAACCTGAAAGCTATCCGTCACACCACTTGTCATACCTGAAATCCCTGTTTTTTGTAATAGCTAAGTGAACCGAACTAGGTACTGCACTCCAGTTCCCACTGTGCTAACTCCGGTTCTGTTTGTGTCTGTGAGACAATCAACTTGGAGACTATTCCCACAGGACCCAGGGACTCCTGCATTGTCCACACATGAACCTGATGTAGGAACAGCTACTCAAGACCTAGGAATGTTTATGTCATGATCCAGCCCACTTGCGTTGAAACAAAGAGAAGCAAAGACAGAGACAAAGATAAAGGAGAAAATTATAAACGGAAGGATACAATGAGAAAATATCACTTCGGAGTTTGAAAGCTTTAGTAGTGCTCATTATTTGGTATATTAGTTACAGGTAGAACCTCACTGGGAAATGTTAATTGTTCTTTAACAGGATATAGTGGTAGAAAGAAAAACCATCTGCACATGAAGTGGGGGAGGGGAAAAGAGAATAAGCATGTATATGGTGCCTGCTATGTGCCACACGCTTTGCTAAGCACTTTACAAATATGATCACATTTAACCCTGTGAGGTAGGGACCATTACTATCCCCACATGCAGTTGAAGAAACGGACAAGCAGAGATTAAGTGACTTGCTCAGGGTCACAGGACTTAGTAGTCGGAGTCTCAATTTGAACTCAGGTCTCTCTTCCTGACTTCAGGGTCAGTGCTCTATCCACTGTGCCACCTAGCTGTCTCATTATCTGAAGGCAGGCAGATACATATATTGTCCTTAGAAGAGCTATTCTTAAAAGTCAATGGAAACAGAGTCTGATGAAATAAATCAATAAAAACTCTCATTGGTTGCTATGAGAACCAATTCCAGACGGTATTGTTGGCACTGAAATTCCTTACCTACTTTTAATATAAATGCTCATTATCTCATTTCTAAGCCTAAGGAAGGCAAGGAAAAGTTCATAATGCTGTTCAGTTTCTGGGTATAGGCTTAAAGCACATATGCTAAGAAGACAATTACAGGGGATAAAAAACAGAAAACAAGTAACCCTGGTCTTCAAAGAACTCATTCTCAGGAGAAAGACATATATGCTTACTTATATTTTTATTGGGCATTTTGCTTTATTGGTTCTTGATAAACAACATTGATTCGATTACAGGTAAAGTTGGTGTTAATTTAAGGAAGCTTAATCCTGGGACTATTTTACAGGAAGAAAAGTCTGAGAAAAGAGAGTTGGAGGAAGGAAGCTCTTCTGGAGGGAGTGAGATTGAAGGAGAGAACCCTGTAAGATAAGGTTAAGAACATTTTCCTCTTTCCAGACCCTTTCCTTCCTGGCATTTTCCACTTGAAAATGAGTTTCAGGGTTTTTTTTCTAAAAAGCAATCCAAAACACATTTGCTTTCATTTACCTAGCTCAGACCATTTCTCTTCATTTGTCTGGTGGAATTTCTTACATGTTGCTGTTGTTTCTTATAAATCTGCACACACTAACCAGAGAACCAGTGCTCACATAATCTAAGCTTTAAGGTTGAGGCAGATTTCAGCTTAATATATGAAAGAATTTTTCAGCAATTAGGGCTGTCTGAAAAAGGAATGAGCTGCCTTGTGAGGTAATGAGTTTCTGGTAAAGATGTTGGAGTCAGAGCTAGATGAGATCTTGGCAGAAATGTTGTAGAGAGAATTCATATATCAATAAAGGGGTGATGGGTCAGAGTAAGGGATCTATGAGGTTTCCTTCCCATTCTGTAAATCTATTTTTCTGTGTAGTATGCTAAGAGAAAGAGGGGGTGTAAGGACCAGAGATCTCAAGCTGGAAAGGATCTCAGAGGCGCTCTATTCCAACCCCACAAAGTTGTTCGGTTGGTTTTTCATTCATGTCCAGCTCTTCATGACCCCATTTGGGGCTTTCATGACACAGATACTGGAGTGGTCTGCCATTTTGGTCTCCAGCTCATTGTTCAGATGAAGAAACTGACGCAAACAGGGTGAAATGACTTGTCCAGGGTCACACAAATAGAAAGCATCTGAAATTAGATTTGAACTCAGGAAGATGAGTCTTCCTAATTCTAAGCCTAGTGCTCTATCCACTTTGCCACCTATTCCCCCCCCCACACCCCCATCAAGGTTAAACAATTTGACTAAGGTCTCACAGAGAGTATCAGAGACAGAATTTGAACTCTGTATCTCTGATTCTAGAACCGCTGTAATTTCCATTGTATTATAGTATTATCCTTCTGACCATCGTGACAAAAGCAGACAAACAAAAATAGCCAAACCTCTCCTTTTCCTAGACATTTTTTGGCCTCTTTTATGGTGCTGTTGGCCGAATCAGTTTTCTTATTTTTGTAAATTGCTGCCTTCATCACCAACAGCAGGGGAAAAAATGTGTAGAATCTGCTGTCCATATTAAAGTTCTGTTCCATATTCCAATGTTTCCAAAATGATGTGCGGTTAGTTGGGTATATTTATCATCTTGTTTTCAATTTCTGTTTGCCTTGGGCATCTTCCTCCTGCAACATAGCCATATGAGCTCAACGACAGCACATGCAGTGCCAGATGCTAAAAATGCTATGATACAGAGACATGTGACATGAACATGAGCTACTGTTTCCATTGTAATCAAATGAGAATACTGTGGGTAAATTGTCATTAGTTCATCACCATCACAAGCAAGAGTCAACAGATGCCACTGAAAACGATTCATGTAGGCACAAAGGCAGGTTGCAAATATATCCCCTTTAAGGGGATATCAAAAGGCGATTGCCTAGTGAAGTGTGCCAGATGTTGAGGTGAAAGAAAGAAAACCATATCCAAAGGGCCAAGAGCCTGGTGGCCTCTGTCCAGTGCCTCATCACCAAACTGACAGTATGTTTTAGCCCACCTGTCACTTTCTTTTCTAAAGAGGCTAGGAACAGTTTGAGCATGTCTGTTGCAAGGTATGATTAAAACTCACTTGTAAAGGGTCTGCTCCTGGTATCCCTCAAAATCACCAGCAGGACTCTCATTACCAGGGCACAATAAGTGTAGTTTGAAACAGACAACACAAAAAAAGTAAGACAGCTCTCTCTTACCTTTGTATTCATTGCCTAACAATCTTTCTTCTAATCACTTTTCCCCCCAGAACTATGGTTAATTGAAAAAGGGGTTTTTTCCCCTTGGTTCCCAATCCCTAAATAATAAAAAAGGGTTTCAGGTCAAAATAAAACTTGAAGAATTCTGTGTATAAGTGAAAGGAAGCAGTCAACAAACATTTATTAAGCACCTGCTTTGTATTAAATGCTAGGAACATAAAGAAGCAAAAGACGCTCCCAGCTGCCAAGGAGCTCACAATCTAAAGCTGGGAGACAACATACAAAGGACCACATGAGAATAAGATTTACAGAGGAGAATCCTGGGTCTTCTCAGAGGGAAGGTACCAAGAATAAGGAGGCCTGATAAAGGCCTCCTGCAAAAGTGAGACTTTAGCTGAAACTGAAAGGAAGCCAAGGAGGGCAGGAAACAGAGGTGAGGAAGAGAATTCCAGACATGGGGGCAGTCAACGAAAGTGCATAAAGGTGGAAGATGGAGTGCTATGCAAGAAACAGCAAGGGATCTGGTGATGTTGGGTTGCATATTTCATGGAGTAGCCTCAGGTATAAAAAAACGGAAATGTAGGAGGAGGTCAGGTTACATAAGACTGAGTTCCAAAGAGAGGATTTTATTCTTGATTGCTGTCAGGAATGATAGTTTGGCTAAAGTACGCAAAGCCAAAGGTACAAAATCATGAAATTTATAATGCTGTCACTGACTCATTCTGTGACTGGGATTCTTGGGCTTTAATTTCCTCAAATAATATCTAACATTATCTGTTCTGCAAAAGAATTTAGACCATTCATTCTAAATGCAATAGTCCTTTGGGAAGAATTTAAAAGAAAGATCACCTGGAGGAACACCCAACACAAGGAACAGGGAGGAGAGGACAATGGCAACTGGGGAAGGATGCTAAAGAAGTGCCCACTGCCCTACTCTAGGGAAGGAGTCAACCCTGACTAAATCAGGCCAGTGTAAATGGAGGGATGGGCCTAGGAAGAACAGAGAAGGGAGACAACACAACTGGGTTATGATCAGAACCTCAGACCTGATAACCTTGAGGTTACTACCCCCTGAATGTTACATCATGATAACCAAACTCTCACTATCCTTTTTAAAAATAAGTTTTATTGCTTTTTTTATATCATCATATTTTGCCCCAGTATCCTTCCACCTTCCCCTTCCAGGGAGTCATCTTATATAACAAATAGTATATTTTAAAGACAAAAAAAAGAGAAAAAAATCAACACAACCAATCAATACATTGAAAAAGTCAGCAAATACGTGCAACATGCAATATCTGTCTACCTTCTACCTCCATGAAAGAGTAGGCTGGAGGTACCCTCTCAAATAAAACAATATCTTATATCCATACTTTCAAGTCATACTTGATATTTATCTCACTTGATGCGTGAGATTCCTGGATCCATTAAAGCAACTCAGGTATGGAAGAAAACTAAGGGTTTTATACAGATGGGTAGGGTCTTGCTTAAGTATTTATGACTATTTTCCCATCTCTAATATCACAGGCAAGAAAGTGTTAATTATTGTGGGTATTTCTGTTGTTATTCGGTTATTTCAGTTATGTCAGACTCTTTGTGACCCATTTGGAATTTTCTTGGCAAAGATGCTAGAATGGTTTACCCTTTCCTTCTCTAGCTCATTTTCAGATAAGGAAACTGAGGCAAACAAGGTTGCCCAGGTTTACAATAAGTGTCTGAGACCAAATTTGAATTTAGGAAGATGAGTTTTACTGACTCTAGGCCCAGAATTTTATCCAGTGTGCCACCTAACTGTCCATTGTGGGTATATGGGAGAAATAAGTTTCTAACAAAGAAAGTTCTTAACGTAGAAGATACAAGAAAAGAAGGAGACACAAGACTGGAGAAGAAGGTGTTTAGAACAAGTTCAGACCACCATAAAAAATACAAGTTCTCAAAACCTAGAGGTTTCCTTCAGTCTAATGCATTATCGTCCCAATTACTGATATCATATCTATTTATATGGAAAGATTAAATGGTTAAGGAGGGAAATGAGCATTAATTAAGTACTCAGTATGTTCCGGGCTCTATGTTAAACATTTTACAAACATTATCTCATTTGATCACAACCCTGGAAGGTAGATACTATTATTAACCTCATTTCACAGCTGAGGAAACTAAAACAAAAAGAGATTAAGTGCCTGAAACGAGATTTGAGCTCAGGTCTACCTGACTCTAGGGCCAGTGCTCTATCTACTGAGCCACCTAGCTGCCTTACTTTTAGATAAGCCTAAAAACTCCTAGTTGTGCATGGCACTGTGCTAGGCACCACACAAGGATAAGAATGGATCAAGACGATGTTAGGTAAGATCTTCCCTCTAAAAATAAGTTAGATACTCTCAGTTGTACATTTAGTCTTTCATGCATTTAATATCCTGGAGTAATAAGCTAATGGTATGTGAATAGGTCGTTGCAAGTTACTAACAAAATCCAGCTCTCTTAGTGGAAACATAGTTCTCTCCTAAAGACACTGTGTAATCCAGTTCCCCTTCACCTCTCTATTGCAAGAAAATAACATTCTCCTACTCCCATAACTCAATGAGAGAAAAGTAGATTTTGAACCGTGAAACTATCAGCCTCTCTGTTTCTCATAATTAAAGTCTAAGACACATGACTTTATCATCATCTTCAGATCATCATCTCCTTATATTTTGCTACAACAAAACTGAACACTCAATGGGTTCCTCCATCATTCAATTCAATAAGCCCTTATTAAGCTTCTATTGTGAGTGCAGCACTGCTCAAGGTGTAGGGGAAATATAAAATTTAGCTAAAGCATAATCCCTACCTTCATGAGTCATCCATGTCCAACCTCCTAGATCACATGGGTTACATTTTTCCTTTCTACCAAGTCCCATATTTTCCTCCTCAATGACTTCAGAATCAATATTGATGACACATTTTGAAATCTTTAATCTCAAAAATTTCTTTCCCTCTTCATTTTTACTGACCTCCCTGTCACTACCAGTCAGAAACCAATTTGACCATATTCTAGACTTCACAATTCCTTACCCAGGCTCTCTAACTCAATATTCTCCATCTCACAGGGCAATCTCTGCTTCTCTCATTTCTCCTACTCTTCGATTCCAAGCATCCTCTGTGGATCATTCATGAGACTTTTGTAGCAGTTATAGGTTTCAAGAGAAATACAGATTTTAGCTAAGGCAAAGTCCCTAATGCAACTTCCAATCTAGGTTTCTCAGGTCAATTGCTCTATTCCCATGAGTTCCTACTCTACCCAGACTTGTTTAGCTACTTGAATGTTATTCATAGCCTACAATCCCTTGCCCTCTTGACATTCCAATAAACCCATCCCCAACCCGGATTACACTCACCATCCACGTTCTTTTCTCTTTAGCTTATTCACTAATCACTTTATTTCCTGCCATGTAGTATATTTTTCACTGCATGTGTCACATAATTACATCAGACTGTAAGTTACTCAAAGGTAAGGACTATTTTGTTTTTGTGAGGGTATCTCTAGGCTCTAGGTCAGTAACTTACACATAGTAGGCCCTTAATGTTTGTTAAACTGAATTAAATAATATTCCATCACTCAGAAGCTATACCATGTAAAGTCTTTGCTACCACATTGAAGGAAGGGATAAAGGCTGAATGAATCACAGTATACAGAACCCTAATTCAAAAGACACCTAAGAAATAGTGTCCTCCTAACACCTTGTTTTATGATAAAGGAAACTGAATCCCAGAGATACATTGTGATATAAAGTGACAAAATCAAGTGCATATTTTATTTTAAACATTTCATCCTTCTTTCCAAACAAATTAAATTTAAGGGAGCTGGGGAAATTAATTTTTTTGATGGAATATTTCTATATTTTTATGAATTTTTCCCCTGTCCTTAGCTTTCAAAGCCCTTGGTATGACTTCTCTAATCAACTAAGATTTCTTCCAATTTTGAACATGTCTTCTTCTATCACATCACCCCAAACTCAAACTTACTAAACATCTTATCACCTAGGTCCTTGACAGGAATATTAAATCATGTTTCCTACAAAATCCAATTTGTTGGGTTTCTTCTAATCAATTCTGATCCAACTGATAACCATTCTCTGGTTCTTGCCCCATTTTTGTGTACTCATGAAATCGTTCTCTATCCTTACCTACTTCTACCTTCTGCAGGAAGTAAAAGAAAATTATGTTTGGAAACATACCTCCACAGACCAAGAAAAAAACTGACATGTGAAATAAAGGAAAAGCTTGTCTCTTTCAGGAAAAATCTCCATATTTCAGACTTGAATGTGTTGGGTTTTTTTTTCTTTTAGAACATTCAGGAGCAAATTGTTGATAGTGATAACCCAAGAAACAAAACCAATGAGACAACATTCTAGGTGACAAAATGCCAAGAGTTTTTTGTCTGTCTTCCCTTCCTTAGAAGAAAGCTAATGGTCTTTTGTTCCTCAGCTCTTTTTCTTAAAATAAATGCTCTCTCTCTCTCTCTCTCTCTCTCTCTCTCTCTCTCAAGATATTGGTGCCAGACACTGGATCAGCTTTAGCCCACTATGACTCAGTTCTCTCCTGAGCGCAATCAATCAACCAGCCTCACTCAGCCCCACCCCCACCCCCAGTGGTGGGGATTATGTACAGACTTGGGCCGCCACTGTTGGCCAGGTTTTATATTTAATTGAAACTCTGCAAGGCACTATATCCAGCAACAACTTCCTTTGCTTTACTTTAATACTGATATGTATATGTATATGTAAGCATTTTTCTTTTTACTATTTTTAAAAAATTGACATCAACTAAATGCTACTAGCTGGATTCCTTAAAGTTATAACTTCATTTTCAACAAAATTAAAGGCACTGAAAACAAATTCATTTAGTAAATTTTAAAGTAGCTTAATCAGTTACAATTTTCATATATCAAAGCATGATTTTCTGAGTCAAAATTCACTCATAATAAATGTTTTTCTAAACAAAATTATTTTTGATCTTTAACAGAGAGGAGAGAGAGAGAGAGAGAGAGAGAGAGAGAGAGAGAGAGAGAGAGAGAGAGAGAAGGGACAGAGACAGGGACAGAGAGAAAATGAAAGAGAAGAAGAGAGAGGAGAAAGACAAGAGGAGGAGGAAAAGGAAGAGAAGGGGAGGGGGAACATGTACTGTATGGCATATATTTCATTTTATATGCTGGGACCAGATCACTTTTTGTGAGCCCCCCATCCAGAATTCTGAAAAATATTCTGGTCTAGAATCCCCCACTGGAGGTCTTTCCAGGGAAGGAAAAAAGGCAATGATAACACTTAGTAATGGGAATTCCCAAGAAAGTTGCTTTATTACACTCATCTGGGCAAAAACATGTTTCTGCTTCTGTGTGAAACAGAAGATTTACATGGCATGAGTTTGTTGTTATATAGCATAACATGTATAGTATGTTGTTTTATAGCATAAAAACCTAGAGCTGGAGGAGACCTTGGGAATCCGTTCCATCTATTGCCCTGCTTCAGGCATTTAGGACTGCTGCTCCCAAACTACACTGCTTGTTATTTTATTCAGATGACAAAGAGAAATTGTAACCACTTTCAAAACCTGAAACCCTTCATTTGGTGACTATCCCCATCTTTCACTTGAAGCCTGAGATAGCAGCAGGTTTTTAGTAGCTGACTGCTGTATTGGCATTACAGGGGCACCAGTCCTTTCAGAGAGCTTTCTTCCTTTTTCCTTGGAAACTGTCAGTTATCATTAATGCTTCTGACAGCTCACTGGAGCTAGGGCACCTTTCCAGGTGGAAGGTGTGACTGCCAAGTCTCCAATTTAAAAATGCAAAATAACATCCAACGTGACAACTTCAATCACAGCAGCACCCAGGGAAAAGTCTCCATCCCTCATATAACCTCCAACACTTTCCCATCTCCTGTAGATGGAGATTACAAATGATTACAAATGCATTTACTCTGAAAATTGAAATGTCCCTTTGAAAGAAGAGAAAGGAGTCTTTCAGAAAGAATAAAATGCCCTCAAAAAGAAATCGATTATGGAAGCCTCTGTACATAGGATGGTAAAAGTAGTTGTTTGTTTATTTCAACTTAGATGAATAAAAAGCAAATGTGGCCATATGTAATCTGATAGAAGAAACAACATATCCTATTGGCAAGGGACAGTGCAGATGTTACATCAAACATGAGTATATGATATGATATTATACCAGGAAAAAAAATAAAAAGAGATAAGTTATTTTGAGCTTTGTAAAAAAAGAAAAAAAAAGTCGTTACGTCATAGAACAAGAAGAGGATAGTTTCTTTCTATGTGGCTAAAAACACTACGGCAGGAAGGCTATATTCAGCAACACATGCCTCAGTACCCCCAAATGCAGTACCAAGACAGACGGGAAAGAATTCAGAGAAAAGAAACAAGTTTGGTTGGTGATATCGAGGTACCAAAAGAACTAAGAATGTCTATCTTGGAAATAATCACGATCAAGGAGGAACATGACAAATTTTCAGATCAAAAAACCTGAGGCCCACAGCCAGAAGCCACTCTCTCCTCCCAACCACCACTCAACAGATGTTTCAACATCTGGATTCTAATTTTCTAAGACGTCATTATCAATCACCAACCTGTGAACTTAAGCTAAGCAGCATTAAGCGTGTGAAACTTTACTTCCTAAAAAAAAATATTGTTCTTTTTCTTGAAGTAGCCAAGTAGAGGACAAGATCACTACCCCTCCTGGATATTATTACACTGAAGAAGTTACTAGGCATTTGATAAGGGGGTATTTGGAGACAGGGAAATTAGAAAGGAAAGCAAAAGTGGGAAATCTGAGAAAAGGTAGAGTAAAGTTTTGGGTGCTACAGATACATGTACTGTGCTCATTACACCTTATGGAGGATGTCCGTGGATGCAATGTGGTGATGTTGTTCCTTTTTATTTCCCTGGTGTTTTATACCTTTTGATTTATGGTCCTTGAAGGCAACAGTATGATTCTAGAATGGGTTTTGTATCAGATGGCTGTGCAGTTCTGTTTATAGGGTCTTAGAATTTAGATCTGAACGAGACCTTAGAGTTCATGGAATCTATTCTTCATTTCGTAGATGATTCTGAAACTCAGAAAGGTGAAGGAACTTGCCCAGGGTCAGTTGGATTGAAGTTTAGTTCTACTGAGGTTTAGTTGTATTGAAGTCCTGTTATCAATATCCAGTGACAATGTAACAACAGGGGACCACAGCATCTTCTGGCATAGTGTACCATAGACCCCACATGATTTTGTAAATTCTGGATTCCCCAGGTTGTGTGCTGCGATTTGGGTAATCATAAATATGCAAATAAGGGCAGCTAGATGGCGCAGTGGATAGAGTGCCAGGGCTGAAATCAGGAGGAAGACTCCTCTTCCTGAGTTCAAATCTGGGCTCAGACACTTATTAACTCTATGACCCTAGGTAAGTCATTTAACCCTGTTTGCCTCAGTCCTTCATCTGTGAAATTAGCTGGAGGAGAAAATGGCAAGTCACTTCTGTATCTATGCCAAAAAAAAATGCCAAATGTCACAAAGAGTTGGACATGACTGGAAAATGACTGAACAATAAAAAAAAAATATAGGCAAATAGGACTCAATCCTCCTTCCATTGCATCCTCTATGAATAGACCAGGAAGAAACCATAAATTAAATAGTATAGCATTTGATTGGGACAGAATAACGGGAAAATCAATCAGTATGATCATTCTTGGTCATATACACATGTTGGAGTTACAATCTCCCACAGATTTCCACATCATTGTGAAAGGGACAGCTAATGATCCAAACTGTGGAAGGGCTCCATGAAGTCTGGAACATCATTGTTCCAATTCCAAGCAATCTGCTGTGCTTCTTGGGATCCCTCTACTGGTCTGGTCCTGAAGCTCATCTTGCCACTGTCTTTACCTTTCAAGCTGCCAATTTGCTGATTTGATACTATCATCTGTTTTATGTTGCAGCAGCTTCTTCTAGGGAGAGGGGTGTACACTGGGAGAAAGAGGTGAAGAAACTGTTGCTTCTCTGTAGATCAATGTGCCCCAGGAGGTAATCAAATTTTTAGTCCTTTTATTGGAAAGAACCCATAGATACCTTAAGAATAGATATAGGGGTCATGTAGAAAGCTGTCAAAAATTCTTCTAATGCTCTCCTCCCAATAAAAAGCCTCTTAGTCTTCGCCTTTAACTGAGTTAGGGTAACTCCCATCATCCCTCTGTCTGCTAGCAGTTGTGCCATGCAAATTATCTCAAATCTTTGATACACTTCCAGGAGACAGTTGGCAACACTGGAGAGAGAAGGGAGTTGGTAAACTTTATCTGACATTCTTGCTGCTGTGACAAAAGGTCTCTGGGCTTCTACATTAACATAATATTTAACTAATATTTTACCTATTTTAGGTATCAGTAGTTACCTTAAAATAGGGAGCTATTTTATCTTCTTATGAGACTTTAATACTGGTCATATGTTGAAATAAGTGATTTCATTTTAGTATTTGAAGTGGCCATATGAGGATTTTAGGCTCCAAATCTCAGCCATACCATTTCACCTCAGTAGCATCTTTTCATCCCTTTCTTCCCTCTCATAATCAGTCTATTGATCAGATCCTAGAGTACCATCAGGATAGGAATACAGAAGACTTTCTTGAGAAGAGTCTCTAGCAATTAGCAGAAAATGTTTCATCATCACCCTGTAGTTTAAAGCTACACTACCAAAGATTTATATGGCATGAGGCAATTGGTACTTTGTCCAAGTGTGCCAATATGTGGGAGTGCATATATTCTCAATATCCCTACGTGTTTCATAGTCCTTTGGAATTCTTGTCACCTACCATGCCCACATCTGCTCTCCCCTTCCCCCCATATCTTAAGAGTCCCTTTGTCACTCTGTACAGGTCTATTTTCCCTTACCACTGGGCCAATACAAATGAACCCAACTGAGGCAGACTATCCTAGTTTTGCCGGTAGATCTGCATACTTGAACTACCCCCTATGACCAGGATCAGCACTGGCAGAGATCATCTCCCCAGCAGCATGGCTGGGGTTTCTGTCTCCTCCCCCTATTTATTCCACTCAACTGAATTTGCCCCATATACCAGAATTCTTAGTTGTAGATCTGGTTCCATTATTACTAGGGTGTCCCCATGTTCTAGCTAGTACTTCAGATCCAGGTTCTTCTTCAATGCCAGACAGAAGTTTGACTGCACCAGTTTTCCATAAAAATAGGCATCCTATTAGGCAAGCCCAACCTACTTGCCTTACTTCCCCAACGTCACTCAGTGCTCTGTATGAAAGGAAATAACATTTCAAACCACCCAATGATTAGGGAATGGAGAAGACCTGGATTATTTTAAATCTGAGACCCTTCCTAAAACTCCCTGTCCTCTCTCAAGACCTTTCTTGGTCACCCCTAGCATATGTTGCTGAATATAACTGGAGAAAATCATGAAATCATGTGGAGTATGCTACAGGTTAACTGGGACCTCACTGGATCAAGGTGATCTTTTTAAACCTTCCCAATAGATTCACTTTTCTATTCACCACAGTGGTTTTTCCATATGTTTTCATCCTTCCTCAAATCTTCATAGTTCCCCTTCCTCCCACTTTCTCTTTAAAAATTTGTCTTATTAGAGGGGAGGTGGGAAAATTGGGACACTAACGCACTGTCGTTGGAGTTGTGAATTGATCCAACTATGCTGGAGAGCAATTTGGAACTATGCTCTCAAACTATCAAACAGTATATATATATATATATATATATAATATATATATATATATATATATATATATATATATTATATATATACACCCTTTGATCCAGCCATACCACAACTAGGTCTGTAGCTCAGAGATCTTTTTAACGGGGGGGGGGGGGGGGTAGGGACTGGGGAAGGAAGTATTTGTACAAAAATATTCGTA
This sequence comes from Potorous gilbertii, assembly GCA_028658325.1. Classification (NCBI taxonomy): domain Eukaryota; kingdom Metazoa; phylum Chordata; class Mammalia; order Diprotodontia; family Potoroidae; genus Potorous; species Potorous gilbertii. The sequence continues at coordinate 173,755,871 of CM053771.1, read as the reverse complement.
GGATTACTTTTTATGGTGACAAAGAATTGGAAATTAAGGAAATTACCCATCATTTGGGGAACAAGTCATGTGATACATGATTATACATTAAACAGGACATCATGACGCATGATTATAATGTAATAAAATTGTATTATAAGAAGTGATGAGCAGAATGCTTTCAGAAAAACTTATGTGAACTAATGCAAAGTGAGAACCGAGAATATTATACACAGTAACAGCAATATTGTATGATGATCAACTTTGAATGACTTAGCTCTTCTTAGCAATACAATGATCCAAGACTATTCCAAAGGTCTCATGATGAAAAATGTTATCCATCAGAAAAGAAAGTACTCACAGAATCTGAATACAGATTGAAACATACTATTTTTCATTGTATTCTTCTTGTGGTTAGTTTTTTGTGGTATTTTTTTAGGGGGCCATTGTCTTCTTTCACAACTAATATGGAAATATGATTGCGCATGTATAACCTTACTGTCTCAGGGAGGGGGAGGGAAGGGAAAGCATTTGGAACTTAACATTTTTAAAACAAATGCTAAAAATTATTTTTACATGTAATCGAGAATAGATTATTATTCTAATTTTTTAAAATGTAATAGGGAAAAAGTAAAGAGAAAAAAGAACTTTATCACATATTTTACTGAAAAAAAAATGGTTCTAAGAGCTTTCTCCTCTTCTCTTCATTTCTTATCATTCAGATGCTTTCCATTCTAATCTCCTTCCCTCCACTCATTTCACAAGAGGCCAACCTTTTTCTACACCAAGGCAAACCCATCTACGTATACAAGTGATCTTATTCTATCTAATCTTCTCCAGCAGATTGTCCCCACTCTTACACCTATTCTCCCACTAATCTTTACTCTCTTATCTACTGGTTGTTTCCCTCCTGCCTTCAAAAATTCCCATGGTTTCTTCTATTCTCAGAAAACATCACTTGAGCCTTCCATCCCCATTAGCTATCTTATTTCTCTCCTCCCGTTGTGGCTAAACTCCTTCAGAAGGAGGCACCTTTCCTCTCATTCTCTTAACTCGGTAGTATGACTTCCAACATCATCATTCAACTGGAATTGTTCTCTAATAAATAGTTAGCGCTAACCACTTCATGATATCTAACGACCTTTTGTCAGTCTTCATCCTTCTCGACCTCTCTGTAGCCTAACACAGTCAATGATCCTCTTCTTGATATCTTCATATCTCTAAGGTTTTCTCCTTGTTCTCTTACATGTCTTAGCCCTCCTCAGTCTCCTTTGCGGGATCTTCATCCAAGTCACACCAACTAAGTCTTCTCTTCTCCCTTGGTGCTACTTTTCTGCTCTTATCAACTCCCATAGTTTCAATAATCCCCTCTCTGCCTACTATTCTCTGACTTTCCTAACCCTAACCTTTCTGCTGACCTCCAGTCTCACCAATATTCTATAGATAGTTTAAACTCCATATGCCCAAAATTGACCTAGTGAGCTGGATTTAAGTCCTATTTTTGACATTTATTAGTTGTATGGTTATGGGCAAGTTCCACTTAATCACTCTAAGTTTCCATTTTTCATCTGTAAAATGGGAGCATTAATACCCATGGAACTCATCTTACAGAACTGTGGTGAGAACCAAATAAGTTAATGTTTTGAAAATCTTAAGGCATCATGTAAACCCAGAAGTTGATAATAATGCCACAGTCAAGATGACTTTGAATCCGCTTGGTACTCCAATCTCAATACCCTCTGATGAGATTCTTTGCTGGGAGGGCAGGCCGTGGGTTCCAGGGTCTCAATTCAAAGAGAGGACTCAGTACAGTTTTTCTCCCTCTTCCACCAGATACAGTCCACTACTTTTGGACTTCTTCAGAACTCTCTGTCATGCCCTTGGGTGCTTGACATCCCCCCACCCCACTCCCTTTTCAGCTTCCTTTTGTATGTTGTCTTCCCCATTAGAAGGTAAGCTCCTTGAGGGCAGGGACTGTCTTTTTTTTTTTTATTTGTATACCCATAAGGAATTCAATATACTACTCACACTGGAAGGAAATTAGCATTTATTAAGTTCTAACTCAGTGCCTGGTCCTGTGGCAAGCATTTTTACAAATATTATCTCATCTGATCCTCACAAAAACCCTGGGAGGTAAGTGCTATTATTATACAATTTTGCAGTTGTGAAACTGAGGCAGACAAAAGTTAAGTTATTTGCCCAGGGTCACTTAACACAGTGCCTAGCACATAGAAGGCACTTAAATGCTTATTGACTGACTACTCCGTGCAGTATATAACTAAAAAGTATGACTTCTGGCTTCTTTACAAGAGGCAAAAATGTTTCACTAGAACTCAGAAAAGAGGTATAAGTCATAAAACCTACAAAGTCTTTTTTATTGTGTGGGGTGTTTGGGGATGGAAGGAAAGAGTCTGTGTTTTGTTTTCACATTTACAGAGACAAAGTAAGTCATGAAAAATGGAAGGTAGTTTCAAGGAAAAGAAGGCTAAGAAAGGAAGATAAAGGGACAAGCAGAAGAGCAAGGATGGGGAGCAGGGATGAGGAAGGTGACATTAGGACAGAAATAAAGATCAGAGCTAAAAGGTAGACTGTTTCACTCCCCATGTTCCTCGCTGCCCAGCTCTGTCCAGCCACCACCTCCAAGGCTCTTCTGCAACTCCAGGTTAGACCTGCTGCAAGAAAATGAACAAGTTAAAATACAAGAGACACTCAGCTACCTGTCTCTGGTTCTGCTCGACCACAATCTGTTTTCAGGGTGCCATCTCTGACATTTAGTCCTGTTTTGGCCTCAGGCTGACTTTTCCTAAAGGTGGGAGAGAATTGAAGATAAGTTGTTTCTTCCCACCTTCTCTCCCCTCACCTCCAATAATATTCTTGCCCTGGTCTAGTCTGCCCATATTCCCAGGCCTAGTCACAGTTTGGGTTTCAAATTTACAAGCTCAGAAGCTCCTTGGCAATTTGCTCTTGTTTAACACATTTCCCCTAGAGAGATATTTTTCCCTGGAGGTGTAGGAAAAAAAGTAGATGGCATCAGCTTTGGCAGGCTCTGCTTTAGGTATCCCTGAATACAAACTGGGAAATGATATAGGAATTGCTCTGTAGGAGTGGAGGGTATGGGGAAGGGGAAGAAAAAAGCATTTATATGGTACCTGCTATGTTCCAAGAGCTATGCTCAGCACTTTATAAACATCCTATCATTTGATCCTCATACCAACCCTACAAGGTAGATGCTATTTCACAGTTGAAGAAATTGAGGCAAACAGAAATGACTTGGCCAGGGTGACACAGCTAGTAAATGGCTATTTAGTGTTCTACACAAACATGGCATTAGCCATACATCCTAGGGTCTCAGATTTAAGAGCTAGAAAATACCTTAGAGGCCAAACAGCTCAACTTCTTCATTTAGAAAATGAGGAAACTGAGGCTTCAGTACAAGTTGAAAGATGCATTGCAATGGGAAAAGTAAGTCTTTACTGCAGAAACATAAAGGAAGAAGACCCCTGGGGACCACACTTTGTGATTCTGCTCCTTTAAAGACTATTCTTTTTCTCTTTCTTTTTTTTAAATCAGATCTGTGATTTCATTTGGATGAGAGCAAGGTGAGGAACTTCCTTTGCCAATGCAAATAAGCACCTTCTCTGGATTTAGTCTTCTTAGACAATTGCCTAGAACTCAAAGAGGTTGTGTGAATGTCCCATGGTTAAACAGAAAATATCTGACAGAGGTAGAATGTTATCCTAGGTCTTCTTCGATTCCAAGACTGACCATCCATCCAGAATGCCAGGCTGCCTCCCTTCTTTTCATCTTTTTCTATCTGTCCTTACCCCTGACAGTGACTAGCATTTGAAAAATGCTCATTAAACAAACTCCTATTTTGCTTTAAAGGAATAACTTCTTCATGCTTTGCCCTCCTCCCTTGCCGTTCCACTCCCCACCTACAGCCTCCTGGAATGGGACGACTAAGCATAACAGACAACCAAACTTCCTGGAAAGGAGGTATTCCCTTCCTTTTTCCTGCTTTCCTGAACAATGGCTATTCTTCCCCATGAGCTTCACCTCAGGTTCTAATGCCCTAGGATAGCTCTTCTCAACATATCCAGTACTACCACTAAGAGTACTTTTCCGTACAAAATTATCAAAATTCTACTTTCCCACATTAGAGCTATAAATTCTTTTGACTAGTTATTAGTAACTAATACTTATGTAGCACTTTAAGGTTTGCAAAGCATTTTATATATGTTATCTCATCTCATGTAAGCTACTTACTATTTTTACCCCCATTTATATGAGGAAATTGAGGCTGAGAAAGGTTAGGTGACTTGGCCAGAGTCACACAGCTGTCTCAGGTTTTCCTCATTCCAAATACAACACTCTACCCACCTGATGCCAAACTGCCTCCCTGATCATTCCCCCTTTATCCTTACTTAGCCAAATTGCATTTATCTTAATCTCTCCTTATAAATCAACAATGCACATTCATTGATCACTTGTTTTTTTTCTCTGACTTCAAACCTAAAGATTAAGCTATATCTTCTTGCCAATAAGATGTCCACCACCATAGATGACAGTACATAATATAAAGGAAAAAACATTGAACTAGAATGGGCTAGAAATCAGAAGATCAGTCCACATCCAGACTTGCCTGAGATTATCTGTCCCTTAAGCTGAATCAGTTTCCTTAGATGAAAATTTGGGATAAATCAATCCACTAAATTCCTACTTAATGCCTCGTTGTAGTGTTGAGATGACCTTGGGCAAAAAAAAAAACAAAAACCATGCTAAATTAGAATGGCTTTCAATATAGGTGTGAGGTCCTGAACGGGGGAAAAAGCCATAAAATACAGGAATAAGTGAAAACTTAAACCCTGTGAAAGGTAGAGAAGCTTGGACATGTTGACCTGTTAGAAATCATAATTGAGATACTAAAACATAACTTAGACCTTGAGTCATAACTTAAGATACTATGGTCTATGAAAGCCAAAACAAGAGTACTGTGACCCATAAGTGACCAGTACATGATCCATACATCAACTTACATTTGGGTATAACATTGGCTTAACTCCCAAGCTCTTTACTAAGCAGCAAACCAAAAATCCACCAATCAGTAATGATGAACTCTAACTCCTCCTGCCTTTGTCTGTTTTCTATAATTACCACAGAGATTTAGGGGTTCTTAGTGGGGATCCACTGAATTGTCTGGCTGCCACCCCAGACCAAAGATTGGCCCCTCTTTTGTAAGTATTCATAAATTGATTAAATTAATACCTATAATCAAGGTAGAGCTCCATGACCTCTTCCTTTCTTATCAAAAGAACATCCCACCGTTATGGAGGAGGTAACAGGATTCCCTACCCAGGTGAACACCTCACAATAGGCCTGGCAAGATACTTTCATTTGAGGACCAGTCTAGCTAAATTTAGAAAAACATCCCCTAAGATGATGGATTACACTACAGAAAATCATAAAACAATCTAAAGCAGAGTTGGCAAATAGAAGTGGACATTATTAACCGGTAACACTCCTGACCAGCCAAACCAGATTAAAATATAATTGGAAAATGTTTAACAAGTAAAAAATACAATAGAATAACATATAGTGTTACTATGTGGTTTTCTAAGTGAATATGCTACCCCTACAGGGATATTTATGTACTTAATGGTCTTTTTTTCTGAGTTTGACTCTGAGCTGACACAGAGGGGTTTGCAATCTGCGTTTATGGAAAGAGTACACTCCTTGATGAACCATGAGTCCTTTGAAATACTAAGAAAGAAATTAGAGATGCTGCCTTTCTCACTAGGTTGTTACAAGGATCAGTCTAAATAGGCATTTAAGTGTTTATCATGTGCCAGGCACTATGATAGATGGGGATATAAGGAAAGCAAAAACACTTGCACTCAAGGAATTCAAATTCTAATGGGAGAATGTTTGTAATTTTTTTTAAAAAGAATTACAATAATGACAAACTCAAAGTAATTAGTTAGCATGGGATGAACATTTCTGCCATGATATTATTTACGATGTGTAAATAATTTTGTAGATACAAGACAGGGTAGAGAGAAGGTAATCTCAGAAGGGAGGCACTTGGGTGGAAGGTGGAGGAGGAGAAAGAGGAGCAGAAGTTAGTCTTCTTACAGAGGGTAGGATTTGAGTTGTCTTGATGGAAATCAGAGAAGCTAAGGGGCAGAGATGAGGGGCTAGAGTATTCCAGTCATGGGAGACAAACAGGGCAAAGGTTGGTGTGTGTCAAGAGATGGAGTCCATACAGAACAATAAATAGGCCAATGTAGCTAGATCATAGTGTGTATGGAGAGGAGTAATATGTAAGAAAACTGGAAGAATAGGAAGGAGGCAGGTTAGGAAAGGTTTTAAAAGTCACATAAAAGATTTCATATTTGATCCTGGAGGTATAGTTAGACCTACATTTTAGGAAAATCAGTTTCATATTTTGGGAAAATCACACTTACAGTGCAGGAGAGATTATATTATGGAGACATGAGGCAGGAAGACAATTTAGAAGTCCACTGAAGTAATCCAGGTAAGAACTGATGAGGGATTGGACCAGGGTAGGGGGTTATTGAATAAAAAAAAGTTGGAGGGGGAGTGATAAAAGAGACATTTAAAAGTAGAAGTGGCAAGATATGCCAACAGAATGGCTATGTGCAGTGAGTGTGAGGGAAGAATTGAAGGAGAAACCAAGGTTGTGAGCCAAGGTGACTGAGATGATGGTGGTACCCTCAACAGTAATACAGGTAAGTTAAGTCAAATAGAATAATGCAGCTAAAAACTCTTTACAAATTATAAAACACTATACAAATGCAAGGTGGTTTTATATCATACCACCTTAGCACTGGGAAAAGCTAAGTGGTACAAGGAAAGTACTAGATCTAGAGTGAGAAAGAACTGATCCTGCCCCTGATACTTTACTAGCTGGGTAACCATAGTCACTCAGCCTCTCTAAGCTTTGGTTTCTCATCTGTAAAGTGAGGATAGTAAAGCAATAATACCCACCTCACAGGTGGTTAGTAGGATCAATTGAAATGACATATTTTGTGAACTTTTTAAAGGTGGGGTATATAGATATAGATATTACATACCATATACATATATACATAATATAGACTAAATACGTGTGTGTGTATGTATAATTTTTAGTAGAGTATGGCAGCTAAGTGACACAGTACCTAGAGCATGATACCTGTAGTGAGGAAGACCTGAGCTCAAATCCAGCCTAAGACATTTACTAGATGTGTGGTCCTAAGCAAGTCACTTAACTGCTGTCTGTCTCAGTTTCCTCATCTGTTCAATAGAGCTAATAATACTTACCTCCCTGGGTTATTGTGAGGGTCAAATGAGATAATATTTATAAAGCACTTTACAAACCTTAAAACACCTTGTAAATGCTATCATCATCATCATTATTAATCCCATTTATTTAGAAATAGGCATTGATGAGAAGAAAAACGTGGAAGGAATTTCATCAAATAAAGTGAGGATAATTTTGAAGATGGGGTTAATGAAGGAAAAAGGCACTTGCTTTGAAAGTAACAACCCCAAAGTGTACTTACATTGTCATTATACCAGGGGTCCATGCCTCCTTTATATGCAATTTAACGTTCAGAATATTACAAAAATGAAAAATGAATGCAATGATAATCAATTAAGAGGTTATTTAGCATATGATGAACATTTCTGGCATGATATTAGTCATCAAATTGATAGAAGACTGATAAAGAAGAAATTGATTCTCTATTGCTGTTATAATAAATACATCATGTGAAGGTTACACAGTTTATAGAGACAACTCTCCCATTTCTTTCCCACTTGTAGGTGATCATTTGTTACAGATTGTTGTCCAGAATTTCTCTCTTCCACTGACTGCATGACCTTTCATTATTTATGATCAGAAATATCAGTTTGCCTTTTTTCAAAGAAGACCATTGTTCCCTGCTCCTCCTGTTTTCCATGATTTTAAAATTTAAATCTATTTGCCTTTTCCACTCTGTCTGATTAGGTATTGGCAGCCCATCTATTTCATTTTATCATCATCTCCTCATTGCATGAAAAACATTATGGCTTATAGATAATCCTAATTGATGAAGATGTTCAATGGTCCCACACTAATGTCTTGCCATGATAGGTTCTCATTGGCTATGCTAAAGGCAAACAGGTGCTGGCAGAAGACGTCAAGCAAGGGCTTGGTAAACAGACTATATATCTGTCAGAAATGACAAGCTAGTTAATTTCAAAAGGTTCACCGCTAGAGGGTTGGCCATCAGATGATATTTTTTTGCCACAACAGCTTATAAAAATGATCTATTAAGACACAGAGGTGTTGTGAGCTACACCAATGAAAATAACAATATAAATATTCCATGTAATCATAACATTTATGTCATAACATAGTCTATAATGATTAAATAACATTTAATGAAATTATTTTACCGCATATAATCAAATATAAAAAATAAAAAGTGAATCCTTGAAGAGCTACAGAAAAGAAAACCTAATTTGGAATTATATTAAATTTTAAAAGATATAGCGAAGAAGTTCATTAAGAATGTGATAATAGGAGGCCCTCAGCTAGACATAAACCAAGCCTCTAATATAAGAGAATTCTGGATCTGCCCTTCCATATAGCTAACTTTCATCAATCCAAAAAACAAAAATCTCAAACTTGCAAAGCAATATTACTGGAGAAGGAATACTAGGACAATATGCCTAGGATAATAGATGATGTATATTTATATGACTATGAGCAAATCATTGTTCTTTTCCTACATATAGCAGGCATATGCATGCAAGTTATATGCATTGTGTAGGATAGACAGAAAAGAAGGCAGAAGAGCGTTAAATCTAAGAAGATGACATGCACAGGAGTGTCACAGGATGAGCAGGCATGGATGGAAGGATGGAGTAGGGTCAACATCATAGTAAGGAACAGCCTAAGTAAAGAGATATGCAAATCCATTTGAGTAAAAGAATCATCCATTTCAATCTAGATTAGGCCTTGGACCTTCAACTCCTTCATGTAACAGATGAGAAAACTAATTCCTGGAGAAGTAAAGTGATTTGTCCAGGGTTGGGGAACCTGTGGCCTCGAGGCCATATGTGGCCCTCTAGGTCCTCAGGTGTGGCCCTTTGACTGAATCCAAACTTCACAGAATAAATCCCCTTAATAAAATGATCTGTTCTGTAAAACTTAGTCTCAGGCAAAAGGCCACACCCAATAACCTAAAAAGGCCACATGTGGCCTTAAGGTCACAGGTTCCCCACCCCTGGACTTGTCTAAAGGTCACACAGGAAATAAATGGCAGAATAAGGAAATGAATCCAGGTCCCTTTATTCCAAATCCAGCACTCTTTCCATCACTCCAATAATCCTCTCTAGGGAATCCTAGTCTACTCTGAGCAACCAAGTACTCCAGATGTATGTGCTGGAGTAAACTTCCAAGGGCTGGCAGAGTGCATACATTTACAACTCAGAAACTGCAAATGCTATATAATCAAGGGCTTGGCTTAATGTCTTGTTGATTATCTAGACTTAAGAAAGTGATGCAGAGAACATTGATAACGCAAATGAAACGTTAAAAGTATGTCCTGCTGGAGGGGTGGAGCCAAGTTGGTGGAGTAACAGCATGCACTTTCTAGAGCATTTCCCCTTGGCCCAGCCAAATACCAGTAAAAAATGGCTCTAAACAAATTTTGGAGCTGTAGAACCCACCAATTGATGGAGTGAAGCAAATCTCCAGCCCAAGATAGTCTGGAAGGTCACCAGGAAGTATCTATCACACCACAAAGTGGGTAGGGCGCAGTCCAACATGGGCTATACCAGCACAGAGGAGACCTGAATAAGCCTCAGGGGGACTGAATCTCTCTCGCACCTGTGGCAGTTTCCAGACTTCAGGACCCCGAAACACTGAGGATAAATTGGAAGGTCAGTGGAAAAAGCCTGTAGGACCAGTGTGGGAGGGGTAGAAGAACCTGCAGTAGCCACAGCAGCAGCAGGGGTGGTAACAGTGACTATTTCTGGGGCTCTAGGCCCACAGATCATGGGGGAATCAAGACGCTGACAGTACATCCCCCACCTGCACTGGAAGCAGAGATCTACCTTGACAAATAGCTCAAAAGTCAAGCAAATGTGTAGGAAAATGAGCAAAAAATGAAAAAAGAATCACACTATAGAATCTTACTTTGGTGACAAGACCAAAACATGCAAATAGAAGACAACAAAGTCAAAGCTCCTCTATCCAAAGCCTTCAAGAAAAATATGAATTGGTTCTAGCCCATGGAAGAGCTCAAAAAGAATTTTGAAAATCAAGTAAGAGAAGTAGAGCAAAAATTGGGAAGAGAAATGAGAGTAATGCAAGAAAATCATGACAAATAAGTCAACTGCTTGCTAAAGGGGACTCAAAAAAATGATGATGAAAATAACTTTGTATAAAATAGACTAACCCAAATGACAAAAGAGATCCAAAAAGTTAATGAAGAGAAGAATGCCCTAAAAAGCAGAATTGGCCGGATGAAAAAGGAGATCCAAAAGCTCACTGAAGAAAAGAATTCCTTAAAGATTAGAATGGAGCAGATGGAAGCTAATGACTTTATGAAAAATCAAGAAATTATAAAACAAAACCAAAGGAATGAAAAATAGCAGACAATGTAAAATATCTCATTGGATAAACAACTGACCTGGAAAATAGATCTAGGAGAGACAATTTAAAAATTATGGGACAACCTGAAAGCCGTGATCAAAAAAGAACCTAGAAATCATCTTTCAAGACATTATCAAGGAAAACTGCCCTGATATTCTAGAACAAGAGGGTAAAATAAATACTGAAAGAATCCATTGATCACCTCCTTAAAGAGATCCCGAAAGGAAAACTCCTAGGAACATTGTAGTCAAATTCCAGAGCTACCAGGTCAAGGAGAAAATATTTCAATCAGCCAGAAAGAAACAATTTGAGTATTGTGGAAATACAATCAGGATAACACAAGATCTAGCAGCTTCTACATTAAGGGATCAGAGGGCTTGGAATATGATATTCCAGAAGTCAAAAAACTAGGATTAAAACCAAGAATCACCTACCCAGAAAAACTGAGTATAATACTTCAGGGGGAAAAAATGGTCATGCATTGAAATAGAGGACTTTAAAGCATTCTTGATGAAAAGACCAGAGCAGAATAGAAAATGCGATTTTCAAACACAAGAATCAAGAGAAGCATGAAAAGGTAAACAGAAAAGAGAAATCATCAGGGACTTGCTAAAGTTGAACTGTTTGCATTCCTATATGGAAAGATAATATTTACAACTCTTAAGACTTTTCTCAGTACAAGGGTAGTTGAAGGGTTTATATACATATAGACAGAGGGCACAAGGTGAGTTGAATAGGAAGAGATGATATCTAAAGAAAGTAATATATTGAGAAGAGAAAGGAAAAAACAGAATGTGACAAATTATTTCTCACATAAAAGAAGCAAGGAAAAGCTTTTTCAATGGAAGGGAAGAGAGGGGAGGTGAGAGGGAAAAATTGAACCTTACTCTTATCATATTTGGCTTAAGGAGGGAATAACATGCATACTCAGTTTTCTATGAAACTCTATCTTACACTACAGTAAAATAGGACAGGAGGGAATAAGCAGGGGGTTGGGAGAATGATAGAAGTGAGGACTAATGGAAGGAGGACATAATTAGGAGTAAATACTTTTGAGGAAGGATAGGGTCAAAAGAGAGAATAGAATAAATGGGGGGAGCAGGATAGGATGGAGGGAAATATACTTAATCTTCCACAACATGATTTTTATGGAAGTCTTTTGCATAACTACACATGTATAACATACATCAGATTACTTGCCTTCTCAGTGGAGATGGGTGGGGAGGGAAGAAGGGAGAAAAGTTGAAACCCAAAGTTTTAAAAACGATGCAACTGGGAAATAAGATACACAGGCAATGAGGTATAGAAATCCATCTTGTCCTCCAAGAAAATAGAGGAGATGAGGGTAAGAGAAGGGAGGGGTATGATAGAAGGGAGAGCAAACTGGGGAAAGGGGTAATCAGAATGCATGCCATCTTGGAGTGGGCAGAGGGGAGAGATGGGGAGAAAATTTGGAACTCAAAATCTTGTGGAAATGAACGTTGAAAACTAAAAAAAATAAATAAATTATAATTTTTTAAAAAAAGAAAAGTCCATTTTTAAAAATAAATAAATAAGTGAAGAGTTCCATAGCACACAAAGAAATAAAAAGACCTCTCTTCTAACGAAAAGAAAGTGTGTCCTGCTGTTTTCAGCAGGCTAATTTTTTTCCAACTTCAATATTTCAAGGGATTTGTGTTTTCACTGGCATTGATACTTCTTTCATCAACACAGACCACAATCCCTCCATGTCTTATGATATAATCTTGATAAACTGCTAAGCCAAAACAGTTCAATGACCTGGTAGGTAACTTTCTGATAATGAGGATATCCATACTGAACTTCTTTGATGCTTGTATAACAAATAAACCAGTTGTCAATGGGTCAAAACTTGTGTTCATTTGGCCTCTAGGTCTGGAATGCTCTCCCTCCTCGCCTAACTCCAGCTCTTAACAATACCTGACTTCCTTTCAAAACTCACTCAAATACAGGAGGCCCTTTCTTGTCCTTCTCAGATGTTAGTTCCTTCACCTAAGATATCATTTCTGAATCATGGAGTAGTTTCTGAGCTACAGCCTAAGACTATTGACATTATAGCCCAACAAACAACACTTCCTCAGCAACACACCCAAATTAAGGAAAGACCAATGGAAACAGGAAAAAGGGATTAGGTACAGCACACGCTCTCTGCCCTGAATAGACTTCAGTTGGTATGTTCTCCCACTCCTCCCTCTCCATTACCCCTTCTCTTCCTTTCCTCCATCTCTCTCTCTGTCACACATACACATGTACACACACACACACACACACACACACACACACACACACACACATACACACATACACACACATAAATACTATAATTAGCTACAACATGGGAGAGAGACTAATGCCTGACTTGGACTCTTGAGAGCAACTGATGCCTTCTTGTCCCCAAACAGCAGCTGTCTTACTATTGTGGCACCTCAGAGCCCCTTAAAGGATTCCTACTCATATTATATTATTATTATTTTAGTTGTTATGAATGTAGGCAGCTAGATGATACAGTCAATAGAGCACTGAGCTTGGAATCAAGAAGACTCATCATCTTCATGAGTTCAAATCCAAGCTCAGACACTTTTGTGTGACCCTGAGCCAAATTACTTCATCCTATTTGCCTCCGTTCCTCATTTGTAAAATGACCTAGAGAAGCAAATGGCAAGTCACTTCAGCATCTTTGCCAAGAAAACCTCAAAATCGGTCATGAAGAGTCAGACACAACTAAACAACCAACAACTTTAATTAGGAATAATAAAAACCCACCTTCTTAGGGGGCTTAAGAACTCCATAGTACTTTCCTCATAACACCGGTTCACAGAAATTAAATGGCTTGCACAAGGTCACATAACTAGGATATGTGTGACCTGGTATGTATATTCAGGCCTTCTAACTCAAAGTACAGTGCTCTTTTTACGCTATCTGCTGAGTTAAATGAATTGACCAAGAAGGTATCCAAATTTCCTTCCCTATCTCTACCTTTTCATCCCTAGGCACAGACTTCCAGGGATAGTGATTCATAGATCTATAGCTGGAGGTACCTAAAAGATCATTTAGTCCACTCCCACTTGGTTTAATTTTTACAGATGAGGAAACCAAAGTCTAGAAGATTTAAGTAACTTGCCCAGGATCCAGATCTTCTGACTCTAAGTTTTTTTCCTCTGTACCACAGTGTTACTCTCCCCAGATAATGAGAACAGGAATAGAGGGAATTATAACTATGAGAACAAACTAGAGTAGCCATTAGCCAACCTTGTCCCAGGAAAGACAGTAGCAATAAAAATAGCAGAGAGGATATTGCCACCCTATCCTCCTTAACCCATCTTCTATCTTTCAGGTATTTAAGAGATCACCATTTGGTCAAGGGGAAAAAGAATTATTCTGTCAAAGAATATTTTTCCCTTCCTAAAGCTACCTAAATTTGTAAAACTGTGCTGTTCCAAGTCCCTGAAAAAGAAATGCTATTTTCTAGTTTTGGATAACAAGTCTAGTCATAGAACACATTGTGAGCAGTTCAATTTTGGCTTTAAAAGGTCAGATTTGAGGTTAACAGCTACCTGTTCTCTTCTTATCCAAAGACAGAGCACGTCTAATGTAAGAAGATCCCAAGACATCTAAATTTTTAACTATTGCATTCAACCCTCTTTGAAGAGGGGAAGGCAAATAATTGCAATGCAAGTTGAACATTTAGAAGACAAATGTCTGAACTCACCCATAACTCATCAACAATGGCTCTGCTGGAGCTGTCAGGAACCCAGGGAAGATTCAAAGATGAAATATGGTAAATATGTCTAGAAAGGCAAATGGTGATCAGCATTCATCTTTATTGGTGGATAGGGAACAGAAAATGTACTTCATAAGCTATTTCAATTGAAGTCTATTATGAATCAATTTTGGAAATAGTGTGATCTAAGGTGAAAGAGTATTAGATTCCAGTTCTCTCTGACCCATAATACTTGTGTTACCCTGGGCAAATCACTTTATAAACCTCAGTTTCCCAATATAGAAAATAGGAATAATTCTTTCACATTACCGACTTCACAAGATTCTTGGAGAAAACACTTTGAAAATCATAAGGCATAAAGGGACAACTAGGTGGCAGAATGGACCGAGAGCTAGGCCTGTAATCAATGATATAATAAGTGTAAAATATTTAGCTTGGTGCTGTATAAACATAACTATTACTATTTTTAGAGTAGAGATGGAGGTCTTAGAAATTAAGAAGGCTGATGAATGAAAAGACTAGGGTGTTAGAAGGGTTATCATTGTGAATATGGAAGTCATCAAGGATGAGGGCATTGGTTGGGGTAAAGATAAAAACTGAACCAGGAGCTGAAGGGACAAGGTTTTGGACTGGGTGACACAACAGAGTGACAAACTCCAGAGAAAGGTGATATATAATGGCAGACCAAGAGTCTATGTGGTAGCAGGGGAAAAGAACTATGACATCTCTCAGCAACTCCAGATCTCAGGAATCTGGAATCATGAGAGAAGGAACATCCAGCCCCGAAAAAGGTGATGAAAGATGTGATATCTTCTGGGGAAAGCCAGATTCCAGTTAGGAGGAAGAAGAAGATTAAGAGGAATATATTGATAATAGAGCATGGATCCCAGGAGGAATGGAGTGGAAAGGAGCCAGACAGAAGATGATAAGGATGGGTAGGGCAAAGTTGATGTAAAATACAAGGGAAAACTGAGGGAAAAGGAGTTTTCACCTATGTGAATGTTTGGAATGTCAGGGATAAAGAAAGGAAGTTGAGATTTGCTAGCCATATAGAAGGAAGAGTAACAAATAACAGAAGCTTCCATAATGAATCAGCCCCATGTCTTTAATTAGAAAGTTGGTGTGATGGAGACATGCTAGGTCCTGTCTCCCCCGGCGAACCTCATAGGCTTGACTGAAGCTGGGCAGGGCTGGAGGTTAAGCTAAGAGCCAGAGCAGCTGCAGCTGACATTTGTACAGCTTTAGGGTTTACAAAGCCCAAGAAGACTGAAGGTGGAAGGTCTTCACTTTAATAAAAATAACTTCCCTGATGCTTTGTTGTAGCTCCACCACCTGAAAATTTAAAATGTCATGTATTTTACTCAAACTCAATTTGCATGCAACTTTTTCACAAGCTTATATAATTCAATTTAATTCAAGAAATATCCATTAAACCACACATTTCTGCATGTGTGGGTCATTGTGCTGGAACACAACAATGAAATAGTAATAAGTTCAAGAGATGCATAAAGGGAAAGACAGACAAAGAAACTTAAATGATTTCTCTTTTTTTTCCCCAACCATCTGTAGTATCAAATAGAGATGGTTTCTTAAATTTCACTTTCTCCAGAGAAGAACTGATGCAGCTAAAATACTATTTGTTCTTTGAATTAAATGGCTAGAATATCTTAGTCTTTCTAGTCATGTCCTCCCTAGAGAAGTGTGGGAATTACCTGATCCCCCTTGCTCCTGGGGAGTTATGTTTCTCTTGAACGGCACCAGACTCTTGACAAAACTAGTTGAAGAGAATATGGCAGGCCTTATATGGATACAGGGGATCCCTCCAAGTAGCATTGTTTCCTCCTCAGCATGGCTTTCCTGATCAACAATAATAACAAAGAAAAATGAGCTTTGACTTCATGCCAATATTCCTCTCCCCCATGAAATGATTTTGTATTTATTTTTCTAGAAACATATTGTATTTCCTCAATCACTGGTAGACTGTAAACTTCTTGAGGGCAAGGACTATTTCATTTTTGTCCTTGTATCCTTAATATCTGATTAATAAATTCTTGTCAAATGGAAGTCACATAAAAGAGGGAGCCATAGGTATTAGCTCTAGAATCTAAAGTATCTGGAATTCACAAAACAGATAAAATAATTGGAATTCTAAATAATTTTTTTAACTAGAGGAGCAGTTTTTAATCTGGGAACTTTGAATTTATTTCTTAAAATAATTTTGATATCTGCATTTCTTTTTTCTCTCATCTTCTTCTTCTCTTAATTACATTTTTTAAAATTTTAACATTTGTTTTTAACAATTCTAAATTTCAAATTCTTTCCCTCTCTCTATCTTCCCCTCCCCCCTTATTGAGGAGGCAAGCAATTTGATATAAATTATACATGTACTGTCATGCAAAACACATTAGCCATGTTGCAAAAGAAAATACAGACAAAAACAAACAAGAAAAATAAAGTAAAAGTATATACTTCAGTCTGCATTCAGATTCCCATCAGTTCTTTCTCTGGAGGTGGATAGCATTTTTCATCATAGGTCTATCAGAATTGTCTTGGATCTCTCTATTACTGAGAATAGCTAAGTCATTCACAGCTGATCATCCTACGTTATTGTTTTACTATGTACAGTGTTCTCCTGGTTCCGCTCACTTCACTTTGAGTCAGTTCATAGAAGTCTTTCCAGGTTTTTTTATAAAATCACCCTGCTCATCCTTTCTTATAGCACAATAGTATTCCAACACAATCATTTACCACAACTTGTACAATCTTTCCCCATTTAATGAGCAACCCCTCAATTTCCAATACTTTTCCACTACAAAAAGAATTGCTACAAAAATTTTTGTGTCTGTGGGTTCTTTTCTTTTTTCTCGGATCTCTTTAGAATGCAGACCAAGTAGTGGCATTGTTGAGTCAAAAGATATTCACAGTTTGCCCTTTGGCTGGCACAATTTCCCCTACAGCGTATTGGTGCCCCAATTTTTCCACTTCCACTCCAACATTTGTCATTTTCCTTTTCTCTCTTATTAGGTAATTTGACAGGTGTGAGGTAGTACCTCCGAGTTGTTTTAATTTGCCTTTCTCTAATCACTAATGATTTAGAGCATTTTATATAACTATAGATACTTTTAATTTCTTCTGAAAACTGCCTGTTCATACCCATTTTGGAGAATGGAGAATGACTTATATTCTTAAAATTTTGATTCAATTCTCTATGTATTTGAGAAATGGGGCCTTTATCAGAGAAACTTGCTGTAAAAATATTTTCCCATTTTCCTGCTTTCCTTCTAATCTCGGCAGTATTGGCTTTGTTTGTGGAAACACTTTTTAATGTAATCAAATTATTCACTTTTCATCCTATAATGCTCTCAATCTATTGTTTGGTCATAATACTTCATTTATCCATAGATCTAACAGGTAAAAATTTTCATGCTTCCCTAATTTGCTTATGATATATCATGCTTTGTGTCTAAATCATGTACCCATTTTGATCTTTTCTTGACATCTGGTGCAAGATGTTGGTCTATACCTAATTTCTGCCAAAATACTTTCCAGTGATAACTGCATTTCAATAAAATTGATTTCTTTTATAATCTCTTGTGTTCTGCTTTATATATTTAAAAACATTACTCTGAGGAGGAGAGTTCACAGGCTTCACTAAACTACCAAAGAGGTCCAAGACACAAAAAAGGTGAAGAATACTTGTATACTAGAGGAGTCACCACAGGATTGACTTTTTAAAAAGAGTTCCCCTGGGACATTTTAAAATGTAATTTGATTTACTAAAACTTAAATTGCATTCAGTTTTTCAGAAAGATATCCATTATCATCACAGGTTCCCAAAGTGGGTGATACCACCCTCTGGGGGGTGCTAGAATGACTCAGGGGGTATGGTTATAGCCTCAGGTGCAATTGGAAGACACCAAATAAAAATAAGGGGGCAGTGGAAGCAAAAGAAGAGAAGAAAATTTTGAAAAACCATTCGTATATGTTTCATCTGTTAAAGTCATAGTGCTTACATTATTTTCCAAATAAACACATAAAATGCGATTTATAATTGATCAGTGGTCAAGTCTGCTGACAGGTGCTGGCAGGCGAGTGTGTGGAGTATTTTGGGGAAGTCAAGCACGCATTGGCAGGAATATGTGCATGTAGTGACTTGTTTACAATACAACACTATACAGTTACATGATGCAATATTGTATCATCAAAATTTCAATGCAGGAAAAAACTCAAGAAATTTAAAATAAATTGCTAAATTTAAGATGTCATTTTTTAAATATTTTATATTTTTTGAAATGATGCAAATTTTTTTGAAAACTGTTAAAAGGTTATAGAAAGTAGATTTTCAGGGCATCACTGAGTAATTGTTTTTAAAAAGGGGGCAAGAGGTCAAATAAGTTTAGGAACCTCTAATTATAATGGTACTCCTAAAAATATCCAGCATCAAAAATAATATTGTTAGACATAAATACTCAAAATAATATGGAAATGAAAATGAAGACTTTAGAATTCAATACTTCATTAAACAGACTTTCCTTTATTCAGAACAGTGTCAGGGTAAATCCTAATAATACAAGAATTGTACAGGCTTATTTTGAAACATAATATTCATCAATAAAATCTATTTTTTTTATTGAAACTAACAATTCTTTTTTGGCCAGAAGAACTGGGAGAGTTGATTAAATTGGTCACGGATCAAAAAGATTTTAATCAACCAAAATGAGTGATTCTCTGCCACTCACAGTCTATTAGGATAGCTATAATTATTCAGCCTTTGTATGTGTGTGTGCCACTACTTCTACTTTGTTCTTGTACATGCAGATTGGTTTTTAATCAAAATTACAACTAGGATAAGGTAACTGGGGCTTTGGTCCATCGAACCTGCAATTTAGAGGGTTATCAGCTTTAGAAGATGTTAATGGCACTTCCAGTGATTTGGCTATGTGCCCATGTGTTCCACCTTCTTCCCTTCTACTCCACCTCAGCTGAGGGAGGGTGTCATGCTGCTTGTCCTGGAAGTGCTGAAATCCCCACAGTTCTGCTTTCAGTTCACAGTGACTGACAACTATTCTGTGGCTAAGATCCTTTTCTTTCTGTGTTTTCTTTCAGAGAAAACTTCAACCCTTCTTTCCTTAGCTTTGATGCAAAAGCAGCCCAGGATACTGTCAGTTCATTTAAGTTGGTGACATAACATACATAGAAGTGGCACCACTGCTTCCTTAGAGACTCAAATCACTTTGAAGTGATGGGCTCTAGCTCAAACACTAGTTTCTAAGTAAGGTCTGTGGAACATTAAATAGTTTGATGATTGACTTCATAGCATTATTAAATAGATGTGGTCTTCTGGTTTTATATTGGAATAAAATAAGCAGAAGCAAAATTTAAGGCATTTGAGTTGATCTTTTAAATATGCCAGTTAAAAAGTGAAAATATTTCCAGTCAATACTTTTATTTTCTTCTCCAAGTTTGACTTTTAATTCATACTATAATATATCTTCAGACAGTAAGTTAATTATTTCCATAGAGCTTAGTATTTGCAGAGCAGATAGGAAAATAAAGTTTATGCCTTCATTCAAATGCACATTTCTGTTATTTAACACCTGATAGAAGATTGGGCAAAAAGAACTCAATAAGAAAAACTGGACACAGCACCCTATGAACAAGTCACAGAGAGAAAGAGAAAATGGAAAGGAAGCTGGCCTATGGTTATTCCACTTCCTGCCATGTCTCAACATCTTGTGGGAAATATAGTTCCCAAGGAGAAGATGCCTCCCAACATGTTAAAAATCACTGGCTTAAAAAAGAAAAAATTCAATCTACTAGTCTATGAGAAGAAAATTTTGGGGGTGAGATTTTTGTTAAACTGTATCAACCATTTGTTTGGTATCAGACAGTTGAATTATCTACTACTGACACTGACACAAAATTTGTCCTATCTTCATGCCTTTTCTAATCTCAGCACCTCCTTCTAAAGATCAGAATATTGAGATCTGGTGTGGTGATAGCACACCTTGTCCCTTTTAGCACAAACCAAAGGTCAGATTCCGCACACTTTGTTCCAAATAAATTCCAACTTCACAATCTAACTGTCACAGCAGGTGCACCATTATATACACTTACTCTATCCTCCAGTGGAGTGGCAAAACAATTTTATCCTACATTGATTCTCATCTAGTGAAGTCCTTTGTTTTCCTCAGTGATTGGGAGGAAAGTAGTTTCTTTAGCCACTCATGATACCTTTAAAAAACCAGTGCTTTAAGAACCACACCAAATACTGCTGTAGATGGAGGCTAGATAATAATGGACCCACTTCAATAACACATTCACCATCAACACAATATTTTCTATTAACTGGCACCATGGGGCCTAGGTGTCTAAGCTGTCAAAAAAATTTCCCTGGGTCCAGATCACTTCAACACTAATGAATCTCATCCTATTTGCTTCACTCTTAAGACCATTAAATAAATTGGTTCAATTCAGCACAAGGGATAAACACAGTTCACAAGAGGCCACAGAATTTTTTTAAAAAGAGTGTAGAAGCTTGGTATGGCATCAAGATACACTTGGTATTGAGGCAGATTCACATAACAATGTTTACATTAAGTCCAGAATGCACTGTGCTTCATCGAATGAAGTGTATTTGTAATCAAAACATTAATACATTTAAGATTTTAAAGCATGAAAGTATTGCCTACTTCAAGAAATGCCTGGACTATTTCCTATTTTCAAAGGATTAAACAAAGCATCTGAAACATAAAAACCAGAAAGTAATCTTTTCGCTGAGTTCAATTTCAGAGAGTAACTAGGAATTTTTGTGCCTTAATAAGGAGGATTGGGGGAACAAGGAGCCAGTGATGGAAATTCATGTGGGATTGGGCTTTAGGGGAAACACCTGTGTCCTCAGACACTATGAGGTTCCTACCTTACTAAAGGACCAGCTGCCATTTGTGTATGAGGTTAAGGGCACAGCTGAAGGTGACCCAAGGGGAAAAAATGTGTCCTGGTACTTACTGTTGGTGCCTTCTGAATTTCTAGACACTATGGCAAGACATTTCCCTAAATGAGGCTCAATGTTGGCCATAGACTCAGAAGAATTGGCCTAAATTATACTAATCTACACACGGAATTGCTATTTCATCAGACCTTTTCTTCTCTCCCCCAGACTCCCATACCACCCTTTCCTCCCACTTGCTTGTCTCATAATTATAGATCATTGGCCATCAAATCCCTCTTCTCCCATATTCTGTATCTAAAAAACCATTGACATGATTCCACTACTCTACTTTTACTCTAGCCTCTGATGAAGATAAGTGGCCCATCTCTTTACCAGTCAACACCTCTACTTGTATCTTTAATTCCATCCTTTCCAATCTCCTCTAGCAGATTTCTTATATCCCCATTCTCTCCAGTCCCATCCTTCTCCCTGTTCCCTTTCTCTGATGCCTAAAAACATACCCATCTCCTCTCATCAAGCTGACTGATGAAGTGTACTTTAACTATTCCTGAAAGGTAGCTTTCAGTTTCCTTCCACTCTTACTCGGTAGAAAATAAGCTCCTGGAGGGCAATATGTGTTTTGTGTTTTGTTCTTCCAGTATGAATGGTTAGGCTGCTCACAGGTTTTCCTGAAAAGGATTCTTTGAGACTGCAGTTTATTATTTTAGAAGAGGAGCATTAGGAAAACCTAGCCTTCTATAGGTTTTTCCTTTGATTTGGATTTTACTCAGGATAACTTCCATAATAATTGTAAAACATTAATTTCCTTGACATATTGGCATCAAGAAAACACAATATAAATACTCAGCCAAGCTCTGGTGGAACAAAGTTAGATCAATGGTTGTATCTTTAGGAAAGTACTACAAAATTTCAATGAACAAAAGAAACAAACTTGTCTCAAGAGAGCTCTCAAGGCTGAATTTTACTCCGAGTTAAATGTTTGCATTTTTCAAGTTAATAAATACAATGTATAATAAAAAGCACACTGCATTTTGAATCAAAGGACCTGTGTTCAAATTCCAGCTGTGCTACCTGCTACTTGTATGAAACCTTTACATATATATAATACATACATATAAATACACACATACACATATATACATGTGTGTATGTATATATGTATGAGTGTATATATTTAATTTTCCCCCATTACATGTTAAAACAATTTTTTAACATGGAGTTTTTTTAAGCTTTGAGTTCCAAATTCTGTCTCTTCCACCCTTCTCCCCTGCCTGAGATGCAAATGATCAGATATATGTTATACATGTATAATCATGTAAAACATTTCCATATTTATCATTTTACATGAGAATACTTGAATAAGAAAAAACGAGAATGAAAGAAATTGAAAATATCATGCTTCCATCTGTAGTCAAACAATATCAGTTCTTTTTCTGGAGGCAGAGAGTGTGCTTCATCATTAGTCCTTTGGGATTATCTTGGATCATTGTCTTGATCAGAATAGCCAAGTTATTCACAGTTCTTCATGATCAACAATGCTGTAACTGTGTACAATATTCTCTTAGTGCTATTCATTTCACTACGCATCTGTTCATGTATGTCTTTCCAAGGTTTTTCTGAAATCAGCCTGCTGGTAATTTCTTACAGTGCAATAATATTCCAGTACAATCGTATACCACGGTTTGTTTCACCCAATTGATGGGAATCCTTTGATTTCTAATTCCTAGCCACAACAAAAAGAGCTGCTATAAATATTTTTGTACAAATAGGTCCTTTTTCCTTTTGTGTATCTTTGGGATATAGACCTAGAAGTGGTATTGCTGGATCAAAGGGTATATACAGTTTTATAGTTTTTTGGGCATATTGAATAGTTGAATCAGTTCATAACTCCATCAACAACCCCTCCCACTTCCATCATTTTCCGTTTTGTCATATTAGTCAATTTGATAGATTGAGATAGTACCTCAGAATTGTTTTAATTTTCATTTCTTTAATCAGTAATGATGATTTAGAGCATTTTTTTTAATATGTGTATAGATAGCTTTGATTTTTTTCATCTGAAAACTGCCTACCTGTTCCTATCCTTTGACCATTTATCAATTGGGGAATGACTTGTATTTTTATGTTTGACTCAGTCCTCTATATGTTTGAGAAATGAGGCCTTTATCAGATATGTTTATTGCAAAAATTCTTTCCCAATTTTCTGCTTTCCTTATAATTTGAATTACATTGACTTTGTGCAAAAACTTTTTAATTTTATGTAATCAAAATTATCTATTTTACATTTTGTATTTCTCTCTATTTTTCCTTTGGTCCTAAATTCTTACCTTATTGTAGATCTGATCAATAAGCTATTCCATACTCTCCTAATTTGCTTATGTTATCACCCTTTGTGTGTAAATCATGTACCCATTTTGACCTTATCTTAGTATACAGTGTGAGATGTTGGTCTATACCTAGTTTCTGCCACATTCTTTTTTTCACTTTTCCCAGAAGTTTTTGTCAAATAATGAGTTTTTGTTCCAAAAACTTGGATATTTGTACTTGTATGAATATTTAGGAGTTATTTTAACTTCTATAGGTCTCAGTTTCTTCACCTATAAAATGAAATATTGAACTAGAAGATCCCTTTGTTATCAATCTATGATTCCATAAGCAATAAGTGTAGGAGAATTTTGTTTTTCCTACAACTCTGTCTAGCAACAATGTAGTGCAAGTCAAGTCAACAAGAGCCTACTATGTGCCAGATACTGTGCTAAGTGCTAGGGATACAACATAAGGCAAAAAATAGACCTTTGCAATCAAGGAGCTCATAGTCTAATATAAAAGACAAGATATAAACTACATTAAAAAACAAAGATATATACAGGATAAGTCAGAGATAATCAATGGGGAAAGGCATTAGCACTAAGGGAAATTAGGTAAAATTTCTGAAAGAAGCCAGGGAAGCCAGTCTACTGTAAAAGAAAAGTTGTTTGTGAATCCTGCCTGCTTCCCTTCCCAAGAATCCCAAGAATATCCTCAATTTTTATATAGACAATTCTCATTAGAATAATTATATACATAATAAACCAGTCACCCAAACAAAAACAAAGGCTATCATTTTCTGCCC
Organism: Potorous gilbertii; assembly: GCA_028658325.1. Classification (NCBI taxonomy): domain Eukaryota; kingdom Metazoa; phylum Chordata; class Mammalia; order Diprotodontia; family Potoroidae; genus Potorous; species Potorous gilbertii. Next base: position 173,731,441 of record CM053771.1, on the reverse strand, counting down.
TGTTCTCAGAATTGTCCTGTAGATCTTTGCTTTATTAACAAATTCTAAAGATTCAGATCAAACATTCTAAATTTATTTCTACTTTTCAAATTTAGTAAGCAAGAAAGCAGATCGGATGGAACATTGCACTGGGATTCAGGAGAGCTAACTTGATTATCTCTGAAGTCTTTCCTGATCTAAAATGCAATGATTCTATACCCCTTTATTTTATAACTCAGGAAACTAACCCTCAGAAAGGTAAAGGGAGTAATCCGAAGTCAAGTATTTAGTGTCAGAGGTGGTATTCAAATTCAGGTATATCAGTCCTCAGGTTAGTGTTCTATATACCAATCACTGTATCATGAAACCTCATTTAAAGATAATTTCTAGAACCCATGTTAGCTCCAAAATTCTACATCATTCTTCCTCCTGCCTAACCTAAGTATGTTTTATGTCACTTAGAGCCCACTTAGAAAGAGCAGCCACTCAGCACCAGTCAACAACCATCATCCTTGAAGATCAATTGCTCACCTGGGTAGGAATCAATGATAAGAATAAGATTCACAATAATAAAAACTAGCATTTATACAGCATTTTAATATTTCCAAAGTGCTTTATAAATATTATCTCATTTTATCTTCACAATAGCCCTTGGAGATAAGTGCTATTCTCTCCATTTTACAGATAAGGAAATTGAGGAAAAGTGACTTGCCCATGGTTACAGGACTAGGAAATGTCTGAGACCAGATCTACTTTAACATAGGTCCAGATATCTATTCACTGCACCAGCTAGCTGCCCCTTACTTTCTTTGCCAGCAACTTTTTGCATACAGTAGATATATATACTCATCTACCTTTGACATTTTAAGCATAGTATCTTTCCATACAAGATTTATACAAAGAAAACTTTAAAACTATTTTGACAGAGATTAAAGAAAATTTAATTGGAAGGATAATTTTTTCACAGCTTCTAATATCATTAACCACCTCTCAGATACTACTATCTCTTTCCTGGATTTCTAAATCACTTTTCCCTCCTGAATCCCCTTTTCCTCTCTTTTCAGTCTCCTTTGTTCAATCTTTCAAGAAACATTTATTATGTTTCTATTATATGTCAAGCCCTGTGATAGAAACAGGGTATATAAATGCAATACAAACAGAAATACAAACCAAAAAAAAGCAAACAAATAAACACAGAAATGTAACAGTCCCTACCCTCAAGGAGCTCATATTTTATCTGAGAAGACTACATATGCATATATCTACCTATGAATGTGTATCCATTATATATATATATATATATATATATATATATATATATATATATGTATATACATGTGTGCTGCTTTATCCTAATTATTCACCTTCCATATGTATATAGAGATATGTGTGTATATGTATGGGTATGGTTACATATGTGTGTCTATGTATACTAACATATGCAAAATGACTATTTGAGGTAAGACACTAATAACTATGTGAAGCAAGATTTATGTAGAAAGTGATCCTTATGCTAAGCTTTGAAGAAAACTAGCAATTTCAAGAGACAAAAGCTGAGAAAGGAAGGAATCCCAAGCTTTTGGACAGTCATTGCAAAGGCAAAGGAAATGTATGGGGGCACAGAAAGACCAGTTTGGATTGTAGATAGAGTTCATGAAAGAGAACAATGAAAAATACAGATGGAAAGGGAGAGATTGGAGTCAACGTACAAAACATTTTAAATGTCAAAAGAGAGTAGCATGTATTTGATCCTATATGGAATAGGGGACCACTGGAGTTTTCTGAGCTGAAATAGATTGTACTCAAACAGCATAAGAAAGCCTACTCCCAAAATTATCAGGAAGGCATCATTATATATCTCCTAACCCTTCACTGGTCCTTTCCCAAGGCTCTGTCCATGCCTTCTCTACACACCGTTTCTCTTGGTGATCTCATCAGTGCCTGGGAGTTTGATTACCATCTTTCCACAGAAGACCCTTAATTCTATATGTCAAACTCCATTACTTTTAAATTCTAGCCCCACATCACAAACTTCAGTTTGACATCTCCAGCTGCATGTCCCTCTAGCATCTCAAATTCAACATATCCCAAACTGAATTTGTCATATTAACCCTTATCCCTGACTTCATTCAAAGTATTCTTGCCCCTCAAGAAGCTTATGTTCTACACAGGGGATTTAATTGCATGATCCCTTTGATAAGGCAGATGGATGAGCCTATGTTTAGGACGTTTGAGAGCACATCCCCAACAGAGCAAAAATGATTAACATTTTTGTGTCATAGACAGTTTTGTAAATCTGAATACTAATATTAATTATTATAATTAATCGTATAATTGTATATTAATAATTATATGTAATATAATATATAAATAATAATGTATGATATAATTATAATTAATAAAATAATTAATTTTATGATGGCTAACATTTATACAGAACTTACTATATGCTATGCACTTTATAATCTTTATTTCTTTGGATCCTTACCACAACCCAGGGAGGCGGGTACTTTAATTTTCCCCTTTCTACAGTTAAGGAAACAGGCAAACAGGTTTAAGTGATTTGCCCAGGGCCACACAGCTAGTAAGTGACTGAGCCTGGATATAAAATCAGACATTTCTGACTTTCTAAGCCCAGCACTCTATTCACTGCACCACATAGTTACCTACGAAAGAAGCAATTATTAAGCACCTCGTATATGTCAGGTGCTATGCTAAGTGCTTTGCAAACACTATCTTATGTGATGCTCACAACAATCCTATGAAATAGGTGTTATTATATTCTCCACTTAACAGTTGAGGAAACTGATGTTGGAAGAGGATAAGTGACTTGCCCAGGGTCACTTCTGCGACAGAAGATGTGAGGATGTCTATTAGCACTTCAGTGAGGACTGACACCATCTTCTAATTAAGTGAATTGGCTAACTAGGTCTTCTACGGGACAAACACTGGAGAAGGAATGAGACATTTATGGTGGCCTGGAAAAGGGAACTTGGCAGAACACTTTGGGTCTTTTGCCTTTGGGCAGAGAGTCAATGGAACTAGGAACCTGGGAACTGGCTGCCTTGGGATGAGGCAAGAGGTAGTCTAATGTGTCAGAAATGGCAGCCCCTTAAGAAGGGTGACTGCTGCCAAGAAGCCATGACAAGCCATCCCTATGGAGATAACTGGGCAGTCAATGCTCTCAGAAACATGGCATTTGTAGAGAAGAGAACAATGCTGTATGAGTAGTTAGAATTCCTAATGAATATGAAACTAATGCTTGATAAACCTAAAATTACAAAACATGGGGGCATGGAGTCATTAAATATAAACTGTTGGAAAACTTGGAAGATAGGATGGCAAAAAAATTCACTTAGATTGACAACTCAGCATATGTTACAATAAATCCCAATTGAATCAATCTTCTAAGTATTTTAGAAACATAAAAAAACGGAAGGAAAGGAATATGTTTCTCTTCATTGTGGAGAAAAAACATTTCACCTAGTAGAAGAGAATATTGGAGATGAATATGGATAGATTTGATCATACGGAGACAAAAAAAACGATAATACAAGTAAAAGCAATGTTTCCAAAATAGAAATAAAAGAAATAGATTGAGGAAAAATCATTGCAGTAAATATATCTGATAAAATCTGACATTCATAAGCTTTGAGAAGCTGATAGAAATCTATAAAAAATAATATGTATTCCCCAATAGAAAAGTGGTTGATATGAACAGAGAACATTTTTCAGGATTTTAAGGTATACCATCTTATCCATCAAGTTGGCAAAAATGGCTTAAAATGACAAAATTCAGTGGTGGTGAATTCAGCTTCAGTGAAAAATATATTCTTTTGTGTTGTTAGTAAACCTTTAAAATACATGCTTTCTGAAGAATAACCTGAAAATATGCAGTAAGAATTACCAAACTGATCATATTTTTTAATGTAAGTAAGACTACTATTACTAATATTTCCTAAAGATGTAATTAAATGGGGGTGGAGATGTGACTGTACAGAGATATTCCTAGCTGCTTTATTAGTAATAATTGAAAGCTTAAATCAATATACATGACCAAAGATTAGGGAACGGATGATTAAATGATAGTATGTCAATGCATTAAATTATTATACCATAACAAATGATAAATAAGAAATTCAAAGAAATACAGGTACAAGAAACACATGATGTGATTTCAAGCAATAAAAGTAAAATTGAAAGAATATATATTGACAACTGTATTTTTTTTAAAACCAACAACAAAATAATTTCACCAATGAAAAGTAGCAAATAAATTATTATTGTTGATATTTTATTAAAATTAAGAAAACATAGAAAATAAATTTTAATCAAATGACATCGTTTCCATTTTTTTTTTTAACCAAAGTGAAAATAACTGGTTTCTGGGGAATAGACTCATAGCCATAACCTTGGGGTCTGGGCCAATTATCAGCAGTATGGCCTCCATTGGCAACTTTTTTGGCCTCACTTTCCTCCTGTGCGAAATGAGGGTGTTGGGATAGATCATCTCTAAAGTCTGTTCTAGCCAAAACAATTAATAAAATATTCTTGACTATTTGTATTTTTTAAGATACATTGGTTTATGTAGCCAATTGGTTTTTTTAAGATACATTGGTTTATGTAGCCAAGTGGTTTTTTAAGATACATTGGTTTATGTAGCCAATGCTGAAATCTTTTCACTACCCTCGCATTTCTCTTCCTCTCAAAATCAACAGGGTCTGCCATCCCTTTCTCCTAGGGTGAATGGATAATCATTTCACACAGTTAAGATTCTTACTCGAGGGATACTGTATCAATTCCTAACCAGGTAAGGTGTGCACTATTAGGGCTAGAGAAAAGGTTTCACAGTTTATAGTCATTGTAGCTGACCAGGGAGCTGTTGACAAGAACCCTTTTCAAGCTGGAAAGCAACAGGGTCAGTCCATCTTCTCCCTAAACAAGCTTTTGTGAGACCAGAAAAGAGCAAAATCAGTGAGCAAAGGGGATATTCTTAATCTGGCTTTCCATCAATACAGCTCTGAACTGTAATAACTCAAGGAGACCTGGGTCTCCTGCCATACCATGAAAATTATAGAGGCTTTCCCTGATTTACTTAGTTACCCAGATTTTCTTTGACGGAGGGTTTTTAAACTTACCTGAGAGCACTGCTTGGTGCTGATCTCTGGGAGCCAAGAAGAGCTGCAGGAGGAGCCACACAGAGGGCAACACCTGAGAACAAGACAAGAAGGTTTCTATCTATTTTCCAAAGGTTCTATTTTGACTTCTATTTCTTTTTTCTCCAAACTCCTAATAAAGTTTTCCTAGTTTAGGATCACTTGGTGGCACAGTGGCTAGAGTGCTGGACTTTATCTGTCCTTCCTGACCTCTAATTAGAAAGAGCTGAGTTTGAATACTGCTTCAGACACCACTAGCTAGTTGTGTCATCCTGGGCAGTCACCTCACTTCTCTTAAGCCTCCATTTCCCCATCCATGAAAGGGGGATAAAAATAGAATCTACCTTACAAGATTACAAATAAGATAAATACATGAAAATTTCTTCGAGAACCTTAAACAGCACTATAATGAATGAATGGGGGGGTGGGCAGGGGAAAGCATATATTAAGTGCTTGCACTGTGCTAAGCACTAGTGATAGAAATAGAAAGTATGACATTCCCTCTCTCAAGGAGCTCACATTCTAAAGAAATGTTAGCTATTATTATTTTATTGATGTCCCTTCTTTAATATTGTGAACTTCATGCTTACGGTGGGAGTTTTTATCAGTACACAGTGATGACACATAGTAATATTTCCAGAGTTTGGTGGGGAGGTGTTAGAGCTACAGGTCAGAGAAATTGGATTTCTCCAAAATGATCCTGGGTCCTTCATATCGTCCTTGGATTCAAAGATTTCATTTATGATTTCTTTTAAAAATGTGTAAGGATAAAACAAGGGCAGCTAGATAAGAGTGCTGGACCTGGAGTCAGGAAGACTCATGTTCATGAGTTCAAATCCAGCCTCAAACATTTATTTGCTGTGTCACCCTGAGCAAGTCACTTAACCCTGTTCACCTCAGTTTCCTCATGTGTAAAATGAGCTGTAGAAGGAAATGGCAAACCATTCCAGTTTCTTTGCCAAGAAAACCCCAAAATGGGGTCACAAAGTCAGACATGACTGAAAACAACAAGGGTAAAACAGAGTAGTCCTTATCATTGAATATCTCTTCTAGACTCAATGTTAAATTGAATTGAAGGGGTTGGGGAGCTTCTACACAGACACTGACCTAACAAGATTAACTGCTTAATCCCGGTGGGGAAACTGCAACCTGGAGGTCACAGTTTCCCCAGCCCTGGCTTAAGTGATGGATGGATCACAAAGGACTGCTCTTCTGAGAGATCAGCCCCAGCATTGCAATTTTTACCACTGGCAGAGTGGAATAGAGCCCTATCTCAGAATTTCTTCATGATTCAAAATTTCCGTGCTTCTGAAGTCAGCTTTCATAAGGGCTTGAAGTGTTTGTCAGTTAACAATAAACTCCGGACATTTTATTTCTTTTTTCAGACTAAAAAATTAGTCTCTGTTACAAGAAAAATCATTCCAGTTTGTGTGCATGTGTTTCCTTTCTAACCAGAAGTCTACATTTGAGTTAGCTCACTGCTGTTAGTTTTCAACATAAATTAGGTAATTAGATGATTCTATTTTTTCCTTCTCTCCCTTACCAGCAAATTTGCCTTTACACAACACAGTGGGAAATGAGTTTTCCTCCTCCACACAACACTGTCCTCATTCATCCTTATTAATCTTCATTGGTTGTCTCAAGCATTGATAAAAGAAACTTCTACTTTTGGTGAGTTTTATTCCAGGCAATTGGATTATGAAGTTGGATACATGCAGGGGACATATGACAAAAACACAGGGTGAAAACTATCGGGAATGAGAAGTAATTGAGATAACTCAACAAATTTGAAAATCTCCTGGAAATAACAATGAGCTTCCATGTCATCTCATGTTATTTCCATGAGAATTGCCTTTTTTTCAAAGATGCAGACAAAAAAATCATATACAAAATTTGATCTTCATCTTCTCATGTTTTTTGCATTAGACCTTTCCCATAAGTTTTTTATACCTATGCCTCAACTAGGAATTCAAGTACAGTTTTTTCTTTTTCTGAAGCAAGAGTTCTTAACCTGGGTTCTATAAATTTTTTTCAAAAAATATTTCAACAACTAGATTTCAATATAATTGGGTTTCCTGTATAATAATATGTATTTCATGTATTTTAAAACCTTATAGTGGGAAGAGGTCCATAGACTGGACTGGCCTGCCACGATGGTCCATGATACAAAAAAGGCTAAGAATCCCTATCTAAAGGATCAATTTAGGTACTTCAAGATTTTTGCTGTCTTCCTCCTTGCTGAAGGAACCTTTTATAAAAAACTAAAAATTTTTAAAAGTTCTCCTTTGTCTTAAGAAACTCAATTTCTAAACTAAATGACCTCTCCAGCATGGCATTGCTATCCTTTCATAAAGACTGTGAACCAAAAATCATCTATACTGGGAAAATAAACTTGTTGCCATCTCTTAAAAGATCATATTCACAAAACAATTACCTTCTTCACACTTCATTCTATCATAATATCAAAATCCCTAGTGTATAGTTTGGAGCTATTTCTCCCTCTGTCTTCTTTGAAATACTGCCATGTTCTTTTTCCATCCTGAAACAGATTGCCCCATCTCCCAATGACATTTACTTCCTATTCCAAATTCAGATACTTCAAATGCTTTAAAAAAAATCTACACACTTCCCATCCTTAACTTCCTGCTGAAAACCTACTTTTATTCTAATATATATGTGAGGAAGGTAAAAAATATTTATCAAGCGCCTTCCTTTTGCCAGGCACTGAGCTTTAACACTTTCCAAATGTTATCGTATTTGATTTTCACAACAACCTTAGATGTAGGTGATATTATGATCCCCATTTTACAGTTGGGCAAACTGAGGCAGGCAGGGGTTAATTGACTTACCCAGGGTAAGATACCTAGGAAAAAGGGGAGGCTGGATTTGAACTCATGTCTTCCTGACTCTAAGTCCAGGGTGCTATCTACTATACCACATAGCTGTCTGATGGTACCATATATCATTGCATCTTGCTCATTTCTTCTCCTATGACTGCTTAAGTCAAAAATCCATCAGTATTTCTCCATGTAGCAGTTTTCTCCTGCTCTCTAAGTACTTCTCCCATACCTTTTATGGCCTTTACCCTGCTACCCATCACCCTGTCCTCCTATACAGTTACTCACCTTTTCTCTAGCTACTTTACTTCTCAATACAATACCTCTCAAGCAATCTTTAAATAAAGAACCACTTCCAAATCCTCTTTGTTCTGAAGATGGTAATGTGCTGAATAAAAATGCATTCAAAATTTCCATAACCTTATTTTCTCTTTTTAAAAAAAAGCCATTTTTTCTTTTTCTTTCAAGAGATTTGAGAATGACAATATCTTTTTATTCACACCCTTATAGTTAGCTTCCTTCTCATGAAAATTTTTGCTCCCATTTCTTTTATTTCCTAAAGTTGAGTATCTCCTAAACCTTGTCCTTGTTTAAGTAACCAGTCTTCACCTCCCTTTCTACTGTAATGCAATTAATTATCTTCCAAACTTCAAAAAAAAAAGTTTGAAATGAAAATGGCCACGTCAAGCTCCTGGATTGTCTTAGGGATTATGACCTTTTACCACTTCAAATTTTCCATGGGATCATCCTTTCCTTCCCACCAAGTTAATTCTTTTTCCAAAATTACTCCTATTAATATCCCTATATTAAGACATTAAGATGATGTGTCATTGCAGATTCTAGGACAATTTTTTCTCAAGATCATTTTGTTTAAAATGTTTTTTAATATCTTAAATATACCCTAGCATCAAAGATTCTAAATTAAAATCTAAAAACATATGTAAATTATTTTAAAATATGGGCATCTCAGTTTACTTTAAAAAGTATTTATTAGCCCTAATGCCTAAGACACTACAAATCTTTTAGACTTTTAACCCTTAAGAATCCTCCTTTTCTGGGTCCCTTTAAAAGAAAACCTTAGAGAGACAAGTCAGCACTCAGTTTGTGAATGTCAATGAGCTCAGCAACAGCAACAAGGAGCTGACCCAGCTAAGAAAGAAAACTCTTTTCTCTTCCTCCTGACCTTAAACTAAGAAATATACCCATGGAGGCCAAAGGAAGAAGAGGGATCTAGTCAAGTAGTCTCCCATCTACAATAAGGATTATACATGTGTCTTGTAGAGAGAGACATAGTTCCTGAGGACTGGGTTACTTACCAAGTTCCTGAATAAAGGATTCAGCCAAATCAACAAGCTGCATATGAGTGTGCTGTTGCCAAAGGATGAGAAGCCAATAAAAGTATTGTTTTTTTAAGAACTCTTGTGTCGAATCTGCTTTGGAATCCAAAGGTGAAGCCATGATGTTCACATCCTAACCAAAAAGGACCTCTCAAGGCTTAACCAGCAGTATTGACATGCCTGCCACAATTGTGACCTTTCTTAGGATGTCATAAGAATCTGGTGTTGCCTTGGAAACTTCGCAGATTGCTACATGTAAATTCTGTTTTCTCTAGCAGCCAAAATCCAATGTAAGGTTCTTTCTGAACTCTGTATATCTCTTCCTAAAGTGAAAAAAAAAATACATTTTCTTGGGGTGGTATTAATGCTAGGAGAAGAGACATTATTATAAATCAAGATTATTACAAAACTCAAAGCAACCCACATTGGAAAATCAGGAAAGAAAGGTTTCAGGGAAGAGCAAACACATACTTATTTGATGATATAACAATGAAAAGGAACTTAGCAAACACATACTTATTTGACTATATAACACTGAAAATGAATTTAGTTTACAACTTAACCCCAAGTACTTTCTTTTATTTCTACTGGAGTTCTAGAAAATTATTTAATCAAGGAAGAATTTCCCTCTTCCCCTACTCCTTCATCCTTAGAGGTGAAGGAGAGGCTATCTCTCTTACTATCTCCCTACTTAACTTCAGTAAACATGTATTAAGCCCCTGCTATATGAAAAACGATGTGCTAAGGACTGGGGAAAACATTATTTCCTACTCTCATAAAGCTTACAATCTAAAAGAGATTTTACAACTAACAACCCAGAATAAATAAAAATAATTTTTTGTGGTTCAGTTATTTTTCCACTCATGTCCAACTCTTTGTGACCCCACTTGTGGTTTTCTTGGCAAAGACACTGAAGTAGTTTGCCATTTCCTCTCTAGTTCATTTTACAGATGAGGAAACAGGGCAAACAAGGTTAAGTGACTTGCCCAGGGTCACACAGTTAATTTACTATCAGGTCAGATTTGAACTCAGAAGGATGAGTTTTCACCAACTCCAGGTCAGGTATTCTATCCACTGTACCACCTAGATACCAAAAATAGCTAAGATTTATATAACACTTTAAGGTTGGAAAATCACTTTGTGTATACCATTACATTTTATCCTCACTACCTTGGGAGGTGGCTGCTATTATTTCCCCAGTCTAGGATTAGGGAACTGAGGTAGGCAGAGGTTAAGAGAATTGCCCAGAGTCACGGTCACCTCTGGCTGGACTTGAACTCGGCTCTTGCTAACTCTAGGTCCAGTACTCTATCCACTACAGCACCTAGGTGACTCAGTACAAAGAAAATACCAAAGATTTCTAGCTAGGATGGCTTCCAGAACAGAGGCAGAATTCCCAACTCCCCCACACCTACTTCAACAAAAACAGAAGTTCCCCCCAGACTGAATAACAATCAAAAAAATCTCATGATAAATTGTAGTAAGTAACTTTTTCCAGCAATCCCACTCCCTCGTTCTGCCTCCACCAAAGAAATGTGTATGGGAAAAAAGTCAGCCAGAATCCTACAGGCTTAAGAAAAGGGGTTGCCAACAAGACCAGTACCAGTACAGTCAAACAAGGTTCAGTTTCTCGGCCCAACAATCAAAGACAGATGTTGTCTTCAAGGATCTATGTCTAGAGGCATTAAAATAAAAGACCCATCCCTGAGAAGGTCCCAGAAAGATGTGGTAGCTCTCAGGCAGTGACAGTCCAGTTGTTTAGGGGCTCTGAAGTCCCTAGAGATCTTTCCTGGGACACCACAGAGGGCTCTCAACTTTCATGATCTAGGGACCTAACCATAAGTAGGTGGACATCAGGAAGCTATGCAAGAAACCTGTCACAATGGAAATAAAGCTACATTGAGGCAACAATGACTAATTTATTAGCTAAGCCTTGTTATTCAGTCATTTTCAATTCTTTCCTACCTTCCTTACCCCATTTAGGGTTTCCTTGGCAAAAATACTGGAATGGTTTGCCATTTCCTTCTCAAGCTCATTTTCTAGATGAGGAAAGTGTGACAAACTAGAGTTAAGTGACTTGCCCAGAGTGACCCAGCTAAGTTAGTATCTGAGGCCAGATTTGAATTCAAAAAGATGTGTCTTCTTGACTCCACGCCTGACACTCTATGCACTGTGCCACCTAAGCCAAAGATATAAAGAATCCATTGATCATATCCTGCTAGGTGGGCAGTAGCCAATAAACTGGCTTAATGACTCCTCAAAGACCCAAAGGTAAGGATGATAGGCTCTTTTATAGTTATTAACAAGATAACAGAGCAAACTAGATTTCAATGAAGGGTGGGATGAGTGTCATCTCCATGCCTCCCCATTACATCATTGGGAGATTGAGACCAGTTCTCAAGTGAGGAGAGTAGTCCTCAAGTGATGGGATTAGTCTGCAGGTAAAGGGATTTTAAATTTGAGATTGACCTTTAGATTAATCAAATTTCTCTGGAAAGTGCATGTGGGGTGAAGGCACAAGTCAAAAGACCAGGGTAGAGAGATACAAGCCCCAAGAATAGAATTGTTATCCAAGTGACCTGAGATTACCTGAGTAAACTTAAAAGGATAAGGAGAATATTAAATCTAGCATGATTAAGTCTTAGTAAAATATAGTATTAAAAACCCATGTTCAATTCACAAACCAAAGGACCCCAAGGCAAGATCAAGTAAGGCCAAGTAGCCCACCCAAAAGCATAGGAGTGACTAGATGCGAACCCTGGCACAAACCTCCAGCTTAGGAACTAAAACTAGAGAGATAAGTAAATCAAAGAAAACGTTCTTCCTTTCCCAACTTTCTTTTGCTGTGATGACACCACCTTCCTCTCACTTACCTTCACTATTTCATTGTTGTTCTTGACTCCTGTCTTATAAAACATTAACATATCCAACCTGTTCCCAAGTCTGGTTGCTTCTACTTCTACAATATATTGATTTTGAGAGAGATGCATGGTATTATGCATAGGACTCTGGGACCTGAAGTCAGGAAGAACTGAGTTCAAATCTGACCTCAGATACTTATAATCTATGTGACTCTAGGCAGATCACAATCTCTGTTTGCCTAAATTTCTTCATCTGTAAAATGAGATAATCATAGCAACTACCTTCAAGGGTTGTTGTGAAGATCAAATGAGATATTTATGAAGCATTTAGCAGAGTGCCTGGCAAGAGTAAATACCTTAAAGAGTACTTGTTTCTAAATCTCTATGTACCTTTCTCTTTCCTTGAACAGTCATCACCATATTGCAGGCACTATTCAATTTATCATTCCAGGCTTTTATGCTATTTTGAATTCTCGTTGTTGTCCAACATGTTCACTATTTCGTCTAGCTTCATGTCATCTGTAAATTAATATGTGTGCTGTCCACACTTTCATTTGTGTCATTGATAAAAATCTTAAAACAGAACAAGTCCAACTATATATTCTGATATTCCACTGGGAACCATCTTTGAATTTGCTATTCATTCATTAATGACTGTTCTTTGGGGTCTGCCATCAATCAACTCTGAATCTATCTAATAGTAATATCATTTGGCCCACATCTATATTATTCCTAAGAATAGGATAAATTGTAAATTTCTCTCCTTTTTACCTTCATAATTATGTGGTTTGAGAAATTCAAGGATTTCTCTCCACCTCCCACCCCAAGACCAGAGTATTAGACAGGGTGGTCTGGAATGAATTCACAGACTCAAGCATTGAAAGATCAGATTTGAACTCATGAATATGAGTGTTCCTGACTCCAGGGTAAGTGCAAACAAATAGTTTGGTATCGTAATATTTTAAATTCAACTCATACTAACTATCCAACCCTGGGCAAGTCACTTAACCTTGTTTACCTCAGTTTCTTCATCTGTAAAGTGACCTGAAGAAGGAAATGGCAAATCACATCTTTGTCAAGAAAACCTCAAATGGAGTCAGAAAGAGTTGGATGCAGCAGAAAAACAACCGAACAACAATAATTTCAGGATAAGCCATGAAATCTCAGGGCTAAAATGGGGAGACCAGTTGAAAGATTATTTCACTAGTAAAGAGGAAATATAACAAGGGTCTATATTAGGGTAGTGATAATGGAGATGAAAGGAAGGGGCCAATGTTAAAGAGATCGGAGAGAGAGAATGGGATAAGCAGGTCTTGACAACTGATCAGATGAGGGAGGTGAGGGAAGAGAAGTCAAAGATAACACTCAACTTTTGAGCCTAGATAACTAGTAGGAGAGTGGCACCAATGACAGATATAAGGGAATCAGGAGGAAGCACAGTTTGGAGCTTGTTTAATTTGAAGTGCCAGAAGGAACTCTGTGCTTCCCTATAGGAAGTACCTAATGAATATCTGTTAATTGACTGACATAAACTCATAGAGAGATTTCCTATAAGCTACCACAAGATTTCAGTCAATCTCTCCGAAGAGAGGCTGAGGATAGAGATGGCGTAGGAATGGCTTAAGTTATAAGAAAGATGTGGTCCAAAATTTGTCCTTAATTAATTGTCAGTACAAAATATTATTATTGGCATTATCAACTCCCTCAAGTTCATCTTGTATAACTGAAACTATTATCACTGTCATTTGTTAATTCTTGAGGTAGTTTACATGTTGTGTAAATATTTTTCTTAAATCTTTAGTAAAAAGCTTAGAAAGACATAATGAATAATTTGTTGGACAAGTCAGGAAGACTTGGGTTCAAATCCTACCTCTGAAGATTAGCTTTGTGACATTGGGTAATTCATTAAACCTTTCTGGAGCATTTGGTAAGGTTCCAAGAATATATTCTTATATAAGGTTATATATGTTATATATTGCAATCTGCATCAACCAACAGTTCCTAAACCAAAGAAATCACAGATCTTTTATATTCAGTCATAATGAAAACTCCAGTTCATTTTCTAAGGAATCCATTGTACATTCCAGTTTTATTGCTCTGTTAAAATTCAGTCAGAAACTTAAAGCCTATTATGACTGTGAATATTGCAAGGTATTTGAGTCTACTAATTGTGGTCTCTAGATTTCAAGTACAGAAGTCTAACTTCTCAGAAAGATTCCAGATCTTAAGAATCTTTAACACCCTATATGTATTTAGAAGCTTAAAAAAAGGTATTTCTTTTAAAATATTCTGTGATTCATGTTTTTTACTATGAATTAATGAGTTTTATTACAACTGCAAATTATCAATGAGTCAAATGACAGTTGATCTCAAAAAAAAGTTTTTAGAAGGAGCTTAAAGAAAGATCATTTTTCACAAAATTTAAATCATTGTCTCCTTCTTGTCGCCCTAAGCATCAAAATTAAAGACACTCTCCATTGCCTAAAAGTAGTTATGTTATTCTGGATTCACTCACTTTCCAAATCTCCAAAGATTTCATTTTGAACCTTTTTTTTTTAACTAGACCTCTAAGTTCTATTGAATTATTGGTAACTCTTCAGTAACAGTCATTTGGAAAACCATTTTCCTAAGTGCCTAAATCTCCTTCTTTGTTTAGAATTTCTTTCACTCTGCTGCCTTTTTCTTCCCCATGGAAATAAGAAACTTGATCAGAAGAGCATTTACACATCCCACAATCATGACCACTCTGCTTCCATGTCATAATCAGCAAGCGTTGCTGTGGCAACTTTAAAGGATCCATTTGTGACTTTCTGGATGGCAATCTCCAGATTGAACTGTGTCTGAGCTATTACCCTTCTTCCCAGGAAAGGCTTATTCGTTATGAAATTTCATCCTTCAGTTTCAGTCCACTAATATAGGAACAGTTGATTATGAATGGTCCTCAGGCAGACAGACTGAACCAAAGACAATTTGCCTGGAAGGTCCTATGTATCTGAAGGCCTTCTTTATTCCTGTATAGGAAGTGATTCTATGTACTCAGGGCCAGAGAGGAGTGGGGTAGAGAGAAAATGGCCTACAAAGAATCATCATTAGATTATGGGACACTGACATTGTATCTGTCTTACCATACTTAGTGGCACTACACAGAAGTTAGAATTCCCCCTGATACATTAGAACATTGAGAGGTAAAATATGGCATGGTAGACAGAGAGCCAGCCTTGATAGAGAGCCCAGGAGGTTGTGGATTGAAGTCCTACCTCTGACACACACACTGGTCATATAATCCTAGTGCCTCAGCTTCTCTCTGGGAGATGCTGTTGAGGTGTACTTATAGATCTGCCTTAGTCAAAGGAATTTCATTACCTGCCATGGTTGAGAGTTTCCTGAGTTATACCACTGAAACCAGAGGTCTAGACAAATTCATGCACTGAATCAGAAAGGGAAAAGGCTAGAAAAGCATATTATTTTTAAAAAAATCAAATCATATGTCATTTTGGATCATTGTTTGTTTTTCATTTACCTTTAAAAAAAAACTAGGGGTCTCAAAAGCTGAAAGCAGCCTATTCTTCATTCTTGATGTCATGTAAAGTCAAGTAGGCTGAGCCAGGAAAAACATACATACAGCTAAAACCTGCAAATAGAAAGGAAATGGTTGTCCATGGCTCCTGGTAAGGAGAATAAAGTTGTTGGGAATTGCAACCCAGAAAGTTTTTAAGTCCCTACTGTCTACCAGGCATTATACTAAACCATGGGAATCCAGAAGATTTTTTAAAAATAGTTTTTATCCTCAAAGAGTTTACTTTTTTACCAGTAGAAAACAAAATGTACTCAAATACACGGTAGATAAGAAAGAAAGGAAGAAAGAAAAGAGAGAAGAGAAAAAGAGAGAGACAAAGAAAGAGAGAGGCATACATACAGATGGAGAGATAGATGTGTGTATATATGTTTGCATAGAAAGCAAACACAACATAATCTCCAGGATAAAGAAACACCTGTAGTGTTTAGGAAAGATCCCATACATGGGGTAGTACATAGACTTGAGCCTTGAGGAAAATCAGGGATATTGCTAAAGGGAAAATTTTTAGATGAGTCTCCAAGAATTTAAGGGTTAGCTAAGAACTTCCACACAGGCAAATACAAGAACTGGTAATTTTCTATATCCCTAAGTGGCTCAGTGAATACAGAGCTGGACCTAGAATCAGGAAGACTCATCTTCCCAAGTTCAAATCTGGCCTCAGACATTTATTACCTTTGATCCAGGGCAAGTCACTTAACCCTATTTGCCTCAGTTTCCTCATCTTAAAAATGAACTGGAGAATAATATGACAAACCATTCAAGTATCTTTGCCTGGAAAATCCCAAATGGGGTCATGAAGAGTCAGACACAGCTGAAATGATTGAACAATGACAGTAACCATCACTTCCTTGAAACTTCAAGGCCAAAAAAGGGATCAATAGAAGCACTGATGGAGAAAGGATAAAATACAAGGAATTCAAGACAGCAGCACAAACAAAGGCAAGAACTAAAAATTAGATTGAGTGAGAGGCAACTAGATGGCACAGTTCATAGAATCCTAGGTCTGGAATAAGGAAGATCGGAGTTCAAATCCAGCCTCAGATACTTTCCTGCTGTGACCCTGGCCAAGTCATTTAACCTCCGTCTGACTCAGTTTCCAAGGTAGTTGAGAGATAGTATCTTTAAAGCATTTAGCAGGGACCATATAAATGATTTTTTCTTCCATCCAAAGGTTTCAGAAAAATTAGGTTCAATTTTCAGTCATTGATGGATTTGTGATCTCTTTAATATAGACATTCAATCGAGTAATGCTGTTCAATAACCCATTTGGACCTGTTCATTCTGTGAGACAAGATGTTCTGCCATAAATTTGCCACAAGAGTCTTCCCATTTTGTGATGTCTTCCATTAATTTTCTTAACATTGTGGAGATATGAATGAAACATGTAAAACATCCATAAGTTATCCTTTGCTTTCTATATGATTAGCCAATCTTTTTTCCCCAGTCATACATTTTTCTGATAGTATAATCTTCTTACAGCACTTTTTCTGCATAATTTCTCACTTATACTGTGTTGCAGTCTGCTCACACCCATTACGCACTTCTCCATTACCATTTGGGTGATACTTAACTTTAATTTTTCAGAGATAATGGGATTCCATGACTTGCAACTATGTATCATTGGAAGAATACTGTTACTTAAAATGTTGAGCCTTAGGCCTATATCTACTTTTATACTATTTATCCAAATCTTGTCTCCTCTCTAATCCCAAAATACATGCGAAATACTATTTGACCCATAGGACTGGTTTGGGGAGTAGCTTTCTAAAAGGGGTGGAGCCAATAATACCAGGTGCTTTGATTGCCCGAATCTGAATAAATGTGTAAATGTACAATTTTAAAAAAAAATAACTATGCAGTTTCCCAAAGGCGATCCGGTCCATTCCCCACCTCTGGTTCAAGTTCATTGTCTATTTGTGGTATCTGTCCCAGATATAATACTAGTGCACAAACCCCATGGGTTGCCTGACTAGTACAATAGTAATTCTTCCTACATTTGGTTTGGGGTTTTTTGTTTCTTTGTATAATCAAGACAAACTATTTTTAATGACGATGGATCTCATTTATAAAAATGTCCCACCTCCCAGGACTTACCGTGTCATCCACAGTGGAAGGATACTGAGGTTCTCACTATCTACTCACTATTCTTTTCAATTTGGACTGTTGGAGTTACTTCATAACAGGGCAAATGTGTTTAATAAGCATATTTTCCTGTTTTATGCCTTGCTTGGTATTAATAATTAAAAGGTGGTCAAAGTTCTCTGTTGCTAAATTTTTTAAAGAATCTTGTATGATTTTGATTTATGCATAGAAGACACAGAGGTGAAAGAAAAGCTTTAGGATAAGGTTTTATAGTCACAAACAACAAGCACAAGGGAGTCTTTAACTCTGTACTTTTCGATCAATTTTGTGACTATAAAGATGTGATTAAGCAGCCAGGTGGCACTGTGGGTAGAGTGCTGAACTTTGGATCAGGAAGACTCATTTTCCTGAGTTCAAATTCAGCCCTCGGACACTAGCCATGTGACCTTGGGCAAGTCATTAAATACTGTTTGCCTTAGTTTTCTCATCTTTAAAATGATCTGAGGAAAGAAATGGCAAACCACTCTAGTATCTTTGCCAAGAAAACCTTAAATGAGGTCACAAAGAGTCAGACACTACTGAACAACAACGAAAGACATTATCTCCTATAGAATACATCTGCAAAAGCCTGTCTCTTGCCTTCATTTTCTTTCATCAAGGTTTCCCGTGCTCCATTTGTAGATTTTTTTCCAAAAAAACACTCAAAGACACAAATGGATCTGTGATTTCATAATCTTGAATATAGAAAATTCCTCCTAAAAATTGAGGTAAGCTAAATCAAATTATGGTGTAGAAAACAAAAACAAGTATGGGAGTCCAAGAATGTGAGCTCACTTCTTTTTTTTGATATTTACTCTTTATGTGAGCACAATGAAGTGGATAGTTATTAGACTCAAAATCAGTTAACAATAAACATTTATCAATCACCTTTTGATAGACAGTTTGTTGATGTACCCCATCATTCCCCCCTCAAACAAATGGGACCTAAATTCTCTTGGGGTAAAGGGCGAAGGTCTCAGCTTCTGAAACTGCTTCCTGCTGGCAATGACTGTCTCTGCCTCTCTGGGTCCTTGTTCAAGAAGTATGTAGCCTAAGTTGTCATCTTGAAGTTGATGGCTTTCACTGCCAAGGAGAAAAATCAGGCAAGTTGGGGACCAAACAGGCACAAAAGGAATATAGACAAATGACAATTTCCCTGGCATAAAAACAGTTTCTCTGGAGGGAATTAAAGATGACTACGGCAAGGCCAAAACATAAAGGAAAAGAACATGCTTGATAAAGGAGTTTTTTGCTGTCAAATATCATGGGCATGTAGAACATGGAAAGCATACTTTGAGTCAGTAAAAACAGCACCTGGCCTGGGGTCAGGTCCTAAGCAATGGGTTAAGGCTCCCAAAGTGGGTTTTCTCCTTTTGTCAACATACAGAGTGAAAGGTTTCTCTAGATTAGGTAGAGTTAATGTTGGAGTGGTGGTCAGTTTAGTTTTCAAAGTCTCAAAAGCTTTAGCCTGGTAGAGGGCCCCACTATGGAGGGAGGGAGTAACAATTGATGGTTGCAGTCCCTCCCAGGCCTCTGGCTTAATTGGATATAGATAACAATGGGGGAACACTTTAGGGTCTTGGAAGTGAACGATGGCTAGGATGGCATGAGTAGCTCATCCAGGAATTCTCTGATCTCAAATAATTGGCTCAACTGTCTCCCACACTTCCAGGGGAACATAAGGAGGTCTGGTAAACAGAGGGAAAAGGCTTAACTGAGAAAATTGACTCCCCAATTTCACCATCAGGCTCCTTCCCAACAAGCTGACAGAGTAAGAGGAAGAAGTGTTCACTTTTGATCCTGTCCCACCCAGTGTTGACTTCAAATTGCTCCCTCCTTCCATTGCCCTCCCTTCCATCATCCCCCCCCACCCTGCTTATCTCCTTCTCCCCCAATATCCTGTATTGTAAGATAGGTTTTCATACCAAAATGATTGTGGATTTTATTCCTTC
>CM053771.1:173690456-173711121 GCA_028658325.1 Potorous gilbertii | reverse complement strand
AGGGCAGATTGGTGATATGGGTAATTAGAATGTCCAGTGTATTGGGGAGGGGGGGGGGAGGGGACAAATGGGGAGAAAATTTTGGAACCCAAAATCTTGTGAAAATGAATGTAAAAAGTTAAATAAATTTATAAAAAAAACAAAAAAAGAAGTGTTCAAATAACAGCTCCTCAAGTAGGCAAGGAAGGGGTCATGTCTGGAGATATCCCTTAATTTCCCCTTTGATGCCCATGACCCAAAGAGTTGAGAGGTGGATAAGGCCAGAGGAATTGGTTAAAACAGAGAACTTAGCCATGATAAAGTGGGTAACCATACCTTCAGAAAGCTCATGTTTTGCCCAGGGCTCAGTGAAAGAGAGATGGGGAAAATGGGAACTGCCAAGTCCCATGCTTCCCTGTCATTCTGAGTCTTGAGAATACTGGAGGACAGGGTATTGGGGGGTGGCTTTTCCAACCTTGTGGACAATTCTTCCTCCAATGTCCCTCCTGCTCATAAGGACACAGCCCCATAGGCATTGGCTCTTGGGGCTCCCTCTGGGGGTGAAGCCCTGGAGGGGCACTCTTTGGACCAGTAGCCTTCCTTATGGCATTGAAAGCAGGTTTCCCCACTGAACAAGTTACTGGGCTTCCTCCAAGCGGGCACCCTGGAGGGATACTCCTTGGGTCTTTTCCTGGCCATGGCAGCAGCTAAGAGTTGAGCATGTTCTCTGTCTCTAGCTCTTTCCTCTGCTGCAACTAGGTCTATGTTGTTAAAGACTCCAAAGTAAACACTAAATAAATAGTAAACAAAATATTTCATCATGAGCAAACATTGATAGAACACCTACCTACAATGTGCAGGTGACTACACTCATCCTGTTAAGTTTGATCATTGTTTAAATATGGCAGATTTAGTATTTTTATCCCCAGATATGAACTGTTTATTTCTGTTTGATTTCTGTTGTATTTTGCCCTTATTCCTTCTATGTCTTGTTTTCTCTAACCTGGCTTTATTTTCACAGGCTGACTCTATAGCAATGACATCCTAGAAAGAAAATTGGATTTGGAATCATAGACTCTGGCTTCCTATTACAGTCAATGTGTACTACCTGTGTGATCTTGTACCTTAGTCTGCCCATTTGTAAAATTAGATGGTTGGGTTACATGATCTAAGTCATAATCTTATAACATTAGGAAGTATCATGTAGTAGAAAGAGGTGAGAGCTACCCACCTCTATCATCTAAGATCACCAAATCCTGAACTAATGAAATTGGAAAGAGTTGCCTTCCCATAATGTGGAGGATAACAGGTACTTCTCTGAGCCAGACTGATCTGACCTTTGCTCCAGAACTATATTGGCCAGCCTCAAATTGGATTACAAACTACATGAAACCAGGTACAATACTCTATTTCATCTTTTTAACTCTGAGGTAATGTGGATAGAGGGCTGGCCTGAGTCAGAAAAGCCTAGATTTTTTTTTCAGAGCCCTTCCTCTGATGGACTGAAAATGCTAGTGGCTTTATAGTGGCAGGCTGATAAAAGTTTAACAGGCTTGATGGTGGAAGGAAGCAAATGGGAAAATGTATGCCTGATACATTTTTAAGTTTAATCTACATTATTAACATTTTCTCCATCACTTTCCTAAGACTAGCTAATCAAGAAAACAATAAATCAAACCCTGATTTAAAGTATTTGCTGATTTCCAAAATGTTTAAATACGTGTACTGAAAATTTAATGATTGTAAAATGGCTAAATTTGGCTCCAGGAAATCCTGGCAATCCTGGGTATGTGACAGCATCTCAATGTATGCCTTCCCCCTTCCTCTTCTCCCCAATTCTTTGACTATTAAGTATATTGTTTTAAATTAAGTAATTTAAATTAAATTAAAGTAAAGTAAATTAAGTAAATTGTTCTAAAAAACAACTTTGAGTGACTAAGTTATTTTGACTATTATACCAAATTAACTGCAAAGAACATATGAAGGAAGATGCTGTCTGCATCCAAAAAAAGAACTGATAGAAGTATATATAGAAGATTTTACACATATGTGTAAAACACAGACATATATAGTTGTGTCTAATGGTAACCACGAGAGGAGGGGGAAGAGGGAGAGAGAAGGGAAAAAAGGAAATTTACATGATAACTTTATTATGTATTTACAAGGAATAGCAAGGTGTACATAATAGATTTGTAATTTCATGTGAAATCATCTTTTTTTGTTATACCATGTTTAAAAAATGCTTGTTTTATTCCATAAACTAAAAAATAAGTAAATAAATTTTAAAGTGTCTAACCTGAAATCACAGGTCATGACCAGAAAAAAAAAAGTCCCATAGCCCCCACCCAACACAGAGCTCTTAATAATAATAAAAACACATTGAATTGGGTTGAACATGGGTGGCTGTCCTGTTCCTCTCTATTTCCATAGGTAGCATTATGAAACTCAGCATATTTGAGCTAGTAGGTAGGGGAGTTCTCCCAGGGAAATTAATCAGCAATCAGTTAAGACAGAGGAGTCTTAAACAAGGGAGAAGAGAAAGAGGAAAAGGCAGAGTTCTATAGTCCAAATGGGTTAGAGGTTACCAAGTACAACGAAGTAAATGGTCTAAGTGAGGAATAGATGGGAGGATTCTGAATAGTAGTCACTACTGTTACTGACTCCTTGGGTCAAGCATATAGATGAAGAATTCATCATCCCTCTTGCTAGGGAATTTCCTTGAGAGGAGCCATCAAGTCCCCGTGACTGGTTGTCAAATTAAATGAGTAGCCACACTGAAATGATGTTTATCAGCAAACTAAGGAAGAAATTTCATGGGCAGCACTTTCCTCTTCTTTCAGTTTATTTGACTTATATAGTCTTTTCAGGCCTG
The DNA here is from genome assembly GCA_028658325.1 of Potorous gilbertii. Lineage (NCBI taxonomy): Eukaryota > Metazoa > Chordata > Mammalia > Diprotodontia > Potoroidae > Potorous > Potorous gilbertii. The sequence goes on along the minus strand of CM053771.1, from coordinate 173,708,270 downwards.
CTTAGAATACAAAGCCAATCAGCAGAATTCTGTGGCATTTGTATAGAAAAGCTGATCTGGAAAGTCTCTAGTTTTGTGTTGACTGCAATATTTGCGGGTTTATGTGTAACCCAAGAGTTCTTCGAGGAGCAGGGTTTTGAGTACTCAACTTAAGCATAATGAAGGTAATTGAATCAGTTTTTTATTATTCAGTCTACAGTGTAACGGGGGTGGTAGCAGAGGTAGCAATCCTGTCAGATTTAATTATTCCATTTTCAGCAGAATGGGGGGTTGTAATTCAGACAAATAACATTCTGATAACAAGGTATATTGATAACGCATTTTTCCTTGTTGTTAATGTAATTTTGCTTTTTGGTGGGAACATTAATAGGCCCATGTGACCTGCTTAAGTCGCATGGAAGCCTGAGTCACATGAGTCAGGTCACATGGAACAGGAAGAGGCAAAGCTAGAGCAGAACTGAAAGGAAGTTTGAGACCAGTCAGAGCTGGGAAAAGCAGCATCTAATATGAGTGGGAGAGCTTGTTTGTGATTTGTTTAAGGGAGCTGATTTGTGGGAAGCCTAAGTTTTTGCCTCCAGAATGAAGGTGTTATATTTACCATAGATTCCAGTTTAAATGCTCTAGATGAACTTAGACCAACCATGAACACCCCGTGATCCCATTAGCTGAGAACAGGCACCTCCTCCTGAATATTCTCTCTTCTCTGCATTTTAGTGACACTTTTCTTACTGATTCTCTCCCTAACCACTTTGACCACACCCCTTGTTTTCTGTTGTTGTTGCTTTTATAATCATTCAGACAGTAAATAAACTTTTATTACAGATTACTTGGGGTAGCTAGATGCAGTGGATAGAGTTCTGGGCCTGGAATCTGGAAGACACATCTTCTTGAGTTCAAACCTAGACTCAGACGCTTCCTAGCTGTGTGACCTTGGGCAAGTCACTTAACTCTGTTTGCCTCAGTTTCTCAGCTGTAAAATGAGCTGGAGAAGGAAATGGCAAACCACTCCCTATCTTCAGATTCTCCCCTTTCTAATCCATTCTCCATTCAACTGCCAAATTAGTATTTCTCAAATCTAGTCATGGCATTGCCCTCCCTATACAATAGCTTCTTTTTTCATCTAAGCTAAAATACAAATTCCAGGGGGCAGCTAGGTAGTGTACTTGAGTTCAAATCTGACCTCAGACACTTACTGTGTGATGTTGGGCAAATCTCAACGCCCCCCCATAGCCTCCAAAACAAAAACACACGCACACAAAAATACAAATTCCTGTCACATTTAAAGCTCTTCCAATATGGCCCCAGCCCATCTTTCAAAAGAGATCTCACATTCCTCCTCCTCCTCCTTATACACTATGTATACACACTTCAGTAGCTCCCTCTTTTCCTCCTTTCTTTGCACATTCCCTGCCTGGAATCCTCTTCCAAATATCTCCATCTCTTGGAATCCCTAGGTCCCTCCAAGTTTCAAGTCAGATGTCATCTCCTACACAAGACCTTTCCTGATCTCGGGGGTTGTGTTCTCTCACTCTACCACCTCCACCATGAAATTACTTTGAATCTGGATCTACACATGTAGACCTACATATAACACATGTGTATGTATGCATAGGTATCCCATAGCTACACAATTTATAACATGTTATGTGTGACTATATGCAGGTGTATGTGTATATAGTGTACATATGTGTGTCTTTATTTCATTTCCTTATCTATGTACAGGATACTTCCCTTCAGTAGAAGGTAGGTCCCCATGGGCAAGGATAACTGGGTATTTCCAGTGCCTAGCACAGTGCCTGGTACCTAGTGGGCCATTAACAAATAGTTATTTGAATTCAATTGAATGTAGGGGAAGCAGAGATACTTACTGTAATGGAGGGAGGAAGGAGTGCAGCTACTGTGTGATTTAGGAGTTAGCTCCGGATTTTCAGATGCCACATTATGGCACTGAGTTTATAGAAGGTGGGATCTATCAGATCAAGAGAACCGGGCAGAGAGCCAAAAGAAAACTTCAATTACTTCACAATTTTGCCTTAGACCGACCTTTCCTGGGAGATTCCTGCCCCAGAGCTTGGCAACTCTACTGGAATCAGCAAATTCATATCTTACATAATTAAAGGATAGATTTGAGGGATGGATGAATGATGGTCATTTTTGCTTTTGGGAGTGTTGTTTAGGGTTTTTTTAAAGCAATTTCTTTCTTAGATAAACCATTGTGTGTGTGTGAAAAAGACTGCCTAAACCAAAGAGGGTCATATTGTCTTGTCAATTAGCTCTCCTTGCTGTTGCCGCTGCTGCTGCTACTGAGCAAAGCACCAATATTCCAATTGCACATTTCCTGGAGACTGGTAGGGACTTTATTAGATTGAAGAATGACAGAAACAAAGACAAGCACACTCAGAGAGGAATGAAATCCCAGCACTGACAATCTCTAGTTTCTTTTTTTGTCAGTGTTTGGAGAAGGGGGAACGGAAGGGGGAGATTACATTAAGACCAAAGGTTTCCATTGTTTTTCAGGTTTCTGCATCAAGGATCTTTGCATTAAAGGTAAAACACAGAATGTGGAGAATGTGTGCAGTGGTGTGGCCCTGAGTCAGTAGCTAACAGGGAGCTCACATGTCTGGAGGAGGGGAAAAGGTTCTTATTATCTCAGTGAAGAAAGCTAGGCTTCAGGAGCTACTGTTTAAAGGACAGTGACAGACTAAATAGTTAAAAAAAATGTATTTAAAAGATACTTATACTCTGTTGGTGACAAGCGGAAAGACACCTGCAATAAAGGATTTATTATTACAACTCTCTTAATATCCCTTTGTTTACATCAATCTCATTATTTCATCTTGATGCATTTCAGAGGGATCTCATCTGTTTGGCACACCTTCTTTTCTTTGTCGGTGCCCTGCAGACCAAAGCACTCTAATACAATAGTCTACATGCTTTCCAGACTGTGTTGCCTCATCAAGTATCCCCAGTGCCAGCAGGGTTCTGGGCTGAAATATGAGAATGCTGGGGATGGATTTGGTAAAATGTCTTTTAAGTGAGAAACAAAGAAGTAGATCCAAGGAGCCCATTTTGAAATATATTCAACCTAAACTCTAGGAGGCATTCAAGGGGGAGAGTGAGTACAGGTAGTACAAGGTAATTAGTTTCATTATCTTGGAAAAAATACTGGGGTTTTTTTGCATTTCCATGAATACCATAAAAACAGTAGTGAACTGCTACCAAAGGTATTAAAACATAGATTAAACACAGTAAGAGACCATTTACATGAGAAGACAGTTTGAAAGAAAGTAACAGCAGCTCTGCACTGGGAAGACTGGTACAGATCATGGTTTGGCTACCCGTAAAAACAAAAGAAGATTTCAGAAGGAGAGTCTGGAAGATCTGAGATTAAATAAAACTAATAGTTCAGACAAACTATGAGGTAAAAGAGGGAAATCTATGTTATAGGAGTAATATCTCCTTTATTGAGTTCGTGTGGTAACTGCTGTCAAAATATATCTACTATAATATGGAAATTATAGAAGTAAAAAGTTAGATTTTATTCTTTAAGTGCAGGTTCAGAGGAGTAGAAAAATAACCTCTGAATCCCATTAAGATTTTAGAAAGCCTTCTTATAGACAAAATTACATCTGAGTGACAGAAATAATTATTTTACATATTACAATATTGAACATTCCTCTTAGGTCCTAAAAGTTAAAGAAAAAAGCAGCAACATCCCATACTTCCTTCAATGTCATAAAAGTTGAACAAATTTAGTTAAGCAAAATCATTATCTCCTACATCCCCTAAGAAAACAAAGTTAGTTAAAGAGACATAAGGGATAAACTAAGTCAGGTTAGTGATTAAAAACAATATGTTCATTGAGGGGGTAGATTTACATGTCATCAAGATAAATCAAGAAAATTGGCATCAGGGAAATCCTTACACAGTTAACTAGGGGAGCTAACAATAACTCAATCATGTGGAGTTCAAATTCCCCTTTGGCTTTTTTTTTTCATGCCAGTCTTCCCTTAACACTACTATTCTCTAAGTCAGGTTTTGTTAGGTGAGGCTAACATTAACAGACAATAGGCTTTTAGTTAACCAAAAGTTGCTGGAGGAATATTCAAGGTGAGACTTGAATAGCATAAATAAAAGGAAATTTAAAACCTACAATATTTGACTGCTGCCTTTGTTCTTTGATAACTACTCTGATTTTATACCATACTAGGAAAAGGAGGTTTCAAATGAAAGTACCCTAGAAGGAGACGCAGTGGAGCTATGGAAAGGTATCTGCTGTATGACCCTACTTCTCTGGGCTTGTTTCCTCATCTGTAAAATGAAAGAGTTGGACTGCATGACCTCTAAACCTGTGCTTTTATGACCGTCATTCCCCAAGATATAAAATTAAAACAATGTCTACTCCTGACCATGTCTCTTCCCACACTCTGCATGCCAGATATCCTGGTCTACTTGCCTTCCTCCCTTCTCCTTCACCAAAAAATATTCCATCTCTTTCCTCTTTGCCATTTCACAAGCTATCCTCTGCCTATAATGCTCTCCCTTCTTACCATCCCCTCTTAGAATCATAGGATAGTAGATTTAAATCTAGAAGGGACCTTAGAGATCATCAAGTCTCATTTTGTTTTATTTTTCAGATGAGGAAACTTTCATTTTATGGAAGGCCCGTAGAATTTGGATGTCTTGTTCAAGGTCACACAGCTAGCAAGCATCTTAAAGCAGGATTCAAATCCAGAGCTTCTTGAATCCAAGTCCAGGGCTCTATCCAGTACACCACACTACCTTAGCTTCCTTCCACGTTCAGCTAGAGTGCCACTTTCTACGTAAGGCCTTTGGCCTTCAGTTCTAATAAGTGTTCTTAGACTTCCTCCATCCACAGATTTATTTGTATTGTGCAAGTAAAACTTCCTCTAAAATGTAAATTCTGTGAGGGCAGGAAATGTTTCTTTTTGAAAATGTTTATTTTATTCCTAGCACCTACCATAGTGCCCAGCATATGGTTGGTGATAAAAATGCTTGCTGAATTGCAAGTCATCTTTTTATGGGAACTTACAGCCTGGGATTTATGATGACAAGGAAACTCCTACTCCTCTCCTAAAAAACTTGAGGAGGATCTCCTTGTTGTAAAGCCACTGTCTTAAATGTACATGGAAATTTGAAATTCTTTAAGAAAATCCCTTTAAAGTAACCTTCCCTTGGGAGTATAGAAACCACAGAGCAATTACCCACTAAATCAGAAGACCTCAGTGAGGAACGTTATGAGCTTCTTGTTTTAAAAAAAATAAGCTTGCTTTGAATTAGTTGTTCATGTTTGTGAGAAATAATTGAACTAGGGATGCCATGCTGATCAAGATAGCTATTGACAGTCTTTTTTATTCAACTCCACCAAAACATTTCATTTTTTACCCGAACACAAACAATTCTACTAAGGTCTTTAATCTCTGAACAAAAGTGATTCAATATGCAAATCGTAAAAAATGCTTTGCCTTTTGCAGACATTTGTCCCGAAGTTGTTGTTCATGTCCAACGCTTTGTGGCGTTCAGGGTTTTCTTGGTAAAGATACTGGATTGGTTTGTCATTGCCTTCTCCAGCTCATTTTACAGATGAGAAAACTGAGGCAAGCAGGATTAAGCGACTTGTCCAGGGTCATGCAGCTGGTAGGTCTGAGGTAGGATTTGAACTCAGGTTTTCTGACACTCTATCCTCCGTGCCCTCTAGTTGTCCTTTGTCCTAAAAGGACAGTATTAAAATAACTTTGTTTGGGTACAAGAAGAAGGGAACAGATGCTCAGTCGTGAGCTTCGTGAGCTTCAATTTCCCTGTATCAAAAACTCATCTTTGAACTACCAATATTCTTTCAATGATAATATTGGCATTAGATAATCTAAGGAAACTTGGTGTTAACATGGTGGACTTTTGCTGAGAACACTGCATATATGAGTGGCATGGGATAGAAGGAAAATTTAGATAACATGAAGACAAAAGATTAATAAAAATCTAAAGAAAGTGCTACATATTTTACTAAGTAAAACATAACCCACTTTCTTCCTCTTATTCAAGTCTGATTCTAGTAAATTGTACCTTTTCGATGTCTATACAAAAGTTTGTGCAGGCTCTGTGAGCTATGCACCTGACTGCACATCAGAGTCTGGACAATGGACATCTTTTTTTAATTTCTTCTTATGCAGTCTGTTAGGTCCAAGTCTTTGGAGTCATTATGAATCGAATCTAGGGGGAGCTGCAGTACTCAAGGACATGGTGCAAGCAGATGTCCTCACCAGAAAGGAAAGTTTGAAGGATCTTAATATTTTAAAAATCCTGCCATTTGGATGCTGCGTTCGACCTTCTCCTTGATAGTGACAAACACCTTTAGTGAACAGATGTCTCCTGGTTTATGCAGAAAGAGACACAAAAATATGATAGACTACACAAGGACCTGGTGAAGCAAATAATCTCATCCATTAGTGTTAAGCTATTTGTTATTCTTCAATAAGAGATGCCTGAGGCTTTCTCTTAATGGTTCCCTCACCCATGCTTTCTTAAATTAAACAGATTTCTCTAAGAGTAGTAAAAGTATTTGGTCACATTCAAAAGCAAAAACATCCCATGCTCTCAGCAAGTTTATATTCTGATGAAGGCTACAAGAGATACATAAATCAGTAGATATAAAGATAAAGGCTGAGTACACGTAAGATAGCTCTAGAGGGGAGGGCTCCAGTAGAAGGAGGGACTTTGAAAGGCTTTCTGATGTTTCATCTGAATTTTTTTAAATGCCAGGTATTCTAAGAAACACAGTTTAAGAGGGAGCCCATTCCAGGCCGGGGGGACAGTCAATGTAAAGGCACAGGAAGCAGAAGAGTGTGCGAAACAGAAAGTAAGTCTATATGACTGGACCACAGAGTGTATTTGGAGGGGAGTAATATGTTTAAAAAAAAAAAAACTAGGAAAGTAGAAAGGGATCAGATTGTGAAATGCTTTAAATACCAAATAGAGCAATTTACATTTAATACCAAAGGCAATAGAGAGCCATTGGAATTTAGTGAGTAGGGTAGAGTAACACAGTGAGACTTACACTTTAGGAAGATTACTTCAGCAGCTATGTGGACAGTGATCCTTCCAAGAATCTAGGTAAGAGATGATGAGGGCCTGAACCAGGAGAGTGACTGTTTAAGTGGAGAAAGAGCCTATCTGGCAGGAAAAAAAATGACAAGCTCTAGCAGCTGAGAGGAGCCATGATAAAGCTGAGGTTTAACTTAGGTGACCAGAAGGATGATTATGTTCACATGGTAATAGAGAAGTGGAGAAGTGGGGTGGTGTAAGGGGAAAGATGACGACCATGCCTCTGTGCCAGGCTTCTTTTAGGTTTTCTAAATTCCTCGTTTATTTCCCCTTTCTTTCTAAGTGGTTTGTAACATACTCTACCGATTATTGATAATATCACTTCTGTTTCTACCCTTATTGGTCTTCACAGAAATATTCACATCCTACTCCACTAACCAGTAGCTCTATGACTTTGGGCAAATTACTTTTGAAGCCCAGTTTCCTCATCTGAGTAAATGAGAATATTGACATTTACCCTACAGGATTGTTGTGAGACTCAAAAAAGGTAGTTAAAGAATTGTGAAAATTTTTAAAGCACCACATAAATATGAAAGTTTCTGAGGGAAAAAAATGATCTTGCATTTATATAGAACCAATATCAAAATGGAATGCTTCAATAAAAGCTAATTAAGAAGGTAAAAATCTTACTTAAACCAATTTGACAGTATGTCAGAATTGCCTCATTAAATTCTAATTCTCTCCCTCCCAGGCCAGCTGGCAAAATTGGCTAGTGATCAGAGAACTTAAGGGTCATTTTTCTAAGTCACTAGGGTTTCCTCAGAAAACAAGAAATAGTATGCTCAGGTTCAAGAAGTTCAATTTAGGCAGGATCACAGGGAAAGAGAGTGATGATGGCAACAAAGTCAGAGGGAAGTAGTCAAAGTCTCCAATTATGATCGTAGAATGCACTGGGCAAATTAGGAACTGGGTCAGAAAATTTAAGGGACTATGGTTTTCAGAGGCCTATAACACAAGGGCTAAAGGGAAGTACTTGGCATCAGTCTCTTCAACAACCAATTAAAAACAGGCTGTGTAACTGAAGCCGTTTAGTCCAAACTGTACTTTCTGGGCAACTTCTCTGGATGGAAAGATCCTGTTTTTCTAGAACCAGATTTCTTTACTGTTATTGTAAGCTAACAAGGCTCTGTCCTAAATACAGGAATCAAAATGAAATGGCATTTTAGAGATAAAAATGTAAAGGTTGGAAATTTTAAATTTTAAGGGCTGGGAAAAAATTTTGACTACAGCAATTCTGATAAATCCAGCTTAAATCAATTCACTGAACAAATGTGAAACACCTAATAAGTACAAGAGACTGTACTAGTCATTAAGAGTATAATGATAGATAGATTTACTTGATTATATTTATTTAAATAAAATCAAGCCTTTAATCGTGTCCTTTTGTTTTTATAATTCAACCCCCTTCTATTAGCTTTCACTTATTCTAGATAGAGAGCCCTTTAAATGTCTATTATAAGAAGGTCAGGTACCACTCTACAACAGAGCAGGTAAATGATCATTGTGGGGAAACCCCCTACCTCCCAAAACAACTCCCAGGAACCTATCACTGCTTGTTAGGATCATTTTCCATACATCAGACCTAAAAGATGCTACATTTCTAGCTCTTCACTTTGGGTCCAAGGAGAACAAGTCTAATGCCTCTTCCATACAACAACTTTTCATACTCTTGAATACAGTTATCCTGCTCCTCTCCCTATCCTCTCCCCCAAATCTTCAGTTCTCTAATCTAATTCAGCTAATTCTTGTTAGACATAATTCAAAACCCTTCATTATCCTGATTGCCCTCTTAATTATGTCTTTGAAGGTTTCTTAACCTAGGGCCAGTGAACTTGTTTTCCTTTCTATTTTTTTTTTTACTATTTTGGTAACTATGTTTTATTCTGAGAAGCAGTCCTTATAGATTTCATAGAATGCCAAAGGGATCCATGGGAAAAAAATCAAGAACTTCTGTTCTAAGTTTTCAGTGTCTCTAAAATGTGGTACCCAAAATTGAACACAATAATCCAAGTGCCATCTAACCAGTACAGAATATAGGGAGACTATCACTTTCTTAGTCCTGGATACTGTGCCTCTCCTAATGCATCCAAAGATTTTCAATCACTCTTTTGGTACTATATACACCCCAAGCTCATATTGAGGTTGCAGTCTTTTTCAGATGAACTGTTGTCTACCTATGCTTCTTACATTCTGTATTTGTGAAACTGACTTTTGGACTCGAACATGATTTCATATTTATCCCTATTAAATTTAAAGAACCAAGGTATTGCAGAACTTCCCCAAATTAATTGGTAAATCACATGAATTTCTCTTTTTCCAATAATCTTGACCCAAATTCGTCCATTTCCTGACCTACTTTTGGTATACTTAATTTGGTAGTTTTTTTTCTTTCCTTTCTCTACCTTTTGTTTAACCACCTAATCACTGTTTTCCCTTCCTCCAACCTCTATCAAAGTGTCCTGCTGCTGACCTTGATATTGAACTCTTGGTCCTGTAATAGTGGGTCTAACCTAGAGCAGCCTTCTCAATCTTTAATGGCCTTGACTTTTTCCAAGCTTTGGCCATTTCTCTGAACTGTTATTTTTCTTGCGCACATCTGACACAATTTCAATTCTTTTCCCACACTAGAGAGTAAATCTTCATCATTCCCCAGGATATAGCTAGTACCATTCTATAATTATCTGTAATCTTAAATAGATCCCTGTCCCCTGGTTTCTTACCACTAGTATTAGAAATCCAGCCCAAACTATCCTTGAAATGCCTTCTTACTCAGGCTCAATTCTTACTGGAACTGACCTTTTGCAGCGCAAAGATGGTACCAAGCATGGTAACAAAACAGCAGATTTCCAGGATAGGGACTCACAGATAACACTCCTCCTGGTTCCTTCCTCGCTATATAATACACCGGAAAAGAGATGGACCCAAACCCATATAAGGGAAAATAAGCCTCAGAAAATGAAGAAAATGCAGTGTCTTCCTTCCTACATGTTGTAGGTGCACCTATATCTTGCTCTTGCTTTGCAAGTAATCCAAATTACCCAAAGGAACAAGAGTTAGCCTTCTAGCATCTGTGGTAGCCCATCCTCTTCTTTTAAAGAATAAATTGTTTACATCTTTTTCTTTTTTTTTTTACATATCTTCTCCTTCCACCTCCCAGAAAGATATCCTTTATAATAAAGAATAAAAAGGATGGGGGAGAAACACTTCTGAAAAACTAAACAGTTCAAAAAAGTCTTTCAAGGTAAGAAATGATGAATATGATGAATACTGAGAAGCACTGGAAGACTGATATGACCCGATGACAAGTGAAATAAGGAGAACCAAGAAACAATTTAAACATTACTACAGCAACTAAATGAAAAAAATAATCCCCAAATATTGGAAACTAAATGCTCTGAAATTATGATGATTAAGCTTGACCCCAAAAAAGATATAAGAGAAAGAAAATTCCTCCCTCTTCTTTGCAGCAGTAGGGAAATACAGTTGTGGAATATACCCCTTTTTAAAAATCCTCAGTAATGCCACCCCAAGCCACTCAGTGCTTTGCTTTCTTCCACCATGGTGCTGATCATGAGTTACTGTCGCTAGCCATGGTGCTAGCTACCTCTATAACTGGCACAAAAGGTATCTTACCTTCTAAAGTTCTTTGTCTTTCTGGAAAGAGTATATTTGACTTCCTTACATATCCCCTATAGGAATTGCCCCAGACTAGCAGGATAATGGGTTCTCTTCTGCCATTCAATAGCTTGCTATGTGATTGTCAGTGTCCACACAACTCCATGTTGTTGATTTCCTTCCCTTTATTTGCACTGACTGTTGTACACAAATAAAAACCAGCACTTCAAATCTCATCTCTGTGATCCTATATTCATTGCTGTCTTTTTATGAATTTTTCTTATAACTTTATCTCTATTTGTAATTTTAGCATTTATACAAAAGAGACAATAACCAGATTCTATACCTTCTGATCTTCCTGAGACTTTTTTGAACAAGGAAGAAGCTTGAATTTAAAAGTCCTGTCCACCAAGAGCTTTTTCTTACCACTATAAACAAAATGGATCAGCCTGCCCTGTCCACAGTAAGGAGGCTATAGATTGGTCCTTTTCCCTTAGTTACATTTACTGTTCAGTAGGCTCTGGCTGTTACAGTGGAGTCTTGGGAAGACTTTACCTGCTGTGGACTATATTCAGAGATATTATATCAACACTGAGTGAGTTTCATTCAAAGCAAAGTTTGTACTACTTGAAAATTGAAGTATTCTTGTGGAGGTCATGTTAACTCACAGACACTACAAAGAATTAAATTTTGAAGATGTAAAGAGAAACTATTCTGACAAAGGAAAAACTAGAGTTGTCTAAAATCATTAATATGAAAGCACAGGGAACTCAGCAATTTAGATTTTTAGAAACATATTTACAGAAAAATGGAAGCAAGTTCAAAGTAAAGGAGAATGTATATAAAAATGTGACACAGAATTCCTAGAACACTGTCAGGAATTCTGAGCAAAAGGATGTCCAGAATGAGCTCAGACTGCTGAAAAGGACTAAGGATAACAAGCAGGAGTTGTTTAAAGTTATAGTTTGTGAAAGGGGGAGCAGAGAAAGGATAAGAGAGTGACTTGGGATGTATAATAATATAATTCATGACAGAGAGAACGTAGAGCTGCTGGATTTTTATTTTGCATATTTCCACTGCCAAGAATGATACTGAAACTGGAAAGGGCAAAACTTAGTCACTAGATTTTAGAAACATTAGGTAAAAACTTTAATGACTAAAAATGACTGACATGAAATTGATATCCAAGACAAATAGGATGTAATGAGATATTACCTAGTTGCTTCTGGTAAGTTCAAGTCACTTTGCCCAGAAAAACTACATCCTTGGGTACAGGAAGAACTGGTCGATGAGACTGCTGAACTATTTGCAAAATACTTAGCATAGTATATGAAACTTGTTCCTTTCTCCCTTCCAAATCTATCAAACTTCCTTCATTTGAGAATACCACTATTCTTCCAGTGTTACAAGTTTTTAACCTTGGTATTATCCTCAACAACTCATTCCTTCATACCACATACTCAATGCCATTTCTAGCTCCACATTTCTCATATTCAAACACTTCTTTCTATGTATGCTGACTTTACCTCTCACCTTGACCGATCTCACCTCACCTAATTGTTTTCCTTGCCTTCTACCTCTCCCTACTCTAATTCAGACTTCAAAGAGCTGCCAAAGTGATTTTCCTGAAATACAGATTTAACCATGTCATTCCTTTACTTAAGAAACCCTGTCTCTCTATCATCTTTAGAATAAAATATAAACTCTTCTGTTTATCTTTTAATTCACTTTATGATCTGTCCCCAACCTATCTGCGCAGCTTTGTCTTAAATTATGTTTTTCCCTATACTTTATAGTACAGCCAAATAGATCTTTTTGTTTGTTTTTCAGACATGGCACCACATCTATTCTCTCCAAGCCTTTGCATTGAGAGGCCCTTGTGCCTAGAATGGACTTTCTTCTGACCTAATTATATTATATCTCAAACTATCCTACTCAGCAGTAATTATCAAAATTATTTTGGTACTAGCTATAAAGTATAAAAGTTGACCAGTGAAAGATATTATTAGCATGGCATACAGAAGTAAATTAACATAGTTTCCTACTGTTCAATAAACAGAAAGACCTCAATTGTTGGGATATAGATTCATTTTTTGACAGATAAATACTGTTGGGAAAGTTGAACGCAATTTGGCACTAATTTGACATAGATCATCTATTACCACATACAAAATAAACTCCAATTGAAGAGATATATATATATATATATATACACATCTATCTATATGTGGTCATTTCATAAATAAATTAAAGGAATAGGAAAGACAACAAATTAAAGGAATAGAAAAGAAAATGCTTTACACAGCTAAGAGTAAAAGAAGAAAGGAAAGGAGGAATAGGTTTCACAAGAATGGATAGGGGAAGCATTCTTGACCAAACAACAGAAAGAAAAAATCACAGAAGACAAATTGGAAATTTTTTATTATTATTATGTACAACTGAAAAGATTATGTTCAATAAAATATATTCAATTAAAATTAGAAGGAAAACTGCTAACTAGGGGAAATGTTGGCAGCAAGTTTCTCTGATAAAGATCTGATATCAAAAATATGCAGGGAATTGATTTAGAAAATTAAGAACAAGACCCATTCCCCAATAAATAAATGGTCAAAGGAAATGAATAGGTAATTATCAAGGGAAGAAATACATGTTACCAGCAATCATATAAAAAGATGTTCCAAATCACTAGTAAGAGAAATACAAATTAAAACAACTCTCAAGTGTCATATCACACCCATAAGATTGGCAAAGATAGAAAAAAAGAAATTCACAATCAATGGAGAAGATGTGAGAGATAAGGCATAATACTATGCTGCTGAATAAGCTGTGAATTGGTCTAATTATTGTGAAAATCTATGTGGAACTATTCCCATCAGGTCACTAAACTGTACATACCCTTTGACCCAGTGAGATCACTACTAGTCACATAACATTCCTGGAAAAAGAGATTAAAGAAAGATGGAAAAGAGAACTAGGTACAAAAACATTCACAGGAGTACTTTTTGTTGTAGCAAAGAATTAGAAACTAAGGGAGTGTATGGATAATGTATTTTTGCTTATTGTTAACATAATTTTGATTCTTAATGAGATCTGGCCTGCCCATTAAGGGGAGTTTGATTAGGGAAGATTTGTGGGAAGGCCCATACCTTGTTAATTTTCTAATGAGGCACTGGATCTCAAGGGTTGTGATGCCCTCTGGCTCTGAAAAATGTATAAGTACTCTGAGGTGAGGTTTTACTTTGGGGCTTATTGATTGGAAGTATGCTTTTGGGCAGATGAGACTCTGGGCAGCCAAACCCAGATGTTGGTGCTTCTCTCTGGTAATTATGTATGTATGTACATAATGGTCAGACAATTGGATCTGTCTGTTGATCTATGATATATGTATTGCTTGTGTTGTCAGACAGCTGGAAACCATGTCTGCTGATTTTGATTTCTCTGTATTTTCTCTGAAGTTCACAGTGGCGATTTTTTACCCTGAACTAAGTGAATGATACTTGTGCTTGATTAAAGTAATTGTGGACCCCTCAAAAGTTCCTTTCCTTTCAGAACAGCATCTGTACAGCAGGCTCTCCTTTGTATATCAGGGTCTTTTGCTTTTACAGGGAGTAGTCAGCTATTAGGAAACAGATGAAGAAATTGCGGCATATGAATGTATTGAATATTACAGAATCATAAAAAAATGATTAAAAGGGATGGATGCAAAAAAAACCTGAGAAGACTTGCATGAAGTGCTTCAAAGTAAATTGAACCAAGAAAACATTTCATGTGCTGATTTTAATACGGTAAAGAAAAACTATTTTGAAAAACTTAAGAACTCTGATCAATGCAATGACCAACCACAACTCCAGAGAACTAAAGACGAAACACACTACTCACCTGCTGCCAGAGTGGTGATTGACAAGGATGAGGCACATACTTTTTCAGACAAGAAAAATGGACAAAATTTGTTTTGCTTGACTATCCTTATCTGGTACAAGAAAGGTTTTTTGTGTTTTTTTGAGCAAGGGCAGGAATAATGAAGAAGAAGAGATTATAATGATGAATGAAAAAAGAATGAAAAATGTTTCAGTGTAGCATTTTCAGTGCACAATGAAGACCCAGACAAACAGGACAGCTCTGAAACTAAAGTGTGAATTTCTTATGTTGTTCAACAGTATCATAGCGATTCAGTTTTCTTTTTTCTGTTGTTTGTTTATAGAAATGTTCGTTTTCATTGATGTTTGTCAGGTTCAGAATAGCAAAAAATAAAAACTGAAAATATAATTAAATACTTCTATGTCTATAGGGTTGACTTTTGTGGTCCAATTTGCCTCCTTAAATTCAGATCTTTAGTAAATTCCTTGTTAAGCATTCACACTTTGCATTAAGAGATATCTGAGGCAATGGTTTTATTACTGACTTTCTTATCAGATGTTGTCTTCCCTTCTATTCCTTCTGCCTGTGTTACCATGCCAGAGCTATGTGGATAGTTCTCTCCCTCTCCCTTTTCAATTTAGAGACCTCTTGATTAGATTTACAACTTTTAGGGTATACCTCTGCAGTACATCTTACAAAGGCAGTTTTAACCAGCTTTTGTGAGATGTAACCCATGCCTAAACAAGAGCTCATCTTTTTGTAATGTAAGCAGTGGTCCAGAAGTCCAAATCCCTCAGATACTATCTTCCTAGCCAGATATTCACCTTCTAAATCTGCCTTTCTCTTCTGAATCCCCAACCACAGTCTGTAGTATTGAAAATACTATCTACACTCTAAAATGTTTTATTTGCCCATGACTTTATATTCTTAATAATGCTCTCTAGGTTTCTTCTGGTGGCACCACTCATACTCCCATGAATTACCAGATATGAATAATAGTTTTCAGGTTTGACAAGTGTTCTTTATCACATCCTCAAATACATGCTACAGGAAAATAGACTTTTCTCTTGCTTACTGATGTCATAACTGCCTTGTTCTCCTTCATCAGGGAACCACCAGTGCTCACAGTATGTACCCTCTTCCTCTGACTAGTGCTGATGACCTCTCATCTGGATTCTTGAAAATCACCAACACTTCTAGGAGAGTAAGAAACTGTTCCTTCCTGATACGATCTAGCTCCTCTCTGTTTAAAAAGAGCCTCATACCTATTACTTTGCTCCATATGAAGTTTTCGTGCCTCTTTTCCATCCCTTAGTCACATTCTTCCACTCCCAAATTTCCTGATCCAGGTGAAAATTCACCTGGGTCATTTCATGTCCTTTTTCTTTTTGATTTCCTCCTTGAGGCACTTCTTCCATTCTGTTTTTGTTGTTGTTGTTACTTTGTTTATTCTACAATACATTTTTTTCTTTTTCTAATTACTTTAGTTTTTAGTTTTCAACATTCACTTCCACAAGATTTTGAGTTTCAAATTTTCTCCCCATCTCTTTCCTCCCTCCACCCCAAGATGGCATGCATTCTGATTACCCCTTCCCCCAATCTACCCTCCCTTCTATCACACACCCCCTCCTCCCTTTCCCCTCTATTTTCTTGTGGGGCAAGATAGACTTCTATACCCCATTGCCTGTATGTCTTATTTCTCATTTGCATGTAAAAACAATTTTTAACGTTTGTCTTTAAAACTTTGAGCTCCAAATTCTTCCCCTTTCTCCTCCCCCACCCACCAGCATTGAGAAGGCAAGCAATCCAATATAAGGTATACATGTGTAGTCATTCAAAACACTTCCATAATAGTCATGTTGTGAAAGACTATATTTCCCTCCATCCTACACTGCCCCCCATTTATTCTATTCTCTCCTTTGACCCTTCTCTCCTCAAAAGTGTTTACTTCTAATTACCCCCGCCTCCCATTTGCCCTCCCTTCTATCACCTCCATTTTCTTTTTCCCCCTACTTTCCAGTAGGGTAAGACAGATTTTCATACTCAATTGTGTATGTTATTCCTTCCTTGAGCCAAATCCAGTGACAGTAAGGTTCACTCATTCACCCTTTCTTCCCTTTCCTCAACATTGCAAAAGCTCTTTCTTGCCTCTTTTTTATGAGATAATTTACCCCATTCTATTTCTTCCTTTCTCCTGCTCCCAATATATTCCTTTCTCTCATCCATTAATTTTATTTTTTAGATATCATCCCTTCATATTCAACTGATTTTGTGCCCTCTGTCCATACTTTCTAATATTTCCCTAATACTGAGAAAAGTCTCAAGATTTACAAATGTTATCTTTCCATGTATGAATGTAAACAGTTCAAGTTTTGTAAGTCCTTATAATTTCTCCTTGCTATTTACCTTTTCATGCTTCTCTTAATTCTTGTATTTGAAAGTGAAATTTTCTATTCGGCTCTGGTCTTTTCATCAAGAATGCTTGAAAGTTTTCTATTTCATTGGATATTCATTTTTCCCTGAAGAGTTATACTCAGTTTTGCTAGGTAGGTGATTCTTGATTTTAATCCCAGCTCCTTTGACCTCTGGAATATCATATTCCAAGCCTTCCAATTCATAAGGCAGAAGCTGCTAGAGCTTGTTTTATTCTGATTGTGTTTCCACAATACTCAAATTGTTTCTGTCTGCTTGCAATGTATTCCCCTTGACCTGGGAACTCTGTAATTTGGTTACAACATTTCTAGAAGGTTTCTTTTTGGGATCTCTTTCAGGAGGCAATCAGTAGATTCTTTCAATATCTATTTTACCCTCTGGTTCTAGAATGTCAAGGCAGTTTTCCTTGATAATTCCTAGAAAGATGATGTCTAAGCTCTTTTTTTGTCATGGCTTTCAGGTAGTACAATAATTTTTTAAAGTATCTCTCCTAGATTTATTTTCCAGGTCAGTTATTTTTCCAATGAGATATTTCACATTGTTTTATATTTTTTCATTCTTTTGGTTTTGTTGTATAATTTCTTGATTTCTCATAAAATCATTAGCTTCCATTTGCTTCATTGTAATTTTTAAGAAATTATTTTCTTCAGTGAACTTTTGGACCTCCTTTTCCATTTCACCAATTCTGCTTTTTATTTTATTATTTTTTTTTATTTTTAAATAAATTTATTTAACTTTTTACATTCATTTTCACAAGATTTTGGGTTCCAAAATTTTCTCCCCCTTTGT
>CM053771.1:173534340-173688938 GCA_028658325.1 Potorous gilbertii | reverse complement strand
CATTGGCTTTTTGAACCTCTTTTGCCAATTGAGTTAGCCTGTTTTTCAAGGTGTTATTTTCTTCAGCATTTTTGGGGGGGGGGTCTCCTTTAGCAAGGTATTGACCCATTTTTCATGCTTTTCTTGCATCTCTGTCATTTCTCTCCCTAGTTTTTCCTCCACCTGTCTAACTTGATTTTCAAAATCCTTTTTGAGCTCTTTCATGGCCTGAGTCCATTGGATATCTATTGCAGATGTTTGGGATACAGAGGCCTTGACTCCTATGTGTTTCCCTGATGGTAAGCATTCTTCTACCTCATCAGAAAGGAAGGGAGGAAACATCTGTTCACCAAGAAAATAACCTTATATGGTCTTATTTTTTTTCCCCTTTTCTGGGCATTTTCCCAGCCAGTTACTTGACTTCTGAGATTCCTCTCCACCCTCGCCCAGATCTACCCAGCTAGTGCTTGAGGTCTGAGATTCAAATGCTGCTCCCCAGACTCAGGGCTTTCAGTGGTGGGTGCGGCTGCTATTCAATGTGAATTTAAGTTCTGGTGCTCAGGTTGGGGCAGGGCCATCTCCCAGGCTCAGTTCCCTCAGGGGGTTTATGCAGAGACCTTCAGTAATGGTCCCGAGCTCCTGCCTGCTTGGGGAGTCCGGGTCTGCTGCTGTCCCTGCCTCTGCCACTGCCTCCCGAGGGGGGCTGAGTCATGGAGACACCCCGCTCCCCTCTCAGCCTGTCCAGACGTCTCTCTCACTGACCTGTGCATCTGTGGGTGGAGGGACCTTCAAGGCTGCTGTAGATTCTGTCCCTGAAGCCTGCTCAGATATGCTCGCTCCTCTCAGTGCCACACAGCCAGGGCAGAGCTGAGCTCCGCTCCTGTCTGGTGCGCGACAGACCTTTGGAATCAGTTTTTCAGGGCTCTCTGGAACAGAAATCTCCTCCACTCTGTTGCTGTGCAGCTTCCACTGCTCCAGAATTTGTTGGGAGCTCCTCCTTATAGGTAATTTATGGGCTGTGGGTTCGGAGCTAGCATATGTAAATCTTTCTACTCCGCCATCTTGGCTCCTCCCCTGGTAATTATTTTTTATAAAACAAAATAAATCTAATGAAAAGAGGATCATTGTTTTACATATTTTTGCAAATCTCCTTAATATCTGGCTTAATAGAAGACAACTGGATTCTCATCTACTTCTACCTTCTACGTTGCTATATGTTGTTTTTTTTGAAGAAAATCTGGCCTCACACAGATATGTAATTGGAAAAGGGAGGAGTATTTTAATGGGCTAATAATGTCTTATATGATTATGGAAATCATTTTCACCTCATCTCAGGGACCCCCAAAGGTCCTTAGATCATACTTTGAGAACTACTCCTCCAGGCAAATCCCTCAAGTCTATAAATTGCAAAGAAGATGAAATCTATGTTAGTAGAGGGTGTTTTCTCAATCTAAAGTTCCCTATACAAAAGGAAATCACAGGTCCTGTCTCCATCCCAAAGTCTATCCCTAACCTTAACCCAATCCCTCACCCTATAGAACTCTCTATTCCTTCCATTAATGTATATCAGCCACATACCTGGATTACTGGGAGATTAAGTATCTGAGAGGCCCATGATTAAGAACCTAGTTAGTGTCAAAGGTCAAAGTTGACTCCAAGGTAGGAATAAGGAAGACTGGCTCCTGGATTGAATCTCTATCCATGATGCCACAGTGACTGTCCATACTTCAAAGTTGTGTGACATTTAAAAACCTCATGTCATTTTTCTAGGTCATCATGAACTGAAGCATTGATTAAATTATGTCAAATGCAATTGGGTGGTGTCTTGAAACATCATTTGGAAGTTCCCATACTTTTGAGATTTTTAGAACATCTGGGAGAAAAAAAACAATAATTTGTGCTGCTTTTGACCAAAGACAATGTACCAAACACTGAAATCTTTGTGTTAGACCTACTAATCTTGCATGCGCTTCGAAGAGCAGTTCTCATTCTTTTCTAAAGTAAGCAATTGTTAATAATGCTGAATTTAACCAAACTAAAGCTTTTGTGAGGAAGCAAAACACAGCTGCTGCTTCACAGAACCAAAGTAATTGGCTAGAGACTTCTTAATATGGTTCCTTTATTCTTTTTTTTATTGTATGTATGAAAACTTGCATCTCATTTAAGATTTCTGTACTTATTGTGGATCTCTAAGTTGGACATACACTTTAGAAATAAGGCAGGAGCAATAAGGAGCTTTTATTATATTAAAAGGAAAAGAGATGGTAAATAGATAATCGATTATATTCTCCGCCTGTGAGGGTTTCTTATATGTATGTTCCCTTGTGTTAGATTTAAGAGAAATAGACCTATGGACAGAGAGACAAAAGAGAGGAGTAAGAAGAAAATCCTAATCAAATTTGAGAAAAGAAAATCCAATATTCTGTAATAAAAAGCTTTATCTATTTTTAAGGCATTAAACCAAGCCACTCATTTTCAACAAAAATGTAGAGTTTTTCCACTAGCATATAGTTCAATTCTGCAAACATTTACTAAGTATGAAGTGAAGAAAATGGCACTTTGTATTCTGAGAATACAAAGATGAAATCTGAAGTGAACATTATTCCTCCCTGGGGCACTAGGTTGAGAGATATCTGTTAGGTTACTGGGCAGGATTGGATAACTTGCCTAGTAACAGGTTTTTTGTTGTTGGGCCCCTGTCAAAATGTTATTCCCCTTTGGTTTAATATCTGATGAATTGTTAACAATCATTTTTTGTTTAGTCCATTTGCATGGTAACCACCTGTGTCCCTTTAATATTAGACCCCCATTGCCAGGTAACAACCTTCTGCTGAGCCCCACCCCCCCTCCTGATTGGCTACCTCTCCTGGCACCTGTTTTCTGTTGGGGTCCTTTGCCTAGTAGTACCTTGACAACCACCTTCTGTTTTGGGGTTCTTGCCTAGCAGCAAGCCCCCCTCTTGTTCTGCCAGAACTCTGTTTGTTGTGGAAACCGCAAGGCTATATCGAGTAGCCAAATGCTTAAAATGCATTCACCCACCTTAGTTCAGGGCTGTCTCCTCTGGGTCTCTCCATGAAGCAGCCACCAGCCTGGCTAATAAATGACGTTCTCGAAATTCCTAATTCACTTTTGCCTGTGATTTATTAACTCCAACCATTTCAAATCCAACACAATTATTATTTGGAAGTTTACAATCTGGGAGGGGAGATAAGCAAGGTATATACTAATTAGACAATAAAAAAAGAGAAGTATTTTATTAAGTACTTACTAAAAGTACTTTGTACAAAGTACTCTCCAAAGTATTTTAAGTTGGGGGTTTTATTTTTACAATTGAAGAAACTGAAGCAGTCAGAGTTAAAGTGACTTGCAAAGGTCAGTTACTTAGTGTTTGAGGTTGGATTTAAACTTGCTTCTTCTTGAGTCTAGGCTATTGCTTTATCTATTAAGCCATCAAATTGCCTCCAATAAATGCTAAAATGAAGTCTATATACCATGCAATGAAAAATGGAAGAGAATGTCCATTTTGACTGGGGAAAAATGGGGAGGCAAGAATCATGAAAAAACTGGTATCTGATTCTTTCAAAGAATGGATGGATTTTATCCAGTGGAGAAGTCACCTAGACTGGTAGGGTAGCATAATGGATATTCTGGACTTGGGTCCAGATTGAGCTGGTTTTGACGAGGTTCAGGGGTGATCGGGGACCCCAAAATACCGACAGTCCGGATCCTGCTCTAATGAATTCAACTCAAGCCTTCTTAAAGCCAAAGAAAACAAAGTTTATTAAAGATTCACCAAATTGGGTTGCCTCTTAAGGAGCCTAAGCATTTGTAACACTAATATTCACAAGCGGGCCAGATGGAATCCCAGATAAACAGAGTCTGAACTGAATTGCATCTGATCGCCTTCATGGAGGCAAGATGGAACTTAAATACAGAAAAGAGTATAGGATGGATGGGAGTGGGGGGGGTCTTGTTAGTGCAGGGCGATGGGAGGAGGGGTTTAGGAAGGATCTTGAGGAGAAGTCCAAGGAGGGAATCTGAGGAGGGTCAAGGCTGGAAATAGCTGTAGGCTATCAGGAGATATCAGACAATGGAGGGTTTGGGTGGGAAGCAGGTGGGGCAATCCAGAGACCTTGAAAGGGGTAGCATGTGGATGGATACAGATCTTGATGGGAATGGTCGGCAGCCTAGGGAATGGGGTTTTGATAGGATCAAGGGTAGGGGGTGCAACAGAGACCAGAGTAGAATGATAACGAAAAGCCCATGGGCTTCCTGAGACTGCCCGAACAAATGGGAAGATTAGATTTGAGTAAGAAAGGCCAGATTAAGTGGGAAGATTAGAGGAGGCTCCAAGAGTGTGAACCCCATCAGTTTTAAATCTCATCTGTAGCTATTTAACCCTAAGTAAGTCACTTTAACTCTTTGGGCCTCAGTGTCCTCCCTTCAATGACTCTTCCATCTCTAAGTCTTTTCATCCTATGATTTCAGAGTATACTATCTGTACTTATTGAAACTATCTGGTCCTGAATTTAAAAATAGACAAAAGAATAGCATGTAACCTCATGTTCTAGAAAGAAATGAAAATTTTATACTACTGTTTGATAAATTCAAGATCATGAAACACTGAGGCAGGAATTAAATATTCAACAATTACTCTTAGTGAAATTAATAGTTTGGTGAAAAAAATGACAGTAAATTTACTACTTACTCCAAATGCTATAATTTATTACAAATGGATTAATGATAGAAAAAAATTAAATCATAAAATTAAGATGAAATATATCTTTCATGTCTGTTGAGAAGTGAAAAATCCTTAGCTATCCATCAATTAGAAGATATGAGCTAAAATAGATAAATTTGATGATATAAAAAGAAAAACTTTTCCTCACAATGTAAAGCAATCAATCCAGAATAAGAAGGAATGAAATAAACCAAGAAAAAAAAGAAAACCTTGCAGTAAAGTCAGTCAAAATCTGACATCTTAAGTATATAAGGGTCTCTTATAAATATGATATGGTTTAGGGTTGCTGGAAACCTGAAAATGTCAAATTCCAGTGCAACATCACCTAAAAAGAATTCAGACACTCAAACTGTCTTCTAGGCTAGAAGCAAAGTTTATTGTAATGCCAATGAAGTAGGCAAAGTTCCTTATGGAATTTACAAACCAATGAAAATGATGATGCTTATATGCAAAAGGTACAGTGAAAGGAATGTCAAGTAGGCTAATTATATGATCTGAGTGGGATTAAGGAGTGGTCAGTAGGTGCAAATCTGAGGTGGGTCTGGTGAGTTGGGTGGAGGTACCAGTGGTCTGGCTTTCTGGAATGTACGAGAAAACTCAAGGAGTCAACAGAGAGAGCTTTGTGTTAAAGGGATGAGATAGTTCTGTTTGCCCAAAGGTTTTGCCACTGGTGTGGTCCAGCAGCTAGAGACAGAGGTCAAAGGATATGAATGGTCAAAGGATATGAATGGAATAAATGGTCCAAGTATATGAAAAGAGTTCTTGAAAGAAGACTAGGTAAATGATCAATAACCTTACAAAAAAAGAGTCTTCAAAGTATGTAGTAATCAGAGAAATTCCTTTAAAACAACTCTGTTCTACCCCTTTGCTCCTATTCATTTGGCAAAGATAGTGAAAGACAATAAAATTCAATGTTAGAATATCTTTGGAAACATTAGAACAATGATATGCTGGTGAAGCTGCAAATTGTTTCGTTCAAAAAATATTAGCCAAATTATTGGCTAATGAAAAGGAAAAACTGATAATTTAATAAACCTTTAAAAAGTAAGTGTCAAGGCCTCGCCAGCTCAGCCGGGAGGCCGCACAAGTTGGGAGCTTCATGCCTAAATTCAAGCGAGACAAG
Organism: Potorous gilbertii; assembly: GCA_028658325.1. Taxonomy (NCBI): domain Eukaryota; kingdom Metazoa; phylum Chordata; class Mammalia; order Diprotodontia; family Potoroidae; genus Potorous; species Potorous gilbertii. The sequence continues at coordinate 173,683,095 of CM053771.1, read as the reverse complement.
AAGGTTTCCTTAACAAAGACCACCAAGACCGGCCTAGAACTCAAACAGCACTTGATAGAAGAGCTTCGAAAATGTGTGGATACATTCAAGTACCTTTTCCTCTTCTCTGTGGCAAACAGAGAAGAGCCTGGAACTGAAGGATATCAGAAGTGCCTGGAAACACAGCCAGATTTTCTTTGGCAAGAACCAGGTTATGATGCTGGTTTTGAGCCAAGGTCCTGCTGATGAGTATAAAGACAGCTTGCACCAGGTCAGAAAAAAACTGAAGGGTGAGGTCGGTCTCTTGTTCACCAACCAAACAAAGAAAGAAGTGAATGACTAGTTCAGTAAGTATACAGAAATGGATTATGCTCGAGCTGGTAATAAAGCGACTTTCACCGTCAGCCTGGATGCGAGGCCCCTGGAGCAGTTCCCGCATTTGATGGAGCCTCATTTAAGGCAGCTCAGTCTGCCCACTGCCCTCAAGAAAGGTGTGGTGACCCTCATCTCAGACTACCAAGTGTGTAAAGAAGGCCATGTGCTGAACCCTGAGCAGGCCCAAGTCCTGAAGCTGTTTGGGGTCGAGATGGCAGAATTCAGGGCTAACATCAAGTACCTGTAGCAGGCTGAGTCAGGGAAGTTTGAGCATCTCGGGGAGGATGCAGAGCAGGACAATGATGATGACAGCAACTCCTCAAAGGAATCAGAAGACTTGGAGGATGAAGACTGATTGGGGCCAGCACAGCCCAGGGGCCCTTCTGCAGGATGCAGGACTTGCCCTCTCCAGCCTCCCTGAATGGCTGCCTTCCTTCTCCACGGGAAGAGACTGATTGTGCAGGCCTCTTGGGAGGGAGAGAGGTACAGAGCACACATGACTATTTTTATATAGAATAAAGCATAGGGCTTTTATACAGAAAAAAAAGGGTCGCTGGCTTTCTTCTCTAGAAAAGTTGCAAGTAGCACTTCTATGAGGGACTACTCTTTCCCTACAACAGAAGAAAGGATAAAGTACAAAATATATATAAAATATAAAAAAATATATACAAGCCTGAATCTGAGTTTTGGTCTACCCTTTTTTTGGTTGTTGTTGTTTGTCGTTGGTCTTTGCGGAATATTAATCCTCAAACTGATACATTTCCAGACTTGAAGGTGACCTATGAGTTCAAAACATTCTGAGGTCCTTGGTCCCTTAGAGAAAGATGAGTGTAGGTGATGAGGTTTATGGGGGAATGGGAGCCCAAAATACAGACAGTCCAGGTCGTGCTCGAACGAATTAGACTCAAGCCTTCTCAAAGTCAAAGAAAACAAAGTTTATTAGAGATTCACCAAATTGGGTTGCCTCTTAAGGAACCTAAGTATTTGTAACGCTTATATTCACAAGTGGGTCAGAGAGAATCCCAGCTAGACAGAGTCTGAGTTGGACTGAATCTGAGCGCCTTCATGAAGGCAAAGAGGGACTTAAATACAGAAACGAGTATAGGAGGTGGAGGGGGGAGGGGAGGGGGGGTGTCTGGCAGTCTAGAGTGATGGGGGAAGAAGTTCAGGAAGGGACTCCAAGGAGGATCAAAGGTTGGAAATGGCTGGAGATGGTCAACAAACATCAGGCTAGGGGGCGCCTAGGTGGTAAACAGGTAGAGCAATCAAGAGATAACAGACAATAGTCAGGTTCTATGGAGAGATTCGAGGGGAGTTCAATTTGAGTATGAAAAGTCAGTTTAAGTGAGGAGATTCCAGGGAGCTCAAGGAAGTTCCCAGAGTCTGAACCCCATCATAGGCACTTCATAAAAACTAACTGCTGTATTGTTCTACAGTAAGTAGAGCCCAAACTCTAGCCAAATTTGCCAGAAGACTTGCACCTGGACTTAAGTGTATATCTTTAACATATTTCAAAAGGTTCTTCTGTTTTGTTTCCTGCCCACCTCCCAATAGTGTAGGAGAAATGGGAGAAAAAAATACATTTCTTGTTAGTTGAAAAGATTAATTTTTTTAAAAAAGTACTTTAATGTTTATGCTCTCTAGGGTTTTAGAATAAATAAATGTACTTGGACAAAGTACAACTTTTTGACAGAAATCATGGTCAGACTTTTCCAGAATCTATTGATGAGATTATGTGGTGTTAGCTATTTTTTGCTTTTAATATCGTTAATTATGTTAATTGTTTTCCTAAAGCTGAACCATTCCTTACATCCCTGGTATAAATCCAACTTGACTATAATGATTTTTTTAAAATAAATTGCTATTGTATCTGATATTTAATTTTAAAATTTTTAATTACTATTCATCAATGATATTGACTTATAATATTCTTTGCCTTATTTTCCCCTGGAATGTGTATGAGGACAATATTTGTCTCACAAAAGGAATTAGCCCTGTGCTTTCTTTCTCAATTTTAGTGGAATAATTTCTGAAATAGAACTATTCATTGTACTTCAAAAATTGCTAGAATTCTCTTGTAAATCTGTTTGAAAGGGGTGTTTTTTTTCCTATTGTATTTCCTTATAGCTAGTTTAATTTCCTTTTCTGATACTGGATTATTTAAAATCTCAATTTGATTTTCTGTTCACTTAGGTGTCATATTTTTGTAGATTTTGTAGTTTTTGTAATTTTGTAACTGCTGGTATAAAAATGGATATAATATGTTCTGATTATTTTGTTTCTTCTGTGTGGTGATTTCACTTTATTCATTTTTTACTTTGTTAATTTTATTTCCTTTCCTCTCCTTTTAATTGGATTGGTTAAAAGTTTATCAATTTTGTTAGTCTTTCCAAAGAACCAGCTTCAATTTTGTTTATCTCTAATGTAACAGTTTTCATTTCCAAGTCATCTATTTCTACTCTAGTTTTTAAGATTTTCTCTCTTGTATTTATTTTTGATTTGTTTCTCATTTTCAATTTCATGTTCAATTTATTAATTCATTTTATTAATGTGTATTCTTGGGCATATACATTTCCTTTGAGGATTTCTTCAGTTGAATCCCCAAAATTTTAGTCCGTTGTCTGTCTCTGTCATTGTCTTTCCCCCTATTTAGTAATTGTTACTAAGATTTCTTCTTTTGCTCACTCATTGTTCAGTATGTCATCATTAAATCTTCATTTAGGTTGTGTCTTTTACTTTATTTATGGCTATTTTTATTGTGGTGATCTGTAAGGAATGTGTTTAGTAGTTCTTTTTTAAAAAATACATAATTTAAAAAATTTATCTACTACAAGATCTATTTTGGCAAAGGTATCACATGGTACTGAAAAGTATGAATATTTTTAAAATTTTGCCATTCACAAGATTTCACAAATCTTTCAGCTCTAATTTCTACAAAAGTTTATTCAGTTATTTATTTACCTTTCTGTTTATCCTTCCATTAGATCTATTCAGCTCTAAGAGAGAAACATTAAGATCACTTACTATTTTTGTATTGCTATACAATTGTATTGTATTGTTTAGGAACAAAGGAACCTTAGCTAATTCCTTTACGGATTTAGCTGTTGTGCCGTTTAGATGCATAGTATTTATATTGGTTTGTTGTCTATAATGTCTTTAAGCATGATCATTTATCTAAATTGATATTATGAATTTTTATTTTTGCTTTTTCTGATAGCAATTCCTGTATTGTTGTTGTTGTTGTTGTTGTTTTTTAATTTACTTGATAGAAATTCATCATCTTGTTAGATTGCATCAGTTTTAGTACTCACTATTCATCATTACCCTCAGAGTGGAGGGCTGGGGGAGAAAGAGCAAAGAACTTCTCTCAAAGCTTCCACGTGAAGAGGATCTCAGACCAACTATCTCCTCATGAGCTTACAGTTTTCAGGTCCTACCAGCTTGCAATGCTTGGAGGACTCCACCAAGCTACTTTTTGTGTATTGTTCCCCTCTCTCCCCGCCCCGCCATTAGACTGTAAGCTCCTTGAGGGTAGGAATTGTCTTTCTTTTTCATATTTGTGTTCTCAACACTTAGCATAGTTTCTAGCACATAGTACATGCTTTTAAATGTTTATTGACCAACTAACTGAATAACAAATTTTGTTCCAGTCTTTCTTTTTGATTCTATGCATGTCTTTGATTTTTATATGCTTTTTAAAAGTAACAGATTGATGGATTTTATTTTCTTACTCACTCCGGTACTCTTTATGTCACTGAATTGTTTAATCCACTCATATTTAAAGTTAGGAAAATTAGGCTTGTGTTTTCTTCCACTGGTTTCTTTAGTATTTTTGCTTAGATTAAAATATATATGTATATATATTTTCTGTATTTTATCTATACTTTGTCCCTGTAACGAATGTTTCATGTCTTTAAATTCTGCTTATGTCTTTATCACTTTACTTTTGTATCTTTTGATACTTCTTTGTTTTTGCTTCTCTCATCTCCCCACCCCCATAGGTTTCTAGGTCTCTAAAAGTTCTAGGTTTTTATTGAGAATTTGTCTCTTGAAAACTTTGGAGATTAAGCCTTTTTAAAAGCATTACTCTTTCATTTACTTTCATTCCCCTTTGCTTTAGTGTAAATCTCCAAAGTTGGGCTGTATAGTTATTTTATCCTTCTTACAGGATTTAGAGTTCACTGGCCTAGATCCCTACCCTACGTATCCCCCAAGGAAACAATACTGTACTCAGCTAGATTTCAGTTCCCATTCCTACATGCCCATGGCAGCCTTGCATGGTGTACTACCATCCCTACCTCCCCTACACCAAAAGGGCTCCAGCTCATTTCCTTTTCACAGATAGGCTGAATTGGAATGTGCCATTTATCTATCTATTCATTTTTTCATTTATTTTGTGGGATGGAAAAAAGACAGAGAAGATGTTTCAATCAGAGATTCTACAGCTTTGGGAAGACCTCAGGCAAAAAACAACCCATCATTCTTATATCTAAGACCTAGATCCAAAAATGCAAATCCCATTTTCAGTCATTTCTCTTAGCTAAGTTGTTCACTTTTGAAATCTGCCTTTCTTCTAAGTACCTATCTTTAATTGGCAACTTAGGACTTCAAAATCTCTATTAATGCACTCTCCATGTCTTCTAGTAGCTCATTTATCTCAGGATAAGTCCACAGAAGTTGGTTATGATTATGCAGTTGAATATATATCGGAAGATTCCTGAAAACAAATCTTACAAAGACAGCATACATGCTGATTGTCCATATTAATTCAACATACATTTGTCTTAGTACCCTTGTCAGGGGGCCACCAACCAACAGGACTTGTCTTTTCCTTCCTTCTTCAGTCCTAGACACCCTTTCTGCTGATGAAATTGGTCATTCCTTGAAGTACAACACATTGTTCTCAGTGGGCTGATCTTTCTCTTCTGTCAGAAGATGCTCAAAGTTAATATGTAGTTCTAAAGACACAGCAGATTTTTTGCCTTCTCTCCCATTCTTCTAAACTACCAGTCAGATCAATAGTCTCTTTTGCCTCTTTGGGTTCTTTATCATTATTTTTTGCACTTCTCCAAAGCTTTTTAAAATATACCTTCTTTTCTAGTGGATAAATGAAGCTACTTTTGGGGGAAAGACTTAGAACTGGAACAAACATTAATATGGTAAAATTTCTGCCAATCACTAGAATAGTTCCGTCACTCTCCATACTTGTGAAAAGGAAATCTTTAGATCTTTGTCTTTCTTACAGCTAGCTCTCAAGCTAATTGTCCTACATCCGATTTGTCACATCTGTTAGCCGAGGAGGGTGCTGTTGCCGTGGGCTTCTGGGAGAAGCTTTATTCATAGCTGTCTGGCCAGCCTTGTTGGAGGGCTTTCCCTAACTTTTCTAACCATACACAATGCTACCTGTTCAGGTGCTCAGGTGCAATTGGTCTGCAATTAGTAGATTCCTTCAAATCCCCTAATGAAAACAGAAGCTGCAAACAGCTGCTATCTCAGAGAAGGTTCTCTCTATATCTTTCAGGCTCTTCTCATCTTTCAATTGTCTCCTCTCCTCTACACATCTTGAAGCCTGTATATTTAGGCAAAAAAAAGGGGGGGGGGTATTTTTTTTTGGGAGGGAGGAGGCTACCTGAGCAAAGGGAAAAGAGGCAGTAAAAAGATAAAGGAACAGCAAAAGATAAAGGAATGCTAACTGTAGAATGCACTTTTGGAACAATTTTTACAGAGAAGTGCATTCTATTAATCTTTTTCAAAACTTCAGCATAGAGTTTCAGAATTGTTATCAAATTCGATAAACGCCATTTTTAGAATTCTCTACAGGTTTGAAAGAAAAACAAAGAGAGAAAGGGAATGAAGATTGGAGCAAAGTGATTAAGCTGGATAGGATCAGAGGCATCCTCTCAGATCAAAGACAAGAAAAAGGGATAGATAAAGATAAAAAGAGGAAGAAAAGAAAATTAGGGAGCTCTTTATTCTCAGTAATGTAGAATGCACAGGTATTGGGGGAGGGATTGAAGTGAAATCTGGAGTTTGAGGAAATCACTGTGGAAAGTGGAGGATGTACTATAAAGTCAATCAGAGAAGAATTAAAATACGAGATTCTGTCATGACCAATATTTATGCCCCAGTTGTTGCTGATGCTCTGTGGGATTCATTATGCACTCATACTCACACCCTATTCTCAGAGTTCTGACATCAGTGGACACTCTCAGGGGGACTTTAATCTAGGTTCAATCCACAGGCTGTCTACAAGCTTATAGCAACTGTCTAATCATTGGCATGTCTGTATCATTAAAAACACAACTGAATATATTGACAAGAAATGTCTGGATTCAACTTAAAAAAAAAGATATGGGGCCGTAAAAAAATCTAGACTTTTAAAAAATTCTAAGTGAAAAACAGTAAGATAGCATTTGTTTTACTGAATGCAATTTCTCCCCCTACTCCCAATTCTTCTATAAGAATATTCTATTTTTTAAAAACTCACACAGGGCTACATATTCGTCAGGAAATTTGATGTTAAGACTTAAATTCCAGTTTGAGTTCTATGTAGATTTGAAGGGGAAAAAAATTGCCATTGTACATACAGAATCACTCATGGAAACCCTTAACCTGGTTTTTTTTTTTTGGCTGGGAGGGGGGGCGGAGCGGGGGGAACTGTTTTCCGTTGTGTAGAAAATTCTTAGCATGGATATCTACTCTACCAATGAAGATATTAAAAGATCCTGCAATTTATAGTCTTAGAGAGTTTCCTGGGCACTTAGAGATTGAGTAACTTGTCCAAGATAACTGAACCAGTATGCCATAGTGGGGATTTGAGTTCATATATTCCTGACTTTGAGGCCACCTTTCTTTATGAAACCCCACATTATCTTTCATCACCTAACTTTGCTCAATTATATACCTAATTATATCAATTAAAAAGAGAAAGGAAAAACTTACTTTCATCCCATAAGATTACCAAATAAGTTTGGGTTATAAAGCAAATGAGACTATTCTACCTTGCTCTTTCACTTGCCCAAGCACATTGCTACTTTACCTAAAGCTGGTTGAATAACTATTTCTAAAGGTGGCATAATAAAATGAAAATTTATTCTAGTGTTATGAAAGAATTAATTCATTTCCCCAAAATGAGCCATTTCCTTCTTTCCATGGTAGTTCAAATCTATTGAAAAATGTACCCTTTTCACTTCCCTAACAGAATTTACAAATTTACAAATGATTGTTTGATCTTACTGTGTTGATGGTATACTGTTGAATAATACAACATGGTATCTCTTCATCTCCAAATATACTTCACAAAGAATAATTAAACTCCTGTCACTCCATGAGGAGACTGGCCAATGAGGGTACAGACTTAAGTGAATATTCAGTATGCTCTAATTCATGTGGATATTTGAGTCTGCTTCCTGAAATACATGACAGATATGGGAGATGATTTTGAAGTTCAGAGAAAGTTAGGAACAGGGCCAGGATAGAAATGCAGGTAGGCTGGCTTACAGATTACGGGAGGGATTCATCAATGGGGTGAGGTGGGGTTAAGAACTTGTGGAAGGATATTCCTTAGTAAATGAGCCATATGACCCTAGGTGCTGAGAAAAGTTCCAGATTGCTCTAGCAGTAGAAAGGGGCATAGTCTTGAAGTCCAAAGAGTAAAGAGCAGAGACTCTTTCTCTTTTTACCATTCTTTACATTCCCAGGGCCATCATCATAGTTTGGGCCCTCATTATACCTCATTTAGATTACTGTCATTGCCTTCTAATTACTCTTTGCTGTCTTTAACCAGTAGTGTCCTATTCTTTGTGACCCCTGTAAAACACTACACACAGGGGCTTTTGGGCTCCAGCCTCTAGCAGGTTCAGTCTTGATCCAGGCAGCCAGAAGGACAGCAATAGAGACAGGATAGGGGGTTAATTAATTTATTCTTCTCAAGGGTTGCTCATAGTGGTAGCACCAACTACTATAGCATCCATTAAGTCTCAATGAGGGCCAGTCAACACACACATTGCACAAATGTCCCTAAAGCCTCGATGGGGGCCAGTCAAGGCAGGCACAGCAGTTATATTTGTTCATCTTCTACCTGCTGACCAGTGCTTGCTTGATTTATAGAGGAGCACACAAAGAAGGGAATTTGCCAGCAATAGTCTCACAAGTTTACATTAACTTTATAGCAATGTCATGATGACTTAGCACAGAGCATGTGCAGTGTACTGTTTACAACTTAACTCAAATGTTTACATTATCTTAAAATTATAATATGATACACAAGCGTGGTGAGATTGTTTACAAGCCATGAACCTGGGAACTAGTAGATTGTTTATGGCCATGGATCCTGGGTATTAGTTTCTTTAAAAGAAAACAAATCCACCTCACATACACTCCCTGCACCAACAGTCCATGGGGTTTTCTTTGCAAAGATACTGGAGTGATTTACCATTTCTTTCTCCAATTGTAGTTAGGTGTTAAGTGATTTGCCCAGAGTCACACAAACTAGTAAGTGTCTGAGGTCAGATTTGAACTCTGGTTTTTCTGACCCCAGGCCCAGTGCTCCATCCACTGTGCCATTTAGCTGCTCCCCTGATTATTCTACTTGCCTCAAGTTTCTCCATTTTCTACTCTATCTTCCATATAACCACTAAGGTGATTTTCTAAATGATCATATCTGATCATATCACTCTCCTACTCAGCAAAGTCCATTGACTCCCTATTGACTCTCGAATAAAATTTTTCATCTCTAGTTCTCCTTTTTAAAATTTCTCTTTTATATAATTTCATAGCATAGTATTAGCATATACAGTAGTACATGTATATAATTTATAAAAATAGACACATTTGGGGGGCACATGCTCAAAAATTCTTTTACTGATAAAAGGTATTCAAGCAAAAAAGTTCAGAGACCAATGCTTTAAAAATTGAGGTCATTTATAGGAGCTAGAAGAATTCTTTTGCAGTAGCTGTGCTTATAGCTGTGCTGTGACTTCTTATGCCCTTTAAACAAGAAAAACTTGGCTTTAGCAGCACTATTATCCCTGGGCACCCTCTCAATTTGCAAGTATCTTTTTTTTTAAAACTTTTTTTTTATTCAGAACTAAGTCATCAAAAAATATTTCAAAATACAAACAAAAAAAGATAGTATATGATGTGAACTATCAACTTTTGTGGGAGGATTAAAAATTGTTTTTGTTCTAATAACACCAACAAGACTATAAATTTCTCATAATAGTCCAATTCACTTGATTTCTGAATTACTTGAAAAGTCTGAAACTCTTTATTTTTATAATGCATATTTTTTAAAAAGGTATTTAGTAATTTGAACTCATGTTGAGTCAATGTCTGCCTAAATTTGAGGATTTCAAATTTTATTTGTACTTAACCAAACATGGAGTCAGTGTCACATTCTAAAATTCTCAGTTACTTTCTTGTCTCTGATGACGAGTAAGATGTGTTAGCACTCAAAAGGCTTCCCTACATCCATTACCTTGTAAAGTATAAATTTTAGTGTAAACTTTCTGAGGAAAAGGTATATATTCTGATGGAACACATGAACTCATTCATTATGTTCATGATGTTTTCACTAAAATGAATATATGGTTGAATGAATGAGTTCTCATCTCAGGCAGGACTGTCTTCCTACAATTATTACATTTATAGAATTTCTCCCTAGTGTTCATTTTCTGATGCTGAGTAACGCCTGAGCTCTGGCAGGTCTTCCCATATTCAATATATTCATATGTTTTCTTTCTAGCATGAAATCTTTGATGTTGAATAAAGTGTATACTCTGATAAACTTCCCACATTTGTCATATTCATTTCTCTTCAGTATGGATTATGTGATGGAGGACAAGGTTTTGGCTGTAGCTAAAGGCCTTCTCACATTCATTTCATTCATAAGATTTCCCCCTGTATGAATTACCTGATGTCTAGTAAGGTATGAGCTCTAGTAGGCCTTCACACATTCAGTACACTCATAGGGTTTGAGATTCTCCAGTATGAACTCTCTGTTGTCAAATAAGGTGTGCACTCTGGCAGAAAAACTTCCCACATTCATAACATTCATATGGTTTTTCTCCAGTGTGAACCCTTTGATGGAGTGTAAGGTCTCTGCTCCAGCTGAAGGCTTTGCCACATTTATACATTCATAAAGTTTCTCTCCATTATGAATTCTTTGATGTTGAATGAGCTCTGGTGAAAAATCTTCCCACATTCACTAAAACATATGGTTTCTCTCCAGTGTGAATTCTCTGATGAAGAGAGAGTATTGCTGCAGCTAAAGACGTTCCCACATTCTTTACATTTATATGGTTTTTCTCCAATATAATTCTCTGATGGAGAATAAGAATTTTCCACATTCATTACATTCATAAGGTTTCTCTCCAGTATGACTTCTCTGATATACCACAAGATGACCCTTCCGTCAGAAGAACTTCTTACATTCCCTACATTTATATGGTGCCTCTCCAATGTGAATGCTCTGCTGGACAGTAAAGGTTCTGGAGGAGGTCAACTTGTTCCTTTGTGCATATGATCCCTGTTCAGTATGAAATGTTTGGTGTTACAGGAGCTGGGAGATCAGGTGGAAGGCCTTAGCACATTCATTATATTTAAAATGTTTTCTTTTAGAATATAATCTATTTTCGTTAATGTCTGAATCATAATTAAAGGAATTTCTATATTCATGATAATTAGAAAAAAACCTCCTCTGAGCAAGTTCTATTATCTTCCAGAAGATCTGAACACACAGTAAAGTGCCTTTGATATGAGTCACATTCATGGAGATTCTTCATACTAAACATCTCTTGGTTGTGAGAAAAGACTCAGTTGATAGTGGAGCTTCTATCACATTTATTATATTCAGAGTCTCACACTCAGTGGGGAGGCTTCTTCTGAACGAATGTTGTGGGCTGAAAAGGACTCTCCGTGTTACTGTGCTGCCTTTCTGACCTGGCACCAAATTTGCAAGTTTCTGTTAACTTGAAAACACAATCACCAACTTTCAAGAGCAGTTCCTTGGACAATTTTTCCCTAGAAAGGCCAAACTTTAGAGCTGACTCTGACTTCAGGCGTAGCCTCCCAGTCTGGGCCACGGCTCCTTGGGACCTCTCTCCCTGGCTTCCATGGTGCTTTTCTGCCCCAAATGCTTGACCACATGACGTTTGGAATCTTCCAGTCCCAGGCACACCAGGTTCCCATAGTTCTCCAGCATCACGTCCCAGTATAGCTCCTTCTGAGAGGGGTCCAGGGGCCCCCACTCATCCTGCGAGAAGTCCACGGCCACGTTCCAAAGGTCATTGAGCCCCTGGTACACTGGGGTATCTACACCTCCCTCCAGGCCCCTGGTACTGGGGGATGGGCAGAGTCGAGCTGCTGGATGTCTGGCTGTGGAGGAGAGAGCATCTGTGTGTGGCCACAGGGGCTCCCTGAGGCTCCAGGGGCGACCCCAGGACAGTGTGGAAGAAGCTAGGAGGGGCCTCGGGAGCCACAGCAGGTTCAGGAGAAAGGAGTGAGGAGTGAGCTCGAGGGGTGGGAAGGGGTGGGGGAAAGGGGGAGGTCGGTACTGCACATGCCCGTTTTGATAGGTAAGCAGCTGCACCTGGAGCAGAAAGCTGGTGTCAACCCCCATCCCCGAGACTCCAGTCTCCTGCCCCCCACCCCACTCCACATCTGGGTCCCACTCACCCAACCAGAACAGTGTGGGGCTCTGACCAGGAGCAATGGGGTGGGACGGAGTCAGTATCTTATCTTTCTAAGGGGAGAAAACTCATTCTTGCTATCCTGTGGTTCTTGCTCTGGATTGAAAGAGGGAAATAAAGATGACTTTGAATTAGGGGTGGGGGATCTCTTGGGTTCATAAATTTAGAGGTGGAAGGGATTGTAGAGACTCTTGCATTTTATAGATATGAAAAATGTGGCCAAACACTTGCCCGCAGTCACATACGTAGAAAACCCAGAGGCAGATCTTCTGACTCTATAGTCAATGCTTTCTCTGCTACATCATGCTCACTCCATAAATAGGAATTTATCATTTATCCTGTATGTAGTTTGCTTTATGTATGTTTGTTTGCATGTTGTCCCCCTCATTGGAGTGTATGCTCCTAGAGGGTAGGGACTGAACTTTCCCCTTCCAATGTCTATTTATACACAGACACTATAATATAATTGACTGTTTTGTTACCCCTATGTTTCCAGTAAAGTGAATTTTCCCTCACCTCCAACGAGGCCAGAATTAGAACTAACTAGAAGATAGGTTAGGCAGAAAATTCATCCTCTCAAGGAGTTAGGAACTTTTCCCAAGAGTTTGGGAGTCATCATAACCAAACTCAGAAATTTTCATCTAAAATAAAACTCCCTACAGTTGAAGAGAAGAAAAACCAAGTATACTTTAGGAATCGTTATGTTGTCCTCTAGGATTAAAAGGAACCAATCACTGAAACAGGGTCTTGTATTTGCTAGGCCAAAGTAACCAGTACTTCAGCCTGTACCATTCCCTGTTATATACAAAGCTGTAGAATTGGCCATTAAGCTCTCTGGTTGATAAAACTACTGCTAAGGGACCTGTACGTGGAGTTGTCATCTCTGTCCAGTTGTTCCTGTAGCAGCAACCACACTGGCATACCCAGAATGGCTGCTAGCACAGGATATTAGATCTGCTTTACTAGGAAATGTAGATGTTTAAGGGACAACAATCACTTTAAATTATATTCACTAGTTCAGGGGAAAAGTCAGCACCCTGAACTCCAGAGAAAATACAAACAGAGAAAATATAAGCAGAGAAATAAAGACCAACAGACAGGGCTCTACTGCCTGAATCAAAGCAATATTGCTGTATACTTTACATACATCCCTGGATTGAGAGAATCTATATATCTGAGCATTCAAGGAGCTCTGAATATATAGTCACTCAGTCTTGATCAAGGAATCACAAGAGCTCTCAAAGTAAAATACCAACCTCTCACTATATATAACAAAGACTTGGTTCCTGATTGGCTCAATCAGTAGCCACAAAACCTACATGATTCAGCACAGCTGTGAAATATCAGGGTTCAAAGGAGATCGATGCTTCAGATGTTTTCAATGAGCCTGAGCTTGGAAAATCAAACTCCGAAAAGAAAACAACAAAAATCCCACTTTGCTTGCCTTTACAGCTTCCTATCATACTCACTTAGCTGTCCTGAGAATAAGCATATCATCCAAGAAAAGATATTTAGGGACCAGATAACTACATGAGACATCTGGGACCCAAAATGTGCTGATTAAATGGATATTGAGAACGGGTTACTAGGATACAAAGAGATTTGACCTTAGTTAACATTGATGATAATTAATGTTTTGCTTTGCATGGTTTTTGTTAAAGTTTTCTTGGTTACCTCTATGACATGTAAATCTCCCTTTTCAAAACTAGTCCATTGTGAGCCCTATAAGTAGTTTGATCTGTAATGTGGAATTAATATGATCTGACTTAATATAACTATGATTATGAATTTATGTAAGATTTTATTGCATTGTTTGATTCTAGCCCTGCATGGCTGGGAAACTGGATCTCTATGTGCTAGTTAGTGATCCTATGGATGACTAGCTAGCACAAGGATGTTATGCTGACCAGAAACCCAGATCCAAAGATTGACACAAGAAGTTTTCTCTGAAGGTCCTTCTCTAAAGGTCCTTCTGACTACTCCCACAGCTGTCAAACTTGTGGGTATGGACTTCTGGATCATCTGAAGGAAAGAAGCCCCTGCTCCTGAGCAGATGGCAGAACCCTCCAGAGACCTCAAGGTTTGTCTAGTATGGTCCCCGAAGCAGCTGACATCCAGATGAGACAGCTGTCTTGATTCTGGATGAGGGCTGAGTATACTGTCCTAGCTTTTTCTCCTCTTACCTTTTGTTATGTGCCCAACCACTAAAGCCCTGTGACTCCAGGAAGCTGTAGCATGTGCAGCAGCCACACCCTAGTAAACTCTCTTGGCACATGATTTATATGTAAATAGATGCTACTGGTGGGGGAAAAGGGGGATGCTGAGAATATATAAAACATTTTATTTGTATTTAAATATTTCTGGCACATTTGAATTATTTGTCAATTATTAAATAGTCAATAGTCATTTATTATGCACCTACTATGTTCTGGGCACTGGAATAAGTGCTGGGGATACAAATATGAAAAAAGATAAACACACAAAACGAAGCTGAAAGTGGGGGAGGTGGGAGCTGTGTGAAAGAGAAGGAGTTGACCAGAAAGGGTCCCCTGGTGGAAAAGTCAGAGAAGTCCCAGAGTAGTACAGCCAGGGAAATATGAAATTTTCTAAGTTGAATTTTCCCTTTAAATGGACATTTGGAATTCATGATGTCACCCTCCGCTCTGAGATCCAGAAGGTAGTGAGGAGGTAGAGTCCTAAGGCTCATCAGATCTCACATGGTAAGCTTATCCCTATCATGAGTTTCCTGGGTCATAGCAGAGAAGAGTGAATATCTGTGAATAAAGGATATACCAAATAAATATACTAAATTTACCACAAATTAATGTCATCTGAATTAAAGGATGTTATAGCATAAATGATATATAAACCATGTAATGCTAGACCCCAAATAGATGACAATAAAAAAAAGTTATGGCTTCATTTTTTTTTTCTGGTTAGACTTTTTCTATACTTCTCTATAATGCTCATTTTGGTCCATTCTTTCTTGCTCAACTAACTTCCTTTAGCATAGAAGTGGGGATAGTTTAGGAAAGTGGTTCAATGTTCAGTCTAGTATGTATGGTTAGAATCAGGCCTTCTCAAGAACCCAGACACAGTGTGCTAGCAAAGTAGCAAATTGTTTAATGAAAAACATTAATTAATAAATAATAAAGTAATTAAGGTCAGATTTTACTCCATTTTCATTTATTCAAGAATTTGAAGATCTTCTGAGTATGATAGCACACTCGTATAATCCCAGTTACCAGGAAACCTGGACTTCTAAGTTTAGATGTTCTGAGTTTCAATGGGCTAGGATGATCTGGGTCTTCATTACGTTTAGTGTGAATATGCGGCCCTCTCTCTCTCTCTCTCTCTCTCTCTCTCTCTCTCTCTCTCTCTCTCTCTCTCTCTCGCTCTCTTTCTCTCTCTCACACACACACACACACACAATGGAGGCCACCAAGTTAAGGAAAGAAAGGCTAACTGGTCCAGATTTGAAATGGAGTAAAGTGGAGGTTTCTGTGCCAATCAGTAGTGGTATCAGCTTCATTTCCAGCCTGGGAGGAAATGGACAGATCTAGTTTAAAAAGAAAGAAAAGAAAGATTCTGAGTGACTCTCCTTTGTATTTATCTCACCTTCTTAGCATTTTAGCTATTTGTGTATTTGTCCTTCCCCTATTAGATTATAAACTTCTTGAAAACAGGATCATAATTTGTAAGACCTTTTATATGCTGAAATATAAAGCACATAGCCTTGCTCAAAATATTATTTAATGAATATTAAGGAATGAATTTTTTTAAAGTATGTTTTGACAGCCACTTATGTGATGTCATTTTGGGGACAAAAAAGGGCACACTTTCTCTATGCAATATCATCCCCACCTAATCACCACAGTATCTGAAACCCAACATTAGAGTTATTCCTTTGAGTTAAAGTGCTAGCTCCAGAAAGTCCCAGATATACAAAGAGTGTCAAGTTTCAGGTACAGGTTAGACTAGTTTGACATCTAAGGTACCTTCAAACTCTGTAATTCTGTATTACTTTGAGAAAATAACATTAGGCCTGAAGATTAGAAGCATAGAAAGTCCAAACTGGAAGGAAGAACTCTTAGAGATCATCAAATCCAGTAGTTTCTTCAAAAGGTGTGACACAGAACATTTTGGCTAGACTATCTTGAGAGTTACACAGAGCTTACAGGAGCAATCACATGCAAACATGTATGAATTTCCCAACTTTCTTGTACTGTGCCCAGATTCCTCATGGCAAAGAATAACAATTTTTAGTGAGCAAAAAAGCCATGAGAACTATTGATCTAACCCAACCTTCTCACTTTACAGGTGAGAAAACTGAAGCACACCGAGAACAAGTTACTAGACAGAGATCACACCACTAGATATTAGAACTGGAGTTCAGGTCTAATGCTTGATTACCCATTCTCATATTAGCAGAAAGGGATGTGGCCATGAGAAAGGTACACTTAATTGGGATGGGATAGAGAAGGGCTCACAGAACCATGGAGTACTACCTGAGTTCTATGTAAGAATCTACACTAGAATCCATCTGGTCCTGGGGTGTGGGAAGGGATAGAGGGAGAGGTAG
The DNA here is from genome assembly GCA_028658325.1 of Potorous gilbertii. Lineage (NCBI taxonomy): Eukaryota > Metazoa > Chordata > Mammalia > Diprotodontia > Potoroidae > Potorous > Potorous gilbertii. The sequence continues at coordinate 173,666,469 of CM053771.1, read as the reverse complement.
AAAAAGAACTGAAAAAGAAGAGACACAACAAACGGAAGCAGGGAGGTGTTCTGAGGACTAAATTTATACACTTCAGAATTCTGCAGGGAATCATGCTGGTGAGATTGAAGAGTAACACAAGAGACTTCAGTAACAACTTGGTTGGGTAGACACACCCTCCCCCTTGAGAACTCACATCTTTTCAGGATTTTGCTTGATTTTGTTCCTCTTATAACTGAATAAGGACTTATCACCAACTGTGAATAAAATGACCAAAGAAAAGGTTTTCAGGAAACATGCACTGAACGATTTCCAAAATGACATGTTCATATGTCAAACCACATCATAAAGAAATGTTAAATGAGTGTTTAAGGTTTGATGTTGCTCTAGGGCATTTGAAACTCACCAAAGTCAAGGGATGGTGTCATATGCTGCTAGGGACTGAATGAATCATAGGAAGCTACAGAAAAATTCCTTTTTGGGTCAAACTGACAGTGTAAGGAAAAGTATATGAGAAGTGATCTCATATACTTTGATTGATTACATCAATCTCTGGATTTATTTCCACGGTCATAATTTGTAACTGACAAAGCGTACTCTGGACTAAAATATGTGTATTTATTGAAGGAAAATTTTTCCAGGAATTCCAAAAGAATACAACATCTTGTCATTTCTGCCTGCTCAATGCTTGAAACCTGTTTTGTTTTTTATTTGGAGGCAGTTAGATGCAGTAGATAAAGCCCTGGGCTTGGAATTAGGAAGAATTCAATTTAAATACAGTCTTAGACACTTGCTAGGTTGGTGACCCTGAGCAAGTCACTTAACCTGTCTGCCTCGATTTCCCCAATTGTAAAATAGGGACAATAACAGCAATCAGTTCCCAGGTAGCTGTGAGGATCAAGTGAAATAATATTTGTAATGTGTTTAGCAAAGTGCCTGGTGCAGAGTAAATGCTGAATAAATGCTTGGTTTCCTTCTTTCCTCTTCCCTTTCACTTACTTCCCACATTCAATAAATTACTCTTTCCTGTTGATTCTGCTTTTGCATTGTTATAGAATCACAGGGTTTAAAAATGGAAAGGACCTTAATGACTATCTACTCCCCTCAATTGAAGACAAGGAAACTGAAGTTTAGTGACTTGCTCATGGCTTAATAAGTAATAAGCGACAGCGGTCTGGATTTAGAACTCAGGCTTCCTGACTCTTCTCTGTGCCACACAACTTTATCATGGATGAATGAAAGAATGAATGAAAGAAAAAACATTTACTTAGTGCTTGTACTTCAGAAGATCTGATTTCACTGATGGGTCTCTTCCTTCCACCCACACACATATCTTGGCCCTTACACCCTCCCCCTCTGGGCTCTTGGAGTTTTGTGGTAGGTCCCACCCATGAGGGGAGCAGCCCTCAGAGACAAACAGAGACAGAGAGACAGACAGAGCAAAAGAAAGGTAGCTAGGTAGTGCAGTAGATAGAGCACCAGTCCTGGCATCAGGAAGACCTGAGTTCAAATCTGACCCAGACACTTACTAGCTATGTGACATTCGGCAAGTCACTTAACCATGTTTGCCTCAGTTTCCTTATCCATAAAATGAGCTGGAGAAGGAAATGGAAAGCCTCTCCAATATCTCTTCCAAGAAAACCCCAAAAAAGGATAATGAAAAGTTAGACATAAATGAAACAACTAAACAATAACTTGGGGTCCCTTTACACCCTAGTATATGGTGTTTAGGGGTGGCTGTGGCCACAAAATTTTCATCACCTGGTGGCCAACCAAACCAAACCCAACCAAAGTGGTTCTCAGATGAGGCCTTTTCAACCTGGCAGGATCTCCTAGGGACTGCATTCCATTGTTAGAACCCACAGTCATTTTGACCTTTATTAGGGTTTGACTAAGAGGACTGAATAGAAATTCACTCCTTGGCATTAGCTAAATCAACGCTCTAAGGCTGTAAGTTGAAGAACAATTGCCAACTTGCATTAGTGTAAGTAGTTTCCTTAACTCCAGACCCCTTCCCACTCCACTCTCCTACCCCCATCCTATCCCACTCCCCACTCCAAAGGATTAATTACATTCAAAAAAGCTCATGATTAGCAACTAGATAATGAGTTTTCAGTCACAACAATCTAATGGAAGTCTATCCACCAAGGGATGGAAGGGGTTGGGATTTGCATTGGTGGAAGGATACAGATGGGTGCATAAGAAGTGAGGGGTTACTATACCAGGTGGATGAAATTAAGGCTCCTGGAAATATAAAAGTTATTAACATTAGTTAAATGTATAAAAGGGAAAGAGGCACAGTTTGATAGGCCATTAACATTTCAGTTATTTATTAAGAGCTTATTTTATGCAGGACATCATCTTAAACTTGACTTTGTCTAATTTATTTCCCTATAGTTACAAGACTTTGTGCATTTTCTACTTCTATTAGACTTTTCTATGACCTTTTCAAACTTTCACACTGCTGTCCTACATTAGAACCTTTCCTTAGTTTTCCCTTTGTGCTGTACCATCCAGCCTTGACTCAGAGATACATTTGCACTGAAAAGTCAAAAATCACTATGATTGCTCCAAAATGAGACGTTTACTTCCTACTGTGGAGGATGAGTCAACCCTAGTCAACCCTTGCTGCTGTACTTAGCTTTTTTTTTTTAAACTTCTTAACAAAGGAAGACACAAGATATTCTTTCCATGGACTACATAACAATATCTGCTCCATTTTTTTTTTGAGAAAATATTTAACCAGGTTTGCGAAACCTTATATAGTTATATATCCAGAAGAAAAATGATTTTTATCAACTTATTATCAGTTACAATTCAACTACTAGAGATAGGATAAGTGAGGCAGCAAAGGAGCAGCTCAAGAAGGTACTTAGATGAGGAGTTCAAAAGTACTTAAGAGGTTATCTAGTGCAGGGCTTCTTAAATATCTTCCACTCTTGACCCCTGCAGAGCATCTTAAACTGTAGTGGTGAACCCACAGCTTTTCTAGTCAGATTCCTTCATTTTACAAGTGAGGAAATTGAAGCCTAGAGAGGTCATACCACTTGCTCAAGGGCAGGTTCAGAATGGCAAATGAGGTTCAATCACCATGAACCAAGCTTGGTACTATCATTTCTCTTGTTCTTTTGTAAATTATACCAGTCAGAGGTTCCCAAAGTGGGTGATACCACCATCTGAGGAACACTGAAATGATCCAGGGGGGCAGTAGTAGCTTTGGGTGCAATTGGGGAGGGTGGAATACAAGTAAAGGGGCAGTGGAAGCATAAGGAAAGAAGAGAAGAAAATTCTGAGAAACGATTCTTACATGTTTCCTCTGTTGTATATAACAAAGTCATAGTGATTACATTATTTTCCAGATAAATGTGTTTGTCCTTTGTTTTTGAAGAAGACCATGACATCAGAGAAAAAAATACACAAAATGAAAACTATAACTAATCAGTGGTCAAGTATACTGACAGGTCTTAACAAATAACTGTTGGCGAGCAAGAGTGTTGTACATTGTCAGAAAGTCTAGCATACATTGGTAGGAATATGTGTATGTAATGACTTGTTTACAATATGATACTATATATGATACTATACTATACTAGATGATACTATATATGCATGATGCAATATGATGTCATCAAAATTTCAATGCAGGAAAAACCTCCACAAATAATTTATAATAAATTATTAAATTTAAGATGTACCATTTTTTAAAATTTAATTTTTCAGTTTTCAACAATCACTTCCATAAGTCTTAAATTTTCTCCCCTTCCCTATATCCTCCCTCCCTGAGACAGCAAGCAATCTTATATGGGTTCTACATGTACATTCCCATTAAATACATTTTCCCATTAGTCATGTTGCATAGAAGAATTAAAATGAATGGGAGAAACCATGTGAAAAACCAAAACAAAACAAAACACAAGAGAAAATGTTGAGGGCTAGGATGGAGTGCAGTGGCAAGTTCAGAATAGAACTTCGGGAAAACCTGTTCTCTGAGACTGTGCTCATTATCATCCAGCATTGCTCTCTAGGCGCCCCTGGCTGTTGCTGTCTCTGTGAGAGAAACAAGAGAACTACAGAATACAAGGGATATGTAAAATAGACAATGCCCTTCAGGCTAACTTTCTCCAAGACAATAAGACTGGCCAAATTACTAGGACGTGAGACATGTAGATTGTCACGTAGATTTGCAGTTTCTGTCTTTAAATATCCTGAGCCTCAGATAAATAAATGGGATTGCCCATCTTCTCTCACCTGCCTGTGTTTTTCTTCTTTACCTCTTTCATGGGACCACATGGGACATGGGCCATCCACCACAAGAAAATAGTCTGCTTCAGTCTATGTTCTGATTCCATAGTTTTTTTCTCTGGATATGGATGGCATTTTGTATCAAAAATCCTTTGGGAATGTATTATGTCCTTGCATTGCTGTGAAGGGTTTAGTCTATGAGAAACAGTCCTCGCACACAGCAGCTGTTACTATGTACAATGTTCTCCTGGTTTCACTCAGCATCAATTCAGATAAGTCCTTCTAGGATTTTCTGCAGTCTGACTGTTGTTCATTTCTTACAGCACAATAGTATTCTATTCCATTCATATACCATAACTTGTTCAGCCATTCCTCAATTGGTAAGCATTCCCCCAATTTCCAGTTCTTGGCCACTACAAAAAGAGCTGCTATATTTTTGTACATGTGGGACATTTTCCCATTTTTATGATCTCTTTAGGATACAGCTCTAGAAGTGATATTGCTGGGTCAAAGGGTATGCACAATTTTGCAGCCCTTTGGGCATAGTTCCAAATTGCTCTCCAGAATGGCTGGATCAGCTCACAGCTCCACCAACAATGAATCAGTGATCCCTCTCTCCCATATCTTCTCCAGCATTTATCATCTTCCTGTTTCGTCATGTTAGACAATCTGATAGGTGTGATGTGGTACCTCAGAAGTGTTTTGATTTGCATTTCTCTAATCAATAGTGATTTAGAGCATGTTTTCATGACTATAGATGTCTTTCATTTCTTCCTCTGAAAACTGCCTATTCATATGCTTTGATCATTTATTGAGGAATGAGTTATATTCTTGTAAATTTGACTCAGTTCTCTATATATTTTAGAAATGAGGCCTCTAAGATGTAACATTTTAAAAAATTCTATTTTTTTGAAATGAAACAAAAAGCCCCAAATTATTAAGCGCTTAAAGTAGATTTCCAGGGAGGATGCTGAATAATTTCTTTTAAAGGGGTTGACGTAGGCCAGATAAGTTTGGGAACCTCTGCTCTAAATGTAGTATACAATTGTGTTCGCTTTTTTGAGTGTCTGAATCACAAAATTGACTCATATTTTTTGCACTTCATTAAAACCTCCAAGATTTCACTAAAAACCCTTATTCTCCCACACAATCTCTCTTAGATAGGTGTTCAATGCACAAATAGGGCTACCCAGCCCTGTTCAGGTGTAAATGTGGACAGCTGCCACTTAATGATACTACTGTCTTCAAAATACTACTCTCCTACTTAGAAAACAGGTTGGGAGATGATCACTTGCTTATGGATAATAAATATGGGGGTTGGGAAAATAGACAATGTAACATATTAAGTGATTCTGTTGCTCCAAGACTGTAGCATCTGGAGTTGCTTCCCTAAGCTCTATACTGCACTGAATCAACTTCCTGTAGAACAGGTGTTCTTAACCTATTTTTGTATGTTATGGACCTCTTTGGTAGTCTGGGGAAGTCTAGAGACCCTTTCTCAGAAAAATGTTTTGTTATCTACATTCATAACTGAAAGAAATGATAAGGTTCAGTTAGAGATTAGTAAAATACATCTGTAATTTTTTTTCCCACTCAAGTTCACAGAAATGCTAAAATCTATCCATAGACTCCTTAGGAATTCTATGGGAGAACCAGTGAGTTACTGTGGTGAACCTTGCATTCTCATTCATGTGTGCCCTAAGCCTTGGTTGCCCTGAACCCCACTGGACATTGTGAAAAAGACCAGGAGAGTATCAGAAAATGCAAGATTTAGATAATGACATATGACCAAACCTGATTTTAAAAAAAAAAAATCCCATCATCAATGACTTTTCATATACTATCCAGGCAAATCCTAAGGCCCAAATTACCACAGAAAGTTTCAATGCACAGCCAGACCTGGACAGCTCCACCTGTTACCCAAATACTCATTCCCTTACTCTTTTCCCACCCAGTTAATGGATTCACACTAAACTAATTCATTTATATGACTTTTTCTCTTCAAGTAACAATTCATGACTTTCTAAGCACTCGATATGAATGCTCTCTTCCTTGATGCTCAATGTATTAGCTTACTCCAAAACAATAATCTTTGTTCCCAATTCATCATTCACTACAAGCTGACTGGTTCCCAACCAAACCACAGCCTATGCTGGCACTGAGACTACTTTGTTATGTTTTTTGACAAAACACTCAGGGAACAACCGACACATGTGGGATTTCATGATCTCAAGCATGCAGTAATTCCTCCTTTCTAAACATCCCCAACCTCTCACACTCCACAAATATTTTAAGATTAATTGTTGTCTAGCTAGGTTTATCCATTCATGTACATGTGAGAATGATTTCTTGAATCCAACTGTAAGAATTTATATTTATTTCTACTAAATTTCATCTTACTAAATTCAACATTTATAAAGTGCCTATTATGTGCCAAGCACTAGATACAACAAAAGGCAAAAGAAAGTCCCTGCCCTCAAAAAGCTCACAATCTCATGCAATAGACTACATGTAAACAACTATGTAGGAATACTACTATGTTATAAGAAATAATGAGCAGCTTGATTTTTAGGAAAAAGTGGAAAGACTTACATGAAATAATGAAAAGTGAAATGAGTAGAGCCAAAACAATGCTGTACACAGTAACAGCAATATTGTTTGAAGAGTAACTGTGAATGACTAAGTTATTCCATAATATAAATACTCACATCAACTAGAAAGGGCCTATGAAGTGACCTATGATCTCCAGAGAAAGAAGTGATAAATGGAAGTATGTATAGTATAGTTTTACACACACACACACACACACACACACACACACACACACACACACACATGCATGTGCACGTGCACTCACATACATATGCATGGGGTGGGGTAGGGAGGGAGATAGTTCAAAACTTAAAATGTAGCAAAAAAAATCAAATTAAAAACTTAAAAATATATACAAACTATATTCAGGAAAATGGGAAATAATTAAAAGAGAGAAGGCATTAGAATTATGAAGTGATGGGAAAGGTTTCCTGTGGAAGATAATGAATTGGGATTTGAAGGAAGTCAGAAAATCCAGGAGGTACAAGTAGGGAGCTCATTTTAGGCAGCCAGACCAGAAAAAAGACCACCAGTAGGTTATTGCAATAGTCTAAGCATGAGGTGATGAGTGCCTGCACCAGAATGTACCAGAGTATCAGAGGATGAAGGGAAGTATGTTGGAATGCCTCTGGCATCTTTTCTGGCATTAAGAAGGACAGGAAGAAAGCATCAGTTGGTGGAAGATGGAGAATGGGGTTTGAATGATGGTGTTCATAATTACTTAGATCTTCATAATTCCCTAGTTTCATTCCATCTGCAAATTAATATGCATGCTATTTATGGTTTTAAATTATAGAGTAGGTGCTCCTGGTAAGTAGTCTCTTTTTTCTCAGTAAAGTATATGACAAGGTTTCCTACTGAGAAAGAATGAGTAGCTGGAGGTGTGGTAGATTTGAGAAGAAGTTTGGAACAGCTGCCATGATGAATGTGATGGAGAATCAATTAGGGAAGAGTAAAATGCCTGCCTTGCAGCAGTGAGGACCCAGTTGAGATTAGATAACATAGGGTGTGTACTCAGGCAATTTTGGTTTTTTAGTGCCCATAGATTACATACTCAAACATAAAGTTCCTTATACTTTTCATTCCTCAGACTAAATAAAATGATATTTTTAAAAATATCCCCAAAAGCCCTCCGGATGCAAAATACTATTTTGGGGAGAACATTAGGGTTTATTTGCACACACCTGGCATACCCTGCACATATGTTTAAGAGAATAAATTTTGAGTGTGCACTGTCAGCATGGATGTGTGACGGTTTCATAACCAAACCCAAAGGAGACATTAAAACTGACTTAGAGACAATTTAAAGGCAAATCATTCTTACAAGAATTTCATAAAGTGATCAAAGGGCAGTGCAAGAGAGTCATAGCTGACAAGGATGCAAATGGTTATTACTATAAAGAAAAAACTTGTTTGTAGTTTGCTATGTGGGAGGTTCTGAGGACTTTTTTCCTCTTTAATATATTTTGAGTTATTATGTGTTACCTGATTTGCCTCACATTTTCACCTTGACCTTAACTCTCTCTTCATTAAATGAACAAAGACAGCTCTCAGGTTCCACTCTATGCTGATCACCATGGTATCAGGGTCATGATCAGGCACTTGTGAACAGCTGGTCATAGGCATAAACAGCTTGCCTACAATGCCATCACATCCTGTGCAACTGTCCATCCACATGGCATTTGTCACCTTGAAAATTCCTCAACTAATCTAACCTTCAACTCTACAGTAGGGCTGAGAAAGAGGGAAGGACCTTGAGAGGCCTTGATCCACATGGTTTCAAAAATGCTCGGACCTTAATATTTTATTAAAAAATTGTGAAACCTGTCAGGTGATCATTCTCTCAAGGACCTGTAATTTGCCATTCTGAAAGCTCCTTCAAACAACACAGATTATTAAGTATTTATATCATCGTGGAGAGATGAATAAGCCTCAGGAGGGGTGACTTCCTCAAGACTACATACTTAAGAGTCAGAGGTAGGATTTTAACTCAGGTTTTCCTCACGTTGAGTCTAGCTCTATCTCCTCATTATATCACAACCATGAAATATCAAATTCTATTATTAACTTTCTATGATCATTCATGATTTCATTTGGAAACAAATGGACAACTAAAGAAGGGAATATGGAGAAAGAAGAAAAAAAGAACTCAACTAAGTTAATATCCTCAGTCAAACTTTAAACATCAAAAAAAAAAACCACCCTAGAAATTTCACAAAAAATACTTAAAGCTAACTCCCTGTAACTCTGATGAAATTCAGCTCAGTTAGAACAAAGATTGGAACCTTTCAAAATTCCAGCACTGTAGGGGACTTAAAGCAAATGAGAACGTTTTGCTTAAAGAACTCCAAAGGAAATACTATGATTTCCATTATTTCTCATTCTAGCATAACGTTCTACTATTCTGCCACATTCCTGTTGCTGGGTCCCCAGTGGCAATGGAAAAAAAAAAACTTTTTTTTTTTTTTTAGTAACCATTTATATTATTCTAGGCTGAAACATCATAGATTTAAGACTGGATATGACCTTAAAAGTCATCTAGACCAGGGCTTCTTAAACTTTTCCTACTCAAGACCCCCTCAGCACTTCTTAAAGTGTGAGTCATGACCCGAAGTTTAAGAAGTTCTGATCTATACCAACATCATTTTACAGATTAAAAAACTGAAGGCTAAACATGTTAAGTAATTTGACTGTCATATAGTGGCAGGGTCAGAATTTGAACCTAGAGTCTCTGTCTCCATATTTGTCAGAGTTGTTTGCCAAAAGCAAAGCTTATAAATTTCTGGTACCTCAATGATAATTTCCTTATTTCAAAGGTGAATGAAATGAAAAGTTATGACCATCCTAGATCTGATCAGAGCAAAAGAAAAACTAGATGAACTTAAAATGGAAAGAACTTTGAGGGGATGTGAGCAGTTATCTTAGAATCTGTGACAGAGGAGACATAAGCTCCAACATGAGCACTAGATTAAAGAAAAAAGTTTTGATGTCTTTTTTTTTTCCCACATAGCAGTATTTTTGGCTATCTACCTGTGCTCTGGAATGGAAACCATAAAAACTTATTATACAAAAACAGCTGAGAGCGATCTTATTTGGCAATGTATATAAATTTCTGTGAATGTAGTCTCCTGCCTCTGCCAAAGAAAGAAAATTATTTGCATTATCTATTTTCTGGGACCAACCGGTTTTTGCAATTGCTCAGAATCTGGTCTCCTTTTAAGGTTCTTTTCATTTATATTATTGTAATCAGTGGGTGATCATCCTTCTGGTTCCGTGAATTCACTCTGCATCATTCATCAGTTCTGATGAATGTTCTGAACTGCATTTTGTCATCTCTTACTGACCAATATTTCATTATAGTCTTACACAATTTTCCAGCTGCTCGCAAATTGATGAGCACCAACTTTGTCTCCAGTTCTTTGCTAACACAGAAAGTGCTGCTGTATTTTAGTTGTGTTATATATATTTCTATCTTTGACCTCCTTAGGGTTTATTATGCCCAGTGGGATTGGCAGGAAGCAGTCAGCAATGTGATGAGGCCAGGGACTCAAAAGGACAGTGTAGAGCTGAACTGGTTTATTACCAAGGAGTTAAGATAGGGAAAAGAAGAGAGAGTGGCTAGTAAAGAGATGGTCTGGATAGTGGTGGTTGTCCTTTGTGCTTGGAGAGGACCAAAATGTCATCACTATGTTGGGACCAAAGTACAGATCTTCAGAATCTTCCTAAGGCAATTCAAATGGAATTTGGTCTGGAAGAGAACTGAAGGAGACGTGGATGTATTGGAAGACAATGAAAGTGGACAAAAACTAGGATTTGGTAAGGGAAAGAAGAAGGAGAGGTAAAAAGCCAATAGATTACAGTCAGAGAAAGGTATTTTGGAAATCTTCAACATGGAGGTAGGGCACTTGTGGGTGATAGTAAGATCAAGTGTATGACCACCTTTATTGCTGAGGTAGGAAAAAAGAGTAGGTCATGACAAATAACAAACTGAGTGGGATTACAGGCTCAAAGAACAAGAATAATTAATTGGTTCCTGCAGAGTTTGGACCACTTCATGGGTTCACCAATAGTGCCTTAGTGTACCTTTCTTCCCACATCCCTCCAGTACTGACTGCTTCATTATGGATTACTGATTGCTTGGTCAAGAAAAATAATGAGTTGTTTTAATTTGCATTTCTCTTGTTATTAATGATTTGGAGTATTAACCTCTAGATTTTCTAAGAGCATATTTCAATCAGTTTAGAAAAAGGAAAGATGTTATCCACAATATAAAATTCTTCAGGGGTAATCAACTCAAGAGGAGTGGAAAATTCCCAAGAATTACATTTACCCAGAAATATTTTTATTCAAATCTTCACATAAACAAACCATTCCTATAAAGAAATGGTATAAATAAAAACTCAGAAAATCGGTTGTGAAAAAGTTTACTTTAATATTGTAAACACATACATTAAAGGAAAAGGTAGTTTACATAATGTTAACTTTATACGTGATGAACATAAATAAATTTAATTCAACATGATAAAGAGTAGATAGACATTAAGAAATTACAAAGCCAATCTTAAAGTAAAAAAAATTGCTAAATATATAAAACAGGATCTTAATTACCTGTGCAGCATGAAGAATCTCACAAATGCAACAAGAACAAAAAGGTCCAAGACAATCTTTCAGTTAAGACCATGAGGGCAATTTTGCTAACTAGGAAAAAAAGAATTATGACTGTTTATAGAAACTGACAGGATGAAGCACAAAAATTATGGTTTATAACAAACTTTCCCTGGTTGAACCTCTGATGGCATAATAAGCAAATTAGTATTTAAGCAATCTCCCTTTCTTGACAATTGTTTGTATTTTCTTATAAGGCTCTGCTCTGACCAAGCCTTCTGAGTGGCTCCTGATGCCAGCCATAGTAGTTAGCTATCAAAAGGAAGAAACTATAGATAGAAAAAAAATTACAATTTTCTTCCCCAAAGTGAAAGTGAAATGTAAATAGAGGAACAAAGAAAGCTTGGTAAAGACTAGGAAGTATAATATGCAGGTTCCAGTCCTGGTTCTCTCATTAATTCTATGAAATAACTGCAGTGATTTAACCTTCTTCTGCCTGTTTCCTCATTTATAAAATGAAAAGATTTGACTAGGATAATCTCTAAGGTCCCTTCCAGTTCTATGATTCTATAGTTCTTCTAGATGTTTTGTTTATATGTGTGTATGTTGGTATGTTTGTGTGTGTGTGTGTGTGTGTGTGTTGGGGAGGAGAGAATGGGAGGGATATTTGACCTTGGATGGATCCAAATTTGTCACCTTAGACAAATGATTGAAAATCACCTTAAAAATCTTATGAAATACCTGGTATCCATTCTTTAAGCAAAGTTTTGATATAAGAGATTTCATAAACAAACATTAGTCTGTAGAACATCCTGGAGAGGAGTGAGAGGTGAGAGTATTATTTCTTTATCATCCATTAGGTACACATATATAATCACAGTGTGAACAATATTCTGTCTAGGTAACTGCTAGCTCAAAGGACAAGCAGAGTTATTCAGTTTTCTTGCATAATCCCAAAATATTTTACAGGAGAGTTGGACCACTTTGTGTTGAATTTCCACAGTCCCTCAAGTACTGACTGCTGTATTACAACTAACTGTATATCAAGTGAAATAATGAGTTGTTTTGATTTGTATTTCTCTTGTTAGTGATTTGTCTCATATATACATGACATATTTCAATAAACATCAGGGAGATTAGTCAAAACCCTAAAAAGAAGGAACTTTTTATCAGCGAACAGTGTTTTATCCCCTGAGGAAAAAAAATATAATCAAAAGCAAAAACAACTTGGTTACAAGACAAAAGCATATACTGCCTTAACTACAGAAATATTCTACTTCCTTAAAGTAGGAACTAAGGTTGTGCAATGAATAGAATTGGACATGGAGTCAAGGAAGACCTGGGATTGAATCCTGTCTCTTTCACTGACTAGTCATGATGTTAGGATCTTGCCCAGGGTCAATTCTCTCAGCCTCGGGCTCCTCATGTGTCAAATGGAGATGGTAATAGCATCTGCCTCCCAAATTTGTTGTGAGAAGAAAATGAGATAACACTTGTAAAGCACTTTTCAAACCTTAAAGCAGCGCTACGTAAATGTTACTACTGTTATTATGGTCATTCTTTGCGTGGATTTACTGCTGAAATATTCATGACTTAAGAGTAAGAGCTCCTTTGGAAGGTACAGCAGCACTGCATGTCTTGCTACATAAATTGTCTAGCAAAAACATGTTCAAAGAATAATAGATCAATAAGAGACTTTTTGTTTTCTGATTCAAAGACCAGTTCTTTATAAAGTAGCATATAGATTAAAAACCACTAATTTTTAGTCAGCTTCCAAACATTTTGAGATCAATGAGTTCATTTCTTAGTTATGGCCACGAACAGTATCATTTATGTGTCCTTCCAAAGAGATGAAGTACATAGTGAGACAATACTGATGGGCTTCACATTAAGCTAGGTCAAACCAGAAAAAATGGGAAATTAAGACCATGGGCCAACCACATCATTAAACAACATTTCCTAGATGTATCATTCTTTGTCACAAGAAATAATGACCATCAGAATTTCTGGTGTAATGTGTTGCTATCCTAGTGAAAGAAAATACCACTTTAGCACTAGACTGAAAGGGACTGCTGAGTGACATGAAAGCTTTTGGAAATTTTCATGTTTGCAAAGAGATGATCTGAGGATCTAAGCATTTATTCCTAATAGAGTAATTCAGAATAAGATATAAATACCCTTAAGAATTTGAGCAGTTAATCACTAAAACAAATGATGAATACTTAATCCTGACTGACTAAAATATACATTCCAGGCCCCATTAATCTATGAAAGTACTCCATATCATTTTGTTTACTTTAGAGTAGCCACTGTAATTTTTTGCTTTTTAAACACTCTGAAGGAAAAACACACACACACACACACAAATTCCATGCTATTAGAAAACTTGTTCATTAAATCATTTCACATAGAAAAATACTTAACCAAAATTGGGGAAATATGATGAAAATTCTCTATTTTTGCTCATCTTATACAAGTAGATTGACAACACAAGCTTTCCTAATCTAATTTTGGTGTTAGAAAGAATAGCTTATTTCAAATTCCATATTCTAGAACTGAGGTGATTTTCTAATCACAATGTTTACTTTTTAAGTCAATTCTTATAATAAACAAAAAGAGGTTATTTTTGTAAAAATATATTTTAAAATGTAGGGTTGTAGTGTATTTATTTTTCTTTAGAAAACAAAAACAAAATGTACAATGAGAGTAGGGAACTAGATATAAACCAATTAATGACATTCTAAAATTACTTATTAACTTTGAAAATCTCTTAAAATTGGCACTGATATGAAAAGAACTAATTCAAAATAAAATTTAAAAATACAAAAAGCATTATAAAAATGCATACTAAAATAGAAAAGTATCTATAAATACAATTCTTAGTGGATGAATAATTCAAAGTCTAAAAATTCTGATTGTACAGGTCACCAACAATTTTTAAAGTATGGAATATAAAAGTAGGAAGCATGTGTTTCTTTAACTAATTTAGTAACACTAGTTTAATGTAATATAAAAATGAGAATTACAATTCTACTGTTTTAGTAATTCTGATATTTCTTAATGGAAGTGCAGTATGCTTATACAGAAGCATACTGTCAAGTTTAGGACCTGCATTCAAGTTTTAGGATTACTTTCTTAAAAAAAATATAAACAAACAAATGTTAAAAAATGAGGTAAAAATCTCAAATTCCATATGAAAGCACCTGAAACCTTAAAATTTGGAGATCCTCCTGGTCTAAGACAGTGATCTCTACATAGAACATCAGCACTCAAAGGGCGGTGGTTTGTTGTTATGATGAGGAATTTGAAGCATTCAATGAACAGCAGAGAATCCAGTTTTTTAAAATGGGAAATGATGTTCTTCTGTGTTATTAAAAAACATGAATCAGATATTCTGCATTCTGAAGAAAATGATTTTGCCAGGGAACCAATGTGGATTCACATAAGGCACCATGCTACAGTAAGGGCAGCCACAATACCATTCAAAATTGCCATGCTGTAGCCCATGTGGAAGGAATGACCTGTCAATCTCCTAGGGAAGAAACAAACCAAAATGTCAATCAGTGCAATAAGACATTATAATTATTCACTTAAAATTCTTAAAACCTGGGAATTAGTTCCTCAAACCTTTTCTAAAGGTTGTAATATGGCTGTTAATGAAATTGGTCACTTAAAAAATTAGTAATTGGATATTCTTCTTTCCATTTTTGTAAACTCCATTTCAGTAAAACTCCAAATGGGGTCATAAAGGGTTGGACACGACTGAAAACAACCATACAACTGAAAACAACAATAATCAGTAAATTACATTATCTTTGCTGCTATTTACTTTCATCCTAATTTTTGACTTACATGATAATTAACGGAATTATTAGGCAGATAAGCCCTCTTCTCTAATTGTTAAATACTTGAGGTATATTTATGATAAGTTATGCTATGTCAACAAAGGCATCCTTTTGAATATAATGGTAATTAAAGCAAATAAATGCTGGACTTTGTTAGATTTTCTATGAAATGTGTTCTTTACACCTTGAAGAATTCCTAACTCCCGTTTTTGGTCCACAACACTATCTCCAATACAAAAATACTCTTGATATCCTTTCCCTCTTAATACAGAAAAAGGGATGCAGAAAATTAAGAATGTATTAAAAGTATGATTCATAAGGGAAGGAGCTAAAATAGCAGAGTAGCAGGAAGAACTCCTGAATACAAAGCAAGAAAGCCCATCAGATCAAGTCCTCACTGGGAAATCCAAGAAGAAAAAAATCACAGGTAGTAATTTTTCCACAGTAGATCAGCAACAGAAAATAGGTCTGCAGATACTAGGGAAAGAATCTAGGCAGGAATGGTTCCATGAAGCATTCCAGTGCAAGGAAAAGCTGTGTGCAAGGAGAAGAAGAAGAAAAAGCTGTGTACAAGACCCACAGAGGGTCCTGACCTTGTGAAGGTTGCAGGAGTAGGTGCTAACTGGCAGCTCTGTAGCTTACTACTCAGTTATGGGTCACAAGATCCAGGGTGGAAGGAAGGGGGAACCTGTTTCTTGGAATAACATTCCAGGGTAAAGAGCAGTTGTGGACTCTGGACTGTGTACCTCCCAAAGAGCAAGTTCAGAAGTAAGCAGCAGCTTTTGGCTCTGACCTCAATTCAAAGTCTGTAGAGAAAGAACCAAGGTGGGAATCACAAACCAAAGGATACCATCTTAAAATCCTGCTACTATGAACCAACTCTTTCCAGCTAGCTTTCCAGGGGCAGAAGCCAGTAGTAGTTACTTATGCACATAACCAAACCCAGGCTAGCAACTCATCAAGTTCAGACCAGGGAGATAGCTACCAGACTTCATCCTGGATTAGACAACTCTGATAGCACTGAAAGCTTGCAGATGTACAACCTGTTTCTTAGATCCCGGAATAGCACAACACCTTAAGAAGGCAACAACGGAACCTTCTCTTCAGAAGTGTGGCGGAGTCCGGGCCTAATATCAAATCTAAATTCAAAATGTTGACTGGACAAAGGACAAACCTCTCTGCCCCAAACCACCCAAAAAACACCCAAACAACAACAACAAAACCGTACCACTCTACCATAATAAGTTTAATTATGATGGCAGGAAGAATCAAGACATAAATGTAGGAAAAAACTGGTAACTCTAAAACACCTCCAACCAAGGCCTCAAAAAAACAAACAACAAAAAAACCAGAATTTAGATATAAGTTCAACTAGAATTCTTGGAATAAGAATTTTTTAAAAAGTTAATTTTTTTTGGTAGATGAAATGAGAACACTAAAGAAAAAAGCGGAAAAGAAATAAAAGCCACAGAATAAAGAAGAGGAAAGAAAATTAATGTCATGATATGAGGTACAAAACTTAGCCCAAGCAACAAAATTCATGAAAATCAGAATAGTACAAATAGAAGGTAATGACTCCATTAGATAGTAAGAAATATTAAAACAAAGCTAAAAGATTGAAAATATAGAACACAATTCAAGTGACTCACAGCAATTACACACCTGGAAAACAGACTGAGAAGAGATAATTTAAGAATCACTGGACTACCTGAAAGCCATGACCAAAAAGGAGCCAAAATATCATATTTCAAGAAAATATCGGAGAAAACTGCAAGATCTTTTGGAACCATGGGGCAAACAGAATCTACCAATTACCTCCTGAAAGAAATCTCCAAATTAAAACTCCTAGGGACATTATAGCCAAATACAGGGGTCTCAGGTCAAAGAAATAATACTTCAAGCAGCCAGAAAGAATTCAAGTACCAAGGGGAAAGATAGTCAGGATCACACAACATTTACCAGTTACCATCAGAAAGAAGCAGAGAGCTTGAAATAAGATATTACAGAAGGCAAAGATATAGACTGATAGCCAAAAGAAACATACCTAGCAAAACTTAGTATAATACTACAGGGGGAAAATGGATCTTTAGTGAAAGAGAGGACTTCTAAGCATTCCTGACAAAAAGATCAGCAATGCACTGAAACTTTCAAGTAGAGACACAAGAATCAAGAGAAACATTAAAGATTAATGTATAAGCAAACAAATGTATAAGCCAACCAGGATAAACTGTTTACATTCTACTACTGGGAGATGATATATGTCCTCTTCAGAAACTTATTATCCCACATAAGAAGGGGTCACCAAGGTAGTCCAGTTAAACAGAAGGCTGGAGAGGGATTGTTATATTTTGTTGACCTGAAAAGAAGAATGGAGAGGGAGAGGAAGAGGAATACATTAGAGGAAAAGGGACATGAAGAGTAGCAAAAATTACCTAATATAATTAGAGCACAGATTAAGTGTAATTAGGGTGATGTAATTTGTATACATGTAGTGCTGTTCTATGTGACAGAGCGCTAGAGCTCTGTGCCTGGAAGCAGAAGACTTATATTCAAACCCAGACTTGGAATACTAATGTGTGACCCTGGGCAAGGCATTTAACTGTCTGCTTCAGTTTCCTCATCTGTGGAATGGAGAGCGTAATAATAGCACCTACCTCAAAGCGTTCTTTTAAGTATCAAATGAGTAATATTTGTTTAGCACAATGCCTGGCACAACTGTAAGTGCCAGAGAAATATCAGCTATTATTGTTATTTTAGAGAAACTAGGGAAGACTTGAACTGATGCATATTGAAGTGAACAGAACCAGGAGAACAGTTCACACGGCAGCAATAATATTTAAAGACAAACTTTGAAATATTTAGGACCTCTGATCTACACGATAACCAACCATTGTTTCAATAGTCTGATAGTGAAACGTGCTTTTTACATGATAGAGAGGTGATGGAAACTGTTCTTTTTTTGTGGGGGGAGAATATAGTCTTTGTTTTGCTTATGTGTTTGTAATAGGGGTATACTTTTACTTTTTCAATGGGAGGAGGAAGAGGAGGTAAGAAAGAGATGTGAAGAATGAAAAGTTTGAGAGACAGTTTCTGGGTAATTAATCGTTTTATTAATTATGGCTAGCTAATAATTAATAAAAGGATGGTCATTTGGCCTTCTCTCGTAAACCAAAAACCAATCTCAAATCTTGTATGTTCTTGGATGAGTGAGTACACCTGAGAGAAGCAATCAATTCTGATTGGTTAACAATTAATGAGAGAAATACGAGATGGACCTATTCTAATGAGGGGATGAGGTGGGGGAATATGACTTTGATTATGTCACTCTTACTCCCAGACAGCCACCAATATTGACAATCTAGCACAAAGGATCTATCCCACTCCCTCCCATCCCAACCTTCAAGTCTGAGTAGGACACAATAGGCCAGAATGCACCTAGATTAGATTCTCTTTGTAAGGTTTTTCTATCTGGGTAGAAATTGGGTAAAAATGGGAACAATTCCACCTAGATAAGATGTTCTATGCGGGGCAAATATTTGGTCAAGGTCAGTAATGTCCTTCAAAGACTGGTTATATTAATCTACAGGGGTCTATTTCTGAATGAGGAAATAGAAAAAAAATCATAATCAATTAATAATTAGTTATGACTATAAGGGAGAAATGATTATTTCAAAGAAAAGGCAGTCTTTTGATTGGGATAAAAAATTTAATTAAAAAAATGAGCTTTATTTCATATAAAACATATCTTAATTCTCAATAATTAGTTATGAATACAAGAGAAAAAGATTATTTCAAAGAAAAGGCAGACTTGATTGGGAAAAAATTTTTAATTAAAATAGTTATTTTCCATACTCAAAGTCTAGAGAAGTTGCTTCACAACAAAAACAAGAACTTTTATTCTTTCTACTTGTTGACCTACCCAACCCTCACTTACCAGCCCAGGTCCATTTTTAGATATATCTGCAGTATGGGTAAGTACTAACTTGCATGACTGGATTACACATTACTCAATAAGAGTTTCATTAATTTTCTTGCTCTTTTAAAAGTAGTGACTTCTCAAGTATTCATGGAACAACGAACATAAACCTATTTTAATCTAATCATAAAGTTGAAATACCAGTACTGTCATCCACTTAGCAAAGACATACTGATAGCTTAGATAAATTTACGTTAGTAGTAACAAAATGGAATTAACCATGGAAAAGAACTTTAGGATTTACTATTCATTTTTCTCTAGCTTATAACAAAAATAAAAATAAAAAAGATTTGGCAGGATCTTTTAATCTGATATAAGCACACATAGGAGAGCGGACAATGGATCATCAGTAGGTGATGTCAAGACAGAGGTCATTGGATCTTGAGATACAGATACATAACACCAGCAACTACTCTGGTGTTCTCTGTGCCCCAGATTTCAAACACCTTGCAGTAATATTTTGATGTTGTTGCTGTTTGAGACCTTTTCAGTTGTTCTGACCCTTTGTGATCTTGTTGGGGTTTTCTTGGCAAAGATACTGGAGTGGTGCATCATTTCCTTCTCCAGCTCATTTTAAAAATGAGGAAATTGAGGCAAACAGGGTCAAGTGATTTGCCCAGGTCACCAAGCTAGTAAGAGTCTGAGGTCTGAATAAGAGTCAAGAGTAAGACTTGAATTCAAGTCTTCCTTACTTGAGGCACTCTATCTAATGTTCACCTAGTGGCCACTATGGTTGCTTAGGCACACAAAATATCCTAGGGATGCAAAGAACACTAGAAAAACTACCTTAGAACAACAGTCTCTCAAAGCAATATTGCTCTGGCACCAAAAGGTCTCACTTGGCTCTTCTTCTTAACTTCCAAAAGAATCAGCTCTGTAAGAGCAGTAGCTTGAACCAACTTAACTAATACTAGCCCAGAACTTGTGCTTCTTCCTACTGGCAAAAGGAAGTCATAGCTTAGTAAAGAAACTCAATGTTAAGGAAAATAGAGGCTCATGCTCCTACAGCTCAGTTGCTCTGCCTTCCTTAGCATAGAAATAGATTTGAATTTCACTCAGTCTTATGTTTTCCAGCTTCCTACAAACCAGGCAAATTTAATCCACTTTATACTGAAATTTAAATTTGCATTTTAACAGCACAGCAGAGGACCACAGAATTTAAAGCTAGAAGAAACCTCAATGGCCATCTAGTCTAGCCTATGCCTCAAGAGAATGTCTATTATAACATGGAACTAGACGGCTTAGTGACTAGAGCACTGAGCCTGGGGTCAGGAAGACCTGAGTTCAAATTCAACCTCAGATACTTACTAGCTGTGTGACCCTGGGCAAGACATTTAACTTCTGTTTGCTTAATCCACTGGAGAAGGAAATGGCAAACCACTCCAGAAGAGTCAGACATGACTGAACAACTATAACATGCTCTCCCCTATACCCTAATCAGTGGTCCATCCAGCCTTTACTTAAAGACCTCTAATAAAGGAAAACTTACCAAACCCTGAGACAGTCTATTCCCTTTCTGGACAATTCTAATAGTTTTTCCTGACATCAAGTCTCAGTTCATCTCTGTGATGTCCACCCAGTGTTTCTGATTCTGTCTTCTGAAACCACCCAGAACAAGTTCATTCCCTCCCCCCACGACAGCCCTTCATTTACTTGAAGGCAGCAATCATGCCTTCTCTTCTCTAGCTAAACATCCAATCTGAGTGTTCTCTTCTCTGTGCTAAATATGTGAAGTTCTTTGAACTGATCTTCATACGACATGGAGCCTAGACCGTTCACCATCCTGGTTGCTCTCCTTTAGGCATCATCTAGCTTATCACTGTCCTTCTTAAACTGCAGTAACAATGATATAACACGATATTCTTTATATCATCTGATCAGAGCGAAGTATAAAGTCACTATCTCTTATTTTTGTAAGCTTTTTTTGGCTGCACATCACTCTGTTGACTCATATTGACCTTTCAAGTCCACTAAAAGGCACAAATGCGTTTTTTTTGCCCCAGACAACATGTGTTCCCTTACCTTATATTTGAGGTTTTTTTTTTTAACCCTAAGACTATCCTTAATAAATTTAATCTTGCTGAATTCAGCCCCAATGCTCTACCCCAATAAGATCTTTCTCAAGTCTGTCACTCACTATGCTCTGCAGTTTATTTCAAAATATTCACCAATTATCTTTTAGTAGGGAACAATGACCCAAAATTTCTGGCAGACTCTTTATTGCAGCAATTTATTTGTGACCTTGTGATGCCTATCAATGTGAAGAGATAAACTGGAATTGAACTGGTATCTCAAATGTCCAGACCTTTGATTTACTCCTGGTAAAGAAGAAACTATCACATTTTTGTTGAAGAGATTTATGCCTTAAATTAGTATGTACACTACTATAACATACTACAGTATAATATCTTGAATTAGTTTGATTGAAATAATCTGAATGGAAATGTGATAACTCTACCTACAAGACATCTATAAATTTTTTTTAAGGAAAAAGAAATACTCAAAATTGGGAGTAATAGCTATTCCCTTAGTAGAAGTAATAAGACTTCCTTTTGTATGTAAGTATCCATTTATAAGGGAAAAAGTGGAAGTAGGACACAGTCAAATATAGATTATACAGAAGGTTCCCCACTCCCGTTGTACTGAGACAACTGCTGCTCACTTGTAGTTCACTCCTTTTTGACCAAGCACTTATCCAAGTGGTACCAAATGAAAGCATTACTGTTTTGAGAACTGACATTTAATTTTTTGAGGTTTTCCCAACTGTTTTCAAGAAATTCCTACAGGGAAGATTTTTCTAATCCTTTTTAAGGAGTAAATATATTATAGAACTTTTACATAAAATACAGAGAACAGAAAAAGTTACTGTCAAGGTTATCCTTATTTACTTACTAATTTCAACCATCCAAAGTGATTTTTCAGTCGTTTTTTTTCAGAAGAGCAAGCTAAGTACTGAACATTCATAGGCTAGATTTTCTTGTTATTGAAATACTTGTTACAAAAAAAAAATCCATGAGGTATTTAAATCAGGTCAGTATATTAAAAAAGCAGCTAGATGACACAGTGACTAGAAGGTTGGGCCTCTTCCTGAGTTACTCCTGGTAAAGTAAATCTGGCCTCAGAAACTTATTAGCTGTATGACCCTGGGTCACTTAACCCAGTTCACCTGAGTCTTCTTCATTTGTAAAATGAACTGGAAAAGGAAATAGCAAACTACTCTAATATCTTTGCAAGAAACCCCCAAACGTAGCCTCAAAGAGTCAGACACGATGGAAAATGGCTGAAGCAACATCAAACACAACCATTTTCTTTCACTTCTATAAAAGTGACAAAAAAAAGACAACAGGAAAACAAATGGTTGGAAAATGGGGAAGGATAGAAGTGAGAGGACAAAAGTGTTGTTCAATGGTTCACATTGTGAGAATGACATCAAATATATATGTACAAAAGGTACCTATCCTAAGAAAAACAGTGCTCCTAATCATGGTATTTCTTTCTAAGAGGATTGTCTAGCTCTCTAAAAAGCTGATTCAGATGAAGAAACATTTTTTACTATCTTTTAAGTTTGACAGAAAATATATATATATTTCCACTAAATAATAGGCAAAAGTACATCATATTTAATGCTGAACAGTGCCAAATTCAGGCTGATGGAAAGATAATACCTGGCACTGTCAAAATGATTTGATTTTCTTTGTCATACCATGTGGATTCCCAATCTGGCTAACATTCATGAATGGAAGGAGAAAAACAAAGGAAAGGAAATTCCATGGTAACACAAAGAAAAATGTTTACCTTTAAAAGACCTTCCATTTTTCTTTTAGACTTTGGGAAATTTTCAAAATTGATGATACTTTTTGGACATGATCAATGCAGGAATTTGTTTTGCTTGATTAGGCATGTTTGTATTAAATAATTTGTTTTTCTTTTCAAATGGTGACATAGTGGGAGAGAAAAATCAAATTTTGTTAATGAAAAATTTATCAAAATTGAAGAAACCGAGCATTTTAAATGCTACTACCAGTGATTACTATATATGTGTGTGCATCTAAGAAAACAAGAGGATAAAACTTTTCCCTATAATACATGCCAATATGAACAAAATATCTGACCATATCCACAACAGTAACAAGATACTCTATTACATACTGTGAATACAAAGATGAAAAAGTAATACAGGTCCTATCCTCAAGAAGTTTACAATCTACTATAAAAGATATCTGTCATATACACAAATCAGTCTAATACAAAATAAACCATAAGAGAGGATAAGGACAGATGCAAAAGTGCTCTAGGAATAGGAGGAAGATAAAAGTGCAGAAGAAAAGGAATGGATGGACTGGTAAGAGAAGCAGGAATAGTGTAACAAAAGCCAAGTGAGATAATTTGATAAATATTTGATTATCAAATATCAAAAATAATTTGAGACATAAAATATCCCTCCTATTTGGAGGGAATAACTTGAATAATCATTCTAATAACTGGAAATAATGACAGCCTTTAATTTTATTTAACAACTACTAAGTGCAATAAACAAGGATAAAAACAAATTATTCCTATCTTCAAAGATCTTACTACATTCTCTTAGGGAGTATATAACATGTACATGGATAAATAGACCTTAACCAGAGGAAGAAGCAAGCACTAACACCTGGGAGGCAGGAAATGCAGAGGTACCTTCAAAGCTTTAGGGGCAGGAGGGAACACCCAAGATAGCTTTGAAGAAAGCTAAAGCCAGTAAAAGGCAGAGGCAGGAGGGAAGGCGTTCCAGGCATGCAAGACAGACATGGAGATGGAAGAAGAAAAAGTTTGGGGGGCAGCTAGTAAGACAGTCTGGCTAGCATATAAAGTGTGTGAAGGAGAATAATAGTAATCCAGAAATTCAGGTAGGAATCTGATTATGAAGAATTTTAAAAGCTAGGCTAAGGAACTTGTATTTTATCCTAGAGGTAATAGGAAGTCACTGAATATATTTTTAGAAGGACAGGACAAACATTAATATGGCAACTATGTGAAGAACATCTTGGAGGAGATTAGAAAAAGGAGACTAGGTAGGCCAGTGCATTAGTATCAGTAAGAAATGATGAAGTGATGAAGGCCTGAATTCTCCCAGTTCTGCTTCCAACTCTCTAGAATTCTCCAAGGTACCTCGAGTTACCTTCTCACTCTAGAACTTCACTCATTGCCCCAGGCCTTTTCACACCAAAACATCCCTCCCCTCAGCCCCTCTCTCCCATCAATGAATTCCTTCTGAGGTCTCCATTTGGGGGTAAGGTTTGGGCAGTATATTTCATTGACAGCCTTGCCTCCATGATCCTAGGGATATCATTCCCTCTATCCTTCAACTTCTTGTCTCCCTTACTTGTGTTGTTTTCCCACTAAATTTAAGTTCCTGGAAGACTGACACTATCTCTCTTTTTTCTTGTATTTGTATTCCCAATGTTTAGCAGTGTCTAGCATGACTGCCTAGGAAGGTGGTCATGACAGTGAAAAGGGGAATGGATATGAGATACTGTGGAAGTAGAACTGACAACTTGGCAACTGGATGGATAAAGCAAATGAGGGAGAAGTAAAATCAAAGATGATTCCAAGGTAGCAAACCTAGGTTGCTTGAAGAACTATAGTGCTCTCCCCACAAAAACAAGCCAAGGTTTTAACCTTTATATAGGCTAGTTTCAACCTTTATATAGACTAGTTAACTTTTAGAGGGGAAATCAATTCTACAAGAACAGGCTCTATTCCCTAACCTTGAAACCAGTTCCCAAATACATTCTTTTGACTACTAGGATAGTACCTAGGCCAGAGTTTGAATATCAGTTATGCTCTCAGTAACCAAAGCATATTTGAAAGATGGGTCTGTGTTGGATCTATAGTGTATATCTGTAGAACTGATTTACTTTCTGAAAGCTAATTGTTTTATAGAGAGGTTATGCAAATAAATTTGACTTCATCATCATTATGCAGAAACCATGGAGTAAACCTGTTAGAAAGTATTATTGTCAATAGCACAGACAGGAAAAAAAAAAGAATAACTTCCATTCTATCATTTTTTAATTTGGTATTTAAATTCATATTCATATACTCTGTGAAAAGAACAGTGAGCTAGAATTACAAAGATCTGGGCTTACTTCCCAACTCTAACTCAATAAATTAGGGTAAAAGTCACAATATTTATGCCTCAATTTCCCCATATGTATTTGGAAATAAAAATTTAGTTTTTGCATCCCTTCTGACAGATGATACATATGAACATATATATATGTGTGTGTGTATATATATATATATATATATATATATATGTATATGTATATGTATATATATGAAAATCTTCTGAAAAGTAAAAAGCAGTACACAAATGCTAGATGGAATGAGGGAAAAAAATAATCCACACATAGTACTCCAGGAAAATCTGAGGAAGGAGAGAAGACTTCCAGGTTAACAAAAGCAAACTTCAACAGGTGGCTTAGCTATCTGACGTGTCTAGGTTCCTACTATGTGCAAAACAATTGTTATACTACAAGACACAAATGAAATAAAAGTTTCTTGTACTGTTATTGTTTTTCAAGAGACCAGACAAAGTACTAAAAAAGAAATGTTAGCAATTTCAGATTCCATTCAATCAACTTCAATTAGATTGATAATCTCAAAGATTAAAGATGGCTGCTTAGCAAGATGTTAAAAAAGAATTTTACTTTCTCCAGTACCCCTCCATTCCCAAATACTTGTTCAAAGTGAAAACATTAAAAAGGAAATGGGAAAAGGATGGGGAGAAGGAAATTAAATTATTATCTACTGTATTCATTTTTTCTTACAATTAACTCCTTGTTTCTTTGTGTTTGTCCCTCAAGTCTCATTTGTACAGGTTTTAATATGTATGGCATATTTTTACCTTCTAACATTTAAAAGACAAACTCACTACTCTCATTCTGAATATGACATCTTTATTTCAGAATGAAATTTGAGGCTTTCTACTACGAGAACTATTAAAAGTCTTAGTCTAGTTTCTCATCTATTTCTTTTTTTAACTCTAACTCTTCTACATTTGAGGATATTTCTTGTCTATTACCTCAACTTATAGAAGTTCTAGTAGAACTCATTTTACTGCACCTAACAACAAAATTTTATTTCCTTATTCTGAATTCTCTATTGCAAAATCTCAAATGAAAGTATCTTTCTTGCCTATAATTTTTGCTTTTCCTTATTTCCTCTTTCTTAGTTCTTAAAAGAATTTAAGTGCTGATATGAAAATAACATCAAAAATGTAATTTACAAGGAGATCTAAAACAGAAACATGTTTTCACTGTAAATATTATTTGGCATATTATTATCATTTTGACTTTCACTCCAACTCACGCTGGCTAAATTCATGGCTCAGAGAGGTAACTGTTAACTGATTTTTCTCTTAGTAATTAAAACCAATTTTAACAACTTAGTTTTTAAATTAGTGTTCTGTACACAAAAGATATAAAGAAACCCCCAAGATAGATCCAGTTCAGATGATACACATTTTTTTCCTTTGCTTTTATCTAACAGCAAGAGTAAGTAATTAAGATCAATTAACTGCTAAAATAAGTAATATTGCATAGGGCAGAGCAGTAAAGGTAAACTCAAATTACAGTAAAAAATAGACACTTGTCCTTCACCAAAGAGGTAGAAATGTAAATTTCTCAGTAATTTTTTCAGACAAGTTTTGTGTTGACAAAGAAAAAAAATTGGCAATTTTTATTAAGAATGGAAATACCTAATTTTAATCAATAGTTAGCAAAAAGTATAAAACAATTAATGCCTTATATCTGAAACCACAAGCAAAAAGATGCACAAAAAATTATTCAACAGTATTTTATAATTATTTCATCTCTTCAGAAACCTGCTCCAATGAAAAGAGATAAAGTCACGTATATTCCTTTGTAGGTCTTCTGACTTCTTAGGTGTTGATAAAGAATACATTATAAATTTAATATACCTCCCTAAAAGTGAAAAATGACACATTTGTCAATAGTATTCAATACTAATGCTGAATTTCTAGGGAACAGAAATCAAACATTTAAAAATATTTTCTTTATGGTGACAAGCATGCTGAGGGTGCTCAAACACATATTTAATCAACTAGCTGTACCTCTAGATTTTCATCAAAGTTGTTCAGTTCTCATATAGAATAGCAAGAAAAGACAAGGCTACAAAAATTGGGCTGAAAATACTAGGAAAGGAGACAATTCATAATTCTGATACCCGGAGAAGTAGCTATGTATATACCTAGATTTTATGGAAGTGACTTGACTTCCTACTATACATGAAGCTGTCAAAAAGAAGCCACCTTTTATTAGACTTCTAGAGAAATGCTGTTTTACATTCAAAAAAAGAAAATAGAAGAAAACCTTTTAGAAGCAAACTTTTTGGAGAATGAACCCATCATCCTCTCCATTGACACAACTGACTGATGACCACCTGCCACTGACAGGCAGCAAAGTCCAAGAACCTCAGGAAAAACAACGTCTCATAGAACACTGGCCCTTTTTTAAGATCAGCCATCACTAAGACTGTCCAAGGGAACAAGTCTTCCGGAGAAGAAGCCAGGCATTCCCACCAACTGCCACCTAAAGGGCAGGCAAGCCATATTTGCTGAAACAGCAAGGCCCCTCAAATGAGAGAAAGGAAGTGTTATGTTCCTGGAAGGTTAAACCACTGGTGCTACTTAGATCATAACAGACAAGACCAAGACTGAGTTTGAGCCCAAAAGCCCTGTGAATAGTAATACCTTCCATACTATCAGCCTTCGTTCCACAGTTTAGGCCTGATAAGCTTTCAACTAGGAAATCAACATTTGTGGAGATGGGATCTGGCAACTGCTTTTGCAGTTTCTGCTGCCCAATACCTCAGCAGCTGCAGCTACTGAAAATCCAGAAAAAACAGTTCTTGCCATCAAAATCCCTGGTGTCAAATGATTCAACATCAGAAATAGACATGGTTTTATCACTGGAAATACATTAAGAAAGATGTATTACTATTTTCTTTGCTCCCTAAGGAACATGACATGAAGTCATTCAGGCTGATTTGCCGCTAAAACCTCCTATGTGTGTTGTTTCCCTCACTGGAATGTGAACTCCTTGAAAGCAAGGACTGTTGCTTTCCTATTTATATCTCCCAACACTCGGCATACAATTTTTTCCATATAGTACTTAAAAATATTTTTTCCCATTCATTCATTTCATAGGGAGTTGCCTTTTAGAATGCATGTTATTTATGATAAGCATAATATTTATATAGTACTTTAAGGTTTACCAACAGCTGACACATCATTCATCTGATCCTCACAAAAACCCTAGGGGATGGTCACAAAGCTACTAAGAGTATCCCTCAAAATTTGTACTTGGGTTTTTTTGATTCCAGGTCTAGAGCTCTATCCACTGTGCCTCCTAATTCTTTTTAGATTTGGTTGAAAAAGACTTCATGCATGAAATGGCATTTCAGGCGCTTTCTGAATAACAGAAAACAGAGAGCCTAGCTAGATAAACCTGCATAATTACAGGCACTGAACACAGAAAAATAGGGGTAGTCAAGAAATAGAATGACCCAAATTTTAGGTTTTTTTATAAATATACACCATATTATAGGCTGAGAAATTATGGTTCCACTACGACTCCCCACCCCATTATATATGTACTCAAAACCCATGAACAAGTTTAAAAATAGGAAAGTATGAGTGTTATCTATCATGTAACACTCCTCTTGAGCAGCAGAGAGAATTCTTCTGGAATTCTTCCAGCTGTTCTTAGATCCACTCATTCATTCTTTCTGCTACTAATTAACATGGTTAAGCAAAAGTATAAGTAGGAATTACTGCATTCGGTTAAGCAACACTAAATGTGTTCACAGATGAGCAGGGATGGAGGAGGCCAAGAATAAAGCTTTCTGAGGTTAAGACAAAAGACTAGAATATCAATATCAGGTTGCGATACAAGTGAATAAAGCCCACCTTTAACCTATCATCTGGTAGTTTCCTATTTTAATGAATTAATTCTGTTAGCTAAGTGCCAAGCTTTGTTGTTTCAACACAGGAGATAAGACTATAAGTATGATCAAAACCCTCTAAGTTGGATGCCTTGTGGCAAAAATCCAACTGTCCCTATTCAAGTTACCAATCTGGAGTCAAGAGTCATGGCAAACAGGAGGAAAAGTAAACTTTTATTATTTGGAGAACTTTACAAAAAGAGATAAAACTCAGAATTAGTTATTATGTTTTGCCTACTTCTATTCCCCATGTGATATATTTTATTCCTTTCAAATCTCAGATTTGAATGTTTTAACCCTCTGATGTTAGAAACCTCAACTTCTGAATAAATTACATTAATGTTGACAGCACTAGAATTGAGGCTCCAAAGATAGTCACTGGATAATGAAAAGTTCATGATATTCAAACACAAGGCCAAGTTTTTTTTTAATCTATCCTCTTTTTCAGCTTTTTCTTTCCTACTGCAATTAGCCATCTGACATCTGTTTCATTAGTTCATAGCAATAAAGAATTTGATTCTACAAAGAGGCAACTCTCCAATAGTGCTATAAAAAGAGTACAATGCATTGTATTCACTGTCAAATCTAGTGTATTTTGGAAAAGAAGTTTCTAAGTTAAATATTAGAATAATTCTTATGCTCTAGAAGGTACGTCATCCCTTTGTTAAAAGACCAATCATACTTTCCTTCCAATTCTGTGTGTTATATATATTTATTTTTAAATCCCAAAACTCAAAGTACATGCAGGGCCCTAAGCTTTAAAAATTTTTCTTTCTATCATATGGGAAATAAATCTACATAGAAATGTAAAGGGGGCAATTTATAATTTCCAAAAAGGAATCAGAAGAGTATAAAGATGTTTCCATTAATTTAATGGTTGGTCTTTGCTCCTATGGAAAAGACTTTTGTGCTACGCCAAGGAGAAAAACAAAAGTTAACAGCTCGGAGAGATATGGACAGACAGAAGCAAAAAATATATATTGGAAAATATGGTTCAAAACACAGAAATGAAATAGGTCAAAATTTTAGACTATACAGATAAATACATATCATGAATAATTTGACCAAAAAAAATGGTAAATGGTTATAAGACCAGGCATTGCCAAGGACTATTATCATTTCCGAAATGTTTAACCAATTACTTAATCCATCATTTCAAAGAGACCTAAAGAGCCTAGAAACGGCCTCAGTCAGCAAAAACTTGATCTGCTTGCCAAGAGAAAGGATATCATAGCCAGGACAACACCAATTTAGAGTACAAACTAATTTCGGAGATCTTATAGAGGATGATGGTGGAAGATTAAGAGTAGTCTCATGTAATAAAACAAGAAGCAGTAGAGAAAAAACAAGTCCAAAGTTTAGCAATAGATCCAACTAAAAAAAGTCATCGAGGGCACTTAAGGGTGAAACTAGAACAACAGGTTCATGAGATGGGAAAGATCGGTAAAGATTTTTAAAATTCTTTGCCACCAGTAACAATGTAGTCAACAAAGCTGAATTCTAACACCAGAGTTCCTGAAGTGCTACAAGAGGAATTTTAAATGTCACTAAAAACAGAGATGGGAAAAGAAGTAGAACTGGACTAACTCCACACAGAGAAGAAGGACTGTGCTTTATATAATACTTTTGAGGGTTTTGATGGTCTGATTTTTCAAGGTATCTGAAAGTGGGAAGGATGCCAAAGGAGAAGAAAAAAATCTGAGATCTTTTTGTTATATAAAAAAAGAATGAGTATCAATAATTACCAATCCACATGACTTTTCTTGCATCACTCTAAAATTATCATGAGTATAATCTATCTACGCATGCCACATAGTGGTACAATGGAAAGAGGGTCCAGGTCTGAATGCAGTTCTTGTTACTGTTTAGCTGTTGGCACCTTGAGCAAATTACTTTATCACTCTTGGCCTCAATTCCTCATCTGTGAAATGTGGCCAGGGACAGGGGAGATGTGAGGGGCTTAAGTTACATGTCCTCTAAGGTCATAAATCTATGGTTCTATGTATACCTGATGAAGGTATGAAAAGAAACTGCCTTAAAAAAAATTAAATCCAACCATAAGAATATTAAACATTTTCATGATCAGGAAAAAGCAAGAACAACCTCTATCTCCATGAAAATGAATCATTATCTACACTTATCACATTTTAGCAAGTTTAAGTAATACAAAATCAATTACAATATTAATACTCAACTGACACATGACAAAAATGTTAATACTTCAAAATCTGTGATTTCATTAGCATAAGCACTCCTCTAACAACAAATCACAAATCCTGTAAACCTTCGTAGAATCCTCTCCTCATGAGTTGCTAAGGTTGAAAAAATCATCATGTAATTAGTATTCAGTCTTTTGATAAGAGTTCACTGCTTGCCCACATCTCCATCTTTTTTCATAGGTCCTCGCTGGAGCTTAGACTGGACTGGCATAAACTCCAAGAGTTCAGAGCCATTCCACCAGTAGAATATCAGGGGAGGACAAAAATAAAAAAGGAAAGAAGAAAAACCACTCTCCTCTGGTAAAGAAGTTTATAGAATGACATTCAAATGTTCTTTTCTGCAACAGAAAAATTTCATATATATATATATATATATATCAATATGACAATTATATATGAGGAAAAATGAAGAGCTGCTGATTGAGGAGATATGTCTGCAATATACACGCATTATACACTACAACTCATTAGTCAACTATTTTTTTTCCTACTGTGCTTCTATTTCCCCAAAGTACTATGCTTAGATATCTTTTCAAAGTATCATAATATGTTCTTAACAGAAAAGCAAATATGTAATGTACACTCTAATGTCAAAACAGGAATAAGAACTGTTTTACATCTTCATATCTCCATATGAATCAATGATCTAAATTGGTAGATATATTTGCATTACCTCTCATATTAGTTTCTTTTTCCAGAGACTAAATGGTTTACCTTTTCATAGGACTATCTCACTTTTTTTTAAACACTGTCTATGCCCTGGATCTACAGGACCACACTGTGCATTAGCAGTAGTAATATGTAGCCACAGGTTATTTACAGTCTTTACTAGAAATAATGAGTTTACACAATATATTGTAAGACTCCTGCCCTTGAAGAGTTTACAAGTTTCTTCAGGGGTACAATGTAACAGACACTGAACTAATATACTAAACGTATTTTTGACATCTACTGGGAATATTGCAAAGAAATGTATGTAAATTTTAAATTATATATGCTATACCAATGGACTATTGAATACCTAACCAACTGCTCTCAGATCAATTACGTATGTCTATCATTCCTCTGAATGTCATATTTATGGAAGTAAAAGAAAACATTTTTGCAAATGGTCTTAACTTAAAAAGAATTCCCTCTAGTTATAAGCCAATTGTAGCTGGTATCAGAACATAGGATTTAGAGCTAGAAGGAATTTTAAAGTTTGTCTAGTTAACTCTTTCCTTTCATAGATGAAGAAACAGAGGTTCAAGACTCTTGAACTAACTTGTTCAAGTCACCATAAAAACCCTTTTTTAAAAATTGCTACACATACAGAAAATTTAATTTACTGACAAATTATCTTTGAAACTAGATGGCATTTTAATCTCTTCCTCAAATAAAAAAAAAACAAGGTCCTTAGGAATGGTTAAAAATGAAAATGTAAAGACTTGATATACATTTATTAAGAAGCTGAATTTTTTCACAGAAAAGTCTGAGTTTGAACACCAATAAAAAGCTTTTATGCACTACACCAATCAGATTCAATGGAAAATAAAGCCTGAAGCCTGTAATTCTGTAAAAATTGAAGAAGTTGTTTCCTGTGCAAGCACTCACCCTACTGGCATCATAGAGTATATATACTGCTTTACATTTTTTGAATAGCGATGCATTTTCCACAGCAGACATGAGATGGCAGGATTTTCACAACCTATCCTGAAACCTCATTTGTTATAAAATCCACAAGAGCACCATATATGAATTCTGTGTTATATCTGAAGGGCTAACTACATACATTTATTTCTGATGTTTATAGTAATTTAAAACTTCAGCTTGGCATATGAAATGATTAAGTTTATTTTCTATGATTAAAATTATTTTTTAGAATCAAATTAAAACTTCACTGCTTGGAATTTAAAGCTCTTTACAACCTGCCTCCAACACAAATTTTTTGCCTTATGTTATTACTTCCTTTCAAATACTCCATGGGCCAGTCAAATTGAACTTGCAGTTTGTCTCTCATGATATTCCATCTCCCATTTCATACATACTATCTTCCCATGCTTGAAAGCATCATCTCCTTGCCTGCACATCTTGGGCTCTATTTTCCTTCAAAACCTAGTTCAGAAGCTACCTTCTACATGACACTATTCCTGATGCCCCCATCATGCTAATTCTTCTACCCTGAAATTAACTACTCTGTGTACGTGTTGTGTTTGTCTCCACAGGTAAAATATAAAATGCTTGAGGAAAGAAACAGCTTTGTTTCTGTTTCTGCATCCTCACAGTATCTGGCACATAGTAAGCTATTATAAATGCTTATTGATGGAATATTCCCAAGACTATAAACTCCTTGACAGCAGGGTAAAGACATGCTGCTTTTCCCCCGCTAAGTCTCTCTTCTACTTA
The DNA here is from genome assembly GCA_028658325.1 of Potorous gilbertii. Classification (NCBI taxonomy): domain Eukaryota; kingdom Metazoa; phylum Chordata; class Mammalia; order Diprotodontia; family Potoroidae; genus Potorous; species Potorous gilbertii. Next base: position 173,632,618 of record CM053771.1, on the reverse strand, counting down.
AATGTCTGCCAATGTGTTTTTAATGAGCAATGCTAGAACTTTCCCAAGAATGAGTGAAGCTCATGGGCCTATAGTTTGCTGCCCCTGTTCTTTTCCTTTTCTTAAAATCAAGACATTTGTTCTATAGTCTCTTTGTATTTCACCCTTTCACCCTTTTCCACTGATATTTCAAATATCACTCAGGAGCAAAAAAAAAAAAAAAAAATCTCATCAAGCATGTCTACCAGTTCTTTCAAGACCTGAGGCTAAAGTGTTCTCTTACCATCTCTTACTATCTGCTTGTGTTGGTTATCAACTGCCTTTTCATAGCCTTCTGTTCTGTCAATTCTGGTGTAATTTTCATTCTCTTGCAGAGGAAACAGAAACAGCTGCTTCTGGTACAAACTAAGTGGTACAGTGGATAGAGCTCTGGACCGGGAGTCAAGAAGACTCATCTTCTCGAAGTTAAATGTGGCTTAAGAAACACTTCCTAGTTGTGTGACCCTGGGCAAGTCTCTCAATCCTGTTTGCTTCAGTTTCTCATCTGTAAGAAGAGCTGGAGAAGTAAATGGCAAACTACTCCAGTATCTTTGCCAAAAAAACCCCAAATGGGGACACAAAGAGTCAGACGAGAAACAACCGAACAACAACAACCCACCACAAGCAAAGACTATTGTTTCTTTGATCTTTTTCTCCCAATATAGCAAAAACAAAACAAAACAAACCCCAACGGCTTTTTGTGTTGCCCTTAGCTTCTCTGGCCAACCTCACCTCATTCTTTAGTGTTCTTTTGTCAGATAGCATGCTGACAACTCCTGTTTTTTTGCGTTCACTTAATGCTTGATAATTTTTTTTTACATTCCCCTTACTTTTCTTTGTGTATATCTTGATCGTTTTTTAAATGTGCTTCTTGTAAGCAATAGATTGTAGAGTTTTGATTTCTTATCCAGTCTGCCACTTTTTTCATTTTATTGAATTGTTTAATTCATTCACATTTAAAGTTATGAGTTAATTTGTTATTTTCTTCCATTTGTCTCTAATAGTTTTTCTTTTCAAGTTATGATTACCCCCAATCCCTCCTCTCCCTCCCACTGTAAACACAGAATTGTATCTTTGGTTACTTGAGTATAATTTTTTTTATGGGTCTATTTCCCTTAGCTCTCTTCTCCCTCATCATTGGTAACTCTTCTCCTGTTTGTTACCCCTTTCTTTTGGGGTCTTGCTTATTAGGTCCTTTTTCTTTCCTGGTTTTATGTAGTTATTTAATCCTTCCCCTTTTTTTCTTCACAGTCAAGTAGATTCCCCTTTCTTCTCCTCTCTTCCAACTAGCATTATTTATTAGTTTTTAAAATTTCATTTTTTGTCTCCTTTCCAGAAAAGATTCTCTCATGCTCTTCATCATTCAACTTCTCTGTTGAGAACTTCTCTAGGGCCAGTTCTGAAAACCCAAAATCATTTGGGGTGGAGAGGTAATTTGGTGAACAGTGAATTGCCCAGCATAGGATTTGAGATCTAGCCTCCAGGGAAACTACCATCAGAGGACAGAGAATCAGAAAGTGAGCATTAGGGGAAAATAAAGAAAAAAAATTAGATGGAAATTACCAAAGATCTCAGAAAGAAGGAACTTAAAAGACCTTGAATGTAAGTGGATAAATCAACAAGGAAAACTTTAATAGTAGAAGCTGTAAATGTTGTTAATTTGACCCCCAGGACTAGTAAATTAGTATAAGCTTAGATGAATAAAATCCGTATTATCCCACTCTCTGTTACTCAGTTCTTTGGCCCAGCACTGGCAATTTAGAGAGATTTACTCTGGGTTGCCAAGGGACAGGTTTCTGTATTTTGGGAAGAGGATAAGGTAGGCTGTGAGATTTAGCTCTGTTTCAGGTTCAGACACCGTTCTCTCCCTTTCCCCTATTCCTCCATTCTCTTACAGAGATTGTTTATAGCACAGAATGCTGCAAATTTACATAACCTAGAGCCAGAATCTCCCAAGGCCCTGGAAAGGAGGGGAGACTGAAGTGTGGGACTGGGTTTTGCTGTAAGCCCATGTATTGGCTCCTTAGGTTGGCTACTGCAGTCTCCATGCTGATAGTATGGATGCTGGGGAAGGGGATACTGAATGTGCTCAAAATAGGCATCAGTTTGAGATGAATGGAAAGTATGAGAGAGAGGTTCTGGGTCATTAATAACTTATTTGTTAGACTAGCAAATAAAAGTAGGTTCCCCCGACAGGTGGAGATCCACCCTGATTGGTGAACAGTCAATAAGGGAGCGGATGAGGAGGTTGGCTAAAAGTCTTCAGCAACTCCCACTGTGAAGTGGTTTGATAAGACTCCTCCAACTATCTAGAAAAAAGAATCCATCTCCAACCAGACCACTTAAGGTGAACAATGGGGATTTCAAAGGGGGTGAAAGAAGGTGAATCTAATGCTTTAGGGCTGGAATTTCCCTAGATCAGACTTCCTGTTTCTTATAAATTCTAGGATGGAATGGTCATTATCTCCAGAGTTCCAATCATTTGCATACCAACTATTAGTTCCTCCCTATCAATGAGAATCATTTCTTGAGCAGAATTTCCCTTTGTTGGTTTCTCTACCATTTGAAAGATGAAATCACTAAAACAAGTCAAGAAATTATTGGTGGCTGTTTTTGGCAGAAAGAGCACACCAACAGATATCTGAATAACTGAAATCTCATATCATTACTACAACATGCCTTTGTAAAAGACTTGTAAGTTATCAAAATCTTCATCTATTTCCTCTTTTTGGACAACTGTTCTGTGGTATTTTGCAATTATAAAAATCACTTTTGTTTCTCTCTCCTTTGCTCTTCATCCAAATGCTGTGCTATTTCTCCTGGATTTCTTCACTTGAGTATACTTTCTTAATTACCCTCCACTTATTCAACTCTAGCTTTGGCCCAGTCCGGGGTTTCACATTCCACCATATCTCAGTCATTCATATGAAGTTAAATTTGCCCCCTTATATTAGTATTTCTAGCTTCCATTGTTTGTTGCCTAAACTTGGGCATGTCTGTGTAGATGTTTAAAGATATAGGTTTTACTTATTTATTAGTTCTTGGATTTTGTTTTCTGTGAATTTCTTTTTCTTTCACAATGACTACTTTCTAGAGGATCTCACTTGAGGGATCCATATTGACAGTCTCTTCCCTCCATTTTTCTCGGTTTGGCTTTTAAAGCTCTTTGTAGTCTGTCTCCTTTCTTTTATTCTGCACTAAAAAAGACCAAGTAAGATGAGCATTTACATTTAGAATGTGGGACTGTGATGGCTGTCTTTGTATCCCTAGGACCTAGGGTAAAACAGACGGCCGACAATATCTGCCTAACTTCAGTAGTGTGTTGTTATTGCTCTATTATTATTAACTAAAAAGATGGCAAAGCTAACGAAAAGCAAAGCCAGCTAGGGCAGTGCCTAATCCAATATCTTGTTTCTTTTCATTTACCATAAGGAAATGTAAATACTATTTAAGTTCAGCAGCATTTTGGGTACTGGTCTTAAAGAATACATGACAAGGAAGGAAAAGTTAGAGTTTTTAAATGATAAAGACAGGCTGTCTCTGGTATTGAGAATTACTGTCCTATGCTAAACTGATGACATCTGTGCTTGTAAAAGTATCGGGAATAGTTATGAGATATTTCTCAAATAGCTCTCTAGGGATTATTTTCATACGTTATTTTTTACTGAACTCATAAATACCAAGTGAACCCTTAATACCCCATTTTGATCAAAAAGTTGGGCAGTTATCTCCCACCTCACCATTTCAGGAAAATATCTCATCAGGTAAATTTTGTCCTTACTCCCCAGACAACTAAGATTATTGTTGAAGGCAATAAAATGAATTTTTAAAATGAAAAAATAAAATAAGATTGACTATGTTTGTTTGGTTGTTATTTGCATAGAATTGGAGAACATGTCAAATATTCTCTCCTTTCTAAAACATTTTTGAACAAGCCATTCCCTTCTAAGTGCCTAAAGCTGCACAAAGAAAGGAAATTTCAAAAAGTCCCACTTTCCTTGCTGAAGTCAGGTTAAGAAAGAGAAAAAGAAAAAGAAAATTCATTAAATATCTCCCTCTAGTGGCCAGAAAAAGATACAGAGCATATTTTGTATTCTCATTCTCTAGAATGAGAATTTTTTTTTTCTTGTTTAAGAGGAGTTGGATAGTTTGACTAAGGCTTCAGCTTTGGAGTCCTAAAGACTGTCCTCACAGAGAAGTTGCTTTGAATAGCAGAAGGCAAATATACAAAAGGAAAATGGATATATTCAATTACATAATTCTATTCAAGTTTCTCAGAATTCCTCCCCAAACAGCTCAGTACCTGTGTACATTACATTTTGGGGCTTGGACTGATTTTAGACTAGATGTCCCAGATGATTTGGTCAGAAGAGAAATCTCCTAAGTCTTCCTAATACAGCCTTAAACAATACCAGGGTAATACTGGGGCTCCCAAAGGTAATCAACACCAGGGTGGGATTTGCTTAAAAGTAAGTAACTGCTATATGATAAAAACAACTGTTTGTTAACTTGTTTCTATCTTCTACTTAAATATATTTCCACCCAGTTGTGAAATGATCCAACCATTCTGGAGAGCAATTTGGAACTATGCCCAAAGAGCTATAAAACTGCATACCTTTTGACCCAGCAATACCACTTCTAGGACTGTATCCCAAAGAGATCATACAAATGGGAAAAGGACAAAAATATTTAGAGCAGCTCTTTTTGTGGTGGCAAAGAATTGGAAATTCAGGGGATGCCCATCAATTGGGTACTGGCTGAACAAGTTGTGGTATATGAATATCATGGAATATTATTGTGCTATAAGAAATGATGAGCGCATAGATTTCAGAAAAATCTAGAAAGACTTACATGAACTGATGCTGAATGAAGTGAGCAAACCAGGAGAACATTGTATACAGTAACAGCCACATTATATGATGACTAACTTTGACAGACTTACCTTTTCTTAGCAATACAAGGATCTAAGACAACTCCAAAAGACTCATGATGAAAAATGCTGTCCACATGTAGAAAAAGAACTATGGAATCTGAATGCAGATCAACCCATATTATTTACACTCTCTCTTTGTGTGTGTGTGTGTGTGTGTGTGTGTGTGTGTGTGTGTGTGTGTGCTTTTCTTCTTTCTTGAGGTTTCTCCCATTGGTTCTAATTCTTACATACAACATGACTAATATGAATGTACATGTTGAGCCTATTATCAATTTACATACCATCTTGGGATGGGGGGAGAGGAAAGATGAGGAGAAAATGTGATAGGCAAAATCTTAAGGAAGTGAATGCTGAAAACTAAAACTAAAAATAAAATTTAAAAAAATTCTTTTCTTGAGATAAATTCTATTCCAGTAATTAAAATTTTAAAACATAAGATTAATTTATTTCAAGACAGATGAAAGATTCTGAAAAGTTAAATTATAACTATATGTTAGTAGATAATTCTAATGAAGGGAGAAGACATCTAAAGAAACCAATGAACCTACAAATCTCTCTGATTAGTTAAGATGTAAAAAGGACATGTATAAAGATGGAAGGAGAAGCAAGTAACCAGAACACAAGAATGAATGAAAACTAATGCGTGTCAAGGAGACTAACATCCAAAATAACTAGAGGCTTTCCAAAAAGATTGAAGCAACACAGAAGATGAAAGAAGATTTAACTTGCATAAATGGTATTACATTAACAAGAACATTCAACTTAAGAAATGATAAAAACGAAAGCATAATGTTAGAAACAGAAAACTAATAAAGGTAAGAGGTTTGTAAGAAAGTAGCTAGCCGCTCTGTTACTAGTACAGTAACTCTTACTATCACACTTGAGGCTTAGACATTATATTTTAGAGTCCTGGAAGAATTTGTAGAGCGCTTCTAGTATTCATAGAAAAACTGAACAATGCAAAAAAATGTCAGAAAACTGTAAAAGTCCTACTTTTCATCAAAAAGAGAAGAGATTCCTAATAAAACCTCAGATAGAATTACTAAATAGATGGCTAATAAGAAGACTTGACAAACTCCAAGTACCAGCTCCCCATAGCAATAGAAAATTTCATTGTGGCACTTCGATATTATCAACAATTATCATTTGATTGTAGTCTACAAAAGAATAGGTCTAAGCTTCAATATTAAATCATATTCTTTGATTCATATTGATTGAACCTCCACACTGACTCTGCCCAGGGTGTAGAAAAGAGAGTAAGTGGTTCTACATCTTTCTACCTCATTTTTACATATGCCTTCTGTCATCTTGCCCTGATAACACTTGAATCCTTGCTGGCTATGAGGAAAGGGAAGTACTCAATTTGTCCTAGGCCTCTTAGGAACCATATCTTCCTTTCTGGGGATACCTGGATTTATTCTATTTCAACTCTGATATTTGGTGTTTGTTCGGAATTAATCGAAGTTTTCATGTTTTACTAAAGTGAAACTCAAGTTCTAAGAGATTAAATGACTTGCCAAGGGTTATACATTTAATAAGTTTTAGACCTGCGACTCAAATCCAGATCTTTTCTGACTACAAAACCTATATACTCTTTCCATTGTATCATACAATGTCTGAATCTGTAGCCTTTATGGTTACTACAATTTAAAGTTGGAATTATTTTTCTTCACTAGTCAAATCAAGAATTTAGTAATAAACCAATCAGCAAACATTTATTATGTACCTACTATGTGCTAAGCACCATGATGGACATTAGGTATACAAATACAAAGAATGAAAAAATCTCTACTCTCAAAGAATTTACATCCTTTACTGGGGGGAAGATATGAATTTGCGTGTGTGTAGTCAGTGTTGTTGTTGTCTGTCCTTGGTTCCTGAAGAGGATTTAGGAAAGTGATACTATGACTTGCAAGTGAACTGGATGTAAGTGAGGGAGGGCTGTGCAAAAGTCACCAGTCTCACTTTCTGCCTCAGGGCCATCTGGCCCTACTGACAAGATATAGATCAGGATGACTGAAGATGGCCCCCATGTTCACATATGAGAGAGAGAGAGTGCACACGCGTGTGTGTTCAGAATAATTATAAAGAAAATAAATACAAAGTAAATACAAGGTATAGAAATACAAGTCAGAAGGGGAGAACGCTAGCAGATGGAAGAGATAGGAATGATTTCATGTAATGAACAAGGCCTAAATTTCATCTTGAAGGAAGATAGGGACTCTATGAGACCTGCTTAAGAAGGAAGAGCATCCCAGGTATGAAGGATTACTAGAACAAAGGCACAAAAATGAGAGATGGAGTTATCTTATGTGAGGAACACAGAGAAAGCCAGTTTGTCTGGACTGTAAAGTAAAGAGAAGGAAAGATGATAAAACAGACGGCCAACAATATCTGCTTAACTTCAGTAGTGTGTTGTTATTGTTCTATTATGATTAACTAAAAAGATGGCAAAGCTAACGAAAAGCAAAGCCAGCTAGGGCAATGCCTAATCCAATATTTTGTTTTGGAGGGAGAGACTGAGGATTGTGAAGTCATTAAAAAATCAAACTGAGGAGTTTATATTTCATTAGAGGCAAAAGGAGTCAATGGAGTAACAGAGTGACAGGGTCAGATCCATCCTTATTAAGAAAAGTAACTTCGGAAGCTGTATGGAGGATGGCTTAGAGTGGGGAGAGACTTGAGAAAGAGTTTAAGTGAGAGGTCATAAAAACCTGAACTTAGGTGGTGCAAGGGGATACGGCAACAAGCCTTTATTAAGAGCTTACTATATGCTAGACACTGTGCTGAGCATGGAAGATATAAAACAAAACAAAATGATAGACAGCCCCTGCCCTCAGAGAGCATACATTTTAACAGAGGAAGACAACACATAGAGAAGACCCAAAGGAAGGTTTGGGGTGAGAAGGCACCCATAAGAGGACATAATGGCCAAGTCTGCAGAGTCAGGAAAAAGGATAAAGTATGGCTGCCCTGGGCAGATCCCCAAAATGGAGACTGACAGAAGGAATTCACCAAAGAGAGAAAAGGGTTGGCATGGTAGAAACATGTTTCAGTGTGAGGAGGGCAGCTGAGTTATGGTGATGAAGTTCAGAAGAGTCAGAAGCCTTGTGAAGAGGGAAATAAAGCATGACCAGCCTAGGGTAATCTCCAAATAGAAGTCTTAAAACTCACCAACAGGAAAAATGGGCTGGTATGGTAACAGAAATGAGAACGGATTCAAGGATGTTATAGAGACAGAACTAGCAAGATTGAACACCACTTAGATATTTGGGGTGAGAGAGAATAAAGATGTTACAAACTGAGAAAGTGGAAGAATGGTAGTACTCTTGATATAAATAGGAAAAGTTTGGAAGAGGGGTAGATTTGGGGAGAAAAAATAAATTCTCTTTTTGGACACGTTAAGTTGGGGATGTCCAAGTTTAGAATTTCTAATAGGCCATTGGTGATATGGGAGGAAGTGAATCAGGAGACTGCACTGTTGTAAAAACCCAGAGAGGAGACAGAATCCAGAAGGAGAAGATGGTCAACAATATCAAATGCAGGGGAGAAGTCAAACAAAATGAGAACTGAGGAAAGACCATTCGTTACATGTAGCAACTGAAAGATCCGTGGTAACTTTGGAAAAAGTAGTTTCATTTGAGTGATGAAGTCGGAACCTACACTGCAAAGAGATGAAGAGAGGAATGGAAGTAGAGGTAACAAATCTGGATGGTTTTTCTTAGGAGTTTGACTAAGGAAAGAAAGCTATTGGTAAATAACTAAAGAAATTATGGTATATGGAAATAATGGAACATTACTGTAACAAAAAAAAATGGATAGCTTCAGAGGAATATGGGAAGACATTTGTAAATTAAAACAGATCAAAGTGAGAATTTGGAGAACAATTTATACAACAGCAATATTGTAAAGAACAACAATTTTGAAAGACTTTAGAACTCAATCAGTTCAATAATAAACCATGAGACCAGAAGAATAAAAATGAAACATGCCACTCACTTTTTGCCATAGACATTATGAACTTCAAATGGAGACATATATGATGGTCAATATGGAAAATTGTTTTGCAAGACTATGTATCTTTATAATAAAGGTATTGTTTGTCATTTGGGGGTTGTTTAGATAGGAAGGAGTGAAGGAAAGTGGAACAGATTACAAATGCATGTAAAAAGAAATAAGTTTATTTACAAGAAAAGGGAAGACAGGAAAAGGAAGGGAACAAGTGTTGATTAAGTACCTACCATGTGTCAGAAACTATGTCAGCTCTTCAAAAATACCATCTCATCTGACCCTTACAACAGCTCTGGGAGGTAGGTGTTGTTATTGTTCTCATTTAAAACTGAAGAAACTAAGGCAGACAGGAGCTAAGTGACTTGCTTAGGGTCTCACAGCTAAAAAGCATCTGGTTTTGAATTTTAGTCTTTCTGACTCCAGGCCCAGCTCACTATCCACTGCATCACCTAGTTGCCTCTATTATATATACATAGGACAATAGTTTTTTGAAATGAGGAAGATCTGGGAAGTTTGAAGGCAGTGGGGAAAGAAACTAGTACACAGGGAGAAGCTAAAGGGAAAGTGGATGATGTCTGAGGGTGCAAATTTCTGAAGACAGAAGGTGAAGGAAAAACATAGAATTCATATTTTTGAAATAAACAGGTGATATTCACTTGAATCATTGAATACTTTCCCCTATTCCATAGAATAACAACCAAACAATACATTATGACTGGGGTGGGAAATCTGTGGCCTCAAGGCCTCATGCGGCTCTCTAGTGCAGCCCTTTGAATCCAAACTTCACAGAACATTTTCTCACTTTCATTTTCATGAACACCTTATGAGGTAGGCTGGACAGATGATAATGACAGCAGCACAAGCTATCATATTATATAATTCAACACCCCAGTTTTTTACTTTTAAATATTTTAATAATATTTTAAATATTTACTTTAAATATTTACATCATAATCAGCCATCCATATCTGCAAATTTACAAAACAGATGTTTCCTGTCACTTTTGTCACAAATATCTTGATTTGAAGACTGACAGAGGTAATGTTTGGGCCCTCTGTATAGCAAGTCATAGCCAACTACAGAAATTTAATACTCCCTTACCAAGAACAGCATCTAGCATAGTGACAGACGTGTAACACATGCTTATTTAAGCTTTTTACATAATGCTTAAACAGTTGCAAAAATCCAAATATGAATTCTTAACATAACTTCTAAAAATCTAATAAATTATAAGAGAACCTCAAAGTTCCAAATCCCTAACAATAATTAGGAATATGTGTGTGTACGAAAATAAATAGCAAAGATTCTGCCTTTAGCCAATTTTTTGATTTTGTTATGAAGATAACCTGCTAGGTCACGTAGCAGAGCCAAAGAATTAGCTAGACAGAGTCTATATTACATTCATGTTCATTTTTTAAAGGCAAAACTAAAGCATATGAGCTAAAAATAAATTTGTTTCACATCTGTTTTGTGGATAGACAATTTGGACCTATGATTCACTTCAAAAATAATGCAGGTTTCTATTTACTTCTATTTAATTTCTTTCCCAGACAGAAAAGGATTTAAGAGGCAATATCTAAAGACAAAAATACTTACTTGAACTTTGCTGGTGAAAGAGGAGTAGGAGGGAACATTCCAGGTTCAAAAGAATCAAAATAAGTCACTGTCCAAGAAAAACTGCAACATGAGAATCCTGCTGTTAAGGATATAATAAACAAAGTCCAGAATCCTTAATAAGAGAGAAAGGGAGAGAAAAAAGTCTTATAAGTTTTAAAACTCTTGAGCCCAATTTTACTCAAATCAGTATTCAATTTAAAATTTTTCTTTCTTCTGATCTATATGTCAGTATAAACTTTAATTGAAGCCAAGAATAATAGAGAAATAAGTCACTACTACACAGAGGGTAAATTATTTAATCAAAACAGAAATTAGTAAAATTATACTTGTCATCTTTGCAAAAAAAAAAGCATAAAAATGAAAATTATAACTTTGTACTATCAAGATGTATTAACTCTTCCTTTCTACAACTTCATCAATATAGCATCCCTATGCTTTGTACTTTACATTTTATTTGGTGCCATTATTCCTTATAATAGCATTTTTTGGGGGATGGGGCCCTTTCTATGCCACACTAAGTGGTTGCAGTTAACATCCAGTATAGAAACATCCTCTCCTGATCAAGCCTGGCAATTCTCCTACAATTTATAGAACAGCCCATACTGACATAACAGGACTTAAAGGTTTGCTGGGTGCTTTACATATAGAATCCCCTTTGATTCTCTCTCACAACTCTCACACTTCTAGTCTTCTTTATCTGAACAGATAAGGTCTTGGAGCTAGCTCAATAAGTGAGGTTCTGAGACACTGTCCAGGGTAATTGAATAAGAAAATGTCAGAACAGATGCAAACCCACATTTTCTTATCTCCAAATTAAAGAAAATCTCTACCCACCATTCCATGTCATACCTGCACTCTACAGTATGCTTTTTGTACTAACAGATGTAAGGATTTTTGCCTTTTCACCTTCAAATCTTCATCGTAATAATGGAGTGGCTAAAAGCAATCTTAAGCTTATGAAACTTTGCCCTTTATTTGAAAATAGGCAGTCACCCACCTATATATTGTTTTCAATTTATCAATTGTTTCAAAATGTTATTTCAAAACACCTTTTGTATATGCTGTTGTTTGTAACTCAAAATGTTTCCCCAAATAAACAATGTCAAGAATCTATTATTAATAACTACTAATTATCTGAGTTGAGAAGGGAAAGGGGATGGGTGCAGTGCAATGTGGAAGAATAATTTATATTTCCTAGCACCAGTATCCCCAGCTGACCCTTAGATTGTTGTTTACCTTTTTAAACTACTTCCTTGGGTCCCACCCTGGTGCTCCTGCTCCCTCTTTCCTTTAGGTCTCCTAACAGAGGAACCCTACTCAGGCTTGCTCTGTATCTTAATGTTGCAAAAATGATCTCCCCGCGACCCAGTCAAAACATCCATTCCTTCAGTGTCCCTTAACTAGGAAGGAATAAATTATTGGTCTGAATGACTGGCAATATTTAATCCTCCTGAGCTAGCTACATTCTAAAAAGAGTATTTCTTTCCAGCATAATTCTGGAACTGAGTGGGTGGGGGTTGCCAGGTAGGAGAAGTTCTTATCCCCCATCCCCTTTTTTTTAACCATTTCCAATACCACAGAATTTTCTCTCTCCCACACACAAACCCTACCATCCAAGTTCTTTTGTACTTGCAGTTCCAATGGATATAGGATTGGGGCATGAGTAGAGAGCAGTAGTACTCCCACCATTTGGAACAGTAATTTGAATGTATGGGTTTTTTGTAAACTTGAGACTGCCTATATTTAAAAGAGAAGCAGGTGATCTAATGGATAGATCTGGAATCAATTAATCAGTCAGAAAGACCTGGGTCAATAGTCAATAAACATTTATTAAGCATCTACTAAGAGCAGGCACATTGATGAGCACTGGGAATGCAAAGAAAGGCAAAAACAATCTCAGTGGTCAAAGAGCTCACAATTTAATGGAGGAATATAATACACAAAACAAGCTGAAAAGGAAGAAGTACATGACTTTGTCATCTAGCGGAACTGAGGGTTTCATGAGATTAACACCAAAAAAAAAAAGTTAATATCAAAGCTGACTGGATCTTGAAAGATAAGATTTCCTAAAAAGCTATTTACTAGAGGTTTGATGACATCAAAATAGATGCAGCTGGGTGGGAAATGAGATGTCTGGGTTAGAGTCTCACTTCTAACAAATTAGCTGTGATGCAGGGTCTGGGTACACTGAAAATTCTCTTAGGACAAGTTGCAGAGAAGGCACAGATGACTTACCATTATGCTAATGATTCTCAAATCTTTTTATTCAATGCCAATCTCTAGTCTCTCATCTTCAGCTGCCTGACTTCTCAGACTATCCAAAACAGAACTTATCTCTCCCCCTAAACTCTGCCCCCTCCCCAACTTCCCTATTACTATTGAGGGTACCACCATCCTCCCAGTCCCTCAGGTTTGCAATCTTTGATTCCTCACTATCATTTGCCATTCTATCTCTCCCCTCATCCAACCTGTTAGCAAGGCTTGTTGACTTCATCTAAATACCAGTCTTCCCCCTTTCTCCCTAGATATTGCCACTATGTATTATTAATGTATTTTTGTATAACGGGAAGATCTTTCCCATCCATTATTAGACCCGTGACCTGCTTGAGTCACATGAGTCTGTAGTGTGAGGAGCTTACCAAACAGATAGAGATGGAAAGGGTGGAGCCGAGTTGAGAGGAAGTTGCACACAGCAGTTAGAGCTGAAGAAGAGAGGAAGCAACTGTTGAGTGTTCTTTTGTGGGAAGGCCCTAGCAGAGGGAAGGTTTGGGGATGGTGGGGCACCCTGCATTGCTACTACGGATATATTTCTTTGTTGTTAGGATGGATTCAGCTTTCTGGTGTTTAAATAAATGTTCTGGCTGTCTTCCATGTGGAGAGCCTATTATATTTTGCAATTCAGAATTACACCAGCTATGCCACCCTAGGCACTGTGAATATCCTGTTGGTGCTACACACCACCCAGGTGCAAGCCCTCATTTTCTGCCAAGACTACTGAAATAGCCTGTTGGTGAATATGCCTGTCATAAGTCTCTCCCCACTCCAGCTCATCCTCCACTAAGCCACTAGAGCAGATCTATGTCCCCCAGCCTCCCCACACCAACTCAATAAACTCTCACTGGCTCCTTATTTATCTATAAGATAAAATACAAAATCCTGTATTGTTGTCCAAGGCCATTCAAAACCTACCCCCCACAAACATTTTTCAGATTCTACCACCTTACACTTCTTATACACTTCCATCCAATAACACTGGCTTCCTTTCTGTTCCTCAAACAATGCACTCCATCTCTCCATCTTTCAAAGGCCATTTGAAAGACCTTTTCTTTCCAAATCCTGGTTAAATACAGTCTTGTATAGAAAGTCATTTCCCATCTGTTATTTCTCATTTATTCTGTATATGGAGTAGTGGTAGTCATTTCTTTCATCTCCCCCATTAGCTCACCAGCACCTCAAATGCTGAGGCTCTCGCCTTTCTTTGTACACCCCAGAGCTTAGCAGTGTCTGACACAAAGTAGGCAGGTAAAAAAAAAAAAAGCTGCTTTGCCTGAAGTGGGGGAATTTTCTCGTTGGAAATTCTTTTTATCAGTGAAATCATATATCTAGTCCCATTTCCTATGTTTAATCTAAATCTAGTTTCTGAAAGCTACTTTTGCAGAAGAATTATACTTTTTTAAAAAAAATATGAATTAAACATTAACAAACACACTCTTATAACTATATTCAAATGTTTCTGGACTACCTAAATGTCCACAAATACTTTTATTCATATATATATATATATATATATATGTATATCAAGTATATCCATGTCAATGCAGTCTCTTTCAATCACCAAGTATTTATCCTGTATATAGGGTTTTCACACGGTAGTCCACAGGTTGTCTCATCCATTAGCTCCTTCAGGGAAGGTACTATCTAGCTTCTTTCTTCGTATTCCCAGTACTTAACAATAGCTAGGTACTCTTGAGGCACTTAATGTTGGTTGACTTAATTAAGCACCTACTTCCAAGGTACAGTGTTGGGTGTTGAAGATAAAAATAAATGAAAACAAATTTGGCTCATTTCTTCTCACAACTCTAATTTCATATGGGTATCTACAAAAGACCATCTTTATGTTGGTCATCCTTGATTATGAGCCTCAATTACTTAACATTGGCTATTTCTAGTTCTTGTAATAATAATGTCACTTTTAGCTCTCTGCATGGTGGGAAAGAACTGGAAATTAAGGGGATGATCATCAATTGGGGAATGGTATGTGATTATGATGGAATACTACTATGAAATGAAGAAACGATGAGCAAGATGCTTTCAGAAAAACTTGGACTTACATGATGAACTGATACAAAATGAAGTGAGCAGAATAAACAGAACACTGTATACACAGCAACAGCAAAATTGTATGATTATCAACTCAGAATGACAGTTATTCTAAGCAGTACAAAGTTCCAAGACAATTCTGAAGTACTTATGAAAAGTGTTATCTACCTCCAGAGAAAAAACTTGTACCTCCAGAGAAAAAAAACTTATGGGTCTGAATTCAGATAAAAACATACTAATTTTTACTTTATTTCTTCATGGTCTTTTTTTAAAAAAAAGCTCTTCTCTTTCACATGAATATGAAAACGCTTTTCATGACAGCACACATATAATCTGTATCAAATTGTTTACCATGTTAGGGAAGAGGGTAAGGAGAATTTGGAACTCAAAATTTTTTTAAAAAGAATTCTAAAAATTGTTTTTATATGCAATTGGAAAATAATTATTTTAAAATGTTGCTCTAAATTTTAACTTTGTCACAATACTCTGAACATATTACTAATAATGGACTTACTGGATTCGAGAGTATAATTATGCTGGTAACCTGCCTTATCAAAACTACCATTTAAAGTTTAGCCAAATTTTGTGTGGGCAGTTCGGTGGCTCCAGTGCCAGGCCAGGAATCAGGAAGACATCTTTCTGAGTTCAAATCTGACTTCACATACTTAACTAGTTGTGTGACACTGAGTGAACTGTGTCACTTAACCCCATTTTCCTGTGTTCTCACCCACCTGTAAAGTAAGCAGGAAAAATGGCAAACCACTCCAGCATCTTTGCCAAGAAAAACCCAAATGGGGTCATGAAGAGCAAGCCGTACTCTTTTGTGGACATTTTGTGGAAGGTTGAACATTTTAAAAAATTACAAATTTGTTCCCTTTTATAAATTGTCCATTCATATTCTTTTATAAACAGTTCCTTTAGGAACTGGATTTTGCTGGACTATTTTTGCCAGTCTCTTGTAATTTTGAAGTTTTTGTTATATTTGCAAAATTCCCATTTTTAATGGTTACTGTATCAAAATTTGTTATAAAATCTAATATCTTGAATCTGCCTACTTCATTACTTATTGATAATTGTTATTTCCTTCAATAATTTTCAACATTACCAGGTAGCTGAATTTCAATGCTATAAGGTAGCTGAAATTTAATGTATAATAGGGATAAGTGACAAGCTTACTTTTTTTAATATTACTAACTTTTCCACCTGCATTTTAAAAATGAAATTCTTCAGTCAATTTTTATTTTCTATAGACTTATCAAATTAATCTTTAACATATATATCTGGTTTGAATTAGTGTGGTCTAGCGTGGGCCAAATCTTAATCCTGCTTCTACCTTCTTGTGTGACTGTGGGATTTATTTAACCTCTGGGTCTCAGATCCTTATCTATAAAATGAAGGCTTTCAGCTCTAGAACTTCTAAGGTCACTTCTTGTTTTAAAACTATTATCATGCAACGCCAATAATCTCTACTATTCTTTTCAATTTTTTTCAACCCAGTACTTTTAATAAAAACCTTTTATCATTTTTTTCTATCTTCACCAATTTTCCTTTCCTTTTTGCCAATCACAAGAGGGTCAACTTAGAAAGAAAAAAACCTAACAAACCCCACCTACCAGTAACTAGAATTAAAAATAGTAAAAAAGAGTCAATACCTCTTACCTGCTGCCCAGCTAATGAACATAAAAACATTAAACTGCATTGTCTCTTCCAGTTGCTTTCCCTTTTTTATGGTTGCTAAGTTGCTACCTCCACCACCTTTGCCCCAGACTTCATTTCCCTTCCAAAAACCAGTAATTTGTCTGTCCCCTTAGCTCTATCAGATCTCTACTTCCAATCAGCCCACTGACATCATTAGGAATCTTTCAATACCTGCCCTACTAGCAGGTGGCCTATTTGTCTGTGACACCAACATGAAAATGATTTTATCTGAATTCATTTTACCTGGATCCCACAGTATCCAGTATCTCAAGTATTTCTGCCCTTCTACTTTATGAAAGAAAAGCCAGGATTTAATTGTCTACAACTCCAAATAAATTATTTCGACTCAATTTAATTTCTTTAAGTGAAAACATTTAGGTTCCTGTTCCATAATACTGACTCTAAAGACCTTTCCAAAATGGAACTAGATGCAGATTAGATTTTATTATTAGATATCTCTACCAATAACCTAGTTAAACTGAGAGGCTAGTAGAAAAAGCACTTCATTTATCATTGGACACAAGTTATTAAATCCAATCTGTCAACAAGTCTAGTTTCTTTGAAATGTATCTTGAATTTACCTTTTACTCTCAAGTGTCTACTGCTACCACCCTAAAATAGAAACAAGTTCTTATAGTTGGACTATCTTAATAGCCTCCAATCACTCCCACAGAATCCTGAAACATTGTTTCAATTCCCATCAGAACCTAAAGTAGCTCCCTATAGCACACATTCCAAATTTTTCTACCTTGTTTTTAATACCTTCTATAATCTAAATCAATTCTACCTATCAAACTTCATTTGCCACTACACTTTATTGCCAAGTCATTTCTCATATTGATATTTTCTTGAAATTTGTTTGTTTTAATAGTAATAACATTTTAGCACTAGAATACTGTCTTGTTATAGTTGAATATTGAACTTTCACCAATTAATAGTTAACTCACCAATTAACATAGTTAACATAAGTCTATGTGGAAAGATTCTTTGCTTGGGCTATCAAGCTATCTACAGTCTAGAAGATGCAGTCAATCAGTCAATTTTTATAGAATCCAGAATTGGGCCAGTAAATGAAATATGGCAGCCTTGACTAATAACTCAGATGCCCACTTGTATTATTTCTTCAAGTACTTCACAGACTTTCTCTTTCATTCTGCTAATTTAAAACCTGCATCTTCTTCAAAGTGGAATTCAAGTTTCCTTCTCATAAAAACTTTTCCTGACTGCTCAGAACCAAGTAGTTTAGCCTTATTTTCATGAGTATTTCATGAATATTAATAATTCATTTATACATTCTGGAGAGTCCAAGTATTATTAACCCCACTGCACACATAGCCACCAAGTCTAAAAGATGTAGTTTCCAGGATACTTATGTAATTTAAAAAAATTTTATAACATTTTTGATAGTGTTATAAACAAGTTTGTTTGTACTATCAACAAAGCTGTTGAGTTACACTTCATATACCTTAAATCAATACATAAATTTGTGTGTTGTTAATGACTGCTTTATCATCTCAGGAGACTAAAATATCACTGAGGGTAGATACTATCTCTCAAAATTACTTCTGAAACACTCCCTCTGACCCCAAGTACCAGCTGAGCAATGTTATGCATACAGTAGGTTAAGAACAAAACAAAATAAAAACAATTAGTTGATTGATTCAGATATGACTCTGAGGATGTTACAACCTACCTTTAAGTCTTCAGTTTCTTTACCCATATTGTGAGGATAATTTATATTTGGAAATATACTTTAAGCTAATCAGAAGGCATTACTTTTAGACATTACACTGTATTGTCTCATCACATGGGACAGATATCTCACATAATTTTAAAAGCTGTCAGCACTATTAGCAATATACCATTTTTGGGACACACTATTTTGGAATGTAAATTTACAAGACAGCTATCTTTATGTAATACTTTATATTTTCATAGCTGCAGTAGATTAAATTGAGACATTCTGATAAAAAAACAACGAAGAGAAATCACATTATTATTCATATAGATGGTATACACCTGACAAGTCTTGGGGTCTTAGGTATTAAGTTCCTTGTTGTATATTATGTATAGCATCCTTGGTTGTGTATTGTGTAAAGCATCCTTCCTAGCAGAAAATCCAGATTTGAATGTAAGTAGACACTACAAATTTAGAGGCAAAAGTGACATAGCAGAGAGGACCTAGGCTTAATTCACACTTGGGTCTTTCCTAAGTAACTTCAGGCAAATCAATAAAGTTCTCTGGTCTAATATCTTTGGCTGTAAAATAAACTAGATGTTTATGATTCAATTCAGTTCTAACCTCTTTGATCTAAAGATGGACTAAATCTGAAGAAGAAAATCTTGATGAGTTTAGGAACGGAAGTAGAACGGTAACACTTTTAGATATGAGCCATACTTTTAAGTTATCTAGAGAAGAAAAAAGAAGAGTTCTGTTGAAATTTTTGTTTCAGTTTTAAAGTTTTAATAGTAATAATATTTTAGCACTACAATACTATATCTTGTTTTTTATTTATCTTCTTGAAAAATTATGCTCCCGTCCAGACACTATATTTGCTTTGTTTTACCTCAGTCTGATAAACTCAAGCAGTAGTTATCAGATTATAAATACTAAAATGTCAGTCTTTAAATAGTAAAAGCCTCTGATAAATTGTGGAACTCTTGTGAATAAACAAGCAACCCAATCTTTAAGTCTTCTGATCATTTCCTGGTGAGGGGAAAAGTTACACAACTAGTGAAGGGTATAGATAGCTATTGTTAAGTCTGGATATATGTCTCACAACAATTCCCCTATGAATACATTTTCTTAATTCTATAAAAAATCAGTTATTTTAGACAGAGTAGTACTTGATTTCTAATACTTGGTCTAATTTGTACTACTTGATCTAATACAATTAAATATGCAGGTGAAATTGCCTTTATTAAATAGACACAGTTTGAGTCTCTGTGAATAACACATGGTATTTAATATTTTAAAACCCTGGAACCTAGCTGAAAACCTTATCCTAAAGGAGTCTGATCTCCTTTGCACAGGGAATGTCCTCAAATATGAACAATAAGGGTCACAAACTATTTCTCAGGATCACAGAAGACAGAAGGGTACTTTTTCTTTAGGGAAGAGATTAAATGAGAAATTAATGAGATTAAAGATCACCTATTAATGGGCCTACCCATTAAGGGGAATTTGATCAGATGAGATTGGTACAAAGGCCCCCACCTTTTGTTAATGAGGCACTGGTTTTCAAGGTCGTGATGCCTCCTAGCTCTGAAAAGTGTATAAATACTCGAGGTGAGGTTTTACTTTGGGGCTTACAGACTGGAAATGTTTGTTTGGACAAAGGTGACTCAGCGCAGCCAAACACAGACGTTGGTGCTTCTCTTTCTGGTAACTATGTATGTATGGTCAGTTACCTGTCTGTTAATCTGTGGTCAGGCAGTTGGAAGGTCTGTCTGTCGATCTTTATTTCTCTGTATTTTCTCTTAAATTCAGGGTGCTGACTCCTCCCACCCCCCACTAAGTGCATATGTGCTTGATTTAAGTGATTGCTGACCCACCCCCTAAAGTTGCCTTTTCTTTTAGAAAAGCACATCAAAGAACCTGCGACAGCAAGCCCTCCTGTGTATGTAGCAGTGCTTGTTTTTACAAAAGGACTAAGGAGACATAGGGACTAAGGAGACATACGTATAAAAATGATAAGGTAGGGTATCTTTGATGCTTCCAATGTGGGAATCATTTCCACTAAATCGTAGCTCAATTCTGCCTTATCTTGTATGATTCTTGCTCATATTTCCACGAACCCATCATCTAATATGACAGTCTTCATTTTATTCTTATAGGTTATCACTTATAAATAAAAAATGGTTACTACTATTTAGGCTGTGCATTTGTAACCTTTTGTCCACTCTTGCTTCTGTCATGCATGTCTGTCCTTGCTAATTTTTTTATATTATTTCTTAAGTGCCATTCACTTTTGGTAATAGATTATAGATCAAAAATCTATAATGCCGCGCAATCTACTTAAACCTTAAGTTATCCATTGGTTGGTATTGCTTTGATACTTTGGAGATGATATTATTATACTTCATCTATTAGGGTTTCCCTACCTAAGTTTATATACCAATCTCTTAGATGACCTCATTGCAGAGGTACCACAGCAAAGGGCTTCTTAAACTTTTTCCACTCATGACCCCTTCAGTTCTGCCTTAAACTGTGGGTTTGAGTTTAAGTTTAAGTGCTACAGTGTTCTGGAGCTGCAGGCAGTCAGCACAACATCATAGTCATACAATGCAAATAGAACCAGCTGAAGGACCTTTCATTTAAAGGAAACATCTTGTCTTTTTGAATTTTGCTCAGGATATCCTCTAAACAACCCTAAACATTTTTGAAGAATAAATCTTACACCTTGATTGATGCTAATATGGGGAGGAATGATAAACAATCTCATCTCTGTGGTTGTACCTGTCACAGAATTTCAAACACTTAATATGTGCATGCCATGTACTTTGCTGAAAGCCTTCTGAAGATGCCTTTTGTTGTATTTCAAGCAGCAAAGGACACATTAAGTTTTAAGGTCTAATTAGAAAATACACATAAAAGGAAAATGCCAACATATGTCCCCAAAAAACAAAACAAACCAACAGAAAAGTTTCTAAAAGAGAAGAAAATCCTTTTGCCCCCTTTCCAGAAATATTCCAACATATTCAGTATTCAAGCAATAGCCTTTTAATGGCTATTTAGAATACTGATTAGTGGCTACTTAGAAGACTGATTAATTGCTTCTGCAAAGCAGAAAAAAATATTAGAAATGGAAAGACACCAATTTTGCATACTAACAGGTTATTTTATTAAGTTTAGCACTGTGATCCACTCAAAACAAATAAATGGCATAAATGATTAAAAAAAAGTGGCACAGCATTCTGATGACTTAACTTCTGGTTCCAAAGTGCTATTGCCTTCTTACAGGAACAATGTACAAACCCATATACGTGTCTATAAACCAGTTATCCCCATCCTCTCTAAAAGCCCTGGAAAACACAGATACACAAATTTAAGACAGAAGTTAGATTATCTTCACTAACTTTTCTAATGCTCTCAACCAACATTTCCCAATATATATTTTGGTTCAATTAGTCAGCTGGGTAGCACAGCAGACAGTGTGTTGAATGTGAGATTAAGGTAAGACTTGAGTTTAAATCCCTACCTCAATTATTTAATAGCTAAGTAACCATGGGTAAATCATTTAACCTCTTGTGGCCTCAGTTTCCTAATCTGTAAAGTGGGGGTAATAACTAGCACTATTTTACAGAGGTACTGTGAGGAGCAAAGGAGATAAACATAGAGTCTGCAAACCTTAAAGAGCTATATAAATGCTGTTATTATTACTGAGACCATCTGCGGGAAACGTAAGAATTGTAACTCTACTGATCTACCAAAGTGGCTTTGTGGTCCTTGTTTTCTTCTGAGTTTGCCATGAACTTTTCTTCTAAATAAGCTTCCAGTTACTTTTTTGCTTTCACTTAATTTTTACGGTTTCATTACAAAATAGTAATGGCAAGAGTTTGAAAGACAACTTCCTGGAGTTAGACCTCAGTAATGATATATGGGATGTAGGCCTCAGATGAGAGGCTTAATCATTTCCTACTCTCAGAGTATGCCAAACAGCTCTGGTATCATAAATGGCCTAAGAAGCAGAGATATAACCCAATCAACAAAGAAGAATTTTGTGAACATTGAAAAGAGGCAAGCTTTTCAACAAGATGAAGGATTAACTACAGGAGAATGAGTGATATAATAAAAAGATTCCACAGAAAGATGGCACTAGCCAGAGATCACAAGATCCGCACCCCCTCTGAAACCCCTTCCTTAGTCCGTATGCTTTTTTTTTTCCGTCGTCCCCTCTTAGTATAGCTGAAAACCAGCTTCTCCTATGGATAGAATAAGCCTTAAATGGTTAGTAAATATGTTTCAGACTAACTTTAATAAGTGAGCCTTTTCAGAGACTTTCAGAAACAGTAAAGGAGATATATTCAACATTGTAGCAAAACAGCTTTAATGACTGGAGCCAGAGGGGCAATGTCTTCAACCACTGGGGAGGCCAGGGAGATTTAGCTCAGAGCCAAAAGAAATCCTTGGAAACAGGCCAAGATATGATTCCGGGAAGGATTAAAAATTTTTTTTTCAAGATCTGGTAAGCATTTAGATCTTAAATTTCCTACATTATACTAAGGGTCATCTTTTTTTTGTTTTGCATACAATACCAACAAGGCTGAGGTTCAGGACGACACCTTATAATCAATGCTCGCTGAGGTAATCTTTGTCTGTATGATAGCATATTAAAAATGTGTTTATTTCTATGATTTGGAGGGAAAGGTGTGATTTTCCTAGCTGTTAGTGTTTGTTTTTTTTTAAATATTAATCCTGTCCTGGCTCTAAATCAAATTATCCATATCTCATTTAGGACAGCTTAAGGCAATCAACTTCCTCGCCACTAGTTAGGAGCCATCTAGCAAGGGCCTAGAAAGATCCTGTGAAGCTAGAGCAGAAAAAAAGCCAGTAATTCCTTAGGGAAAATGGGAACAGTTGCAGAATTTGATAATTTAATCTATTCTCTCAAATACTTTTACCCAAATATACAAAAGTATAATGAATAATTTTTTTACTTCTCATTCAGTGACAGAATAGTAATAAAATTTTCTATTTTGTTAGGGAAGGAGAAATGTATTCATTTACTGTAACATGATGAGTATAAGTCACCTTTCAAATATGACATAAATATCAAAGAAAGGAAATATGTTAGTTAGGACTGAATCCTATTACTCCTCTATAGGACATGTTTTATCAATTAAATTTCACATCTGGGAAGAAAGCAAAAAATCTGGTAAGCCAACTACCTATTTTGTTCATACCTAATAAACCAGTTTCTACACCATCTTCAGTCTTCAAATTCTCAGCATGCAATTCTGTAAATACAAAACAAAGTTTAGAGAGGTAAAAAAAAATTTAGTTCCTAATAAATCAGAAAGCATTTATTCATCAACTATGTGAAAGAAACCTGGAATTAAAAAAAAAAAACCCAGCCCTCAAGCTTATATTCTAGTAAGTGAAATAGGTATACATACAAGGACATACAAAGTACAAGGTAATATTGGAAGATGAGGAAGAGTGTTGATCAGGAAAAAACCCTGAGTAGGAATTCCTGAGATAAGTGTTAAGGAAGGCTAAGGCTTCTAAGACACAAAGGAATAGAAAGCTTCAAAAGCACAGACAGAATGTCACACGTAAAGGACAGCAAGGAGGTCAGTTTGCCTAATTTAAAGAGTTTTGAGAGATAGGACATGTAATAAATCTGGAAGGTAAGGTGAAGTTAGAGGTATTTTTATTGTATCTCAAAGGCATATGATCTTTTGTGTAACATGGTCAGACCTATGCTTCATGAATATCACTTTGGCAGCTCTGTGAAAGACTGAGAGGTGAGACACTTGGAAGACCAATAAGGAGGCTTTGTAATAGGCCAGATAAGAGCCAAATGGCTGCAATGGAAAGAAAATTACGAGTAACCAATGCAAGAGTTTGGAGAGGCAAAAAAATTTTCATGACCAGCCAAATGATTGGATAAGGAAGATGACTTTAGGGTGACCATGAGCTCTTGTGATGGGGATAATAATACCCTAACCACAAATAAGGAAATTCATTAAGAAGGGGAAACTTAGCACTGACAGGAAACATCAAAGGAGTATTTGGGGGTGGTATGATAACTTGTCTTTTTTGTATGAAACCTACCATGGACACTAGGGAGCAATGCCTTCCATTAGGAATCATGCAAAATGAGGGGGGAACAGAGTGGATTCTGGATTGAGTTCCCAACAAGATTTTTTTTCATTTTTATTGTATCTCTGTGTCCTGACTTTCTTCAAGTCCCACCTTCTACAAGAAGCCTATCCTAACTTTAGAGCCTTCCTTCTGAGATTATTTCCTATTTATCCTGTATACAATCTGTTCACATACAGTTGTTTGTATACTGTTTCCTCCATCAGACTATGAGTTCTTTGAGAGAAGGGGCTGTTTTTGGCCACATATCTATCCCTAGGACATAGCAGAAAGTTACCACTTGTTGACTTGACTTATAGCTTCACATAACTAAGGTAGGTAGGCACTACCTTCCCTTGATGAAAAAAACTCCAGACATTGATAAGATAAATGGTCTAAATACAAACTAGTGTTTCCAAACTTTTTTGATTCTATATCTCTTATCAATAAAGAAATTTTTGAGCACATACCCCTAATACACAAATTTACTTATTTATAAGTTACAAATGTACTACTGTACTAATGATCTATATTACAAAATTTTCACAATATGATGACATAGTATCTGATCCTGTAATACAGAACTACAGGACCGAATACAGGAGTGATATGCCCGGTCAGACCAGCACTTCAGGATAATAACCCCTTTGGCAACTGTGTGTAGAACAGACTGGAGAAAAGAGATCTGAGACAAGAAACTAATCAGGAAGTTACTGCAACAGCAGGAGAGGATGAAAGCCTAAAATAAGGCAGCAGCTGGGGGGTAGAGAGAAGGGCAGTTTCAACATCAAATAATATAGTGCCCAGGTTTCAATTAAGCTATAACCTAATTTAGGGCCCAAATAAGACCAAAAGGGAGAGACTGGGAGGGTGCATAGCTATGGAAGGAATCATATTGTTAGGCAGTAATAGATGAAGAAGGGTTAGTGTATCTGAGTGGAAAACAATCCCAGGGAGGCAGCTAATTATGAAGTGGAGAGTGAGATGTGATCCATCTAACTACTGCTGGATCTCCACTGCTAATTTTACTATGAAAGTACTTGAAAAGCATTTGTTCGAAGTATGAGCCAATGAACTGCCATTTTTAAGAGCCCCTAACTACAGCGCTTCCATAAAAGATGAGAAAAATAAATAAAAGTACTTAATTTTTTAAAATGGCAATGACAAGTTATAAACTGAGCTAACAGCAGCTTCCACACAATGAAATCCGTATGCTTAATCGCTCTGGGACAGTGGGTAGCTGGGGGCGGGTTCTATCAAGCCCGGCCTCAGACTCTTCCTAGATGTCTTAGCCCTGTCTGTTTCGTCCTCTAAAATGAGCTGGAGAAGGAAAGAGTGGGACGGTAAGGTATCGGAGCGTTAAGACCCCACCTCCTCACTCACCCTCCGCAAAGAAGCCTTTACCAGTCCTTCTGAGACCGTCCCCCATTTTAACCTGTGCAGCCTTGAATCGTTTCCATCTAGTTTTCCCAGAATCAGACAGAGGCTGTCTTTTGCCTCTGTCACCAGCAGCACTTTGCACAGCGCCTGGACCAGCCGAGGTCCCACGCCCCCTCCACTCGGCGCCCCCACCCTCCCCGGGCAGCCCCAGTACCTTTCACGACCATGTAGACGATAGCTAGGAGGAAGGCAAGGAGGGCGGCGAAAAGAAGAGAGCAGACCACCGAGAGGACCCGCACCGGCCACCGCTGGCCCCGGGGAGGTCGGGCGGCCTCCGGGACGCTCAGGGTCACCCCATTCTGCTTCTGCGGCTGAGGCGGCGGCGTGTCCGCCGAGAGCTCCGCTCGCAGGTCCCGGACCACTTCGTTCACCCCTCCGTCCCCGTCATCGTCCTCGCCTTCCCCCCAGCTACCCCCAACCTGGGAGAGGGAGGCGCTGGCAGGGAGGACCAGGGAGGCCGGAGGCCCGAGTCGACGGTGGCGAATCGATCGGCTCCCACTAGCCAAGAACGACATGGCGGGAAAACGGACAACGGAACCCGGAAGCTCAGGGATTTCCTCCCTCCCCCCTTGCCCCCATTGGCCAATTAGCGCCCCGAAGGCTCTCCGGGGCCTACCAAAAAAGACCTGGGGGGTGCGCCCCAAGCATGGGGAGGGGGCAGCAAGAGCGCCCGGGAAAAGTGCAAGGAGAAATGGACCCCACGCTGGGGACTGAGGGCGGAGGGAAGCGGAGGGAAGCAGGGGTAAACGGAGGAGAGGACGGGAGGGGAAGGCGGCGATCTCCAACAGTACAGCGTCCCCCCATCCCCCCACCGGCGGTGTAGGGTCCCGGCCCCCAGACCTCCGCCTCCGCCGCCGCGTAGCCTGCAGGCAAGCCGCGTGCCTCACGGCCCAGCCGCAAGTTCGGGCGCTCGGTCCTAGCGCCCGCCTGCATTGCTGCCGTCCGCACCCCCTCGGAAACCCCTGCCTTAGTCCGTCTGCTTTTTTGTCCGTCGTCCCCTCTTAGGCACGCGAGGGGCTTTCTTGTTTTCCGCCTACGCGGCATCTTTAGCGCGTGGCGGCCTGTCTCTTCTCTTGCCTAAACTGCTTCTCCCCATCCCCCTACTCGGCTTGCAACCTCCCCACTTCCACGCTTCCCTCCTCGCGCACTGCCGCGTCACGCTCCCCGCGCTTCACCCCGGCCATCGCGCGCTTCGCCAGTCTCGCGCTTTCTCACCCGGCGCCTTCCGCGTCCACGAGCCCCCTCCTCTTCCCCTCCTCCCTCCCCTTTTCCTCCCCCCTCCCCCGCCCAACCTCGAGCGTCGCGCGCGCGCATCCTGTCCCAGCCACCGCTAACGCTAGAAGCTGCTTCCCCCCCTCCTGGCTCCCCGGCGGCCTCAGGTTTGTGGGGCGTGCGTAACTCGGGTGGGGGGTAAAGGCGGCAGCCCCCCCACTGCCCCTCCCCCTACGGGGTGAGGTGGCTGTTAGGCCCGGGAGGCTGGGGCCTACGTACTCTTCTCTTCCCCGGGGGAAGTTGGTGGAGTTTTCCCGGCGGGGGACTCGGCGCAGAAACTTCCTCCGTCCCCCTCCCCCCCTCCATGCAGGCGACGCCGAGCGAGGCCGAGGCCGGGGGCGAATCGCCGCAGAGCTGCGTGCAAGCTGCGCGCTCTGATTGGACGGCGGGGAAGCCAGTCAGCTTATTGGCCCCGCTGATCCCGCCCCGCAGCTCCGGGCAGCCTCTACCCTTTGGCCCCAGCGGGCGCCAGCCACTCAGATCGCTCCTTGTTGGAATGTGTAGCGGCAGCGGCCGCCGCCGGAGCAGCCTCAGCCCGACGATGAGGCCGGGGACGGGAGTCGAGCGTGGAGGCCTCATGGTGAGTGAAATGGAGAACCGCCCTCCACCGCGGGGTCCCGGGAACGGGGAGCGGAGACTGTCCAGCTCAAGCCTCTGCTCCAGCCCATGGGCCTCTGCGGACGGCTACCTGAGGAGACGGCCCTCGGTAAGGGAGCGGTGGGGCGGGGGAAAAGCGGCACAATGAAAAAAAGAAACAGGAAGCCTTCTCCCTGTGGGGAAGAAAAAAAAAGGTGGACGGAGGAGAAGGCCTGAGGTGGCGGGATCTGCCTCTGACGGAGGGAAATGGAGGGCGGAGTAGCACAAAGGAAAGGCTGTGGGTCTCTGGGAGGTGGGTATTACTGTGGCGAAGATGGAGGAGGGAGCCCTGGACAGAGCTGGTGGCTGGGTGGTGGCAGCCGAAGTCTGCTTTGGGGTGCAGGCCTGATTTGGCCAGGGTAGAGAAGGGAGGGAGGAATGTGATTTTAGGTGAAAGGAAGGGAAGAGTGAGCAAAGCTGGATTGAGTTGCTACGCGTGTAATTACTTTGTGTGATTGGGCCCCTCTGTGGCCTAAATGAATTATTTTGATTTTATGAACTTAGTAAAGCAGGTACTCCTTCTCTTGCACTTTTTGTACATAGCTCGCCGAATGACCAACCAGCAGAACTACTTTTAGAGCTGAAAGTGATATTAAGTAGCTTTTCAGAGAGAGACAATGTTTTGATCTACCTTAGTAAGAATTTTTCGGGGAAATGACAGGTTTGACATTAGAAAAACAACCACAGGTAGCTTTTGTAGTATACATTGAACCTTTTAAAATAACCCGTCCTTTATTTGTAAGACAAAATAATTTGGTCTAAAATTTCAAAGCCGGCCTTGATACATAGGCAGGACAATAATTAGGTCTTTTCTTCCCCAGAATTGGTCTTAAAATGAGTTACTGGTTTCCTTGGCATACTGTATTTTAGCACAGTAACTTACTAAGGTACTCATTATTTTTCGTCATTTTTGAGTATCTATAAACAGACAATTTTTTTCCTCAGTCTTTCCTCCTTTATAAAGTCAACGTTTTGTAAATGGGCAAGTCTCTAAGTTCCTCAGTGTTGTCAAATACCTTACCACCTTATTTCAGTGGTAACATTCTTGATGCTTTGGGGGTGGGAAGACTTTATTGTTAATTGATGTTTTCTTACTAACACTATTTTTCAGATGGGACACCCTGGCATGCATTATCCACCCATGGGAATGCACCCTATGGGTCAAAGAGGAAATATGCAACCTGTACCTCATGGAATGATGCAGCAAATGATGCCCCCTATGGGAGGTCCTCCAATGGGACAAGTAAGACAGTTTTAAAAATTATATTTGCTTTGTAGCAGTACTGTGATAAATAATTTAAAGCATGGATAAGTGTTAGTAAATGAGTCTAAGATTCATATTTCCCCAAAAACATATTCAAAGGTTTCAAGTGAAACGAAATGTCGAATTCTGTCCGTAACCAGAGTTTTCACCGTATTGAGGCTGTCGTCCACATAAAAATGCTCATCATTTCCATTTTGAAAAAATACATTTGAATAGCAGTTTTTTGGTAGCTTAAAGGTTATGTTTTTAGTTGACTGATTGGATCTTTTCAGGCAAGTCAATTTTGTCGTATGCCCTAGCTGCAAATCTAGAAACTTTCTGCTCATTTCACCATGTCTTTTGTGGGTTACCCAACCGAGGTAAATGTATATAAGAATAGGAAAACCTACATCAATAGCTTTGTTTAGGTGTTTGCCTTAGAATTTGAGTGTTATGCATTTTTTGATACCAGAACTTCTTGCATTTTCCTGTTCCACATTGCTAATTTTCTGTAGGACATTTTTATTTTGAATTAAGAAAATACTTGTTGATTTTCTTCACTCCTACTGATGAACTGTCCCTTCTCTCTCTAGTATAAGTTGTAAATAGGAGTGATTTGTATCAAAAAGCTTCTTCAGTGCTAACTCATTGACCCTGTAGTGTTCTAATCAGGGAGAGTAACTAAATTCAGTTATTGTGACTGATATTTATACTTTAAGTCTGTTAGATGCTATGTGAAATATAAGTAGCTGGTTTCTCTCCATAAGAGTCTTGATATTGATATATTATCAGAAATCTAGACTGTAATATCACATGGAGGCAATCAAGGGTGCTGAATATGATATTTCTCTAGTTAGTTTTGTTTAGTTTGATAATTGTTAAAAGATCATTGTTCATAGTGAAATTGCATAGCAGCCAGGAAGGAAAAAGAGTCCATTTTTTTTTTATTATTATCATTTTAAATTAAGAATAGAAAGGTTTATAACATACTTTTCTTCTGTGTAATTTTTCTATAGTTAAACCAGTAAGCGGTTTAAAATTCTTTATTCAGAAGTATCTGGCCCAAGAGACTGGCTCTTTGCCTGTAGCATCTCTTTAAATAACTGAGCCATTGGCCTTCTGATCTAGGAACAACATAAGTTTCAAAATTCTCTTGGTGGTGGAAAAGCAACTCTGTGATCCTTCTTCTGTTCCTTACAGTCTCCCAAGCAGCAAGGAGCTCTTGGTTTCTTGATAGAGCTGCTCTAACTAGATATTGAGCTTTTAAAAAATATTTATTCTTTAAATGCTCTGGTTCTTATTTAAAATTAGTTTCTTTCCACAGAAAGATAAAATAAAACAATTTGCTACTGCCAGATGCTTCTCTCTTTTCTGGGGCCTTCTGTTTCCATTGGGCCAATCAAGGTAAGTTATGCAAGGGATTGACCTGCTTTTACCCTTGCTATGGTGCTATGGCACTATTTTTCAAAACCAAGACACTAGTTAGTCATTTTTTAATTAAATGCAAAGACTTTACCTTTTCATAATTGTTTTGGTTTGTCTTAGTATGCTGTCAGCTGGTTGCAGTTTACCTTAAGGCCTTTCTGGTTTAGATGCTGAAGTGACCACTATCTTTTGGGGTTTATTTCCCAGTTAATTACATATCCTTTCAGACATTGGACAGTTGTGCTCTGTGGTTTTTCCCACATTCTCTTCCAAAAGCCACCATGTCATGTGCTTGCGCATGTCATTTGATTGCTCAAATTTTGAGGAGTCCATCTCTCTACTGACTCCTGTAAATATAACAAGTGGCTGTCTCAGGAATCTTCAACTCTAATCCAAAGAGAGAATCTCATTCCATTACTTGCCATAGATACTTATAGATGCTACTATTTTTATTGATGTCTTTAGAATTTAAAAATGGAGCCCTGGATCTTGGTACAGCCAATTCTTGGTTATCAATGGTAACAGGAGACAGAGACAGCATGAATGATTAATCCATGGATGATTCAAAAACTCCATTTAAACCCACACACTGTTAATCCACCAAAATATTACTAATACATAGCAAAATTATTTCACTTTTCATCTTCTTTCATTTCACTTGCCCATCCTCTGTAGAGGTATTCATGAGCGGTGAAATGACTGGAAGTAAAAAGAAGCAAAAGCAAAGGACCTATATCCATCAGAGTGCCAAAGTTGTGGGGGCAGGGTTTCTATCATATAGTTTAACCATTTCTGCAGTTGGATTAATAAAGTTTTGTCTTTGGGACTTAGAATTTGGGGAGTCTAGCTATGTGATGGCTGATCTTCATATTTCATCCTAGGGTTGATCCGTGGGGTATGTGAAAAGCTAAAGTTGGTGGCAGTCTTACATGTTCAATACAAGTTGTGCAGTTCTTGACACTCAGCCAGCAAATGCAGCAAATGTGATTGATTTATGAAGTAAACTTCTTAAACTTTTTTTCTTATTTGCAAAATACTTCCTTAAAATTGGTTTAGAGAAAATCTAGAGATTTTCACTGCAACTTCATTCCTAATTCACATCAAAAAAAGGTAGGAGGGGACTTGGCTTCATATGTTATACTTTAGAACATCAGTCCTTGCCCTTCATAATACCCATGAACCAAATTAAATGGGCTCAGTTATCTTATCTGCTCCTAGATAATAAATTGAAAAACATTGAGCTAGTCTGTTTTTGGCTCTTTCATGTTTGCTGTTGTCATTTCTCATGTCCACTCACTGCTTCTTCCTACTCCCAAACTAACATAGCTGTATGGTTGGTTACAGTAAATTGTGTTTCCAAATTCACAGAATCAGTTTTAGAGCCTGGAAGGAATTCATAAAGCATCCAAGTTTTGTGAACTATGTGCTACTCACAGAGTGTTCTGAGGACCACTAATTTGAAATGTACTAGATTTGAGAAGGAATAGCTAAAGACCCTGTTCTGTGCCTGTTCAAATTATATTGGAATAAAACTTCACAGACTTTAATGTGGTTGAATTACCTAGGCTATCTTGCTCCATGCCCTTTGTTAGTAATTCTTTGTATTTTTGTTAATAATTCTTTGTCTTTAGAATGTATTTATCTTGCTCTTTGCCTCAGGAATAATATTTATAAACCAGACATTTTTAAAGTTCCTATTTTTCTGCCGTACTCACAGCTTTTTCACTTATACTTTAGGAAGCTGTGTGACCTTTGGCAAGTCATTTAACCTCTCCTCCCTTGCTTTCTTTAATCTGTAAAATGGGTTCAGAGTATGTGATATTTCCTATCTCTTAAGATTTTGATTTTCAAATATGGTGTCAGAGTAATTTATAAAAGAATTTTTATGACATAGTATGGAAGGGAAGGAAGAAAAAAGTAGTTGGAATTTTATTAATAATAGATTTTTGGCCTTGATTATAACCTTTTGGAAATGAAAGTATATTTGTATTTCAAAAATATCCATCAATTTCCTTCTCTTAGAAGGGAAGCTACAGTCCTATCTTGAAACTCTAGTCTTCAGATTCTCAGTAAAGCTTTACTGGACTATTAAAATACCCTTCTAGTTGAACTCCATGCCTGTAGTTTTATTCCATTTTAGATTAGTTTATGCTAATCTGATGCTAGATTAGCCTTCTTTAAAGTGCTGCTTTCATTGAGTAACTACTCTAGTCTTCCCCCAGTAATTCTCATGTATGTCTATGATAAAAACCAAACTTTTAAACTTCTAAGATCTTTAACATTTTGATTTCAAACTCTATCTAACATTATCTCTTAAAAATAGCTGCCCAACTCAAACCACTATCTCTAACCCAGCTTTGGTCTACTCTGGACTAACCCTTAAGTTTTTATAGAATACTCTCCTTTTTCTTTTTCTCCCTGCTCTCCCAACAGACAGCTGGAATGCCTCTGCCTCTTTAAAACACACAACTCAACTTTATCTCCTCTAAGAGGCCATCCATGACTGTCCTGTATTTGTGCCACTATTTTGACTTTTAATGCAGTTTCTTATATAATTTATGTTTACACATTTTATTATTTTATCTCTGCAACTTGATTATAAAGTCTTGGAAGGTAGACAGTAAATTAGAAAGAATACTAAATTTTGAGTCGGCAATGAATTTGAAACCCAGCTCTGCTATTTAGTGTGTTACTTGGACAAATCATGTGATGTTGGTTTCCTCCTCTGTAAAATGAAGGGATGTTGGGCTGGATGGTCTCGGATCCCTTCAGCTCTAAATCTGTGATCCTATGACTTAACAATTTTGTCACCCTTATCCTTCTCAGTGCTTTGAGTATAGTAGATGCTCAAATATTTTTAAATAAATGAGTGCAGTACACTTTCTTTCAAAGAAGATACAATGCAGGTGGTTATTCTTAGCTAGGACATATGCAGCTTACTTCAAATGTCCTAGTATCTTAGGTTCATAAGATGATTTAAACTACTTGGGGGAGATACTTGGAGAATTCTGTTCACATTAGTTTTAATATTGAAGTATCCACAAAATCAAATGTCATTGAACTTCAACATTACCTGGTAGTAAAGAGTGGCATTAGTTATTCAGCCTGTGTATGCAAGGTATTTAAATGGAGAATAGGTTGTGTTGATAATACACTCATCATTTAATAGATTGGTTGTCTTAATAGGGGTGTAAATAATTTAGATTAAATGTAGATGTTCACAGCCTTAATGGTCCAACCACATCCATGGGAACAGAGGATACCAGCAAAAACGCATGAGTTAGAAAAGAATTATCTTAGTCTAATTTTCATTATGAACTACTCCCCAGACACAATAAATTCTGTCACTATCACACACATTTTTATTACCAGTCAGAAGATGTATTCATTTTCATTTTCTTCATTTTGGGTGCTTAATAAAATCAGAATCCAATTAGCCAATGCCCTCTTTTACCTGCAATTTTTTTACCCCTGTACAAGGTTCATATAGAAGGGATGGTCGGGAAAAGTAGATTGGGGCCAGAACTTGGAAACCCATGAATTCTAAGCTAAAGGGATTAGACTGTTCTGTGGGTCAGAGTAGGAGATGCGTTTTGAACTGGAAATTGTCACCATAGAAGCTGTTTTTAAGAAAATTGCTCTTTCAGCCCTGTGTTAACAAATATATTTGAAAAAGAAGGGTAGAGGCACGCTTGTGGTAGTAGGGATGGGAAAGATGAATATAGAAACAGTAAGAATTACAGATGTATACATAACTGTCTATACGGGCATATTGTTATAAAAATGTGTATGTGTGCTTACTGGAAAAGAGAGTATCCAAGCAGGGAGGAAAAAGAATTGGATTTGGTAAGTAGAGGAGAGCAGAAATGGAGACAGGCCAAAAGGGCTGACAGATAAAAATGTTAATATAGAAAACAAAATAGACATTTGTTACTCATTGTGGATGGTGGGGGGGATGGTGAAGGGAACTTGTCACTAATGGTGCAACCTGTCACATCTGAAACTAGTCAGTCATTTTATAGATGTTAAGATTTTGTGAACACTTTTCACACCTGAGACTGACCCACTGTTTCTCACATCCAAGTGATCTTTTATACTTTGTCAGATTTTGATGGATAGTATTGTGAATAAGTTAAAAAACTCTAAGCCAGAAGCTGTTACTGCTCCTTTTAATACCTCTCTTTTCCCATTCTCCCTTTCAGACTTCACTGTGTCGTTAAATGTATTGATTACTGAGGTGGCAGCTAAGATATTTCTTTCTGTTTGACTGAGGATAATGAATTCTATGTTTGGAACTACCTTTATCCTGGTGTCTATACTAGACTCCTTCTTGAGTGAAACATCTTTCCATTCTTGGTTCAAGCTATTTATTCTTTGTGGACAAAAAGTATTGGGGTCGGTAAAGACAAAGACTTGCGGTAATGGGTTTAAAACTTGTGGGCTTGCTTCTGCTGATTTTTGACAATTGTGTATAAGTAGACTTGTATCTGTCTCAAATTTGAATACTACACCTAATCACATGGAAAAGGATTAAAGCATTAGCACAAACGAATCCAGTGGAGTCAGAAGAGAATTTTTCTTTATCTTGATCTTTGATCCTCTTTATTTTTAGCATTTGTGGCTGGTTTCATATTAAAATTTAACAAATGTTATGTTCTACACTTCTTGTTTCTGTTTGTATTACATACTTTCTTTTAGCCTATGAGAATAAACATTAAGTGACAGTTTGCACATTTGGCTTATGTGTGTATTGAGCTAACCAGAGAAATATGTTGCTTTTTTGTGAATTTTAGTCTTTATTTTGGTGAACAGAGATACAATACAAAGGACAGTGATCATCTTCTTGAAGATAACAATGTCCTTATTTCCAATAAGAAGTAGTAGGTTCCTTTTGGACTTCTGATTTAGGAATTTATAACGTTCTGTTAGAATGTTGCGCTGTAATATTGCAGTTAAATGTGCATACTGCTGTAATTTGCACCGTTCATTTGATTTCACAAGTTTATTTTCTAAATTTTTCATCTCGTGGGATCACATCTAAAAATCTTTGTCCCTCCACTTTGATACTTCTTAAGAAAGCAAGACATTCTTTGCTTAAATATTACTAATGTATTTGATGTAGCCCCTTGATAGAAATTCTTGATATACGTTTTGGTTTTTTTTGTTTTTTGCTTTTGGAGTACTCTTAGTGATTGAGGGGTAGCCAAGTCTCATTGTCTACTAATTACATTTTCATGACTAATGAGATGTATGCTGTGACTTTTTTTAACTGTTTACTGTTTCCCTTATTTCTTATAAGAGAGAAGTACCTAATAGGAATAAGTAGGCAAAGTATGAGGTAGTAGAAGGGGACAGGACTTGGTATTATTACTACAGGCTAGGAAAAGAAGAAAGCCATAGCTCTATATCTAGATTTTTCTGGTTACATTAGGTAGGAGTTTGAGTTTATGCTATCAAACTGACATGTCATAAATTTCTTCAACTTTACCTCAGGTCATGAACCTTCAGCTTGAGAAATAGCATGGTAGTCTAATTTTTGTATTATAACAGTATCATAGTGGCAAGATTACATTTTTTTTTATAAGTAAATACTAGTGTATTTATATTAGTGTATTTCATGTAAGTGCTTTATATAAATACTCTTGGTCCTACTTTTCATGGAAGTAACATGGCATATTGAATAGAGAATTACCACAAATACCTTTATTGAACGTGTACCTCTGACACATAAGAGCTATGTGACCCTGGCAAGTGATTTAATCTTTCAGTGTGCTATGTAACTTTTGAAATCTGAGTTACTGGCTAATCTGCATAGATAAAGAGTTTCCTCATATGGAAATTCCTTTATCAATGAAATCATAGTTCCAGTTCTTACCCTATTCTTCTCTAAACCTTGTTTTGGAATGGAATTGACCTTGACTGCTGAAAGATTATGCCAAGTATAAGCTCTGATAGATTGTGTTGTGGTGCAGAGGCAGACTGTTTTCTAAGAGTCTGTCTACCTATATAACCACTTTGTCATCACAGAGCCCATTAGATAAAAAAAATGCAAAAAGACCAGCAAGTAGGCATAGTCCTAAGGAAACTAAATCACATCAATCTTAACGTTCTCTCTGTATATGAAAGCAGAAAACAAAGGGAAATTGAATCTAAGTGAAAGGATAGCTTATAGAGTCACTTGTAAAGGTTGTAAGTAAAGGAATTTGCAATATCTTGGATTCAAAGGTGGCAAGAAATAGCATTTGATGGGACTTATGGTTAATCTTGTATTACAGTATTCATGAGAAGCAATTTCAAAAAGACCACTGTAAATATTACTGTATCTAGTGTACCAAGATCTCCTACAGAGGATGAGGAAGTATGAAATTCTACAAGAACTCAGTAGCATTCTCCAAATTAAAACAGCATGTACTTTATCAGTAATCCTAATGCAAAGATGGATCAGAGGAAAGCAAAAAATTTTGGAAAGCATGCATCAAGAAAAGAAAGGTGAGAGGCCATTAAAAACTTACATACTATACAGAAACTTTCTTTGAGAAGAATTGGGAGGTATCTGATAACAAGTGCCAAGCAACATCATAAAAAGTTAGATTGAGTAAAGGGATAGTAAGTGGACCCATTTGTTAGAATAGGGAATTCCAAGGTAAGGAAACTACCAGTGTCACCTCGTGTTTTTTGCAACTTAGCATCTTAGTTGTCTAGAGATCCAAGAAGTTAAAATGAGTTTTTCTAAGATTCACAAAGCCAGTACATCAAGCAGGCCTTGAACCCAGGTCTTTTGGCTTAGAAGATAACCATTACCCTTTAAAATAGATTATTTGAACAGATTGGAAATGATCTATCACCATGGAAGGAATTAATCAACTTTGTTCAGTTTAGATCAAATATCAAAAATGAAAACCACATTACAAGAAAAATAGAAATGAGATATGGCATATACATTTGGAACAACCCCAACCTAACCCATTTTAACTTGCTGATATTGCAAATAAAGGGTAACCAAGCAAATACTATTTTTCTAAGGTAGTATAACCAACCTAAATCAATCCCCCTGGTGGACATCATAAGGATCTGAAAACTGCCTCATCTAACCAAACTTGGCTTCCTTGTAAGTGAACATTATTAGCCAAGGGCAGCACCAGTTTAGATAGGTTATGGAGGAGAATCGTAGAAAATTATGATGAAATCATACAAAGAGAGAAACATCGAAGGAAATTTTTTATAAAATTTAAAGAGCTTGGCAAGAATTTCTGCTTAACAGAATCAACCCCGGGACATTTAAGAATCAAACTGGGAGGTGGAGAAGAAAGATGAAAAAAGAAAAGATTAACAACATTTTTTAGGGCAGTGATCATCTTAATCATCAGTGATATTTTAGTATTACTTTGCACTCTTAAATGTCATAATCCCCAGTATGCCAGATGAGGAAGGAGAAATGGCAAAAAAGAAAAATAATAATGGAAAGAACACCTAGACCATTCCAGATATCCAAGGAAGAGGTTCATACTGGAGATGCAACGATTTTGAGGACATTGAGGGATCAATTTTTAACATATGTGAGAGAATGAAGTATAGTAAACCTTGGGAAAATTATGTACTTTATTATCAGAAGAAAGCAAGAGAGAAAATATCAATAACTTAACCTGTGAACCTATATTACCATCTCTACAGAACTTTTCTGAGCATAATCTGTAAATGAGTGTGCCAGACTTAACCTGAGTTCTAATGCTGACATGGACATTTAGTTGCAGGGTGATCCTGAGCAAGTTATTTAATGACTTGGTACCTCAGTTTCCTCATTTTTAAAATGAAGGGGTCAGATTCAGTAGCCTCCAAGGTCCTTTCCATCTCTAAATCTATAATCCTGTGATCTAAACAGTTGATAAGTATCCTTGAGAAAAGTATTAGAAGAGAAAAGGTGTAGTATTTTACAAACAGTATTCTACAGTACTATAAAAATGCATTTGATTAAGAATAAAATACTGCCTTAAAGACCTCTCCTACAAGTTTTTCCTTATACACATGTTAAAATCATAAAATTTACTTAAAAGATTTTTTTCATATTCTATAGAATATTCATTTCAAGCAAGGCATAAAATAGGAAGACATAGTTGCTGAAAGTGTTTACCATATCATGGAGAATTTATGGTACTATTCAAATGGAAGAGGGTTTGCTATAAAATAAAAGATTGTTCTAGGTTTTGATATGAATTTCAAAGGTTGAATAGTTGATCAGGACCTTTTGCTCATTATCAAGTATTTAGTAACAGAGACCCTCCAAATGCATAAATATATGATAATTACCTCTGTGTCACTAAGAGATAAAAACGAGACCTAGTAACATCTCATATGTTGCACTGAAATTTCTACTTTTCAGATAATGGGCATGCTCCTGAGCCTATAGATTCTGCTTTCCTTTTCTTTTACGCTTATATCTAAGCATTAGTATTCTATAGGGTCAAATGACAATTCCTCTGTTGCAATGCAGTTTGAAGCTTGATTGCTCTTGTTTATAAAAAGAATTCAATGGTATCACTATCAGCCCCACCTCCATGCCCACTCCCTTGCTCTTCTGGTGGTGGAAAATTTAAAAGTGCTAACTGGGCAAGGTGGCTTAGCTCACGGACAGTCTTTTTCATACTAATAATAATTGGTCATTGAAACTACTTGGCACATAATTCAAAACTTTCAGTGATCTTAGATGTAAGTACTACTTCTCATAATTAGCCTAAGGATAATATACAGTTGGTACCATTAGGAATTGGCTATCTCTGGATAGGGAGTCTGTTTTGCTTGGATAAATAATAAGCATCCTGGGAATGACCTTGATAGAAGCAACTACTGTTGTTGGTTATCTTAAAGGAGGCCTTTTGTAAAAGTTACGAGAAGAGGGGGAACTTGTTCAACTTTTGACATTCAAATTTATGAGATTACAAGTAACTTTCCTGAATGAACACTTACTAACTTTTGCTATGCCACTGAAAAGGATTACAGTATACTATACTTAACACAAATAAAAGTATTTATTTTGTTTAGGAAAGGAACCTCTTTATATGTGGTTTGTTTATGAAGTTTTAGTGGTTGATGAATAATAACAATGAAAATTAGTATTTACTGCCCTGACTTAGTTTAATACAGGGAATAAGGCTTTCAACTCTGAGGTGGGTAACCGGTGTCAAAATAAGACTGATAAATAAAGGGAAAAGCCTACCTTAAACAATGGTGAGATCCTACAGATGCCGCTGTTTGTGTTTGACATTGAACTATTTGTATCAAACCCTAGACCACTGCTGAGACATGAAATCCATGTTCCTACAGGAAAAGACATGGATGAAGAATGCCTGTGATCCAGAATATGCTATGCAGTTGAATGGGCAATCCATAGAGGTAGTCTCTTAGTAGATAACATACTTTGACCATGCCTTACAAATTGAAAAGGAGGAGGGAAGCTATTGCCTTTGTAAAACTGCAAAGTTTTGTTGATTTTGATTTGGTTTGGTTTTTAATAGGAGAGGATCTGTGATTTCATCATCACAGTGGGGTTTCTTATGAGGAGTTCTTTCTACCAGTGCAAATTTGGCATTTAGTTGCTCTGCACCTTGTCTTAAAGAGAGTTACCTGGTGAACTAAAAGATTGTGACTTGCAGAGGGTCATAATATATTTTAGAGAAGGAACTTAAACCTGTGCCTTCTTGATATGAGAGCCAACCCTCTTACCATTATACAGTGCCTCGCAAAAGTTACTGCCATGTCAAAGATACCAGTGAGTTGATCTGTGATCTGCAACATGGGGGAACACTTACATCGGTGATATTGCCAATCTGTTGGAAAACTGGAACTTAAAGTTTGAGAGCATTATCGTTTAAGCCTTACAACAGCCTTTTGAGTAGGTTCCACAGTTACTATTCCCATTTTACAGATGAGAAAACTGAGTGAAGCTCAGAGTTTAATTCACTTGCCCGTTATTATGTAGCTTATAAATGATGGAAGTGGGATTTGAGCCTACTGTATTCACTATGCCATATTGCTTTTGTCATGTTTTCTTAATTAATTGATATAACTACTTTCATATGGACATCTGTAAACTTTGATGTGAAAGGGATCTATTCAGAAAGTTTGGGAGCCACTTCACTTTACAGTGTTATGGGAGTTAGTTTTTACAGACTAGTAAACAGACATGTCACATTCAGGAGTTATCTGTTATTTCCCATCCAACCAATTTGCATCTTGGAATGTCAACTGAATATTATTGCAGTTGGGTTTCATAATACTATGGAATTTAGTTATAATTTATTAGTGACATTATTACAAAATGGCATTGGTATGTCTGTATCGTATTTCTTAGAATTTTCTTCATTCTTATAACTATAGTTCTCTTGATCTATTGAAAAGCATTTTATTCAGTAGGAAAAAATGCTCTCAAAGCTTTTCTCCAACGAGGTATTTCCTGTGTTATACAAGATTTCTTGAGAGAAGTAACAGTAGTTGAGGTAACTGTGACTGATTAATATTAAGCAAGACATTAAAACAGGGAGACATATTCACTGGGGGTGTCATGGAAGATGTCTAGGGATTGAATTGAAATGGAAGAGAGATTCCCTGCGTATAGTGAGGTGTCCTCCAGATGTTCTTCTTTACAGATGACATGCTGATGACATCAAACTGAAGAGCATTTTACAGAGCCTCATAAATGAGATCCGTGATTCCTTGAGTTTGGCATAACTAGCCATATAGGGAAAACTAAAAGCACATTGTTGACCCTTGTTAAGTGGTGCTTTAATTGAACTTACTGAAGAATACTCTATGTCCAGAATTTTGTATGTTGTTGGATGGACAACCCATAGAGTTCATCCATCAAGTAAGTATTCATCTGCAACAGTGTTACCAATGGAAATAAGCTGGACCAAGAATTGCATGGAAGGAAGAGCAAGCTGGATTGCCTCTGGAATGTTGTGCATTATTTTTAATGACTTGAAAACTTCAAGAAACAAAGGGTCATCTTTTAAACAATCATCTAGTGACTTGTGGAATAGTATTGTTCCTGAAGAATTTAAGTTGTAGGGTCACTCGAAGGCAGTAGAGAGGTGAATGGTGGGTTAAATAGGCTACAAGACATTAATATCCAGTGAAGAATTGCTCAGAAGTGGTGTAAAGGATGTCATTGGAGAGATGTACGACTGGAAAAGGCGTGCCATTCATTCGTGTAATGAGAGCAAAGTATAACCAAATATGTGTGCTCCATTGCTATCAATGGAAAGTTAGCAGTTTCTAGAGGAAGTCTTCCAGCTTATATGGGTGGGATTCTATAGCTGATTGCAGGAAGGTATGGACAAGTCGTACAGGATGAGGACATGTGGAGGGTTGTGATCTACAGTGTTGGAGGGAGTCCTCACATCGATCACAGATCCAGTTAAGTAAGTAAAGTTTTGTTTTGTTTTTTTTCCAAATACAAGCTGTTTCCCCAGCCTCGGTGTAAAAATCTGTCTTTTCTGAAAAATAACACTGATTATTGGCCACACTCATTTTAGATAAGGCATATTGGAAGTGGGAGGGTTGAGGAAGTAAAACCTGTGTTCAGAATGTGAGGTGCTATCACCTTAATGTGAATATTTCTTGTCACCAGACTGTTCAGTTTTACCTATATTGAGGGGGAAAGAGAATCTGAGAAACCCAAAGGTTAGTTTTCCCTATGTAATATATATGTAAGTTAAGGATCACTCATCATACAGTCATCTCTTTTCCTCTTCTGCTTTTGTGTTTCGAAAAGAATACATTTTTTCATTTTAAATGTCTTAATACTAATCATAACATGGAATCGTGTTACCTACTAGTTTTCATTATCCTTATATAGTTAGGTGTGCTTTTTGAGTTTGTTGGTTTTTATTCAAAAGGAGTAAAAGTAATTCCTTCAAAAGGAATAAAAGTAAAAATTTTTGAGTGTTGATTGTAAAAATACTTCCAACTTCAGGATTAATTATATCATTTAGCAAAGATGAAATGCTATTTCTCTTTGATGAGACAAGTTTGGTTGTGA
Organism: Potorous gilbertii; assembly: GCA_028658325.1. Lineage (NCBI taxonomy): Eukaryota > Metazoa > Chordata > Mammalia > Diprotodontia > Potoroidae > Potorous > Potorous gilbertii. Next base: position 173,590,164 of record CM053771.1, on the reverse strand, counting down.
ATGATTTCAAAGAGAATTTATTTGACTAATTATAAAATAGAATAGGATTGTGAAGTGATGATCACGTCAACACTGTCACTACTCTGATTACCCTATCTACTTTAAATTTTAATTATTTTCTACTGTACTTTTAAAGCCTCTTCTTAGAAAGCCTTTTGTAGAAAACACTTAAGAGACAGAAACACCTAAGAGAAGTTTCCTTCATTACTTCATTATCTATAGTGATGAATGCTTGTTGATATTTTTCCAGTAGACTCCCTAATTCTTAATTCCTCATCGTGTCATTGCAGTGAATCTTGTTCCTAATGTGTCGACAAGAAATTTAACCTCTGCCAGGTCCTATCAAGCCAAAAAGATTTTAGGGTATTTTAAAAACCAGCCTAGCTAAATTATGGGAGCTTTCATCATCATATTGACTCTCATTCTCCTCCTCTTAGTCATAGAGAAGGTACAGATCTGTATGTTTTTAATATCATTCTAAAAATTTAGCATTAAGAGCAAGTCATACAGCAGAAAATTGTCTTGAACTTTACAAATGGCTATGACAGGTGTTTTCTAACATACTATGTTGTGTTTTCTTGGTTCACATTTTTAAAAAAAATACTTAGATTATCGATAATATTGATCCAAGTGTCTCAACATCTAAATAAATTAATTTTACAAAATTTATAAGGAAATCCATAGTAGAACAAAGGAGCTATTTGCTATCATCATTATATGTGGATACATAACAATTTATTAATGATAACCTAGCTTTTGTGTTGTAGTATGAATTTTCTTATAAATGATAATAAAATAACTTCTCTGGATTTTTAGGTGTTAAGTCATTATTTTGTTTTAAACATGACTAATACACAGACTTGAATAAGTTATCCTTGCAGGAATTTTTTACTAAGTATATAAGTAATAGTACAGTAGTGTTTGTTTTTGTGGGTCATACAATCTGACAATGCAGTTTAAAGAATTTTTACTATATAAAGTTCAGTCAGTTTTATGAGTTTTACATACTATAATTTTATTTGGTCTTAAGCTTACTAATTGTGCATTTCTACTTTTTAAGAAAAATAATGTCCATGAAATTTGATTACATTAATCAGTAGAGAAGTCCTTTCTTTAAAAAAAAAAAAGGTTGCTGGTTTGCTATTTTTAGCATATTTCCCCTAGCTGAGATATTTCTTGGTTTGAATAATTGTCTTTTCCCAGGCTGTTCTGGTAGACTTAAGGAAATCCTTTAGGTTGGAAATGTTTTTTGCTTAGAACAGAAATGTCAGAAATTCCCAAGTGCCTACCAAATACGATGTAATTGGGAGATATGTAACAAATAAAAATTAAGTAAAATGGAGATAATGTTAATTTGTGGTTTTCTGACTCATTATATAGCCTGCAGAGAATTAATTCATTTCTCGTTGAGTTTGACACTGTTGACTTAGACAGTTAACAGTGATTCTTAAATGGTAAATTATGATGCAGATCCTACTTTGTAATTAATATTAATGATGCTCTGCATAAGTTGAAAATGCTCATTTGGTTGATATAATTTAAGTCTTTCAAATTAAGAAAAAAAATTGTAATCCTGCAAACGTTTTAAACCAACATTTTCCACCTAAGAAGTGATAGGCAGTAAGGGGTGAAATTGATGTTATTTTCTGTTTGCCCAGCACAAGTTACTCATTTGGTAGCAAGCAGGTAAACAACATTACTTGAATATGATGAAAAACCCCCTAAAAAGGGTGAGCAGTCAAGAAATTTGGAAGAATTGTTACAGGTTAAATTCCATTTCATCAGATTGAGGGATAATCCATATTTCTCTATTATAATGAATTACTGTTGTATCCAGTGTTGATTATGAAGGATAGCTTGTTGATTTGAAGGTTTTTTTCCTTGTTTTACTTAGACCTTGTATTTTTTCATGTAGTGTAATCTGTGTTCATTTCTTATTCTCACAGAATGCCTGATTAAGGTGGTATTCATTTTAAGAGTATTGCCCCCATAATTAATTGAATACACCCGCAATTTGGGATATGTTAGGCTACTTTGAGGAGTCTTAACCTGTTCTTCCTCGAAATTTCTGTGATGTATCTTGTTGAAAAGTGTAAACTCCTATCTAAAATTTTGCTTTAGAACTTCTGAAATTTTTTGGTATGTCATCAGCTCTTACTTACCTAAACCTCCTTTTAGTCCTAAGCTAGTTTTTGATTCTAATTTTTTTTACCTCCAGAATGTTCAATTGCTATTCATTTAGGGAATTTCAGCTTTGTTCTTTTAGCCTAAGTACTCTTAGTTCTAATCTTCTTTCTCTTCCCTCTCTTCCCCCAGATCCTTGGGAAGGACAACTAAAATCTATAAAAGTTCAAGTTGTTTGGTTTGGGGGGGGTTAAGTGGGGATAGGTAATTCACATAACTATACTACCTAACATTCTATTTTGCAGTTATATTTCCTAGTTACATCCTTCTTTTAGCCTGGATAATTAAAGAGTTGCCTGTGCTTCCAAATGTATTCAGACCTACTAAATGGGGTGGGGGGGAGCAATATTTCCTTGACCACATCTTCCTGATTAAAAGTTACTGGTCTTAGTTTTTCAGTGATTGACAGAAATTTTTCAAGATAAGTATTACTGCTTTATGTAATCATTTTTAACAGAAATGTATGCCTTTTAAGAATACTTTCTCTTCTGTTATTTATTCATCCCATCGTTTCATAGAACGAATGATTTATTTCATCTTTTCCTTTCAGATAAAATAAACTGACACGAACAGGGTTTGGAATTCAGTTTGTAGAGGTTATCCTGATTACTGAGCTTTTCTCGGTCAAAGGGGCTTTCCTCTTCCTTGAATATTAGCCTGTTAACTATCACTAAGATTTACCATTTCATTTCTTACTTTTTTCTGTTTACTTGAAACTATTTAAGTGAGTGCTTTAGATTATGATTTGTTTTTACTTACTACTATATTTAATTGAATATCTTCTCTCCTCCCCTCATGTCCCATATTTTCACATCTGCAATATAGGGAAGGATGTCATAATTATGCTAGTTTATCTGGGACATTGTCTCCTGCTACCCTTGACTACCGTTATTAATCTTTGCAATTTTTGCTCATATTTACTACAATACAGTAACTCACCAATAATTATACTGGAATTAGTTGCAAATTTAAGGTAACATTTCTTCCTCAAGTATTTCCTTGACCCTTAGAACAAAAATCTAATTAACAAATAGGTTTACTGGAGGGCTGGGTGAAGAAGACTGTAGGAAGGAAGGGGTTGGTGATTTGCTAGTGATTTAAAACTGGTATTTACATTTAAGATTTTCCTTTTTTTCAAGTTTCTCTTTTGGGGTTTTCATTGCAATGGAAAGAAGAACAAACCTGCTGCTTAAACACTTTTAAAATGAGGATAATGGGGGTGTTGTATTAAAATTTAATGGGAGAAACATTTTCTTTTTTTGGCTCTTTTCTTAAAATGTTGGGAGGGGAAGGGAAACAAATAAATGAGTAAAATTTTCCTGATTAATAAAAATAATTCAGAAACACTTGGTTTAGGGAAATGTATTTACATAGACCGTATACATGGTATAAATAGGAAAATAGTTTGCAGAGGAGTTTAACTTTTTAATAAATATTTAAGCTGAATCCTAGATTATTTTTGTTAAACTTTTTTATTATTATTTTTTATTTTATTAGTTTTATGATAGATAACCTTCAAATTTTAGTGTTATTTTAGTACTTCTGTACAGTTTAATAATTCCTCATTACTTTTATTCTAGATGCCTGGAATGATGTCTTCAGTCATGCCTGGGATGATGATGACTCATATGTCTCAGGCTAGCATACAGCCTGCTCTACCGGTAATCTTTTGAAAGTTTATTTGATTTGGTATTTTTAAAAAGAAGTTTGTTTCAGAAAATGTATTTTAGAGTGCATGTTTTTAGATATGTACTCTAAAAACAAGTTTAATTTAGCTTTTTTGGTCATTTTAGAACATCTTATTAACCTTTGAAAAAAGTTTGAATTATAGTGTGGCATGAGAGTTACAGTGAATATATTTAATAGATATTAAAGTTTCCACTTATATTGAGACTAAATTGTATTTCTTGAGCTTTTTCTTATAGAGTGCTCACATAACTCAAATCGCTGTAGTGAAATAAGTCATTTAGGTTCCCTCCTGACACTATTTTATTCAGGAATGTCATCTCTACCATTGAAGATAGAATACATCATTATTGCATTGAGGCATGAAAATCTGTTTTTCATTAATAACAGATTTTATTCTTTTGTAAATTGTCAGTATGATCAAATGGACCGGACTTGAAATCAAAGTGTGAGTTGTAAAGCTGATTGCCATGTTTGAACTCCTTTTCTATAAATTAGCTGAGAAAAACATGTCTTCCTCTTTGTAAAAGATTTTCAACAGGTTGGAGGAGGATATAGAATTACAATTAATGTAAACAGGAAAAAGTGGTGATGTTAATCATATGTATCACAACCGTATAAAAGGGATATCTTAATAATTACCTTTTGAGGTTAGATGAGTTTTATGGAAGAGGAAAGTAAAGTTCAGAAGTATTAAGTGAGTTCACCTAAGTTACATTATCTTTTCTCAGAAACTGTGGTAACTAACTATATTACTGAAAATTAAAATTTTATCGACATGAGATCACTTAGGAAGGAAGGAAAGAAATGAGCATTTTCTAAGCACCTGCTGTGTGCCAAGCACTATACAGATAACCTCATTTCATCCTCACAGCAACCTCGGGAGTAGGTGCTGTTACAGGCAACTAGGTTACATGACACACTCATCTGAAGGTCGATTTGAAGTCATGGCTTCTTGGCTCCCATACCCAGCACTTCATCCATTATTTCATCTCACTGTCTGGCTTCTACAAGGGACCACAGAGGTTATCTAGTCCAGCATAAGAGAATATTGAAGGCTAAGGGAGTACATAGTTTGTTTAAGGTCACACAGTCAGTGTTATTCAGGATTGATTCTGAAACCTATACTTTCTGAAGGTAGCCTGTTGTTAGAAAGCCACAAACACATTTTGTTGAGTTTTTATTTATTTTGTTAAATATTTCCCAATTACATTTTAATTTGTATGATGCTGTAGCCCAAATTTTGATATTACACTCCACCACACTAGAGTCAAATTACTTTACCCTTTTTGTTCTCTGTAACATTGACTGTTGGTCAACAGGTATAACTGTTTGGACAGATATTTATTTCAAAATGTAATTAATGGTTTTTATGAAATAAAGAACTTTTAAAAAATGTTTACATTTCCCCCAAGTCAACCTCTTAAAAAATTTTACAGGCCTAGATAAGTAAAATACTTACCCTGAAAAATACAGTAATTTTCAAATTAAAATGTTTGTATTTATACTATGTATATTGATGTCAAAGAGTTGTAGTTTTTGAGTTGTATGATTTGGTGGCATTTTTATAGAGATTACCTTGGAAACTTCTATGCAGTCAGAGCCAATCCAGTGTTCTTGTTAGGAATTCATAAAGTGAAATAAAATACTTTGCTTTATCAATTTTATTTTTTATTCTTACAGCCAGGAGTAAACAATATGGATGTAGCAGTAGGTATGTAATATCTGTTTATTAATGGGAAAAAATGTAATTTACAAGATTCTTGACCCAATCTAATAAGTGTTTTTTTTTAAAGGAGTAAGTTCCTTTAATATTTTTAGTAAATGAAGGAAATTATATCACTTGTCACAAAATTTTTTTACAGTGACTATTAACAGAAGATACTGTGTTAAGTAAATAGGTAATTTTTAGTGTTAAATGTTTATGTTAGTGTATTTTGTTTTGGGACTTGGAAAAAAGTAGTGAGAATCCTTTTATTGGTGGACTTTAAATTATTTTGTCAGAAGTTAAAATGCTGTATTAAATGGGTTCTGTTTATTGTCATTAGAGTAGATGGTGGAGTCTGTGGAATAAAATTAGCAATAACATTTCATCTAAAGGATAAAGTATTTATTCTGATAAATGTTTTTTTAAGATTGACTTTTGCAAGAATTTTGAGATAAAGGCATACATCTGTAGTTAAGGATGTCTTTGTACAAATTCATTATTTTTATAAACTTTTCATTTCATTAAAACCTAAGGAGGGAATTGAAGGTGGGAGAGGAATATGTAATGAATTAAAAGGGCAGAGTGGACATCAGTGCATATTGTACTGAATGAGTAGTACTCCTGCCACTTGATAATGAATGCAGTGTGGAAGTAAGGTAGCTTCTGGACATTCTTGATCATCTGTGAAAATGAGAAACCAGGATGGCATTGGTAATTGAAACTCCCAAATCTCATTTTATTCAACAGTTTCAACCTCTTCCTTTTATAAAAATTTATAAAAATTCTTTTAAAATAAAAGTCCGGTATCTCCCACTGCATCCTGGATCATTTCAAGTCACGCAGATGGCTCCAGAATAGAGTGAGGCTGGTGACTTTGCACAGCTTTGCCTCACTTAAATGCAATTCACTCATATGTCATGGCATCACCTTCCTGATGTCATGGTCCTCTGAGAATAAAGGATAAACACCAACAAATAGCAGTGTTTAACTGCTGTGCTTTTATAGTTCTCTTTCTTCTTGTCATTGTATCTACCATTAGTAGCAGAGCAATGTCCCTGCCCTTTTTAGCTTTTAATCTATCGTAACCTATAGAAAGTAAACTTATTTGCACACAGTTAATAATTCTGAATCATTAGACCCAAGGTGAGGTGTCTCTAATAATATAATAACTTACAGTTAAAAATACTGTAGTTTACAAAGCAATTTCCTCCCACTGACATTATGAGGTTAACCTCCGTTCAGGAAGCTGAGGTTTAAAGTGGTTGACTTGACTATGGTCACACAGCTTGTAAATTGCAGAGCTGGGACTAAGCTTAGATCTGATGGTTCCAGGTCCAGTACTCTTTCCACTATGCCATGCTGCCTCTACTGTGAAATAAATTTGCATGGGTGATTTAAATTACTTAGAAACCTTTACTTTGTTGTGTTCTGGATAAGTGAAGTGGTACTTTTACTTTCTTGTCAGTTGTTCGGTCATATTTTGGAGAGCTACAAATCAGCCAAAGGTGGACAGTCTTAGAAAGAAGCAAAGAGTTTTAAACAATAATTGTCAAAATATGGTTCAGTGTTCAAGGGTAGTTAATGGAAAAGTTTTCGAGTGAATTGAAGACTGAAGTTTCAGAGAGTCATTAGTCGCTGGAAATCCTTAAACTACGTGGTTTTATTTTGGAAAGAGAGAGGAAATGAAAAGAAAAGTTGTATGTGAGTTACCGTATTGGGGGAGGAGAGGACAAATTGAAAGGAAAAAAATAACTTTAAATAATGACAGGTAATATTTTAAAAATGATTTTGACCAATTATAAGAAGTTGAATTTAGGGATGGTCTCTGGCTTGTGCATGATTTTATTTATATCAATAATGCTTTTGATCTTTATGGATGTTAATTGTTTAAGAAAACTATTTTAATCACTTGATAAATATCCATTTTTTGTTTTTTAGGTGCAACATCTGGCACACAAGTAAGTAACTATCTAAGGCTTTGGGATTTATTTAAACTAGATGTGCCTAGATCATTTGATATTATTTTGTTTCACTACGTATTTCTTGTCCCTTTTTAGAAGACTAGCTTCTGCTTCTGAGATGTGACCCTTTGCTTCTTTCATTGATAATATGTTGATTTTTTTAGAGCCAAAGGTTTAAGAACCATTGAAAAACTGCAACTTTTAAGATATTTTTGTTAAACTTTAAGGTTGAGCTTGGTTAATGAGAAAAGAGTAGGTTGAATAATGGATATAGTTGTCATTTGAAGAATAGGAATCTTTTTATAATTGCTACCATTTATTTTAGTGCATATAAATTGGCCATTTAAGACTAAAATGGAGCCTTAGTAGAATTCTCCCTTCTTAGACTATAGGAATCTGCCTGAGATAATTTCTGTTTTTGTAATAAGTTATGAAATGTTCTTTAATATAGAAAAAAATCAGTCAGCCTATATACTGGGTTGATTTTATGCCCTAAAGAAGTGGTAGAGAGGCAGCATGGCATAGGGCATAGAGAGTCTGTCTTGGCATCATGAAGACCTGGGTTACACTGCCTCTGACACATACTAGATGTGAAACCGTTGGGTAAGTCACTTGATCATTTTGTGCCCCAGCTCTTTAAGACTTTTTAGAAAAGTTGCTGATCTGCAGTGCTGGAGGAAGTTTCTACACTGGGAGTTCCATATACCAATGAAGTCATATATACCAGTAATGGGGCTAGACAAAAATAAAATAGTATGTGATTGAGTTGATAGTTTTAGGAGATTGGGCTTGTCTTTGATTCTTTAGTCTCCAGCTTGACTTTGCTTCCTGTGTGCCTAGATTTTTTTCCTGGTCTTTGATGTTAACAAATTTTTTCTCTTTGTTTTTGTAGTCTTTGTCATTTTTAGTTGTCATTTACAACATGGTAGAGTAATGACTCATTATCTACTTACATGACAACAATGTTAGTAGTATGTATCTCTAAATTGTTTGAATTTTATCGCCAGTGTAGTAATTTAAAATTAACTAAATGTGATGATATAAGGATTACTGAGAAAAAAATTCTTAGATGCTCTAAGTCAACGTCTAGGTGGGGAGTAGTTTGCATAATCTCATTATCACTTTGTCCTAAGTGGACAAATCGATTCTTTCTTGCACTTTCTGCAATTACTTGGTGCTCATTATTTTGATAGAGTAATTTTTTCTTTCTTTCTTTTTTTTTTTTGCAAAAGACTCTAGCAAGATCTATTTTCTGGCACAGGGATTACTGATTAGATTGATATTGTTCAAAAACTGCCGTAAAGAACAGGGTGTGTGGTATAATGAGACTTGGAGTAAGAAGGCAAGGGCTTGAGGTCCAAGTTGTGCCATTTTCCATATGACCTCTGGAGTTTGGGGCACTTGGGGTATTATTTTTCTCATGTGTAGAAAGAAGAATTAAATGGTTTATAAGGTTCATTGCAACTCTTAACCATTCTATAGAATTTTCACTAGTGTTCAAATGTTAGGTTTCCATTATAGACAATTACAATGATAGATTTTAACCAGAAAAAATTTAATTTTGTTTGAAAGGTTATGTGCAGTATTTTAAATCTTACCCTTTTCATATTGGGGATGGTTAGGAAACGTTTCTTTTTTTTCAATTTCCATCTTGAGCTTTTCAACATTTGTTGATTTTCATTTACTTTGAAATTTGAATCCAGAACATACAAAATATAGTGTTAATACAGCTATATAAAATATGTTCATAGAAATCATGTGTTCTCTGTTTACTATTCTAAACATCTATGGCATAAGTTCTCAACTTGGGATCCAAAAGCTTTTGAAAACAAAATTTTTAGAAATCTATTTCAATATCATGTATTTCCTTTGCACTGGAACACATCATTCTCAGAAAGGGGTTCCATAGGCCAAAGGGATCCATTACACATAAACAAAGCTTCTCTTGAGGGTAACAAACATCTCAAAATGTTTGGCCTTTTTTTTTGATTTGGTTGTATCAGAAACAGAATAATTTGAGGGGCTTAGAATTAAAGCTGGAGTTTATGCTAATTAGAAGTCCAAATTAAAACCATGTATACCTCCTAATAATGTCTTTAAGATTTGAAGCCAACATGACTCCAGTGGGAAGAGACAGTAGATAGCTTTAGGGATAATGAAGCAATAGAAAATTATAAAATATTTTCAGAGACTTCTAAACTTGTCATATATGCTTCTCTTATTGACCTGACCTGGAAAGGGAGAGGTTTCATTGTATAAGTTTACAAATCAAGATTTAGGGGGAAATTCCTGTGTTCTTTCTATAGGTATTAGGGTTTGTGCCCAGTTTTTGATCAATTTCATTAGATTCATTATAATTCTGTAGGAATTCCTATTTGTATTTCAACTTTTAGCATGTGAGTTCTATGAATTTTTCACCATAGTAGTCTTATTGTTTCCATAGAAAATATTCTAGTAGGGTTATATAATGTTATAGTAGGATTACATAATATGTGTGTAATATAAAAATCATACGTGGACATCAAGTTGTATCTGGTTCAATTTAACTGTTACATACTATTATTGGCATAAAACATTATTCCATCTTAGTTTAATATAAAACTTTGGGGTGAAATATCTTAGGATCATAGTTTTTTGTGTTGGAAGGGATCAGAGAGGCTATTTATTCCCCTTCCTTATTTGCCAGTGAGGAAACTAAGGTCAAGACTTAGACTCTATCTCTTAATAGTTTCATAGCAAAACAGTGTGATAATGAAGCTAGCACTGGTATAATAGTCATTCCCTGATACCTCTTCATCTCTCAAACCTTTGATTCTGTCTCTTCTCATCATGTTCACTTAAGTTTCAGTTGAATTATCCCTTGTAACAACCATAGCCTGTTGACTGTAGAGATTGAATAAGTCCTAAGATCTTTTCTAGTTCATTGGCGCTCTTATTTTGTAATGTCCTTAAATGGATAAGGTATACCAAATGTGACCTGAGGAGCTCAGAAAGCAGTAGCTATTAATTATCATGACTTGATCTTATGAGTCTATCAAAACTCCCAAGTTTTTTTTTCTTATGCACTGATTTGATGTCAGATAAAGTTTCCTCTTATCCCTCCTCCTTCAGTTGTAGGAGAAAATTCTTAGAAGGAATCATTTCATTTATTCCTCTTATTTGTAGATTAAGAAACTGAAAACTAGAGAAAGAACTTACTTTCCCCAAATCAAATAGGGAACATTAGGACATTCTTTTCAAATAGAAAATGTTAAATTAATTAGCTTATAAACCAACTATTTAAAACTCAATGTTAAGAAATTGTTAATTGATTATTAAGATGACTGATCAAATATTCAAGCTCCTTTGAGAAATGAAAATGCAATACTATCTAATATTTTAAAATTCATAGGACTGGTGCTAATATTTAAAGCAGTTGATATGTAAAAAAAAGTTTAACTTACTAAGGGCTTTAAAAATTCTGAAATATTGCACATCAGTTCATTTTTTCCTGTAGAAAAAATATTTTACCAGAATAGGAAAGAGATGTAAAGGAAAGAATTAATAGTACAAGATATTTTAAGTCTTAGAATTTTGTGGCAAAGTATGAAAATATTTAGGAAAGTAACTGAAAATATGTTGGTGGATTTTATAGGCATCTGATTTCTACAAAGATATTTCACTGTTAAGTATCAGAGTACATTGTAAGATTACTTTGGTTTTTAGTAGTTATGTAACATCACTTCATGTTGAACTTACATTCAGTGAAGACACTTTAGATCTTTTTCACGTATCAGGTCAGATTTTCTTCTATATAGCAGCCCATTGTTTTGAACTTAGAAGTATACAAATAACCAGTTTTGGTAGAGCCAGAGACTTATGAATCCTTATTCTGTCATACGTCCATTAGCATGCTTTCAATGACTCTAAATACTTGATTAAAATATTAAACACAGCAAAGATTCATAGCATTTAATTAGTGACCTATGTACCCTAGTTTATATTGATTCATTGATAAGCACTTGTTTGATTAGTTTTCAAACCAGCTACAGTACTCTTAATGACATATGACTTGTATTTCTCTGCTTTGTTAAGGAAGAGGCCTGTGTTTTGTCATGTAGAATACTTTTGATGAATTAGCATAATTTTAGACATGATGTATTGGAGAATATGAAATTAATATAAAAATGATATTGATCATTAAATATTCTGGCTATGATTTCTAAGACTTGTCAAAGAATGTAATTTTAACTTGGATTAATCCTGGTTTATTTGGGGTTTTTTTTTTCTACTTTTTAAAAAAAATCTCATTTTTCAGTTTCTAATTGTCTTGTTATAATGTCTTCTAAATGATTTAATTTAATTTGATTTAATTTGATAATTTGATAATTAATTTGATTTAATTTAATCTAAATGATTGCCAGAGTATTCCAGTATTTTTTTATGTTACTGGTAGAACACATGGTAGTAGAAGTTAATTTTCATATTTTAGTATTAAAACGTAGCCCTCTAAGGTTCCAGTCAGTTCACACGGTTATCAGGCTTTGCTTCATGCATTTGTTATTTTATGACATCTTAAGTTTGTTGGTGAATATCAGTATCCTAAAATATACCACACAGTTCTTAAATTTTTTTTAAAAAGTGCAAAATATAATCTAGTGCATTGTTTAATGAATTTGATGTATGTAGATTTTTATCAGTGTTACTTTTTGACTGTAAAAAGATGTTTACATAGTTTTAACTTAACATTTTAAGTAAGACTGATCTTTGATAGAAATATTATGCATGCACATACACAAAATGACACTTAAAATTAATTGTGCATTTCCACATTGTCAGGCCCAACAGAAGAAGAATATTAATCTTTTATAAGGTCTCAATTGAGTTTAGTTGATTGATGTTGACTTCATTTTTTTCTTCAGAAATCGATGTGGACTGAACATAAATCTCCTGATGGAAGAACTTACTATTATAACACAGAAACAAAGCAGTCTACCTGGGAGAAACCTGATGATCTCAAAACACCTGCTGAGGTAACTATTGGGTCATTTTAGTTTGGCATCATGTATCACATCTGGGAGACTGTGTTAGATAGTAGATGGTGGTCTATCATATTTGGGCATATGATGGGGGTGGGAAAGGAGAGATTTTCTAGATATTTAACCTGTTAATGTTTATCTAGCATCCTTGCCAATCTGAACACTGTTAACTATTATTTCTGATAAACCCCTCAGTATTTTCACAATTAAAGATATATCATAGGGGGACAAAGACCCTTGCTAGAGAGAAACTTGAATATGAAATGACCACAGGATGGGTATGTTTGTTTCTTATATGCTATTGAGCTTCAGAATTGGATCCTACATAGACCCTCTTAAAACCCTACCCTTTCCAGAACAAAAAATTAAAAGTGAGAGAAGAATTGATACTGCACCTTACAATCCCAAGATTAGAATTTTTAGCAGTTTTACATAGCAAAATCTGCTAGGATAATATGCTTTTAATAAGTATGTTTGTTTATAGTGAGTTTTTTTTTACAAATCAAAAAATACAAATATGATCATAAAAAGTAAAAGGGCATTAGTGAATAAATTTCTCATTCACTTGAGTCAGTGAACACCGACTTTAAAAAAAAATACACAGTTGCAATATAAAGGGTACATAAACATCTTTATCCAGATTTCTGTATACCTGATTAATGACTAATTGAACATACTTCAGAAAGAATGCCTATATAATATGAGGGAACTGGGAGAAATGGCATTTTCTTAAGCTGAATTAGAGCTATATTTTTTTTTTTAAGTTTACTCTTCATGTCTCTATCACTTGTATCTGGCAGGTCCTTAATGTCTATATTTCACACTCATTTTATTTGAGAATATTATAATATTTTAAAAATCAGAATTTTGCATTGAAAACTGTGACTTTACATATTAATTGTGTTGTGAAGTTACCATTGTTAACCAAAAGTGTTTATTTCCCACTAGCAATTGTTATCTAAATGCCCCTGGAAGGAATATAAATCTGACTCTGGAAAGCCTTATTACTACAATTCTCAAACAAAAGAATCTCGTTGGGCCAAACCCAAGGAACTTGAGGATCTTGAAGGTAATATAGAAAAATAACTTTTCTGATTTAAGTCATTCACATTGAATCATCCCCTCTATAGGACTTTGTAAAGGTGATTATGTTAAAAATCAAGTGATTGAAATTATTTTAAGTAGTGTAACAATTTTGTGGGATAATTATTTTTGTTGTTGCTGTAGATCCCAATTCTATAGATTAAATAGATTTTTATTTGATTCCACTGAAACTAGGATACCAGAATACCATTGTTGCTGGAAGTCTTATTACAAAATCAAACCTGCATGGTGAGCTGCTTTGATAATTCACTTTCTGTCATTACTTACTTTTCTGTAGTTGTTCACTAACCATGATTTGGGTAACTATTCAATAAAAATCCAAAACTTAAATAATACTATTCCCATTATAGTTATTAGAAATAAGCTTTTATTTCTTTTGAAATATTTTAGCACTTGAAATCAAGGTTTTGTATCACATTGGTAATAATATATTCTTAAGTTTACTGAAGATAATCTATTGATTACTTGAAAATCAAGTAAAATTAAAAGCTAGATTCATGTCAGTTTTGAGTTTGTTTTCCATTATTGGACAAATTCATTGAACAAATTCACTATGAATGATAATGTTTTAAGATCTGACTGTTTTTAATTTGATACATATTTTCACTATGAAATTCAGCTCATGTTTGTTTCCCAGGAATGGTATTAGCAAATGAACCAAAATGAAAGAAACTAAATTTGCTTTATGCTCTGGGAATTCTATAAGAAATGGCATATGTGATTTGATGTTAGGTGCTCTCACTTCTAACATGATGTTTCAAAGTCATAAAAGAACATTTAGGAAACTCAAGTGCAGTAATACCTCACTTATCCAGCCACTTCAGATATTCAAAATTTTCTTGAGAACTTGACAGGAAGAAAAAGGCTTCCCTAAACAACTAGAACAAAGTATATTCACTAAATTATTGTAATTATTAATTATATTATAATAATAATATAATATTATTATTAAATTATTTTAATTTTAGGAGTATTCTGTATACCAGGCTTGCACAACATACAGCCTTCACGTGTATGTTGTACAGACCTGTTTTATACCCTCTATATTTTTTGCAGACTGTATGTTGTGCAGGCCTACTGTATGCAGACTTATTCACTCTTATTTGGCTATAATTCAAACAGGCTTAGTCATCTAATTTTTTTCCCATTTATAATATACTTCCTCTTTTGGTGGGGTAGGGAGAGAAGGGAAAAGATGATTTGAATAGAGATCTTCCAATGTGGAAATTTCAACTGGAGAACTTAGAGATATGACTTGGTTGTGATCTTACAGCTAAAATGTGTCTAAGACAAGACATTTTTCTTAACCATGTTGCCTATTTAATAACAGATGCAAAGGATTATTAGGTTTATATTTCTAGTACATTGCCTCTGTCTTTCAAAAAGCCAAAGACCATAGCAGTACATTTATTCAGGATTATTACATATTGCTTCTCTTCATTTATACATGGTACTCTGTAGCCAAACTATTCTAGTTGCTGTGCCCTCTGCCCAACATTCCATCTCCTGCACCTGTAATTTTGCCTTTATAGGCTTCTCCTGGTTCTTGGAATTCTCCCCTTCCCCACTTCTGCCTGTTGGAACATTTTGAGACTCAGTTTCAGTGGTACTATGTATGAAAAGCTTTTTCTGGTTGCCTTATGTTGTTATTCATCCACAGTGACCACACACACACCCCCCTCCCATAATTTAGGGAGAAGGTATTGTTTCATTTTTGTCTTTGTATCCCTAGTACTAAAACAGTGGTTGTCATATGGTAGGCACTTGGTGAAAGATTACTGAAATGAGTTTAATTTAATTGAATTACCTGATTAGGTAAATGGTTATTAGAGGTTGGCATATCAAGTATAGCAAATGGAAAACAGCAAAGGAGGAAATATGAATTAAAAAATAGATGAATGAACTAAAAATGCATCATAATTTTAAAACCTTTGAGTAAATATCTCTATATACCCTGGTAGCTTTTTAGGGCCTGCCTCAATTGCAGCATAGTACATCAATTAAATTCATAGTTATGACCCTGAGTCATTAGATTTTCATGCATTCTGTTTCAGAAAGAACAAACTTTTTAAAAATTCAATTAAAAAGTTAAAATTCTATGTTGAAAATCTGCATTTTAAGAAATACTGTATAAGTAATAATAGTGGATAAATGAGGCATTACTGTAGGACTTTTAGAGAAAGCAAGAGTTAAAACAGAATACATAATTTCCATTATTAAAGGATAAGTAGGAAATAGCGACTAAAATTGGCCTAATGTTGTTTACTAGGTCTATAATTATTTCTCATGACATTTAAAAAGAAGAAAGCTAATTTCTAACTACTTTAATCTGAGTGGCATTATTTAGGTTTTAGATACCTTGAGTTCTAACCTGTCTATCTCCTACTCAATCCTAGTACGTGAACTCCAGATTTCATAGTAACTTGGGTATAGGCAATCAATTCCTTGATCCCTAGGAAAATAGCACTTCTCTTGTCCTATTTATGCAGGTTTAAGACTTTATTTAGCTGATTTATGGGCAGTCAAAACAAAGAGATTGGGAAATCACTGGGGTTTGGAGAAGCCCTTAATGGATAATAAATGTAATTTCTATATTAGAACTTTGTGGTGAACCAACTGTTGATAAAAGTAGTATAGTTGACCTAGTGGGATTTCTTTGTTCCTTTCTCTTTAAAGTCTTTCAGCAACATTTAAGGTAGCCATCAATGGATTAATTTTCTTTTTCTTTTTTAAACAGCTATGATCAAAGCTGAAGAAAGCAGGTAGGTACTCATTAATTTTATTACAGATTTGTGGATACTTATGGTATGCCTTACATGTGAAGATGCAATTACTGGACATTATTCTAAGTAAACCATTTATGTAATCTAGCTCTGCATTTGCTTTTGTAGTATGCAAGTGTCTAATATTAGCTTTGCCAAATTGGGCAGCCTTAAATTTATTTGGGAAATTTATTATTTGTTAAATTCATAATGGTATCATGCTGGATCATAGTTTTGTAGAACATAGAAATCTTTATGGCATGCCATATAAATTATAGATGATAAATTTTTGGTCATTAAAAATAGGCCTTTCAATAGCCTTGAAAATTACATTAAAATTACCTTACAAATTTATCACTCATTTACACACTTTATTTTCTTTTTTTAAAGTTAATTTATTTTTAGTTTTTAATATTCACTTTCATAAGTTTTAAATTTCTTCTCCCTCCCCCTTCCCCAAGATAGCATGCAATCTGCTATAGGTGATCTGCATATACGTTCCTGTTATACATATTGTAACATTAGTCATGTTGTATTATACATTTTATTTCCCAACAAATTTTTAAACTTCTCCAATTCTCTTGGAGAATTCATCAGATCCTTTGTATTTCTGTTATTTTTTTAGGTTATATTTCTTGATTATTTTAAGTGTGATGCATTATTTTGTGAATGGAGGTGATTTGGTGAATTTTGGAGACCTAGTCTTAATACATTTACACCATTGCTCTCCCTCCCCCTCTACTCCTGATTTCCCATCCTGCTATAAACCATGGTTGATTTGCTTTTTATGTAACATATAATATTGAAGTAACTGCGTTCTTTCTTTTTTTGATGTACTTCACAGTAAAGAAGAATCAGCCACAACATCAGCTGCCCCAGTTCCTACAACAGAAATTACAACTACAATGAGCACTATGGCTGCTGCTGAAGCCGCAGCTGCTGTTGTTGCCGCGGCCGCAGCCGCTGCTGCTGCTGCTGCCGCGGCCAATGCTAGTGCTAATGCTGCCATATCGACCCCTTCCTCAATTGTTGCTTCAACTGCACCAATTGTGACTGAGCCTGAAGTAACTTCCATTGTCGCTACTGTCATAGATAATGACAATACAGTAACAATATCAACTGAGGAACAAGCACAACTTGTTACACCTATTGTTCATGAACAAAGTGCAGAAGTATCTAGCAATGTATCAGAGGAAGCATCGAAGCAGGAGGCTTCAGTGGAGTAAGTTGGCTTTTTAGGGTGCCATTGAGGTTCATAATAATTGTACCGGATGTAGCAGAACCAAATTCTAGCATTTCAAAATTCTAAGACCTTCTTTCCTCTTCTATTTCCTCCTCCTTCCTCCCTTACCTCCCAAAAAAGGTATCCATTAAAATCTTCATTAAGTGGAATGTGATTATTTACATTTTAAGAGAGATAAACTTGATGATGCTGCACACAGCAAGCCATCAGTACTTCAAACTGACTCATCAACAACATGGTAGAGTTTTAAAATTGTGAGTCAGTTAATTGAATCGATCAACTAGAAAATCTTATTACCAAAAACCACACTAAGTAAATGGAGAGGGAAAAATTGGAAATAAGTGAGAGAAAGGAATGGTATAGGGCAGCCCTTCTTAAACTGTGGGTCCAGATCCACAGTTTAAGAAATGCTAAGGGGATTGTGAGTGAAAAGAAGTGAAGGAAGCCCTGGTATAGAGAATGGAATTGAAAGAAGAAGAGAAATACAGGCAGATTGCAAGAATGTATGCTGATAGGAATCATTATTTTAAAAAAACCACTTCCTTAGAAGGTCATGGCATTAGTGCATGCATTTCTCCCATGCTAACTGTACTATTATTGCGCATTGAGCATTGCTTTGCCTAATTGTGTTTTCAGTTGTCAGATTCATAAAAGAAAATTATATTCCATATATTTAATGACACAGAAGAGTACTAATACTTTTGAAATCAAAAAGTCATTGTTAGCCTACAGAGGCAATGTGGCATAATGGATTAAAGCACTTGACTTGGAATTAATGAATACACAAATTCAAGTTCTGCTTCAGCAGCTAGCTATGATGATGGACAAGTCACTATTTTTATTATTTTGCCTCATTTTTCTCATCAGAAAAATGACTGGGTTGTTCATGGTGTCCTTTAAAGGTCCTTCCAACTTTAAATCTGGGATAATGAAAAACTGATATGCCAAAATGTGAAGTAATTTGACCAGCCTGAGTATCAAGAATACCTGAGTTCAAGTTCTGCCTTTGATGGATCCTAGTGGTTTAATGATATTGGACCTCTCAGTGCCCTCAGGCAACTCTTAGAACTATAAATTGCAGAACACTATAAATAAAGATTTCTAGTGGGAATTTCCTTGCAAACAATAAAGTCTGGGGCCCACAACAAAAGGAAAACCTGATCAAATATGTACTGATGAAATGTCTAGTGGTTTTCCTAAAGAGTGCAATAGTTTTTTTTCTAGGAAAAATAACATTTTTATTTTGTTTCATGATTTCATAGTTACACCCCCAAAAAGGAGGAAGAAGATAGTCAGCCCGCTAAGAAAACATATACTTGGAATACAAAAGAAGAAGCAAAGCAAGCTTTTAAAGAGTTATTAAAAGAAAAGGTATTTCACTTTGAATATTTTTGATGGTTTTTTACAAAATAATTAGCAGATTTCTTAACTGGTTATTCTCTAAAAATCTTTCAATGCCTTATTTACTTTAAAGACGCGTAGTTAGTAATACTATAACTCTAGACATAGGACTGTATTTCTTTGTCCTTTTGAAATAATGTTTATTTTAGTATATACTGTATCTAAGGCACTCTTCCCTGCACACTTTTTTGAGGGTGGGGGTGAGACATGATGAGGCAGTCAGGGTTAAGTAACTTGCCTAGGGTTACAAAACTAGTAAGTGTCAAGTGTCTGAAGCTGAGTTTGAATTCAGGTCCTCCTAACTCCAGGGCCAGTGTGTTCTATCTTGCACAAGTTTCAAAGATAGTGGAATTAGAATAGCAAAGCTTGATTCAAAATTTGTCTTTACAAATAAATATTAGAAAATAGCACAGCTTTATGATTTTGTTATTTTGAAGACATGTGCTTCCCTTTGTTTAAAATATATACAAAGAAAAATACTTCTGTATCAGAATAACAAAAAACAAAGATACAAAGATACTTGGAAGGTAAGGTCATAACTATTAATATGCTCACTTAAATTATATGATTTCTCTTAACAGCGAGTACCATCTAATGCCTCATGGGAACAAGCAATGAAAATGATTATTAATGATCCCCGATACAGGTAGTACTTTGTACCTTTTTCTTTGCCTGCATTTCCTGGAAAATTTAAGTTTAGAATACTTTGAGTTAGTTTTCTTAAAAATTGAATCATTCAGACTTGACTTAATTCCTTTGCAATTTTGTGAAGTATTTTGGATACAGTAGAAGTTCTTTCAATTATTTTAGTGGATTAAGCACTTGAAAACTCAGTATTAACAGATGACATGGTTGTATTGGGTTTTTGTTTGTTTTTAATGTCTCATTTCCTCCCCCACATTTCATGTAAAAACAATTTTGAACCTTCATTTTGTTTTTACAATTTTTAGTTCCAAATTCCTCCCTCCCTCCTTACGCTTCTTATTAAGGAGGCAAGCAATTTTATATGAGTTATACATGTGCAGGCTTGCAAACGATTTAAAGATTAGTTATAAGGGTGTTTTTGTTGTAAAAAAATTTTTTGTTTTGTTTTAGTTTTTAATTATTTTTGAGAAATCTAAGTATTTGGGTTTTTTGGTTTGATTTTGTTATTTGTTGTTGGTTTTTGTTTTTGTTTTTTCAGGATAGAGTATACTTTTTTTGAAAAATCCTTTATATTTTCCTTTTCATGAACAGCCACTACTTCTTCCGTTACATTGTATGTATGGTATTTTGTGAAACATAGGCTATATTTTCTCTTCATGAAGTTAAGAATTTTTTTTCTTTTTCTTTCCAGTGCCCTCGCAAAGCTTAGTGAAAAAAAGCAAGCCTTTAATGCTTATAAAGTCCAGACAGAGAAAGAAGAAAAAGAAGAAGCAAGATCAAAATATAAAGAAGCTAAAGAATCCTTTCAACGGTTTCTTGAAAACCATGAAAAAATGACTTCCACAACCAGATATAAGTAATTTTTCAAAATTTTTTTTCCTTTCCATTTCAAACTATTTCTTTTGGTCTCCAGGGAAAATGGTTTTTAATAATCACATGTAAACTTAGAAATTTACATATAGACATGTACAAATTGTATTAATTTTTTTAACTTAAAATGCCCAAATAATTTCTTAGGTATGCAAAATCATTGTTAAAGCATTGACTTAAAATAGTAAACTTCAAAATATTATGACAGCATATCAGTAAATAAGATCAAATGACAAAAAAACTTAGCAGAATTTGTACATTAAGGCATTTGCTGAAAACTAACTTTTTTTTTTGACATGTAGAAAAGCTGAACAAATGTTTGGAGAGATGGAAGTATGGAATGCAATATCTGAGCGAGATCGTCTTGAAATTTATGAAGATGTCTTGTTCTTTCTTTCAAAAAAAGAAAAGGTGATTTTTCTCTACCCATCTAGAATTTCCAGAAGTGTAGAGAATAAAAGGATGTTTCATTTGCTGGGTTTCAGGGTTTTCTTTTTCCTTTAATGCTCAGCTTTTAGCTTCTCAGAAGTAGAATGCCATACAATTCTTGCCTTTGGTGAAGGGGAAGAAAAGGATCCCCTACATGCATACATAGACACAAACCATTTAGTCAAGCTTATGTGCCTTCTGTGTGCCAATACTGGTGATAGAAATAGAAAAGGTAGCCACTCTTTAGACTGGAGGAGTTGTTTTTATTTTTTAATGAATTTACTTTTTCTTGGGGCAGCTAGGGAGCGTAGTGTTGTTTGATAACAGAACTGGAGTCAGGAAGACTCATCTTTTCTGAGTTCAAATCTGGCCTCAGACCCTTACTAGCTGTATGACACTGAGCTTAAGCCTGTTTGCCTCGATTTCCTCATTTGTAAAATGAACCAGTAAGGGAAATGGTGCTCTACAGGATTTTTGCCAAGAAAACCTCAAATGGGGTTATGAGTAAAACAGCCTGTTTGCCCAATATATCTTTTCCCCCATTTCCCTCCCAGAAAGCCATCCCTTATAAGAAAGAATTAAAAAGAGGGGTAAAAACAGTAAAACCAACCCAAAGAGCAACCAAATCTGACATTTTTATATAGCATTCCCAGTATAAAATGTATACAACCCTATGTCTATAGTTCCCAACCTCCTTAAAAGACCAGAGGGGTTGCTTTTTCATATCTTTTCTTAGGTTACTCTAGGTAATCATTAATTTTACAGCATTAAGTTTTGATTTTTGTCACTGTTTTACTTCTTTACAGTCATGTATATTTTATTTTTCTTGTTCTGCATTATTTTTTTTGTATCAGTTCATGTAAGTGCATTATTCCTAACAGGGTAGTAATATTACTTTCCATTTATGTAGCATGACTTTTTATTCCCCAGTCAGTTGATATCTACTTTGCTTCCAATTATCTGCCACACCAAAATGCTGTTATAAAAATTTCATTATATATAGGGCCTATCTCTCATTCATCTCTTGGAGTTTGCACTGTTAATAGTGAGGTCTTGGGTCAGAACATCTAGTAGTCATTTTGTTAGCATAATTGTAAAATACTTTAAAAGAAAAAATAGGGAAGAGGAAAAACATTTATATAGTGATTGTTTGTGCCAGGCATTGTGCTAAGCATTCCAGAAATATTAACATGTTTGAGCCTCACAGCAGCCTTCTGGGTTACTATTACCCCATTTTACAGATGAGGAAACTGAGGCAAACAATTTAAATGTCTTGCCCCACGATCCTTAAGTGTTTGAGGCTGGCTTTTAGCTCAGATTTTCCTCACTCCTCTACGTCACCTCACTAGTTTTCTGGATGAGAATACAACAGTGTAGATGCCAGTCAACTCAGGAATAGCTAAAACAAGTTGGCCTACATGAATGTAAATCAACCATGAAAGCTAAAATCTTGAAAATTACAAGGAAAAAAATATAAATTGGAAAGAAAAGATCTAGTGATATTCAAATAAAACTGATTCTTTGAGAAAATAAAAAAATTGACAAACCTCTAACCTACCTGGTAAAAAGAGGGAGTAAAATCATACTTACAGTAAACAAACAGAAAATGAACAAAGTGAATTCGGAACGGAAAAGGAATTTTAAAAATCAGAACTTTCTATTCAGAGTTATATACTACTAAAACTTAGAATTTTTGGAAAAGAATTACCAGCAAAATACTAATTGTAATCTAGTTTCAGGAAAGACATTAAAGTGATATCAAAGATGCCATGAGGGGGGAGGGAAGAGGAGAATATGTTCATATTTACAGAATTCTCCCAGACTTTTAAAGAAAAACTAGTAACCAACACTAAATTGATTTGCAAAAATCAAGGGGAAAAAAATGCCCACCAAATTTGTTTAGTGAGATGTATACTGAAGCCAACAAAGGGTTAACCAAAGAGAAAGAGACCAGTATTTGTGCCAGGGATATAAGTATAGTTCAGTGCTATAAACACTTAATAATTAACGTAAATTTCTTTTTTAAAAAAAGCCACAATCATGGTTATATCAGAGTAAAAGCTTTTATCTTAAGAGTGCCAGTATTGTATTGTTGTGCTGGACTGGCTGTCCTTGAGAATGTGGAAATAAATAATTTTTACTCAATACTTCATACTAAGATTTTTGCTTGTTTATAGTTAGTGAAAAGGAACATATAGTGTTCTACAGTATTTAGAAGGAATAATGGAATTATGAAGGACAATGATTTTGTTATCAGGCTGAATAGTTTGACAATTATGGAGTATCTGAGTTTTAAAAATATTCTTTGTAGTTGAGGTGTCAGTTGGGAAGGTTAAGGGAAGGTTCATTGACAAGGGATAGGTCAGTACAGAAGTGATGGATGGCAAAAAATAAAATTCTTCTCAGTATCTTATTTGATATTGGATTTTTGTACATAAATAATAACTTAATGTGTTTTGGGGTAACTTTTGAAAAGGGACCAGTTTTTGAAACTTAGTCCTTTTTTGTAGACCATTCTCCAAGTTGGAAACATGACTTACTCCTGAATAGAAATACCTAACCAAAAGTTGTTAGGTGTTTGCTTTAAGGGTGGTTTATACTAACTATATAGTTCACTATTTAGTAAGTAAATAAGAAAGGAACAACTTAGGAGCTTTCATGACAACATAAGGGGTTACATAATCCAAGAAACTTGACTTTGCACTGCATTTTTAAGATAGTAATGTAGTCCATGAGTAAGGACAAAGAGATTAAATGGCCCAGATAAGACAAAATGAGGAACTGAATTGATACCTAGAGGATTGCCTGAAAAATCTGTAGAACAATTTAACTTGCGTCTAAACCAGCTAAATACTTATTGCCTACAGTGATAGTAACATAAAAATACTAGCGCATTTAGATAGCGTCTTAAGGTTTGGGAACAGTGAACTCAGTTCTCACAGTTCTATGAGGTGGGTGCTGTTAATATCCTCATTGTGTAGATGACTAAACTCGTATGCAGTGTAACTTAACTAGGGTCACAACAGCTATTAAATTAGTCTTAGGCTAGTTTAAACTCCGATCATCCTAAGTCTGGGTCCAATACTCTATTGAAGATTTATGTAAGGAGATAAAGTGTAGTCCTTATCCTTATTGTGCATGCTCCAAATTTCCCCAGAAAACCCAAAATAAAAACATTTTTTCATTGAGTTGGCTAATAAATACGTATGTTTGAAGATCAAAGTAGCAGTGCCTCTTTGACCTCCAGATATCATTTGTTTCTGTTTATGTGTCTTGTTACTGTTACAGGAACAAGCAAAGCAGTTGCGAAAGAGAAATTGGGAGGCCTTAAAAAATATACTTGACAACATGGCTAATGTTACCTACTCAACCACATGGTCTGAAGCACAGCAGTATCTGATGGATAACCCTACCTTTGCAGAAGATGAGGAGCTACAGAGTAAGGATAATCAAGAAATGCTTTTTTAAAAAACCCAGCAGTTTTAAAAAGAGAATTTTCTAGGAATAAGTGAATTATTTTCACTTGGTATGAGGAATTTTTAATTTAATGCCTTATAATATACAGTGGCCTACAAATTAACTGGGACAAAGTAAAATATTTAAATTTGTTGATTTATACAGCAAAACCTCACCAAGTTTTATGTTTGAAAAAAATATGACCTTTTGATGCAGTCACATGAATTGTCATTAACTTCACAAAATTTTGTCACATCCTTATTAATTCATCATGAAACCGTATTTTCATCCTGTTGAATATTAATTATTCCTTTGACAATCTATTTTTCTAAGTCTAACATGTATATATCATAGGTTTAAATCAGTCTAGCTTCCAAGCCATTGAAACCTGTCTGTTACATGTCTTTCTTGACCTGATGCATGATACAAAGCCATCTTATAATATTTCATCTCCATTTAAAATTTTTGTAATTTGGAACAATTCTGCTTTGTATTATCTGTTCATCATTTCCTCTGTGAACAAACATTCCAAGCTCAGTATAAGTTTAAATTTTTTTCCCCAAAAAACTTTTGGGGGATATTTTACAGTCTAGTAAGATTCCCAGATCTTACAGGCTCATCAAGAATTCTGAAAATGATTTGGATATATCCTTGAATTAAAAAATTACTCTCGTAAGTAAAAATTACTTTTTTCCCATCTTCAGTTTCCCATTCTTTGCATTATCTTACCCAGTGATAAATTTTTTTTATCATTCATACTAACAGTATCTGTTTTTACTTTCAACTTTATGTACTGCTCTGTTGGTGAGGACTGACTTAACAGCCCTTCCAGTAGATAGATCCCTCTGAAAGTGTTTGGTTTTTTCCCTAAGAGTTTATTTAGCCATAATAACCCATCAATTGTTGACATTTCCTCATACCAACAGCTCTGCAATATCACTACTAGTCATTAAGTGTGCTCATTAATGCTTCAAAACTTAGCATATTTCAGTAAAGTACTACCCAGTTTTTAAAACCACATGATTTAAAAGACAGCATTGAAATGTGTCTATATGGTACAAAATCCAGCACTCATGACAGAGGTAACTAGAGGTGGGGAACCCAATTCAAAGCAGTTTCATTTGATTAGTGCCAGCCTTGTGTTAGTAGAATCATTCATATATGACCATTGCTATCACAAATGAAACCATTTCAAAATTATTGTTTGTTGGGAAGCAATTTGGACATCACTTATAGAAAATGTTTTAATTGTTCCTAAAATGGAAATTTCCCAAGAGATAAGCCATGAAATTAACTGAACTATGTCTTGTCAGTTGTAGATGAATTTCATTGATAGTTCACATTTCATTTATTACCCCACAATTTTAATCTTCATATCCTTAAAAGTTTTGGTTTTTTCCTTTTTCAGACATTAGGTCATTTTTTTTAAAAGTCCCTACTGTATAGCACATTGTTAACGAAGTAGTTTTATTGACAAGAAATTAATCTTACTTCCCTTACTGAAGTACATATTTTTTAAAGCATTTTTCCCCCCTTTAGACATGGACAAAGAAGATGCATTGATATGCTTTGAAGAACATATCCGGGCTTTAGAAAAGGAAGAGGAGGAAGAAAAACAAAAGAGTTTGTTACGAGAAAGAAGGCGGCAGCGTAAAAATAGAGAATCTTTTCAGGTTAGTAATTCCCTTTCCCCATATTATGGAGATGACCCTGACATTTTGATGGCTATATCAGCAGGGTGAAAGCTTTGGTAGCTTCTTTCATACTGGAAAACCTTCAGATATTTTCTGAATATCTGCAGGCTGTCTCTGCTTTCTGAGATCCAATCTAGCTAGAATAGAGAAGTTCATTATCTATTAGTTGCACTTCTTGGGGTCTTTGCCCTTTTTAAAAGTTCATAAGACAATTTAAAAAACATAAAGTGACCTCCAGTACTGGAGGAGATGTCTGTCATTTGCTTCTGTAGTGACTGAGAGATTAAGTGGATAGAAGCTATTAAAGAGTAGATAGTTTTATAGGCCATTTATAAAAACCTAGTTACTATATTCTAATGTAAAGAAAGTTCTTATCTAGTGACCAGTGAGGTCATGTAGTTTTGGAAGAATTTAATTACATTCATCTTTATATTCCTACTTTAAAAGAATCCAGAAGGAAGAAGTCTAGTCTAGTCCAACCCCTTATGTTATAACTGGAGAAACTGAGGCCAGAGTGAATTACCCAAAGTCCCATAGGTATTAAGTAACTGAGCCAAGATTTGAACTGAGGTCTTCTAACTCCAAAACTTAAGTATTATACTTCTCTTTGTTGCCACACATGAAACAGTGGCTCATAGTTTGTTATTATAATCTCAAGGAAAGGAATTGAGAATATCAACTGCTGGTGCAAGCTTTTTCCCATTTCTGTATAATCTTCTAGAGTAATTTATATATGTGTTGAGGACAACTTTGACAAAACTATCAGAAAGGAACAGGTAGGCATTTGCAAGTGATATTTCATAGCAGACCATGTCTTTATGGTCACACAGTTAAAGAAAACGTACAGAGAATATTTAAAATCCCAATTGTTATCTCTGGTAATGGATTGACTGGTATTTCCAGACTGTATTAGAATAATGCAACCATTGCACATGAACACTTAATCTTTCTTATCCACACTAATTGGAATCTGGTGGTATAAAAAAAGCACTTAATTCAGTAGTTTAAGGTACAGCTTCCTTAACTACTTCCTCCATTAGATTTGTCTCATGAATATATTAGAATAGTATAAGATGTACAAAAGTCTGTTACTATAGCAAAAATTATCTTTTGGTTAATGCTAAACAATAATAAAATAGAAAGACATGATTGGCAAAACTTTGTCATCTCTATTATCAAAATACATTATCAAGGTGGAAGAGGAGTTCCTAAGGAAGATGAGATCTTTTGGACATTGATTTTTTGCAGTTGACACTGTGTTGATTGCATCATTCCTTAGAATATTTCAGAGCCTTCAAAATGTAGAATATAATTGTTCAAAAGTCTCTCTACTTAGGTGAAAGATGTCTGTTGTTTAGATTGGTTAGGCAGTTGAATGAAATACCTATAAAACTGGTCCATCAGTACCTACATATTTGGACAGACACTGCAAATGAAAAGAGGATGTAAATTCAGAAATAAATACAGATTGGATTGCCTGTGGGCTGTTGTGCAGTTCCTTTGTGACTCAAAGCTTTTCCTGGAAAAAACAACCCAAACTGTTGGTGGCCTTTGTCATCAAGGTAAACCACTCTACATGCACAAATTTTGTCCCATATTCTCCAGCAGAATGTCTTCCCTATCATCTCTGCTCTACAGTTTTTTCCCCTCTGTTGGCTTCTTCCCTTCAACTCATAATAAGCCCATGTCTCTCTTGCCCTCAGTAAAACCCTCACTTCATCCATCTCTACTGGCTCATGTATCTCTCTTTCCCTTCACAGTTAAGTTCTTTGAAAAACTTTGTATAGTTAGTGCCTCCACTTTTTCTCCTCTTCTATACTCTATAGTTCTCTCTTTTCTAATGTCATTCAACTGAAATGTTCTTTCCAAATTACTGATGATCTCTTAATTGCCAAATCTATTGACTTTTTCTCATTCCTTATCTTTGTTTTCTCTGTGTCCTTTGACCCTGGTACTCCCTTCTCTCTGGGCTTTTTTTGATACCATTCTATACTGGTTCTTCTACATAGCTACCTGCTTTCTCAGTCTCTTCTACTATCTTCTAGGACATGCTCACTAACCTGAGGTGTTCCCAAAAGCTGTCCTGAGTCCTTTTCTCCCTCTGCACTATTGGTGATCTCATCAGCTTCCATAAATTCAGTTACTATTTTTACATCTAGATGATTCTCAGGTCTCCTCATCTAATTCTAATTTCTCTCTTGACCTCCAGTCTTAAATCTTCAGCTCCTCTTACACATTTCAAACTGTATGTCCCGTAGATATTTTAGACTCAGCATGTCCAAAATTGAAGGTGTTAACCATTGCACTAACCTCTTCTCTCTGACTAACTTTCCTGTTACTGTCTGGGATGAGTCACCAAAATGAAGGGGTAGACTTTGCCCTTTTATGGGCCTGTGAGACTAGATTTACATTTTTTTAGCACAATTAAAATGTAGAATGCCATTCTTAGCTTACCAGCAGGACCTTTAATCTAGGGCACCACCATCCTCTACCCTTGCACATCCAATTTTTTTTTTTTTGCTTTTATTTGTATTCCCAGCACTTCACACAGTGTTTGGCACATAGTATATTTTTAATAAATGCCTTTTGATTTGACTTGGAGATGTATGACTAAGTAATAGAATACCATGGTCTCTAAAGAATTCAAGATGCAGGTCATTTAGAGGAACACGGAGAGATAGAATAGGTTAGCAATGTCAGTGTTATCAACATATAGGTACCAAAGAGAAGTGACATACAAGTGTGTTCAGAAAGATGTGTAACTGGAAACAGATATAATTAAATGAGTCATTAGTGCACTGCTATCATATGCAAAGGTGTGGTTAGTACAAGAAATCTTTCACATTTCACAAGAAAGTAAAGTCTTTCCCATTAGCAAGCTCTTAAATACTAGAATTGTCTGTGATATCCCTTTGATAGAAAGTATTTTTTAAAATGGAAACTTAGCTTTTAATACAACTTTGATGTAAGTAGCCTGAGATAAATACTTCTTTGGTTTTCTTGAGCATAATTTAAAATACCGTGTAACTTTTATGTTAATTTAACTAATCATTTTTATCTAAATATTAATACTTTCAGATATTTTTAGATGAGTTGCATGAACATGGACAGTTGCATTCTATGTCATCTTGGATGGAGTTATATCCAACAATTAGTTCTGATATTAGATTTACCAACATGCTTGGTCAGCCTGGTAAGGTTATTTTCCTTCCTAACTTATAATTTGATTGTATGTGGAATGGACAGATGGGGGCAGGGGTGTCATTTTGGGTGGGAGATATTTTTTTTTTAAATGAAAAAAGTAATTGCAGCTCTTTGGTTAGAGCTAGCTTTTGACTTTTCTAGTTTTTTCATTAGGATCAACTGCACTTGATCTTTTCAAGTTTTATGTTGAGGATCTAAAAGCACGTTATCATGATGAAAAGAAGATAATAAAAGACATCCTAAAGGTAAAGAGATGAGTTGTGTTTCATTGAGTGGCTTAACAATGGTAAACAGCTAACTACGTATTTAAAAACTATCTGAATTGGGATTTTATGTATTTTTCATATAAATAAGATATTTGTTTTATAGGATAAAGGATTTCTGGTTGAAGTAAATACTACATTTGAAGATTTTGTTGCAGTAATTAGTTCAACTAAAAGATCCACAACGTTAGATGCCGGAAACATCAAATTGGCTTTTAATAGTGTAAGTTATTGCAGAACTTTCTATTGTTAACATTTATGATACTGTTCAACAAAGTAGTATTTAGTTTTAATATTATTGGGAATAAGGGACATCAGGCAGAATTACAGTTTTTTTGCAAGGTAGAGAAAATATAGCCCCTTGGAATGTACCGTATCAACCAGTGTTTAAAGCTTCATCAGTAGTAAAATTCAGAATATGTCAAAAATAATGTGAATTTAAAACTATTTGTTACTATATCTCCTGCTAAGATAGAAACCTTTTTTTTTTCCTAGTTGTTAGAAAAGGCAGAAGCCCGTGAACGGGAAAGAGAAAAGGAAGAGGCTCGTAAGATGAAACGAAAAGAATCTGCATTCAAGAGTATGTTGAAACAGGCAGCACCTCCAATAGAATTGGATGCAGTCTGGGAAGATGTATGTATTTATGCTTTCTTGTATTTGTACAATTCACTGTAGATATTTCATTAATAACATTACCATATATTGCAAAATTATCAGTCTTAGATTTAAAAGAGTACTTCATAGTCTCATTTTACAGATAAGATTACTAAGGCCCCTAAAGATCATAGGATTGTAGGATTGTAAAAGCTTAGAAAGAGCCCTTTACGAAGTCAAATAAGTAGCAAGTGGTGGAGCCAGTATTTGAACATAGGTCCTCTGATTTCCAGATGCAGTGTTCTTTATACTGTTTCCTGATGCCAAAATATTCCTAATTCACTTTGCTTTGTCTAATTGTATAGCTTAAATAGAAAATGAAGGTAGCCTGGCTTAATGTGAGGAAAAAAAGTGTAGGTTACTCATGCTATAATATCATTTGTTTTACCTTAGGCTTTTGGGATTATAAGGACAGTCTTTTTTGAAGCATAACCATGGAAAGAAGTTTGAACAATGCTTTGCCTCATTTTTAACCTTGAAAATTATGGATTCATTTGTGTTGTTTATTTACCAGTGTTATTGTGACTTTTTCATATAGATTCGAGAAAGATTTGTAAAGGAACCGGCATTTGAAGACATCACTCTAGAGTCTGAAAGAAAAAGAATATTTAAGGATTTCATGCATGTGCTTGAGGTAATTTTAATCTAGTTTCAGTAACTTTTTTATGCCATTGTTAATATATTTGTAGCACAGAAGGGTTTTGTTTTAGGTCTATTTTATGTATATTTTTAAATACTAAATCTATAGTTGTCTAAAAATTTAAGGTTATAATACCATTTACTTCATGTTTAATAGATTTATTTTATCAGTGCATATACAATAACACCTCTATTGTCTGGCTAGGGAGAGGAGATATTCTGGTTAACCTAATTTGTATTTAAGCACCACCACCATCTGCTGTATAACATGTGAGGACCCTCCTATAGCACCTTCTCATTATAGAACGTGTTATTATTACTAGTCTCAGTTACATGCTTTTCAGAATCCAGTCTCAGATTTTCAGTCTGGTGATCAGATGGCAGCATCAACACCATTTTTAGAAGATCTGCTACAAAGTTATGATCATTTTTCATTTGCCAAAGTAAACTTAAAAGTAAATTAAAATCCTTCCCCAAATGTCAGCCAGGTAGAGCATTTCAGATGTTCATGAGAAATGGCAGATATATCCAAAAAATATTTGAAAAGAAGTAGAAAAAACTAGAAAAGGTTCTGAAAGATGAAGCAGTTGGAAAGTACTTAATAATAAGATAAACACAGTTATATGCCCAGCCACTTTCGTATCACACCTGGATCTCTTAGCTAAAAGACTAAGTTTTGGCTGAATCTTTCTCTTGAGACTGCTTGTGCGATCAGCTTTTGTTCTTCGTCGTGTGCCTCTAGTTTCCTAGCCTGCAGTTCAGAACTCAATAGAAATGTCTCCTATAGTTGACTCAACTAAGTCATGCAGAACATAATGTACTCTGTCGCTAATGATATCAAGCTTAAAACAGATTTGTTCTTGAAGCCTTCACTATAAAATATAATTTTGTTACATTGGTAATTTGACATCACTGGATAAAAATTTCCTAGAAATGCCTATAAATAAATATTAAATAAAATTACTGATTTTTCTCTTTTCACTGTTATTTCTGGACTTTGCGATTACTTTAATTGTGACTTTGTGATTACTTTAATTGTTGACTGTTTTGTGTGTTTATAATCATCTCTGTAATAATATCTACTGTCTGTGACCAACTTAGCTAAGTACAGAGTGGCGCATCACTGGTGATTTGGCCAGTTGATGAAGATTTAGAGGGAAGTAGAGACTGGAGTCGCGTTCCACAGTCCAAATGATCCTCTCTCCCTCTCTCTCTCTCTCTCTCTCTCATATGCTTTCTACTTTTCATCACTACATCACGAGCATCTACTTGGTCCCTTGCTAGTTTTCTTGAGTATTGAAAAGTACAGATCTTTGTGTCATGAACCTGTGAAACAAGGAAGAAAACATGATGCCGTCTGTGCTATATGGTACAATTCAAGAAAGGCATGATAGTAAAGTGTAGTAGGGAAAGCATAGTAAAAAACAGGATTTTGGGTACCAGACTCTTTTAATCTTTCATTAGCATTAAAGAAATTCTCATTTACCCTCCTGCCTTTTTAATATTAAAAGACAAATTCTGTATGCCTTAGGCAGAATGTGATTTATGAGGCAAGGCAATAGTTAGCCTCTTTTTGTTCCCTCAGCAACTTTGCAGGGTTTATGAATTACAAAGGCCTTCATTTCATAGTTGAAGGAAAAAAGAATTGAAAATATTTGGAAGGGTTGACCCATTGGTATTTATCAGCTTACAGAAATTCCCTGATTCTTGTTTTGCAAAGTGTTATAAAAGGTAGGAAGACCACCATTGTGTATCTAAAGAGTGAGTGGGAGATTAAGATGGCAAGTAGTAGGAAGAAAAAGAAAGACTATACTAAAACTTTCCAATTTTTGCCACTGGATAATCCTGCTTTTGATCTTTGTGTGGTAGAGGTCTCTGTATTCTAGGAGGTTACTGGCATAGAAGCTTAGGGAATTAATTTAACCAGGGTACCCTTGTTTAAATATGGTAGTTGTCACTGTGATTTTTAAAGACTTGGGTGTTACTGTATTTCAGTGAATTAGAAAATTAGTTACCTAGACTGCAGCAAATAATTTAGCCTCATTTGTGTCTGTGCTTGGCTCCCTACTCCCATTCTATTATGTTATAGATGTACGCTTTATAGATCACTGGGTAAGAAAGCAGTATTAGAAGCAGCTGTACAACTTTTTGGATAGTATTGAAAATTTAACTTGGAAATTGCCTCAACTAGTCACATATAAATGAATACTTTTTAATGCCTGTTGTGAGTACTTATAGATACTCATTTACATATGTTTATCTGGCTCCTTTCTCATATATACATCTGGTAGATCATTAGGAATGGGTGAAAAGTGCTATTTAAAACAAATCTAACTCTGATTTCCCCTTAAACTGCAGCATGAATGTCAGCATCATCATTCAAAGAACAAGAAACATTCTAAAAAATCTAAAAAACATCACAGAAAACGTTCACGTTCTCGATCGGTAAGATTCTTCTTCACAGGATATGACCATAAGTGTATTTTTCTCCAAATCATCATGAATTTGCCTCTTAAATGATTTCTTCCCTTAGGGCTCAGATTCAGATGATGATGACAGCCATTCAAAGAAAAAGAGGCAGCGGTCAGAATCCCGATCTGCTTCAGAACGTTCTTCTAGTGCTGAGTCTGGTGAGCTTTTCTCTTGATTTTGTTAAACTCACTTGGATTTATGTTGCCTCAGAGTCTGACCTTTTTGCTTTCATCTTTCTTAGAGAGAAGTTACAAGAAATCAAAAAAGCATAAGAAGAAAAGCAAGAAGAGGAGACACAAATCGGTAAATTAGCTGTCTTCAGTTGGTGGCTTACCAATACTCAATCAAGCATTTATTAAGTACTTAGTCTTGATATAGTTAAAGTACAAAAATGACAAGATGTAGTGACACAATCCTATAGTCCCAGCCACTGGGAAGGCTGAGGAGAGTGGATCACTTTGAGTTCAGAAGTTCTCAGCTTAACTACGGCTAAAGCCAATTAGTTGTCCATACTAAAGCTGGCACCACTATAGTGAATCCTTAGAGAGAATAGACTACCAGGCTAACTAAAGAGGTAACAAACCAATCCATGTTGGGAAAATAGAATGGATTAAAGCTTACTTGGTGATCAGTATTTGGATCAGGTCGTGGATATCAGCGACAGTTCCAGCCTAGGCAAATATAGATCCATTCTCAAGAAAAGCAGTTATGGGGAGTTCACTCCCTCGTGGAGTGAACATTCTAGCATGGGCTTGGGGTAAGATGGGGATAAAATATGTACATATTATAAGTATACGCAAGATAACATACAAAGTAGGTAATAAGGAAACAAGTTAACTTTAAAGGGGAGGGGAAGGCATCAGTTACTGGAGAGTCAACTAAGGTTTTGAAAAACCCACGAAATCTAAGAAGCAGAGCCGATAAGGTAAAACACTGGAGGATGGCCATTTCAAAGGCTCAGAACTGGAGTTTCATACGTGAGGAATTATAAGGTGGCAGTAGCAAGGTCTTATAGCCTGTAGTTTGTAAGTCACTGTCTCATAGCTGTCGGAATTTCTCCTTCCTCCCTCTCCTCCCTTTTCAGAAAAATATTTAGCCATTCAGTACTATACCATTTGATGACTGTCTGGTTCCCTATATTCCTGCACACAAAGCTCAGTTACAAAACTTTTTTTACTGCATTGTGTGGAGTTTTTGGATTTTGAAAATTAATCCAACTGGCACAGCTTTGTAATAATTAAAAACTAATGTCTTTTAGATGTTCCCTATTGTCATTTTTAAACCCACCTTGTCACATTTTCAGTCCTGAATAACTTTTATTCTAGGTTTTGACCCCTATAGTTTTTGTAGTCCCTTTACATCTATCTACCCCTCAGACAACCTGAGCTTATTAGAAGTTCATAGAGTCATAAGTTGGGAGATGAAAGTGACCTTAGAGATTGATTCCAACCATCTTCATTTTGCAGATAAAATAAGTTTCAACAGGTAGTGTCAGAGCCAGGAACTTTGCCTTCCAAATTCAGTGTTCTTTCCACTACAGCAATCTTTTTTGCACTGTATTTATATATGGATTCCTATTATACACCCATAATAACTCCCTTTAATTCATATTCACTTTTTGGGTAGGTGGAACAATCTGCTCTTCATTCCTATGCCTAATATGTGAGAAAGATTTATCTAGGTGCTATGGTCATATATGCCCAACTAACATTTTATTGTGAGAGATGGAGAATATGACAAGTTTTATATGTTATAATCTGAAGTGGAGATTTAGAGAGCCACTTTAAAAAGTTTTATTGACAATCTTTTGCTTATGTCTTTTTCTTTAGTATCTTTCCCTGACTTGAGATGGCATTCATGAGATTAAAAGTAAAAAGAGGGCAAAAAAGTAGTTTAATGAAGTTAATAAACATGTCCATATATGCAATAGTCTTTACCCACAGTTCTCCTGCAAAGAAGGGAAGGGAATGCTTCCTTGTAGCTTTTCTTCAGGCTCAAGCTTGTTTATTATAAATATTCAATGCTTAGTTTGAGTTTTTGCTTTTCCTGTCATTTCTTGGTTTATTTACTTTATTTTGCACTAGTTCATGTTCTGTACCTCCTTATAAATTCTTCATTTCTTATCCTGAGGTAGTCTGTTACATTCAGGTATTATGGATATAATTTGATATGTATTTGACCTTTTTTATCTCTTGGGGTATATACACTTAATGGTGTGTCAAAGTCAAAGACTATGGACATTTTTGTGACTTTCTTAGCATAATTTCACATCATTTTCCAGATTAAATCATTTGCCATCTCCCCCAACAGTGGTTTTTAAGTGTGCCTGTCTCTCCATAGCCAGAGAAGGATTTCTTTGGTGATTTTGTAATGTCATGTTCTTGCTGTGAGTCTCCTGCAAAAGATGAATTTTTACTTGTGACTGGCTCTAAGAGAGCATTATTCTGTTACCTTATACAAAATGTATCTTAAATGTTGTCACAATGAACAGTTTTTAAATAGTGATGCACTTAATTTATATCTTTTGTAGGATTCTCCAGAGTCTGATGCTGAACGAGAAAAGGATAAAAAAGAAAAAGAACGAGAAAATGAAAAGGATAGAACTAGGCAGAGATCAGAATCAAAACACAAATCACCTAAAAAGAAGACTGGAAAGGATTCTGTAAGTATTTTTAACTTGGCCTCAAAGTGTATGTTTTCCATGTATGCAGAATTGTATGTACTTAACTAATGTTTCAAAGCCAGCCTTAGGCCAAGGATAACATCCTTAAGAAAAACAGCAGTCTCAGCTAATCAAGTGTCTCCTAAAAATGGTTTTCCATTTTACACAAACATAATGAAAATCAGTATCATAGCAGGACTTACTTCCTTGAAGAAGGTATGATAGTATGATTACAAAGTCACTCTTCATAGCAAAAGTCTACTTACCTAGAAAATTAAGTAGTAACTTACTGTAGGGTGTTTGCTCTGTGTTTTGAATGAGGGTGAGGATGAGATTCAGGATAGAGAAGTGGAATGAGAGACAATCTGTTCACATAAATTGAGATCTCTCTCAAAAGAAAGAACAGTGGGGCATCTCATATAATCCAAGTTATTTTTTTTTATCACAAGTTTTTTTTCAGAAATTTCCAGTGTAGTTATTACTTCCTTAAAAAGCTCTAGGCCCTCAGGTGATCTTCTGAAGGAATCAGGGAAAGAACTGATGAAATCTACAAAGAGCCAGAGGCTGTTTTCTGAAAGACAGCAGGTGGAGTCCCACCACAAACGACTGAAGAAGTGCTTTTCAGGTACCATGTGGAAGGTTGCATAAAGTGATAATCCATGTGGCTGTAAAACCAACAGCACCTGAAGGAAAGGGACCAGGTTTATGTCAGGTTCTGAGACACAGTCCTAATGCCTTTTGGAGTTTTCTGTGGAGTATATCTTTTTATTTGAGGAACAAAGTAGAATGAGGAGTTAAGTTGTGAAATTTGATTTTGTATAAATGATGTAAACCCTTCTAAGCATTCTGATTACACTAGACATAGGGCTTGCATTATTTCTGGAGGAACAACAGCTTACTTAGAACTTTAATCAAGATAAAAAGCAAAATTAACTTTATGGTATGCTTTCAAAAACAGAAAAGATAAATATGCATATGTACACACATGAAAATGAATATTCTATATATAATAATAGAATGTATGGGGTGTGTGTGTCTGTGTCTGTGTCTCCGTCTCCTCATGTTAGTTAGGTAGAACCTCCCTGGACCTTAAATTTATGAAAGGTGAGTTTGATTACATAGCCTTTTAGCTCTAGATTTCTCTAGAAATAGGTTTTTGTGTCATACTTTGGGTTTACTCATGGTAAAGTCAATTTGAGTGGGTTACACTATTCACTTTATTTGAATAAGGAACACAATTGTTGTATTACTTAAGTGCACACTTGCTTCTAATGGATTGTATATATTCCTGTTTTTTCTCTGAAGCAGCAAAGTAAGGTAAGTAGATGGTAATATGAATTTCTTTTGCAAAACAGAAAAAATCAGGCATGAAACTGGTGCCTTATAATAAATTTTCTTCTTAGGAAGGTTTAATGGATTTTTAAAATACCATGTAATTTTCATCTTAAGAAAAAATTTTATATTATTTCAAGATTTTTAAAAATACTGTTAATTCTTAATGTCTTTCCAGGGTAATTGGGATACTTCTGGCAGTGAACTGAGTGAAGGGGAATTAGAAAAGCGGAGAAGGACCCTCTTGGAACAACTGGATGATGATCAATAAATTAATTATACCAAATATATGTTTACAGTATAATTAAAAAATGTCTAGTTCAGGACAGGGATTCTGATGTTTTAAATTCCATTGAAGCAACACTGGGTTTTAATTATATCACAGGAAGAAGTGCATAAGTAATGTTATAGTGGAGTTGACTTTAAATCTGCAAAAGAGAAGGAAATTCAAAACTGAACATGAAAACTTTTGATTCTGTATAGAGAATCATTTTCATATCATCACTCTGAAGCCCCTTTTTAGGGTACAGCAAAATACACTAGAGATGGTGATTTATTGATTACCACAGATGTCCTTACTTTTGTGTTCTAAAGTCAATGCCACAATGATACTTTTTTGAGGTGGTCTGAAATTTGCGGAAGTTGGATTTTGAAGATATAATGAAACCTTTTTTGATGCATAGTGGTACAAAAAAAGCACCAGCAACTGATCAAAATGCTTTTTTGTGCACTTCCTAACTGGTTTAACTGATGTGAATTTTTATGGTGAACTAAAAAAAATAGGTGTTTTTTGATGGAAACCCTTAACTATATAGTAGTGCTAATGGGCGCTGCTATATTATAGCCACCATTGTTAATTTTAAAAGCATCTGAATGAATAAAACAGAAGGCTATTGTGAGGGCATTATTTGAGAACATCTATTTTGAGGCGGTGTTTAAAAAAAAGAAATTAACATCAAATCAGATTGTAAATTAATTTAAATATGTTGCCTTAAGGACCTACTAAAGAATGTGCCACCAAATTTTAAGTGACAGTTGCAATATCCTTGTCTAAAGAAATCAATGTCGACTTAAATATTTTCTTTAACAAAAGTTGTCTTGATTTAAAAAGAAATCAGATCTCTTTCCGTCTTTCTCTTTTTTCTCTCTTTTTTTTTTTTTAAATATCCTCTGTCCAGTTTTTCATTGAGGAAAACTTTTCCCTACTCAGTGAGAAGTATTGACTTCTGTGGTACACATTCTAAAGCATTTCTGATTTGAATATTTTTGTACATTTTTATCGATTATTAAACCTTCTCTTCTAGCGTGTACTAGTATTTATTTCTACTTGAAATACACTGTACAGCTCTAACGGAAATATGGATATTTTATGATTCAGTTAAGCAACAATGTGGTGTATTTACTCTAAGCCCGTCGAAGTTTCACTTAATAATTCATCTTCTTTTCCCATGTAGTTTACTTCTCTTTTCTAATGATACTTATAAGAGTAACTTATAAATAAATCAGTGCATATGAGGCCCCTTTATTTGTGCTTCAAACTAAAATGTTCATACATAATATTTTTGTGAGAAGTTGGTTTAAGTGAAGCTAGAGGCATCATTTTATATTCTTGCTTCTAGAGGTTGGTATTGGTCACTTGAAAGATAAAACTGGCTATAGCTTTTTTTTTGTTATCAGGGAGCACTTCTTGTCCAAGAGATTTTTTCACATTAAATAAAGAATACTCCACATCTGATGTTAAAGAGTATTAGGTACTCATTCAGTCACTATTTTATTCACTAATTTTGGTTATTTTGTAGACCCTTATTTTTAATTTAGCGTTAGCAAGAATTAAGAGACTATTTTACCCCCGAAGTTCACCATCTTAAAAAGTTGAAAGTGGTTAATGGTAA
The DNA here is from genome assembly GCA_028658325.1 of Potorous gilbertii. Classification (NCBI taxonomy): domain Eukaryota; kingdom Metazoa; phylum Chordata; class Mammalia; order Diprotodontia; family Potoroidae; genus Potorous; species Potorous gilbertii. The sequence continues at coordinate 173,550,885 of CM053771.1, read as the reverse complement.
CCAGGGAAATGTTTCTGTGACATTAGTTGCAGTGTTTTCCTACAGCAAAGCCATGAAAAGCTTTGTGACTTCTCCCAACTTATCTCCTCTCCAAATAGTCAATTTTTCTGCACTGCACTGAGATGATACTTGGCTCTGCAGAAGGTATGAGAATCAAACTGTATATGTATGAGAAAATATGAAGCAATCAAATTGAGTTGCTTAAGGTTTTACTCTATTGTATTTAGAACCAAAAAGAATTGTAAAAGCTTTGGCGGCAGGGGCTTATTTTTACTTTAGTTTACCTTCAGAGAAACTCCATTTGTGTTTATGGTATAAATATATATAAATATATATAGTTAATAGTACTAATCATGTCAAATGCTTATTTGACATGGAACTAGAAGTGGAAATCTTTAAGACAAGCTTATGATTTTGACAAAGGTAGCAATGTTTCACAAGATAATTTAGAGTTTATGTAAAACGTTTTGCTTTTATAATTTCCATGAATGAGGAAGATTTTTTTTAAAGTAAATATTACTTTAAAAGTTTTGTCTTTATTTTTCCATTAAAAATAAAAAGCTGTATATATGTGTTTTAGCATGTTCTTATGTATCTTTCTGCATTTCTCAAGGATATTTTGCATCAACTTAACTCATTAAATCCCTGCTAGACAATCTGTATGGAATTTTCTAAAATGGGAACTGTTAAGTAACCCCAGTTTCTCTTTCTAGAACTTATATCAGCCATGGAAATTATCTAAGGCTTAAAAATAATAGTTGTATGTAATTAAAGTTAGTATTATAATTGAAAATAACCCCTTTGCATCCAGCACTAATACACTGGAACCTCACTATTCCTTTACATAACACTGAGGTTTTAATGACCAGAAATTATAAGGTCCTGGGTGGATTCTTAACTAGTCCTCAGAAGAATAGTTGGACAAACCAAAATTCACTTAAGCTGGTTTTTGACCAATATGCTCAAACAATGAAATGATGAATGTGGGAATTAAAGTTGTTTGATTTACCTTTGTAATCTTGCCTTTATGGGAATCTTGAGTGGTTTAAATTTACTATAGTTTATTAAATACTGCATGTTTATTTGATCTACCTCTCCACTACAAAGAGTTAGCATTAATTTGTCCTCAGAACCACTAGTACATTTTATATTAGTTATTGACTTAAATATTGAAGCATTTTTTGTTCTTGAGGGAAATGAACCTCCTGATCATTAAATTCACTTCTTTTATACGGAAACTGAATTGGTTTGAGAAGTGAGTTATAGTTCACTAGGAAACATAGCAAAACAATATTGCCATGCAAGTAATCTGTTTAAGAAACATTTCATCCAATTTCATTTTATGTGATATTCCTTTAAAATTCTTAAACAAGACTGCCAGCAACTGAGGTTTGTAAAAACTCTAGACAACATTGCGTTATCATTTCTTAAAACAGCTGCAGATAATGTGATTTTCTATATGCTCAGTGAAGAATTTCTTAGCAATGAATAAAAAGACAGTACATACCCCTCTTTTAATCAAACTGATTTAACTTTTCCCTCTGAAAAGGATGCTCTGCCGCTACTCTGTGACATGCAAATCACTTTCTTCACGCCTCAGGTTTCCTCAGCTATAAAATGGGGGTGTGGGTGGGGGGGTAGCTGAACTTAACAATATTTTTTAAAATTCCTTCCAGCTATTAAGATTCTGTGAGTTTTCAGTGCTGGCTAGGTAATTTTATAACTGAATATGAAAAGGGAAAAGTCTCTTCACATAGTGACTGAGTCTTGACTATTTTTAACGAACTTGATAAGAAAATACTTTTCTTAAATGATGGAGGCAGGACTAAGTTTTGAATTAATTTAGAACAGGATTTGTAAAGTACATAATGTAAGTAACTTGATTTATTTAAGTAAAGAAACAAAGTTTTGCACCAAAAGAAAAGCAAGGTAGGATGAAGCACATTAATTATTCCTGGTTTCAGCTTTTTTCATTTTGCCTAAAATGTGTAAAGGCATCATTTTTTTCCCCCACCAGGGGTGCTTCTCCAATACCAGCAATACATAAATATTTAAGTACATTTTAATAATGTGTTAACTATCAAGTTTATCATTCACTGGAGTAGGTGACATTCATAAAAGTATGCCTTTTCTGTGTTTGGAAAGTTAGTATCTATTAGTAATGCCTCTCATTTCAAACTATGATTAACCTAATTTGCAATCTTCTTTCACCAAAATATTTTCAATTTATTTACATTTATTATTCTGTTGGTTTCAGAAAGTGAAATGTCTTTTTTAGCATCTTCATCAAACTTTTGTTTATGTTGCCCAATAACTTAAATTGTTGAAGGGTTTTTAAACCATTAGTGCAATAAACCATGTTCATAAATGTTTAAAAACTTAAACTCTACTCATGACATATATGCACTACTATACTACCTGAGTAAGGAGTATTGGCTTAAGATAATAGAGATACACCTGAGGGAGATGGTCTCCTTGTTCTACCCTCTTTTCTGGACTGTTATGCTTAAGTCACTTAATGAGAACAAATGCTTGGCTCCTGCTACCTTATGTTAGGATAAAGAAGATAGGTATGGGTTTAAAACTTCATAAACATGGCTTGGAATCTCTCAAAATACTTAAGGGATTTTTCTTTTACACTGCCTTCATTATACCACAGAGATAGGTGAAATAATTTTCTAGGTAGACATTCATGCAGTGGATCAGTCCAGCCAGGTCTCAAAATCCATCCAACAAAGTTCAAGCTTAGGACTAGTCAAAGTTGGTTTTCCAAGACACCTTTGAAGTAGAAAAAAATCAGAACAAAGTGGAAGTCTATCACGCCCAATTCACAAAGGTATTTTACAGAATGTTTTGTTAGCATCATCCATTTACTACCCTCATTTTTCCACTTTATTTTCCCTGTATAATAACGGAATATTAGCCTGTCAGTAGAGTCCTTTTACATTCACAATCTGTTTTAAAAAGGGTATTTTGTCTTTTGTAGTTTTTCATAGGACCCAGTATAAGCAATATAATATTGGTAAAGAATTGACTGCTAATATCATAGCTGACCTGGTAAGGCAGAATCTGAGGTGGCTTTGTAGGAATCAACCAAGCAGCCAGAATAACGTGGGTAGTTGCCCATAGCTCCTGAACAGGACCAGATTCAATATGACCCTTTAAAAAGCAAACTGAGCCATTTCCTACTGCCAGTCTCTACTTTCTGTTGTTCCCCGGGGATATGAATGTGATTGTTTAAACTTGTTTTGCAAAACCCCCGCTTTAGATAGGTGGTACTCTCACTTGATTAAATTGAGGACTTGCTTTAAAGAAAGGCTGAGTTATGGGGAAAGAGTGGTTTCTATTTTCTGTGTTTGTAATTGCCAAATTTTCTGTTTATATATTGTTCTGATGTAATTAATTTAAAAGCCTCATAGTTGTTAAATAAAATTAGACCTTTTGTAAATAAAAATAATTTATTAGAAAAAGGTATTGCAGCTTTTACTAAAAGTGGATATGCGTCTTTTTCTTTTCCTTCAAAGGCCTTCATAGATAGCTAGCTACCAGTGAACACAGTTATTTGCACCTTTCCAGGGGATTTGCTTTTTTCTGTTGAGTGCAGCTATTCTAAAGTAGAAGAAAGTAGAACTGTGTTCCTATAAATACTAGAGCTAGATTTAGTAGGCCACTCCTCCTCATACAGAAGAGGAAACTGGCCCAGAGTGCTGAAATTTAATTTCTTCCACTATGCTATGTAACTAGTGCTTCTTTGTGGTAGTAAGAGTAAAAAGCTGACTTTGAAGTAAAGTTTAGGTATGTATTGGCTAGTGTTAAATGAAATAGACCAGTTGGAATTGCTCGTAAATGTAAATCGAAATTTTGGTGACAGTTTAGTTGCCTCTGTAGGAAAATTGCATTGAAAAACAATTCTAATGAGGAAAAAAAATAGAGCAGCCTGCTCCAGGGACAGGTCTATATATACGAGCAGTGTGGGGGGGTAAGGAGATGTCCCCAAGCATATATTCTGTTCCTATTTGCTACGCTAAGGAAAAAGGGGAAATAGGAAAGCCTGTTTAACTGGGGGAGGATCAGGTGTTTGTTTTTCTAAAGAAGCCAGTAATGAACATTATTATTATGCTGTAGAGAAGACTTACAACTATAGTTATAGTTCAACCCCTTCACAGGAAGTTTCACTTGAAGTTTCTTCTTTGCTGTTTAGCTACCTGTCTCCCATAGCCAGGATTCTCCGTCTCCACATTTGCTACTTGCCCACACCACCCCCTTTTTCTCTGATTTAGTCATATTTATCTTGTTTGGCAGTTTTATCTGAATTTTCCAGATATGCTGTTTACCTAAGTAAGCAGTAAAATCACGTTGATCATCTCAGATATTTTTCATGCAACAATTTTTAAATACTGCATCCTATTAAAAAAGTAGAAATTTGTATTGCTCAGACTCATTATTAGTCAACCGTCTTCAAATCTTTTTTTAAGGATTTTTTGCTCTCATCCAGCAACATCTTCCATGTTGTCACATCTCCACCCCATTCTCCTTTGCCATGTGACTTCTGCCCCTCCCACTGCACTACTTAAATTTCATCAAAGACCCACTAATTGCCAGATCTAATGGTCTTTATTATTTAAAATAATCATTTCCTTGACTTTAGAGGCACCACACTGATAGTCTCATTTTTAAGTAACTACTCTGTGGTTACTGTGGTACTCATTCTCCTTCTGACATCCTAAAATAGATGTGCACGAGTTTTGTCCTTGGGTTTATTCTCTTTAAATTTTCTCTTGGTGGTCTCAAGTCCCTCTCACAATGATCAAATTAAAACATTAATGGCACTACCGTTTTCAGTCATTCACCCTCAAAAATCAGTTACTCCCTTTTTCCTTCCCTTTCCCTCATCTCTAAGCATCCAGATCCAGTCTTCCACAACCTACTGCCTCTGTACATAACTACTCCCACTGCCTCTTTCCTAATTGAGGTCTTCATGTTTTGCTAGCCCAACTGACCTCTCTATGTCTAGTGTTCCATCTTTCCCAAAGCTGCCAAAACTATCTTCTAAATTAATATTCAGATTTGATCACATCGCTTAACTGCAAAAAACTGGCTTGTTAGGAATAAAAATCTTCCTGAAAAACGCTGCAAAAGTGCCACTTCCTCTATGAAGCCTTTAACATCACTCAGGTCAATGTGTTCTTTGCCTCTTTCTTTGAATATTCTTCGATTACTTCATCTCCATCACAGCATAACTTGTGTAAATAACAGTAAATAAATACATTGTATCTATCCTCAGTAGAGTGGAAAATCCTTTGAACTCATTCATTGGACTCATTCATTGAAGTTTTACAACATGGTCAACGTCCATTCTACTTTGTAACAGTTTCTGGGAATGAATTGCTTTTTGCTCCTAAGTTTCCTGTATGCATAAAACACCTCAATGCTTCTGTCCTTGTTTGAGAGAAGTAGGTAGGCAGGTGACAGACGGAAGGGTAGAAACAAAATTTTTAAACATGCGAGTCACAAAATACAACAGGCAGGCAAGAGACTAGCAACATCCTATCTTATCTGTTTATAAGCTATGGACAGCAGTTTGACACTGGAAGGGTGAGAGAACTTGGTTACAAGATGATGCCATTGATAAGCACCGCACCCCACCCCAGTACGCTGACCAATAAAAAGCAATGTATTGCTATATAGTAGTGTAAATAGTTTATTTGCTCATATGCCATGAACAGACCAGAAAAGTAACATGAACTGCTTTATAAAACACTTCTAATATTGCTAAGAAGCAGGCCCATTACAAGAAAAACAAAACAAAACAAAAAGAACATGCCAACATTACAGTCCATTCTAATTGTGGAATAATAAATACATGTGGTATGGAAATGTATTTGTATGTTTGGTAGCACTAAGCTTTAAAACATTTATGTATTTGAATATAAGCCAATAATTTGAATTCCATTTCATAGGTAAAATCATTGCTTCTTAGGTATGATATTCAATCAATGTCAACAGACACAATCTTGGCATGTTCCTTTAAGAGCATGTAGAATACACATTTCTGGAGATGTGCTAGCAGGGGGCAGTTTGAAATGAAACTTTTTTGTAAAAAGATAAGCAAAAAAAAAAAAACCAAAACCGTGACAACTTTGATCCCTCAACTGTCCTCATAGTTAAATATAAAAAACAAACTATAAGTTAAAATAACATTCAGATTGTATAGCACAGGCTGATGCAGTTTTTTAAACAATATTTACAATATTACCCAGAGGCTAAAGTGGGAATTAAAAGAGGTGTAAAAACCATAAAAAACGGCACCAATTTTGTAGCAAAATATCTGTACATTTAAAAACAGATTATCGTATAACTACACATCATCCAAGGAAAATGAGACCTTCACCAGGGATTCACTTAAGCACAACATAAAAGAAAAGAAATTCAATGGTTAAATACTATACAATAAATTTTACAATTAACATATTGATGAAATGCTACCAAGAAAGGTAAGCTGGAAGCAGAATTTATCTTCCAAAGTAACAATTTTAGCTACAGTCCAGGTTTTGACTTTGAACTAGATCAAGTGCCCTGCCCAAGAAGATGCCAAGTAAAGCAAAGGCTTGCCCTGTATCTGCAGAGTGAGCTTGGCCTGCCTTTCATTCTCATTTTGCATATGTCTTTCCCTCACTTCATCCAAATACAAATATCCCAACAAATCAATCCCCAATTTCCCCTAAAATATCCCAGGGAGGGAGCATTGGATTGGCCTTTAGAATTTTTTTAGGTCCAGTGGTCAAATGCACCCTCACCTCCATTAAAAAAAAAACAACCACCAAAAACTCAAATGCGATTGTCAAAGGAGAACAAGGCCTACTCAAATCAGTACTCTGCAGAGGGAAGATGCAATCTGAATGTTCAACAGTTCTAGCAACCTTCTTTCTGACAAGGCACATGACCACTCACTGTGTTCAGAACTGAACTATAATGGTCCTTGGAGATCCTAATACTGATTACTGAGATGTTAATAGCTTAATGCTAATTAATAAATATACTTTGTGTTACCTATAAGCTGCCTCTCTCTGAAGAACATAGAATCATAAATGTGTCTTGCGTGATATTCCCATGATTTTCTGTAGCACTGCAGTCTTACCCTTCAAACCATCCCTCATAGGGCATGGCACAGAAAAAGTTATACATGAAAATGAAGACTGACTGGGTGAATCTTCATGTGTTGATGTATCAGATCCTCTTTATTTTTCACCAGGGTTTGGCTGTGACTGGAAGGAAAAGTCTCTGTGAGAATGGCTTTTCTCACACAGCAATAAACCTTTTGATATATAACCTAGAGAGAATTGCTATTTGAAGTTCAAAATAAATTCCTTATTAGACAGCATTAGAGACATATGTAAAAGCCAAAAGGGATCCATAGCAGATCTTACCCAAATATTTGTTATTTACAACCTGTCAAGAAACCAAGGTGGGCCATAAGACAATCATTAAGTTGCAGATAACAAAAAGAAGATAACATGACATTTACATTTTGGTTAAAAACACTGAATAACATATTGGTGTAAAAAGATACCCAATCAAATCAAGTCCTATTGCTTTGATTAATTTGAGCAGGTACTTTCATCTTAGGCACTTGTTAACTACAGTTGAATGGAGAGCCCATCTTTTTATTTTATTTTTAAAGTTCCTATGCAATTTTGAGGCTTCTTGGCCCTTCAGAATGTAACCGTATTCAAGGCTGCATTAAATGGTAGCTGGAAGAGTTCCCACAGACATGGTTATCACTGAAGTACACCCTCCACTTTACACATGTAGGCAGGTCTGGCTCACATGGTTATCTCAGCACCATTAACAGGGCGCAAATTCTGATCATCAAAGCGTCGCCGGACACTTCTCCTCACCGCATCGGCTCGTCTGTACGGCTGGTTTCTAAGATCTGTAAGAGGGAAAAAGCCAATCAGGGAGAGGTGTTCTTCATGCCATGTGTCTAGACAAAACAAAGTCCTGCTGGCAGCCAATCAAAGCAGCTTGTGTAGAAAGACTAGACAAAAAAGCCATAAGCTCATTGGGCTTAAGAGAGGCCAATGACAAAATGAATGGGTTCTAGTTTAATACTGGTGGATTGTGGGCTTTGGGGAGGGAAAAATCGTAGATTTCAATCACTGGATGGAAAGTCTAACTTTATATTTTCAAATATAGCAACAACTGGAAACAGTTGAGGCTACAAATAAACAATCTGAGAAGCAAATAATCTGATTACAAGTCATTGTAATGAGGGTTAAGGTGACAAAGAAGAATTAATTGTTAATTTTCCCCCTTAAGATTAGTCAATGGTAGAGTTACTGGACAACTTAGCTTGTAAGCAGTCTCTTATGCATGTGACATACTTGACTTTCCCAAGTTACCAAAGATCACTGGACAAAGAAACTGCTCCCTTATTCTGAGGTGCAGCTTCTGCTTGGAAAATGGATGTTACATGAAAGAATTTGATCTTTAAGGCCTGAAATCTGCCCCAGCCCTAGATTCTACCCTTTCACAGTAGGGATTCAAATTTCTTTAAATTGATCTACTGTGAAGCTTTATGATGTCCCTATTTAGCAAAATCTTGATTAAACAGAACCTTGGATTAAACTGAATTTTCCTTTTGTATTTAATTTTAGGAGGATTTAGAAAGGCCAATGGAAGAAAATAAACTTACAACAGGGATGTATTTTTAAAAAGCAACGGCCAAGGTATGGCCTAGGGAATGGCACACATTCAGCCCTATATGCTACTTCTAAGAAAAAAGAACATGTTTACCTCAGTATCCTCATCTGTAAAATGGGCATAATAACAGCTGTTACCTCCCAGGGTTCTTGTGAGGACCAAATGAGATACTAATAGTAAAGTCCTTAGTAACAGTCTTCATTTTCATGTATCACTTTTTCTGTGCAATATCCTATTAAGTACTTTGTAATGTTGCCTATCATCAGCATAATTACAATTGTGGCCATTATGGCACCACAGGGTCTTCTGTCTTTGCTATGTTGTAATAAGTAAGGCAGGAAATTCATATTAGAAAAATATTCAGTAACAAAGCTTGATATAAAAAAAAAGTTTTGGGAGGCTGTCAGTCCTCAGTTATACAGAAAAATTCCAATTAATACCAACATTCTGGTTAATCAATGATTCGGTACAGCTCATGATTTGCCAGTCATCAGTGATTATATATATGCACATATATATGTATGTATGTACGTATAGTTCTATGTCTTTCTGTCAAAGTGGTTGGTCAACATCAGTCATGGTTATCATGCTCAGAAGTTGATGATATGACAAAACAGGCTCTCTATGTAGGCTACCATGAACAGAGACAAGAGTTAAAGGACTGAATGAAATAGGTTTCAGATTTCTATCGTGCCCCACTTCCACTAGTTGTTTTGGCCTTGTTGGTATCTTTCAGTAATGGCTAATTTTAGACTAATTAGGCATGATTAAGTGTTTGAATGAGAGAAATTCTCCAAAGGAGACAAAAAGAAAAGTAGAAGAAAACATTAGAAGAGAACCTCACTGGGGCCTTTGAATCCCATCACCTACACCTGGGGTTACATGAACGCACACACGCATGCGCACACACACACACACACACACACACACACACACACCCCCTACCTCTCTTTCCCACCCATCTACCCAGTCACCCTCCCTGCAAACTGGCCCTACTTTCATATCCCCACACCCAAGGGCAAAAGCATATAGAACAAGCTGTTTTCAAGCTTCATTGTGTCCAATGAGAATGGAAAGCCCTTTCTTTTGCCTAGGATGATCAAATATTTGATGTCTAAAACACCTGAGCTCTCAGAAAACTCTATGCCATAAAGTGCTGGAAATGATTTCCCTGACCATGATCTTTTCTTAACTGAAATTTGAGAAGGAGGTTGGGAAAGGAGAAAAATTCAGGAGCATAAAAAAAGTGGCACAGGAGAGTACCCAAAGCAAGTGAAACCACCATCAAATACCCTCACCCAAGCCACCATATTACAGAGGTGCAGCCTCCATAATAAGTATTTAAGTATAACAAAAATAAAGGAGCAAATAAAGGCCACATCTTTAGAAAATGAGATGGGATGACTTCTCATGAGAAAGACTTTTCCCAGCATTACCCTCAGTCATATTCACAGTCATTGGGTCTGGCATATATAGAGAGAGGAGGAAGCTAAGTAAAAAGTGATGCTTGCCAGCTCTGTGTATCCTCCACCACCGGTGTGCTAGAAGAAATCCTTACCCTCGAGTGAACATTTGGAAATTTAGTGATATTATTCTTCTTTAAGGCTAAACAGAAAAAAAAAACAAAACAAAACACAAAATGATGGTTAAGTAAAAATGGGATGAAAATGAAGAGCAACTCAACTCAATGTTTAAAAATCCCAGGCAGGTTAGCCAACAGAACAAGAGAGTGGAAGGTCACCATTATGAGTTGGGGTTAGATACAGCAAGAAAAAGGTGAGATGGTCTTCCCACCCCCTTGATCTCTGACTACCCAATTCCAAGCTGCTTTGAAGATTGGCTCCAGGAAAATATTCCAACAAATTCACTTGACAGAGCAAACAATGGCCAGGCAGATTAGAGTCCACAAAGTGATTAATAACGCTGGTGAGTTAAGTTCACTACAGAGCAAGTACACCACTGTCTTTGGACCCACCCCCGCCCCCAATCTTCTCTTGTTGCTTCCTCAAAGACAAAATGGGAACACACATAACACAGGTTAAAATGCATTCTTCAAACAGTTAATCCTGCCTAATACACATGTGCCCAGCTCCAAGTCCATTTCACTAAGGAGCATCCCCTACGTACAGACATGTAATACTAAAAAAAAGAATTAAGGTCACCATTTCTCCTTCTTCGCTTACATCTTATCTGTTGTTCATGGCCTATAGTATCTGGCATCCCAAAGAACTTAATCTCTTCTATGGCTGAACACTGGCACAGACGAGTTCATTATTTTGGGAGGTTGGGAGTTCTAGGGACTCCCACAATGCTGATGTTTCCTGGAATGCACTGGTAGTTCATTCATAGCTCTGCAAAGCACTTTGTGTATATTATCTCATTTGATGTCTAATGTATCAACAGATTTTTAAGTCAATAACCCTTTGGCACTTTTTGTAAACAGCTTTTATGAGTTATTATAGCCAAAAGATTCTGGTGATGAGACCATGATTCCCAGCACTGTAACCCAAGAAATCACAATGAAGCTAATTTAACAGAAGTATTCTGGATGTGGCATGGGACTGGGCACAAATGATGGCATGATGAAGGACATAATCAAGACATTTGTCTGATTCCCCTTCTTCTCAGGACACTCTTACATGCACATGCTGGTTAGCCAGGCAAGACAGTACACACAACACTGATGAATGGAAAAAGTCTTGGATGACTTTCACAAGGCAGGAAGGGAGCCTGTATATTGTCTGTGATGATCCATGCACATATCTGGTGGAAGGGCTCATTTATTCCATGCTCTATCAGATCTACTACACAGAATTAAATATCTAAAGGCTGGGTGAGGTAGCCTAGGAAAGCAAGCAAACAGTCCCAGTTTAGAACTAGCCATGGCCTTTTTTGAAAGTGAGGAAAAAATAACATTTAATAACTCCACAGCACTTTGCCTTCTAAAGTATATACAAAAAATATCTTCTTTTGCTGCCAAAACATCCTCAATAAAATGTAAAGGATTAGTATTACTCTCATTTTATTGAGGGGGAAAGTCATACAGTGAAAGGTTCATTAATTGCCCCGAAGTTCTAAAAGGGGTTGGTGGAGTCAGCATTAAAACCAGACTTGCTGATTTGAAGTCAAGAGTTCTTATAAACTTTCTAGTTCTCAATGTTTTCATCTATACAATGAGAATGCCAGACTAGAGGATTTCTGAGGTATAGTCCCTTCCCTTCCTTTATGACGCCCACAAACCATGATCCTGGCCACCCCTACCCCAACAAGGTACTTGACAATTTCAAAACTTGCTATTCCATGGCTCTGTCACACAGACCAGAGACATCTCTGGAAAGTGAATAAGGTCATCACGATGGTGGTGATGGGGATTTCAGAGGTGACTGAACGCAAGTCCGTGCAATATGGGAACAACATGAAACAGAATTCCACATAGACATCAGATACATGCTATCCATTTACAACTAATCTGACCCCATTTGATATCCACACAGATAGAGATAATGGGTCAAAAATCTATGGCAACCTTTTAAGAGCATCAGGTGTGAAAAAGTAATAGTTTAGTAATGGAATTCCTCAGTGAGAACAGGTTCGCAGAAAAACCGAGAGCCACGCTTGGCCGTACGAGCTGTAAAGGGCACAGTCTTCAGCACTGCATGGAAAATAACAGCCAAACAAGACAAACAAAACAGAACAGAGTAAGAAGCAGAGATTGACTGCATTAGTTAGCGCTTTGTTAATGACTAGGGAGAGGGGAGGGAAGGAGGGCAGGGGTTTACAAAGGGCTACTTAGGTACTAGAAGATTTGCAAATCTTGACTTGGGATGAAGAGGTGGTTAAAAGGCAGCTATTATAATCAGAGCATTAAAAAAAATCCATTCCTTTAGAGGCATTCAATCTCTTCACCGTGGTGAATGACTGACAATGCCACAGGTGAATCACAAATGCACATTTGATTTATTTCACCAACTGTATGTACACTGTTCTAGAAAGGCAAGCTGATAAAAGGAAGGACCATCAGTCTAGTGAATGTACAAAGTCCCTGCGTGTTGGAGCATAAGTTATGATGCTCTTGCAATGAAAAAAAAGAGCCCTTCTCCCCCACCTTAATTAATCAGCAAGCATTTACTTAACACCCACTGAACATCTCTACCAATCATAGTACAAGACATGGTAGGTATTAAGGTTATAAAGACCAAAATGAACATGTTCCTGTTGTCAGTGAGCTTACATTCTCTAAGATCAAGCTGGACTTTCCCTTAGTTCTGAGTAAGAAAGGGTCAAAGTGTTGAAGGGAAAAAAAAAATCTAGCTTTCAACTGTGGAAATATCTATAGTGCTATTCAGAGAATGCATGTGATGTGAAACCTCAGAGCTGCTTTAATTTTCATCTTTTAATTTTCATTAGTGATTTGAAGCATTTTTCTTATATGACTATGGAGTGTTTAGATTTTTAACCATTTATCAACTGGAGACTAGCTCTTAATCTTCTAAATTTGAATCAGTCCCTTATCTATCTCAGAAATAAAGTCTTTATCAGAGAACCTTGTAGCAAAGATTCTTTTTCCCTTCTAATTTTACCTTCACTGGTTTTGTTTGTATAAAAACTTTAATTTTATGTCATCAAAATTGTCCTTTTTCACTTCTTGATTCTCTTTATCCTTTCTTTGGTCATGAGCCATTCCCTTTTCTTTAGACCCCCGCTCCTCTAATCTGTCTGTGATGTCACCCCTTTATGACTAAGTCATACATCCTTTCGGATCTCATCCTGGCATATACTGTGAGGTATTGGTCTACAGCAAGTTTCTCCAGAATGATTTCCTAATCATTTTTTATTAAATAGTGAGTTCTTACCTCAGTAGTTAGTCTCTTTCTACCAAACTCTAGGCTTCTGTGTTCCTTTGCTTCTCTATAGAATGTATCTAATCTGTTTCACTAATTAACCTTCCTATTCTTAATCAGTATCAATCCATCTTGATGATTTCCTGCTTTGTACATAGTTTGAAATCTGGTACTGTGGCAGTATGAGTGTGTGTGTGTGTGTGTGTGTGTGTGTGTGATCATATTTTTTTTGTAGACATGTTCATAGTAGAGGATTTAGAGTCAGAAGGGACATTAAAGGTCATTTCTTGTAAGTTCCCCATTTGAAAAACTGATATCCTAAAAGAGGTGAGGTCACCCCAGCAGACCAAGTAGGAGCTGAAGCCAAGCTCCTGTGGCTCACCGTGCTGCTATGCAAAGAGAGGATGTTAGGTGGTGTGGTGGACAGAATGCTGGGCCTGAAGGTCAGGAAGGCCCGAGTTCAAATTCAGGTGTAGATACTGACAAGCTGCGTGACCCTGGGCAAGTCAGTTAATTCCGGTCTACATTAATTTCCTCAGCTGTAAGATGGGTGTGACAATAATGGCATCTATTTCCCAGGGTTGTCATGACGATCAAATGAAATATTTGTAAAAGTGCTTAGTTTACTACGGGGCACATGATAGAGACTTATTAGTAAATGCTTGTTTCCTTCCTTTTTCCCTGCAGTGTGATAACCTAGGTTTAAATACTGGCTCTGTAATCAGTCACTTCACCTCTGTGAGCCTCTGTTTCCTTATCTGTAAAATGAAGGGGTTAAACCAGATGTTTTCTAAGGCTCTTTCCTCTTCTAAATCTATAATCCTATGACTCCAAATACGGTGCTCTATTACACACCACCATGGACACGCAACATATTCCAACAGGATGTAAGTTCCTTGAAGGCAGGAACATTTCATTTCTATTTTGGCATTTCTAGCACTTAGGTAAGATGCCTCACGTATGGTAGGCACTTAATAAATGTTTGTTTGAACAACATATACAGGTTTTTCCCAAAAGTCATAGTGCAGTTTTAAAATGAAAATAGCTTATCATGCGCTAAGACTTTTGGAACATCTGTCTGAGCTTTCTCTTGAGGTAATTTGCCTCCCTACCAAGCACAGTGATGCTGAAGGGGGAGTAAAGCCAGCTGATTAATTTGTTTCTTTTTCCTGCAAGATTTGAGGCAGGGAGTAGAGGTTTAGAAGTGACAAGTTTCTGTGAGTCTGTCAGCTAGGGATGCTTATTTATACGGCTGAATTTGTGATGTCAAAGAAACAAAAGCCAGAGAGTTGATAAAGTGCAGACTGGGAAGCCAAGGAAAGTCTCTTCTCACCACCATAAAAATGGGTTTTCCTTCTTGTCTACGGAAAATTGAAAACTTCCAACAATCTTGGGGGCAACGAACAGAGCATGGATTAGTCTGCAGGGCTCAAAATGACAGGAACGGCTCTAAGAGAGAAACCATTCAAATCTGACAGAAACGATCTGTCCCCAGCTGTGTGTTAGTTATGGGACTAAAACCCTGTTAGCGTTTTTTAATGAAAACACAAGCTTCTCATCCAATGACAGAAAAGTTCTGTTATCTCATGAGGAAAAATACTTCCTGACAATGTCCTGAAAGGCAGCCTGAGATACTGAGGAATACTCTGCTTTCTCTTCTAGTACTTATAAGGTGGTGGAGGGCAGAGGTGCCCACGGTAACTTAATGAGAGAGACAGAAAATCATTTTACAAAGGAAATTGAGGGTTCAGAAATAAGAGAGAAGTCGGAAAGAGGGGAACAAAGTATTTGGGAAAAGTTTGTTGGGTTCAGATAGGCGGGCTTCCAATTCACATCATGTAAACCCGCTTCACACCTGAGGAGCCACCGTCCGCAGGTAACACTGGAGCATTGTTAGACCCACCGAAGGACTAATGAACACTGGGCAAGTATGGCAAGAGGGCCCACTGCATGCCGTCGACTGAAGGTGGGGTCAGTGGGGGATCTCCATTGGCTTAGGATAAAAAAAGGCTCATTTACCTGTGATAATATCCTCAATAGCACCATCTTTCCCCTCATATACATGTCGGTTATCCTTCACTTGCCGCCTTCTTAACTCTGCAATCAATTCCTGTTGCTGCCTCTTGGTTTTATGAGAAGGAGACTGGAATAAAAGGAAAGAGATCAGTGGTGCCCCATGGTATACAGGAAATTCAGGGAAACTCAAAATACAGAAAGGATTGCTTGCTAATTGGAGAAAAATGGCCATATTCTACCATCTGGAACTCAAAGAAAAGAAACTTCACTGGATCACTGGAATGAAATGGAATCAAGAGAGTATTTTAGGAGAGGGGAAGGAAAAATAGAATTCTGGATTAAAATTTCTTCTATAAAGGTTAAAAAAAAACCAAAACCCAAATTGCCACCAAGGAACAGAGTCTGCACAAAAGGGATACTAAAAATTCCTTATACTGGAGGACATCGGAGAGCTGTGAGGAGTAATCTGCCTCCATATTATTGTTCTTTCTATGCTCCCCAACTCAAATGTCCTCCTTGACCTCTATGCCTCACCCTGCCTTCTACTATAGCTAGCAGTGTACAAGTCTCAGTTTCCTATTCAACTATGCAAGCAGGACCCAAGCTTTATATCCCCACCCCAACCCCTACCAGGACTTAGCATAATGCCTTGATTCAAGAAGGCACTCCAATAGATGACTGCTTAATAATTGAAAAACATCTAGCTAGAAGTATTTTTACACAGCAGAATGAGTGGTCCAGCAAGGCTAAGCAATCTTCTCCCAGCAGATTATATATGACAAGAGAGAGGCCTGTTAAGTGGGCTTAGCTGACCACCTAGCAGGGCAGGCAGATGAGATGATCTCTCTCTCCTTGCTCTCCTGACTTCATAACTACCATAGGTATGCAGTGTATTCAGGGCAAGCTTTTCTATCACTGACCACCACCGGGGGGGGGGGGGGGGGGGGGGGGGGGGGGGGGGGGGGGGGGGGGGGGGGGGGGGGGG
>CM053771.1:173491671-173534240 GCA_028658325.1 Potorous gilbertii | reverse complement strand
GCACATGACCGGGGGTGGGGGAGGTGTTGGGGGAAGTCCTAGATTTTGGAAACTGAGGCAGAAAGGAATTAAATGGGTAAATGATGGTCATACAGCTACTAAGTATCTGAGGTTAGATCTGAATCCAGGTCTTCTGACTCCTAGTCCAGTACCCTAGGCACCAAATGTGATGTCTCTATACCATATTTTCTCTGCCTGCGATGCTTTTCTCCTTCATCTTTATCTTGTGAAATCCTGAACATTATCCAAGGCCTAGGTCAAATACCACCTCTTCCATGATACCTCTGATCCTCCTGATGGCCTCAGTTTGAAAGCCAGCTCCCCTTCCTCCATTTTCCTTGAGTTCTTTGTATGCTATCCTCCAGCATTTCTCACCTTCCACCTTGGATTAAAGTTCTTTGTGTCTCTGTCTTATTTCAACCACTAGGTTAGAGTAGCAGGGAGGGGCAAGGTCTATACCTCCTTGTCCTTTTCACAAAGCCTAGTGCGATGCCTTGTATGTAAAGCATCTCAGTCAATGGTGTGTGTGTGTGTGTGTGTGTGTGTGTGTGTGTGTGTGTGTGTGTGTGCGTGTGTGTATGTGTGTGTGCGTGAGTGTGTGGGGGTGTGTGCATGAGTGTATGTGCACACGTGTGTGTGAGTGGGTGTGTGTCAGTGTGTGTGTGTATGTGTGTGTCTGTATGCATGTGTGAGTCTGAATGAGTAGAATCAGCAAACCTGCCTCAAGTCCCAGGTCAGTCATTACAGAAGCATGTAACCCTCGACTTCCCTTTTCTGTGCCTCAATTCTTCTATAAAAGAAGGGTAGATGAACTAGATAATCTTCACATACTTTCAAGGTCTGGAATTTTATCATTCTATTAACTATATTTTCACTCCCCAGTTAGAAGGTGAGGTCCCATAAAGAATGTTCTGCTGTTTCTTTCGTGTCCTCCCCTAAAGCACTTCGAACAGTGCTAGGCATACTATGGCTGCTTTCAAAGTTCCTGTGAAAGTATCCAGAAAGGGAGCTAGAATGGTGAGAGACATTAAAATTATGCTACAGGAGGATTAACCAAAAGCACTGAGATTGCTTCTGCGTCCCTAACCCCTAGAAGAGTGCTCAGCAAATATTAAGTCTTTCAATAAACATGTGAGGAGTTGCAGAATTTTTTGGGGGGGGGAGGAGGTTACTTGAGGGAAGAAAGTGATGGAAGATGGGGGAACATGATAGTTGTCTTCAAGGATTTAAAGGACTACCATGAAGAGGGATTAGATTTCCCCCTATTCACATGTAACCTCCCACTTAGTCCCAAGACCACAGAACTAGGAACAATGAATAAAAGTTCCACAGAGGCAGATTTGGGTTTCATGTAAGAAAAAGCTTCCTGAGAGAGCTAATCCCAAGTGGAATGGACTGCCCTGAATTCCAGCAAAGCCTGGATGACCACTTGTTTGGGTTGTGTCAGGGGTGTTCAAGATCACAGGACCAGTTCACCTACATGGTCACTGAGATGTGTTCTAATGCTGAGTCTCTGTCATGCCTTGGGCAAATAGTAGAAGCTTCCTACTACTATCCCTATGGGGCAATGGATAGAATACTGAGTTTGGAATCAGGAAAACCTGAGTTCAAATCTAGCCTTGCACATTTACTAGGCACATGACCCTGACAGAATCACAATCCCTGTTTGCCTCAGTTCCTCATCTGTAAAATGGGAACACACTAGAGAAGGAAATGGCCAACCACTGCAGTATCCTTGCCAAGAAAGCCCCAAATGGGATCAAAAGAGTTGGACACGACTGAATGGTGTAACAGCCACAAAAGTTATCACTACAAGATAAACACCACCCTAACATACCCCACAAGGCTGGCAGAAGGCCCTAATTGAGGGCACTGGTGGCACAGCACACAGAGTGCTGGGCCTAAAGTCAGGAAAACCTGAGTTCCCGTTCAGCCTCAGATGCTTACTAGCTGTGTAACATGGGCAAGTCATTTAATTTCTCTATGCCACAGTTTCTCCATTTTACAAATGGAGATTAAAGTATTTAACTCCTAGCGCTATTGTGAAGACCAAATGTGCTCAGTTACTATTACTACTACTAGTTGTATAAACCTGGGCAAGTCACTTAACCTCTGTTTGCCTCAGGTCCCTCACCTGCAAAATGAAGATAACCGACCTCCCAGGGCTATTGTGTCTTTGTACAAAGCCCTCAGCATAGCCCCTAACCCATGGGCACTTAATAGATCATTCCCTTCCCTTCCATTTCCTGGAAGGAATTGCACTGGTATGACTGTATGTTGAGAAGTGAAAATGTCATCCATTACCACTCTCTTTCCTCTTAGCCCTAAAGCCACAGAAATCTCAGGCCTTCCCTAACCCGAGCCTCACCCTGGATTACCAGAACACTTTTGAGCTAGAGTGCACACACTTTTCAGTCATTAGAGAAATATAAACCTATGATAAGTTAGGGATTGTTTGTGCCTGAGCTACAGAAGTAGCCACAAGATGGCACCAGAACTACTGGATTCTGTGATGCTGACACGATGCTCATTGGCTTGATATCTGACTCAGCCGAACGTACCCAAAGAATGTCTAGATTAGCTTGTTGGTAGCATGTTGCCCACTCTTTGCTAAGACCAGCAGGCATTCAGTCCAGCAAAAGAAAGAACTGCCTGGGAACACTGAATCCCACACGTCAGGGTGCACAAAGTCTCTGCTGAAGCCAAGAGACTGGCCTCCTGACAGAGCTCCGGATGTCCTTGTGCCACAGGTCTTAGCCAATCAGACAAACTGTACAGAGGGAAATACCAAGTATTCGTATTTACCTTGTAAGCTTTAACAAACCGGACAAAGACTGGGAAGAAGACGGAGGGTGGCGTTGTCTTGGGATTTTCTCCAAAATATTTTACAGCATCATCAAAGGCATCCTGCAAAGAGGCACATTTCTAAGTTTCACGAATCCCAGGATTTGCTTTCTTTTTTAAAACATTTATTATAAACTACTGAATATCAATATAATACAACTTACTTCACAACAACTTATCAACTAAATAAATATAACTCATTCTGTAAAAGTTATCACAACTTATATTTCATTCTCAAAGTCTCCAGTGAGATTTTTTTTTTTTTGGGTATGTTCATTCTCATTCATTTTTTTCCCTGTCATATGACCAGTGAATTGCTGTCAGTGTTCAGCTCTGCCAAGGAGGGTGGGCTAACTGAAGAAGCAATGAAGACTTCAACTTCACTGGCCGCAGTCTGCTGCTCTCCCTTCCTCTATCTTTTTTTCCCCTCTATGTTTTCTCACAGAGATCCCATCCTGAATATTCTAAACAAGCCAAAAGAAGTTACACAAAACCCAATGAGGGAAAAGAGAAAATGACATTCCAATTAAAATAAGATAATAGTTAAATAGATAAACAACTTGATATTATTTAAAATACTTAAATAGATGAAATACTTGAAAGTCCACCCACCAAGACACACACAGGAACTCTATGAATACAAGTACAAAACATTCTTTAGAGAAATAAGGATAGATTCAAATTACTGGAGAAACATTAGCTGCTGGCATCTGGAAGGAAAATATCACACAAGGATTATGACCTGAACTTTCCCCATCTAATCTAAGTCACTTGAGTCTGAGAAAACACTCTCGAGACAACTTGTTCCATAGGAACATGAACATAAGTGGGAATTATGCTCCTAGGCAGTCACAATTCATACAATCTAAGTTCTAACTAGTCTTTCAGAGGGATGAACTCCAGCAGGAAATAAAAGTCCCAAGGGGGGATCCGAGTGGAACAGGGACAGGGATGGGTGGAGAAGTATCAGGCAGAAGGTAGGTAGTATTACTGCTGAAAGTGGCTGCATTCAGGGGGTAATGTTTTGGTTATATTATCCCTCCACCTTGAGGGTTAGGAAGAAGCAGGAATGACAAGGGAGCCAAGCACCTTGACTAAGTCCCCGAAGATGAAGGGATCAGATTGGCATTATCTGTGAGAAAAGAAAGGCAAAGGATTGTGCCATGTCAGCCATTAAAGGAAGCTGGATGTGGTGAACCAACTTCCTGGAAGGATTTATCACAGGGGACAACAGGGATGGCCACAGGTTTGACCATATCAAAGTATGCCTGGAGATTCAGATAGTAAAAAAACTAATTTTTTTTTTTTACTAAAAAAACCGAAAACCTTTCATTGTTTTCAGTTGATTATAAAGCAACATTCTGCTTTCTCACTTTCTTTGTGTCTTTGGCAATTGTTGGGAGGATGACTTTGTGGCAGGGCTCTATAACATTCTGTTGGGCTTGATTATAAAGTCCTGATACTATGACTGATTTGGGGAGCATCGATCCTCCAACTGACACTTGCAGATGCAAATGGGGAGCTACAGAAGACGGAACCCTTCTTTGTTTTAGGGAAAACTTTATTTGAGGGGCAAAAAGGGAATCACACTGCACACCTGTGCAATCTTGGCATCATCTTGTAGTTTCTTGAGCTTCCCTTCATTATTATGGATAAATTCTTTCAGCATCATGTTGTGGTCATGCATTGTGTACTCTCGTTTGGTCAAGTCCATGCCTCTTTGGAGCTCCTTGACATCAAGAAGGACATTCTCCAGAGACACTGAAGTAGAGAGAAAGAAAGGGAAATGAGCCATCAGTTGAGATCAACAAAAAAATCTGCCCCACGAGGTTCTTGATGACAAATAATTAATTGGGGCTGAAAATGTTTCCCTTAGCATGGCCCTACCCTTTGGCATTCTGAAGACTGAATTTCTTCTCAAAATAATGTTTCTTAAATGCATAAATATGACCAACTAAATAAATTATTCTGAAATATAGTTATCAAAATAACATGGGTTTTTTTAATTTTACTAACCCCAAGTTAAGAATTCCTAACTTCAAAGATCTAAAATTTAGTGACTGACTTTCAACGAAGCACTCCCTTTCCAGATCACATGTGATTGCCTAACAGGTACCTTGTTCCCTAATTAAGAAGGGCTCGTACCTGGCCCAAGGGATCCTGTTCCCACAGCTGTTGAAACATGCAATATTTGGTGATTTTTCCTAGAATAAATTATTGATGAAGCTCCCAAGATTAGATCAAGCATGGTAAGAGAAGTCAGTCTGAGAGTATATATTTATTTTGAATATATTTTGTTTCTCTCTATTGATTTATCTACTTATCTATCTTCTCCTCTCTCGGCCATCTAAAACTTAAGTTCTTTGAACACATAGGCTACTTCCTTTTTTATTTGTATTTCCAGCACCTAGAGTAATAGACTACTGAGCTTGAAAAACAGGAAAACCTAGCCTCAAATCCTGCCTCTAACACACACTGCGCCTATATGGTACTTGGTAACCCTCACAATGCCCTAGGCAGCAGTGGCAGAAAGGTGCCAGCCTGTAAGGAGTGTCCTAACAGAGGAGTTCTCTATTATCAATGAAATCGCAGATCTAGTGACAATCCCCATCTCCAATACCATCACCGTGCCCAACACATTGTAGGTACTTAATACATGCTAGATGAATGGAATTAATAACTTTGGAAAGAGACCTCAGGACAAAAGAGACCATGGAACACTAAGAGACAAAGGCCACCACCGAGGAGGCAGTCAGTAGAGAAGCACGTTCAGGGTGTGGCTCCTGGGGAAAGGATGCTATGGGGTAGGTTTCCATTTTGATTCCTGCTAATTAGGTGGTAATTTCAATTACTTTTACATGCTGAAGGAGCACAAAGGCGGATTGCCCCACATTAGTTACACTTCTGGGCAATGATTTCCCCCTCTATCTTCTGGAACCTTGAATTAACCAATGCATTTACCTTTTATTGCATAATCCTAGCACTGTTTCCCAGTTAGGGATGCATATACTGTAGAATAGAGCCCATTTCGGTGCAACAAACAATGACTCTCAAGTAAGAGGTGCTGGATTCAAACCTCATCTCCGACGCACACTATCTGTGTGACAAATCACTGTGTCACCTGCCTGGGCCTCAGTTTCCTTATCTATAAAATGAGAGTGTTTGATTAGGAGGCCTTCAAGGTCCCCAAAAGCTCAAGATCTATGATACTAAGATGCAAGAAAAATAAGTGACCAAAAAGTTTTCTTGCCAGAAAATTTCAAAGATCAGTAAAGAACAAAAATGGTATTCTGTTAATTGGATGGAAAAGTACATGAGATTTCTTAGAATCAGGTGGCGTATTATGTCCCATTAACTGAAATTGTGAGCTTTATAGACAGGACCTCAGAAGGGTGCTGTTTTCATTTCTACACTAGCCCTCTGGAAACATTTTGCTACCTTAAGAATAGATAATACCTGTTTTGATTCTACAGTGGTAAGAGTGCTAGGCCTGGAGTATGGAAGATCCAAGTTCAAATCCCACCTCAGACACTAACTAAGCAAGTCACTTAACCTCTATCACAGTTTCTTCAATTACAATATGGGGTTTAAAAAAAAAAACTGTACCTACCTCCCAGGGTTGATGATCAATGAGATATCTGTGATGTGCTTAGCATAGGTGCCTGACACAAAGTAGGTGCTTAATAAATGCTTTTTCCCTTTCCAAATGACCTTGTGCAAGTCACTTAACTTCTGCCTCAGTTTCTTCAACTATAGAATGGAGAGTAAAAGGGGTACCTATCTCCCAGGGTAGTTAGGAGGATCGTCTGGCACACAGTAGGAGCTTAATAAATGTTGGTTCTCTGCCTCTTCTGAATTTGTCCCTTTGAAAAAAAGAATGTACCTGAAAACCCTGCTGCTTAAGGCTCTTGGCTAAATGGGCCCTAGGTAGCTAGCTGTCTGCGCAGTAACCAATCCCCAGATAATACAAGAAGCCACATCACATCATGTCATATCTGAGGACATTACCAAACAGTATCATTTACCTGCAGCAGCTTTCTCCACATAGTGAAGTTCATTATAAAAGAGGGACACTTGATGATACTTCTCTTTTACAACATTGGATATATAGTGCAACAGAGTTTGCTTTCGGTCTGTCGACTTGGTGTCTAGGAGCTGAAAACCAAAGGGAAGGGTTTTAGGTTCAGGTAGGAAATCTAGATCATAAGAACTGCACAGCTCAGCACAAGTGCTGTTCTTTTAGAACCGAGAGAAATACAAAGAAAGAAAAAGGAGAAAATAGCAGCACAGCAGAATAACCACTTTCTCTCAGCACTCCCGGAGGAGATCTGGCAGGGAGCTAATAGTTAAGCTACAGGTGGAAGCCAAGTATTCTTTAGTACATAAGTCCATCATTTTAATGCACAGGACTCCCCCAGCCAGCAGGTATTTTAACTTAAGTGGGGGATTCTGATCCCCTACATGTATTTTACACATCTCTGCTTTGTTCTCATGGCACTGATTTCTCTTCCCACACATCTAAGATAAAAACTGAAATGATCCAAGGTCAGCTTTTTACCCCAAAAAATTAACCCTTAGATGACCCTGTTTCAAGCAGATAAGAAGGAAGCAGCTATTGTGCAAGCTTCACCCCCTCAGCTGTTCTTTATGACCCTTCAGTTCTGACTTCTGACTTTCCTGGAGTTGAGAGTGGTAAACATACTGACCCATGACAAGGTGGGGCTACAACAATAGCAGGCTGCATCTTACTCACTTTCAGATTAACATTTCAAAAGACTCACATCGCCTGTAAATGATGGATTCAACCTATTGCTAGATTCTATTTACCTGGAGTCCATCCCATGATCCCATAGAGGGTATGCAACATGAAACCTTTCCTAGTCCGGCTCATATCGCTCAGGTGACAACAGTAGCACAGTAATTCACTCCCTATCTCCCTACCCCCAACCCTCAGTTCAATCTCTACCACCTGTTTTCCCTTGAAGATGACTTGTTTTCTTTTATTTCACTTACCAGGTCTAAACTCTGGAGTTTAAATCCATAAACTGCTCCCCGTTTACTACTATTCATATAGTTACCAAGAGCCAGGATGATCTGCAAGGTAAATTAAAAAAAAGAGAGAGAGAGAGAAGCATGTTGGTTTGGTGCCCTAGGCACTCCTATATATAGGCCCATTAAGGAATGTGACTGACAGGCAACTTATGAGATACATGTAAGAAAATAACAGGGGAAAAAAAAAACCTTTGACTTGCCTCCAGAATTTTCTTGAGTTTTTGGGATGACTTTATTGAGACAGATGCTGCTATTACTGCATGCAGTTGCTACATTAACAAAGGAGAGGAAGAAAAGACATGTTAACATTTGCAAAACTGATTAGGAATCTACAATCTGACACAGGAAACTGGACTTAAATAAATTCCGCTCTTCAAATCTCAATGCTGAACTTCTATCATATCTGATTTCAACCTGGACATTCCGTGTCGACCACAGCTGTCATTATATATAAACACTGTCTTAAATCACTTTCTTTAAAACTCAATTTTCTTAAAATATGTAACTGGCTCCTCAGAACATTCCCCATGGCTGGGAGTCAATAATACCATCCAGGGAGCCCTCATCTTCAAGTTCACCATCTCATCATGCAATAGTATTTCTACTTTTAAACAAACAGGGAACAGAAGGGATAGACAAAAATGAGGGGTGGGGGGTGCAGGGTAGATAAGATTATTCTTAAAAAGTAGTCATAGCGTTGACAGAGATCTGATCTTGGGATCAGTAAGGCCTAGGCTCAAACCCTGCTACATGAGTCTGCACAGAAGAGTCACAATCTCTCCAGATCTCAGTTTCCTCATCTGTGAAATGGGGAGAATACTGGTAAAAATGACCCCATAGGAATGCTGAGGGTCTCAAATGAAAATGGTGTATTAGCAAGCCCTTTGCAAACCCCAAAGCACTGCATAATTGTCAACTTATTCTTTTCAACAGAAAGATTCCCCTTGGCAAATAACAGTTTTAAATTAGAAAATAGTTTTGAAAAACAATCTATAGTTTTTTCCAGCATTCAAGTAGCCTGCCTGTGTCTAGACTATCTGAGCTGGCCAAGAAACCAATGGCTATACGTCTAATTAGCCACAAAGACAATATAACAAATTCTTAATTTTAAGAATTTCAAATAAAATGCCTATTTCCAAAAGAAACAGTTTTAGGGTGCTTTTTTTGGTGGGGATATGCCCATCATGTTTTCAGTTTGGTCAATCTGGACAAGGGACATGGTTGTTTAGGTGAGTTTGACAATGACTGAAGAGTCCAATCTCCACCTCCTTCTTCTCCTCATGCTTTTTAGAGCTACCTTTGAAGTCCAAAGGAGTTTTATGACCATAGAGAAAGGTACCCCACAGGGGGCATTTTATCACCAATGAGCAATGGAAACTTATCAATTGATCTGACTGAATTGATTGACTGAGTAGATAAGCTGCACAAGCAAAGGTGTAGTAAACATTTAAGTGCATTTCAGAGGAATTCTACTGTTCAGGGCTAGCTCCCTGAATTTGTAGGCATGTAACTGCCCTACTTACAGGTGTGAGCATCTGGATACTTTCCGAGAAGTTCCCAATGAAGGCCATGATGGTCATCTTCTGCATGAGCCTTTCTATTTTGCTAAATTGCATCATGAACCGATCCTCATCAGACAAGTTCTCCAGAGGTTTCCTTTCCCTTTCATAGAGTCGTAACACTTTCACTTCATTTTCAGTTGGTAGGAACCTCATCAAACACTCCACGAAGTCTACAGGCAAGGTCTTCAAGTCAAATCTGAGGAGAAGACACATGTGAAAGGGGTAGTGCTGAAAAAGAATGGGGAAAAAAACCCCAACCTTCTCCATATTTCATGACCTCTGCTAGCCCTGCCTAACCCCTAAGTACTCCTAAAGAGGTCAGTCTTTAGGCATTTCTGGAGGTCTGAGACTTCAGTACCTCTCTAAACAACACAAATACTGGTAGAGGTATTGTGGAAACTCAGAATCCTGATGTGATGCAACTGATTTCAACTAATCCCACTGGATGATCCAACAACTGTGTACAGTATACTGGGAAGAACTAAGACTTGAAGTCAAAGACTTTGGAACTAAGTCCAAAGTCTCATCTCAAACCTTACCACTGTGAGGTAATGAGCCAATCCCCTGTCACCACGCTATGCCTCAGTTTTCTCATCTGTAAAATGGAGACAATAATCTCCACAGGGCCCACCTCATGGGGGGATGCATTGTGAGGAAAGAAATTTTTGAGTAAAGGAATTTGTAAATGACTATAAATATGTGCTATTGTGAGGAGTCCTTTCTGAAAACCTAAGCCACACAGAAGGCTCTCATTCTCTCAGCTCACAGATTCACAGAATGAAAGCTGGAAAAAGAGGACTTCAGATCACCAAGTTCACTGAGTTAGATGACCTCTCAAGGCTCCTTCTAGTTCTAAAAGGCCATAATGATACACCAAGATGTGACAATGGCATCATACAAGTCCTGAGGACTTTCTAATCTCAGAAAACACTTTCAACAAGTGTCCTATTCCCAAATTAAGGTCACCATGACCTTCAAAATGATTGCTTTGATGTTCTTAATAATCGAGGAAATTAATGTGACATATTCAATGCAATCTAAGGCTAAAAATGAGCCGGGTTTAAGGTCAGTCTAAAATGTGTCGAAGAACATCAAAAAACACACTCCTCTTCTTGTGAGTTTTCACATATGCCTACATCGTATTTGCTTCTGGTATTCAATTAAATCATTTCAAAAATGCCAGGTAGCTTATATAAGTTCAACAAATCTGACTTAAATTCAGACACTCTGGAAAAAACTGACCATTTCACCATTTTTTCCCCTAATGCATGCAAAGCTTATATTGGCTATGTCTGTAGAACCACTGTACAATGCAAACATAAGATAGCAGTTTTACACATTAATAATAATACATATATTTTACTTACAAATAAAACAAACATATTTCTATATTATATCAAGAGAAAATAATCCAAGAGACATTAATTATTCATTCTAATTCTAAGATAATTGTTGCTTCACCTGTTCAGCATTAGGATGTGATACAACTCAGAGTTTACATCTTCTTCGTAAAGGAAATCTGTTGCTCAGAGATACCAAGAACAGTTTATCCCTATGGAATCATTTGTTTTCTGCCAGGCCATGACTGTCTTATATCTCTTTTTGCTTTCTCTATACCTACTTGAATATATTTTTTTACAAAAATATGCCCTTGACTCACATGTGAATTGCTTTGCATATCTCATCTGCAGTCTTTCCAGCTTTTCTTAAGGTAATGGCAAGATTTTTGGCCCGATTTGCTTCTAGTAACGTTACTTTGCTTGATCCTTTCTGAGTTATCTTCTGTTTGCTTGAAGTAAGATCAATAGCAGGACCTTGGGCTTTTGTCTTGAATATTTCCTCAAATTCATCCACATTTAAATCCTGAAGGAAGAAAAAAATTAAATTGGAAAATTGGTTCTATGTTTTTAATTTACTTAGAAAACCCCTGGAGAGTTTTTCAAGTATTAAACATTATGCTTATCAGAGATCCAGGAGTTTCTGCTTAATATTTTGCCTGAGACAAGGGCCTTGGATCTTTTCCTAGTTTAAATTGGAATGAGACTTCAATCACAAGTGCATTAAAAAATAGTGACTATCTGTAGGTAACAACTGATTATTTCAAAAAGCTAATTAAACTGACTTAATATGGCCACAACCATGAATTCCGATTAGTAGTTGGTTCATTTTGTGATATTTGGATCCTTATGCATTTGCAGAATACATAAGGGAGGCTTTTTATGTCATCTTAAAATTTACAAAGAACAAGGATTATGTCATATGTATGCTTGACACAATATATTTCAGGAGCCTAATGAATAATGAATCCTATCACCTGAAAGAACACTGGCTCTGTAGTCCAAGTACTGGGTTAGATGGATTAGGATAAATTCCTGCCTCTGAAATTTACCACCTGGGTGACCTTGAATTAAGTTGCTTAATCTCATTGAATCTCAATTTCCTCAACTGTAAGATGAAGAGGTTGGACCAAATGGCCTATGAGTTCTCTTCTAGCTCAAGATCCATAGTCCTATTTCCCTTCAGTGTAACTGGAAATAACACATCCATGGTGAGATTTATTTTGGCCAAACTACCCTTGCTGGACAGATCAGAAAGCAAAGCTTGTATCATTACCTCCAGAATTCGTTCATCATCAATTTCATTGAAGACTGTCCCATTTATCTGATTGGGTTTCAGAGCAACCCAATTAAAAACAGGCATGCGGAACTTTGTCTTGATTGGTTTCTTGATTTTCACGGCTAAAGGCATCAGAAGAAACAAAATTAAAATTCTGCAAAGAAACTAGGACCATCTGGAACAATCACACAATAATCCTTGCAGATGACACTTCATCACTGGAGGAAAATGGGCAAAAGTGATCCAAAGCTTTAAATTCTGAAAACAGTACATGGCCTCAATGGGCAAAAAAACCAGAGGATTTTTAGTTCAATTTTCAGTTGGGTGATGGATTCTAAAACTGTCTAGGAACTAAAGAGTTGTTAGTTTCCCAACCCAACCCTCCATCCAAGTTAGGCAATTGGATTACTGCATTATATTGTGAATGAATAAATTCAGAATGAAAACAGAACAAATGGCATTTTTTTCGGTGATTCCAGAAATTACTGCCAACATTACTGGACGGCAGAAAATTTGAGTGAGCCCTCTGTGTGACTGAGTTCTGCCTTGCCAAATGTAAGCTGATTTGTAATGTTAACTTCCTAAGTCTTTGGTTCCAAGGTTTAAGTTTCCAAACTAATCTTTAAAAGCTTTCATTAAATATTACAGATAAAGCTGTCCAAAATGCCAAGGATGTACACTCAGGAAGGATAAACCTTCGGCCAAAGTCATAAATTCCTGTGGATGGTTTGCATAATTTGGTTTATACTGATGGAAAGATTAGTTTTGTTTCTGAGAACTCAATTCAAGGCAAACTTAGCTGGAACAGACTAAGCCCTGTAAAATACTTGAAAAAAAATGTTTAAGTAGACAAAAAAGCACCAAATGACCTTCACCTCTCTGGTCCTGGTTTTTTTTTCCATTGGTAAAATAGGGGTTTAGGTGCTTTCTAACTCTGTAAGAGCCAATGATCCTCAAATTTGAAGGAATGAGCTAGGTTCTCAGGAAGGAATTCCATACTTTGCTTCCTCATTTCAAGAGCAAATTTTCAACAGAAGGTCAATTATTTTCTGCATGTGACTATAAAGTTTTAATAAAAATAATGGTTTTCATTTCTTCTCATAAGAAGAGGGGAGGTCAATCCAAAGAAATCAAATTACTTTTTCTCAACTGAGGACAGACTAGGTGACCCATCAAAGATCCACTTCGCTAATTAAGCAACGTAAGGACTTTCAGCTAGTCTTCTCATCTGAGGCCCATGTTACTACTGAGAAGTTTCACCATTTGTCATCATTAATGAAGTAAGGATGACAAGCTGGAATGTTCTAGGACAGAAAATTCAGTAGACATACATTTCAAGGGTTGTTGGGTTTGTTTTCCTTATTAGCTTTCTCCATTCCTTTGCTTGTAGCTAATGGAAGGGGGAGAAAACATGATGCCTCTCATTCCTCCAGTGTCACAAAGGCCATATAAACAGCAGGAACATCATCATATAAATCCATACAAAAGCATGCAGGAAGGAACACAGACATGATCTTTACCAAATCAGGCCTTTATTACCACAAAAATCTATCACTATCCTCCACTTGCTCTAAGTCCTGTGAACTATACATCTCCTTCCTTCAGAGACAGAAGATTTCAGGCCCTGCATGAGGGTGGTATGGTGGTGGTGGTGGTGGTGGTATGGATGGGAATTCTACTCAGGTTCTCCCTTGTCTCCTCTCGAGAATAAGAAATTTCATCAACCTAAGAAAAGCTTGTCCTCTCCATTCAGAGTTTCCTGTGCTTCGGTTTCAAAAACAATATTGTTTTTAACCCTACTTCCTTATACCATCAGTGAGGGAAAGTCAGTATTGGCCTTAAGTCCCTTATCCCTCATGGAGATCCTTCACATGAGTGGACCTTTATAGAATGTAAAGGAATCCCACTTTTGCTGTGATAGATGCCATTTCCAACAGAACTGACATGGGGTAGAGGTGGGGAAAAGGGCAGGGCTTAAAGACAGCGAAATGGAGACTATCACCACCCATAAACTTCGACCCCTACCCAAGCCAAAGGGAGAAGTTTTGCTGGTTTAACCATTGATAGAATAACAGAGTGGCAGAAAGGCTAGAATAAGCATATGGTTTGGTGTGCCAGAATATCTTGGCACTGCTAGCAAGCCTTCTCCTATGCTAAAAGTGTCTGACCCTCCCAGAAATCAGAGGCCTGGAAATTCAGGGATTCAAGGCAGTTACACCTAACTAAGAACACTTCCTTTTCTCATGAGGTAGAGAGTCTGCCTACAAAACCAAGACAGCAGCCTTAAAACAAAAGAAGGAAGGGAGGGATGGAGGGAGGGAGGGAGGGAGGAAGGAAGGAAGGAAGAAAAGAAAAGAAAAATCTTGTCTACCACTTCAGCTAAAGAAGTCTGAGGCAAAACTGCAGGGAAAGAGTAAGCCAACGTCAGGACTCTCCTGAAACACAATGTCAGAATGTAATGAGTCTGTCCTTAAAAATAACATGAAGTGGAAAGATGTTAAGGCACAGGGCAACTGACAGGAAGACGTAAGTAAATACTTAAAAACACTCAGTGAGAAGGAACCTACAGAAAAGCTTGATTGGCCCATCTTTTGTGGAAGCAGAGGACAAAGGAAATAAAACAAAAATTAGACATGGTTAGAGTCATCCAGTTCATCAGTTCATGCACTCTCAGTATTGCACCCCATCCTTATTCTGACACAGAGTTTCACAACTAAATGCTGCGTGAGTCAAACTCTATGAAGGCCTGCATCAAAGTTTTTTTTTTTTAATTTTTTTTTTTACCTTTTCTTCTGTAGACCTTTATCAGAAAACAAACAGACCAAACACTTAATTGTATTTCACAGCAAGTACCCCTAACACCTATAAAACTATGAAAACACAGGTGGGGGTGGGGGATGAAAGAATGCTATCCTACAGCATATGAATAGTCTTTTTTTTAAACAAAGAATTCAAAGGAACTGAAGCCCACAGTTTACATGAGGCCCACACAGTATGTTCATATATACATACATATATATATGTTTAACTTTATAACCAACTGCAGAGCTCCAGACTGTATGGCTTATCTAGGTCAGTGCATTAATGGAGGCTCAGTGCAGATACCTTAGCTTGGGAGAAAAAACCTGATATATTTGGTACGTGCAGCCCAAAAGGCACTAGAAGTTTCTTGTCCCCTCAAAAATTCACAGGTTTGTGAAATGAGTCTTCCTTCACATAAGTAGTAGCAGAATCGTATCTATAAATGAAAACAAATACTCCGTACACAGGCCTTTAATAGAAGCCTTCTCCTAAATCAACCCCATCTTTATGTAAAAGGAAAACACTCCACTGCTGCTACATACATGGGTATGGCTTGCTGTTCCCTGTACTATTGAAACCGTAATGAATTCTGATTTGCCACCAGATTCATGATTGGGACAGGTCCATGCCAAACTGTCCAACCTCTCTGCCTCTCATCATTACAAAAATATATTCTGATAGACTTCCAAGACACATGGGGAGGAATGGTTAATGAAAATGCCAGCCATACATATCGCAAATCTAGTAAGATGCCGCCAGTGTTAGTGGATGCTATTACACACCAGGGCACTGGTTTTGGACTCTCAGGAGTTAAACAACTCCTTAAGCAATCTCCCAATTCCACAAGCTAGTGACTCATAATTTGGAGGCCCTACTATCACATCCTTCTAAATGACAACTAGCATAGAGGAAATAAGATTAATTGTAGCAGCTCTGAAAATAGTTGTGCCCAGACATGAAAAAAGCTGAGTGAAAATTAAATTCATAAGGGATTTTTGTGCCCCATGGTGGTATCAAACAAACCAAGACTACTGGAAAGATCAGAGATCACTTAGAAAGTCTATTTGCTGAGTCAATGGTCAACTGGAAGGGGAGCCTTCATCTGACTCTCCCTGCCACCTACTCATTTGTTCTCTCACTGAAGGGCTGAGTGATGTTAGGACAAACTCAGGAGGAAAAAGAGGTGAATATCAGCACATATGGTACCACATCACACTCTATCAGCCAGAAAAGATGCAGAGCCAAATCAGCAATTCAACAACAGATGCCTCTCACAACTTGGGTGCTCTTTTTATAATGCTCAAATGGAAAGCCTAATTAGGAAGCTCAGGTATGCATGAGGAATTAGAGTATTTCACATGCAATCACTAAGATAGGCCTGTCAACTAAATGGATTTCAGGGGATTGGTTTTCATGGAGGTTTTTAGGGTTGGTCATTCTTAAAAAACATTCCATCATCCACCAGTTCCAGGATGAATCAGCTTCTCCATCCTTTTCTCTTTCAAAAGAAAGAAAAGTTCTAGGAGAAAGTGATAGATTGAAAGAATACGAAGTCAGTCATGCATTTCTTCTGAACATTTTGGGCAAGGTCATCCACCTGCCTCTTTAATAACAGCTACATAAAAGAAGGGTAAAATCCAATAGTACTGGTGTGACGATGCCAGTATTTGGTGGCAGCAAATTTTTGCTACCAAGAGGGATAAGTTAACTAGTCCTTAATGGCCTCCTGGTGACACCGTTAAGCACTTTTCAAGGGATTAGGAGTTTGCACATGCACTGTTCTATATACATGGCTTATCTGGGATACTGTTGCCTGGTGGGCTCTGGGTAGGAAATTTTGAGATGAAGCTAGGGTAGGGAAGTTTCATCTTCCAGAAAAAACCCAAACAGGTACAGATGGCCAGGCAGGGAAAGCCCCACCAGAGCTAGGTGAGAAAGGCCTATTTGTCAGAATAACCTTCAACCTCTTGAAGCTGATCTGGGCGGGAAACACTCTCTTATTCAAGTCTGAACACCCAGATGTGTGTGCCCCTGTGAAAGGTGTGCTGTCTGGTAAAACAGATTCCATTTCCTAAAGAAAAACAGTCCTGTGATTCAAAATTAAGAATTTACATTTCTAAGGGAAATCTATAAATTTCTGACAAAGGCAGAAGCATAGAATTTACCCTTTCCCCCCTTACTATCTTGTGGTAAAGCTACATGTAACAAGAATTCTTCTAAGGCAGTTAAAAGAGCTGAGAAAGGCTGCTATTGGCAATCTCTGATCCAAGGGAGCAAACTCTAATACACTCAAATAAACTAGTGTGACGCCTAAGGGCCTACAATACACAATTACTGTGAGGAAAGAAGCATTCTTCATTTTACAGACAAGATCCTCATTGTCCTTAATAAAACTAGCTGGAAGCCCTTTCTTCTCTGAAAGCATCCGGACGGACTTTGCAGGAAGTAGCCACTCAAAAAAAAAATATTTGCTAAGTGAATGAACAAAAGTGTATTCACCTCTGAACCTGGACATCATCCCCTTCCAGTGGCTTTGGCCATAGCAGTAGGGGAGGACTCGAAAAATGTCTGAGAGGCAGACTTATGGGAGTTCATGGGCCATCTAGAAAACAACTTTGGCCCCAGAGCCAAGAGTGTCGCTTGGGAATGGACAAAATAATGACTAATGACAGATTCTAACAGCAGGCATTTTCACTCCAAGCCGTGTGTTACAAAGGCTCCTTCAAATATAACTCCTGTCCTCTAGGAGAACACATCAAAAAAAAAACCAAACAAAAAACCAAAGGGAGTCTCTTCTAGTCCAATTCCACAATCTTACCTGCTAATCCTGAGTTGAAAACCACCGTGGGGGAAGCTGTGCCAGGCAGTGGGGGTGCCGACGGAGGAGGTGGGGGTGGTAGTGGAGCTGGTGGAGTGTCCGTGGCTGGTCCTGGGAGAGGAGGTGGTGGAGGTGGGGGTGGAGGTGGAGGAGGGGGTGGCGGCACAGCTGCTGTCACTGGGCCATTTTGTACTAATGGGAAAAGAAGAAATGATTTAATTAAGAAAGTTGCACAAAAATGAGAAGGCTTACTTTTCAGGATCCTCTCTCAGCATAACTGAAAGCTATATCTAAGGCAGGAGGTTCTTAATCTTTCTGTACTGAGATCCCCTTTGACAGTCTGGTGAAGACTTAGGAACCCCTTCTCAGAAGAATTCTTTTAAATAATCAAAGGAAATGAAAAATTTTCAGTTAAAGGTAAGGGAAAATAAAGATATAATTGTTTCCCCCAAGTTCACAGATCTGAAAGCTGCTCATGAACCATAGGTTAAGACAGTTGATCTAAGGAGGACAGCAAGTTTTCAATGTATTCTCATTGCATTAAAACTTCTGAAGTCAAAAAGTAACAACATGAATTAGACAAGTATTTTAAAGCCCTCAAATATTAGAAGCAAAGAAAATGCCCTATATGTGGTGTGACCATAAAACAAGTAGATGGTTAATTTCTCTTTAACACACTCTGCCACTTCCAGGACCATTTAAGTCAAAATCTTATGCTTCCTTGTGATGTGCAAATGACTCAGTTATTAAGAGCCACGAAGCTACAAAGCAGGAAAAATTTCAGGGTGGGCCTGGTGGTCCAGGATCACCTGTTGTCCAAGGATCAGCCAGGCTAAATTCAGAGAGACACATCCCCTGGTCATAACCAGGTAAGCTGTTCTGTCCAAAGCAGCTCATTACCATTAATGGTCTACCTTGACAAAAAAGCATTCCCACAGCAATGAAGCTTTGAACAATATACCAGTATTTATACGTCCAAATGAGCACCCAATGAAGTGGTCTTGGAAGGGCTATATGCTTAACTGCAATGATCCAGCCACTGTTTTATCCTTCCTTCCCCCTCCCAAAAACAATCCTGAAACTTCCTCTTGGAAGGTGCCCAAGAACCAGTTTAAAATTCCCCCACCTCCACACACTCTCTTATTACTTTGCAGTAAGATCTAGCCTTTGTGTAGGTCTGCAAAACACTTCAATGATTATTTCTTTGGACCCTCAACAACCCTAGGAGGTAGGTGCTAACATTATTCCTATTTTACAGAGGAAGAAACCGAGGCTGAAAGCAGTTAAGGGTCACACAACTAGCAAGTGTCTGGGGAGGGATCTGACACTTTCACCTACTGGACTGCTTAGATGCCTCATTTCTGACATAAAATTATAGAAGCCTTCCTTAAGCATTTCTTTATTAGACTTGATCTTGAATCATTCTTGGTTATTGCTAAATATAAAAAAAATCAAGTGTTATCCATGAGGAGGATATTCAAAATAATAACATTATGCATGTATGTGGTGTGTGTGTAGCTTTAAAGTTTACAAAGTACTCTTTTTAAAACAACCATGAGATAGGTGATACAAATAAGGTTAATCTCATTTTATATAGGAGAAAACTGAAGTTCTGGGAAGTTAACCATCATGCCCAAGGTCATACAGCACTAACGGTCCAGACCAGGATTCAAATCCAGGTCTCACCAATTCCCAAGGAAGAGCTTTCTCCTAGTTACACCACAAAGCACATTCTGAAAATAATTTTAAAAGAGGACTCCAAGAGGTAACTCCTTTCAATGGGACCAATGGTTAGATGGTTGTCATTGCTCATTTTAGACGTGTCTGTCTCTTGTGACCCCATTTGAGGTTTTCTCAGTAAAGAGACTGCAGGGATTTGTCATTTCCTTCTCTAGCTCATTTTACATATGAGGAAACTGAGGCAAACAGGGATAAATGCCTTGCCCAGGTTCACATAGCTAGTAAGTGTCTAAGGCTAGATTTGAACTCAGAAGATGAGTCTTCCTTACTCCAGGTTCAGAGCTCTATTCACTGTGCCACCTAGCTGTCCTGGTTAAACGGTTAAGATCTGTTAAGTTTCTTTTCTTTTTTTTTTTTTTTTTAAATCAATCACATTATTTTACCTTTACCAGCCTATCACTGCACAGCGTTCAGGGCGCTGTGAATATTCAAATATTGTACATTTCTTTTTTTTTAATTTAAGGTATTCTTTACATGAGAACATAATAGCAAAATACAGACTGAATAAAAAAAATGGGGCTACCTCTTTACCCATCTATCCTCTGGAGGCTTAGAAAGGTCAGATTATAATCTCTCAAGACTGTCACAGCTAAGGAGAAGTCTGGCAATGACCTTCCTGTTCCTGCTACCAATTTCAGTTCTTGGGGCTTCTTACCTGTTTCTGATGCTGCTGTGGATGGAGGTAAGGGTGGGGGAGGTGGTGGCAATGGTGCTGAGGAAGGGATCCCAGACATTTGTCCCATGTAGGCATTGGGAAGGACTGTTGCCTCTGACCCTGCTGGCAATGTCCCAGAGGCCACAACTGGCAGAATGGAGATGTCCCCATCCCCTTTCTTCTGAATTTTAATGGTCCCTTGTTTCTCCAGTTCATGAATCTTTTTTTCCAGGGTAGACTGCCTTTGAATGGCTTCTTCTTTTTCTTTGACCATTTTTCTCAATGTGTGAACTTGAGTGTTTGCATCTTTGTAGATTTCCTGCAAAAGAACTCAGTCAAGAATCTGTGACAGTAGAACCAGGCTTACTGGCAGCATTGCACTGAAAAACAACGGAGAGGGTGACCCATGTGAAGAAACATTTCTAAAATCTGAAGGTGAAGATATAGAAGTGAATATAAATTATGTAGAGCTCTATAAGAAACAAGAAATATGCTTATTACAACATGCACCCTATTTTATTTGGGTGTTATTTTGTATGTAATAGCACTTTACATTACAACAGTCAATTGCCAATTAGCCATGGGTGGAAAAGAAGCGGGGCACAGATCATCCAAAACTAATTATAAATTTTAAGTTGACTTCGAGACAAATTGTATGATTTTCCTTTTTTTCAAGTAGCTAATTGCCTTTCCTAATTGTGCTTTGCATCAGTTAATTATAAAATTAGGCTTCTCTTCCCAGGATTATACCAGGTGAAACAAGAAGGAGACAGCCCAAGAATCATGCTGGAGGGAAGCCAGACTGGATTCAAAATTATATAGATCATCTGTTCATGAATAATCAGAGGTTGATTGCACTTGGTTTGTCGCATAGATCCTTATAATTTCTCCCTAGCCAAGATTCAGGGCTTCCACTGCTTATCCTCATTTTCTAGAGGGTGATGTGGATAACAAAGTAATCCAAACACTGTATCACCAACTGATCATTTCTAGAGCCCAGGTTTTAAACAGAAAGGAAAGTTACTACCACTTTAAGCAAATGCAACTCTCCTCCCCCAACCTCAGTCCCTTCTTAGCGGGGCTTGAAGAGGGCCCTGGGAGAAATTTCATCCCATGCACAGATCTTACTTGCAGGGACTTGCATGTGTGATCTCTTAGCCTAGACCTCCAGCAGACAGTCAAACATTCTTCACACCCTGTCTACTACTAACAATGTGGGGATCTCAATGTGAATTAAGTCCATATGTTAAAACTTGGTTTCCATGGCATGCCAGAAAGTGAACTTCACTGGAGTTAACTGCAGGACCTATAAAGATATCCAGCAAAGTATCTAAACTTGATAATCACAGCATAAGATCTGTGTCACTTTATTAACAATGGGTGTGTGTAAAGAGCAAGCTGTGGACCAGAGAAGCCTTTGAAAACCTTTGTCTTTTTATGCTACGCATGGCTCCAAGTACATAGTTGGCACTTCGGAACTACTTAAATCACCACGGAGAACAAAAGCAATGCCAAATAAAATACCTGAGCTTGTTGGTAATAAAAGAGATTTATTTTGAATTTTTTGGTAGATGCCACTGAGTCCTATCCATGTTATTATTTCACTGTTTCCATGGCGACCCAGAAATCTGGTTTCAAATGAAATTAAAGAAAAGCAATGCAAAGAAACCTAAATCTTAATAAAAAACAAGTGGCATCAATCAGATTCGTATTGTGTTTATATTTCCAACCAAATGCAATACTGCACACAATTGGCTCATGCCATTGCCAGATGGGAAAGGATGGTTAGTGCCAATCCTTTGATAAGAAAATACTAAACTCCTAGTACAATGTTTCACACATTGAGGTATATCAGCCCTTGATACTAGGTGTCCACTTATCTGTATACTATCTCATCTCATAAACATATTATATCATTCTATTCTCCTGAAAATAATTTATTCCACATCCAACTAGATGAAAGCTTGAAACACTCCCTGGAATTTTGCATCTGGGCAAACTGTCATTGTCACACTTACTCGGACAACATCCAACTCCTTGTTCCTCTGCATGAGCTGTTTTTCCAGTTCCACTATCTTGGCCATGGCTTCATTCTCTGTGTCTTGAAGCTTTTCAGACAACTGGAAGAGTTTAAAAAGGAGTTCCATCACTATACCACATGGTCAAGACACACACAGAGTTACCTACTTCTAAGGTTCAGAAAATCCTTCACACCATGTTATCCTCCCTTAGGACAATAATTCTCAAAAGATACGATCACTAGACCATGAAGAGTTTTCCAAGTCGTAACTGGATTATCACAGATTATTAAGATTTACGGAATGAATAGTCATTTTTAATGTCTATTTTTAACATGGGCAAGAATAATTACTTGTGATAATTATAAACATAAATGAGTTCATGAGTATTTCATCAAAAGCTATCCTCTTTCTATTCATTCTGATGAAGAATAACGACCTAAGGGGATTCCTGCCCCTACAAATGTGGGTCAAGAGGTATTTGAAAATTGTTGACTTGGGAAACTTTTCGTCAGCCATGATCAGCACCTAGAACAACAATTATTGTAGCTCAGGGTCTACCCCAAAACTAAAGTCACACTTTTAAAGGGCAGCCTAGATAAAGGCATAACTTGATGACTCTAGACATAGATGTGGGTTTACCAAGTCAATTTAATAAGCACTCATTAAAACCATTATATGCAAGGCACGGTAGTAGGCAGTGGGGACACGATGACAAAAATGGAAAAATAGTCCAACTCAGCAAGCTTTCATTTTTCTAATGGGCAACAATATATACCTGGATAATCAAATACAAAATATATGTCAAGTAACTTGGATGTAGGGGATGCTAACAATTAAAAAGGTCATATGAGGTGAGATACACCATAAGCAGAAGATGGCACTCTAAAAGGTGGAGATGGGTAAGGAATGCACTCCAGGCATGGGACCTGTGCAAAGGTAAGGAAGCATGAGATTGAATGCTAAACACATGGAAAAGCAAACAAGACACTTTGTATGGAATGCAGAGGGCCATGGGTTATCTTAAGGATATAGAGTAAGTGAGGGTAGCAGCAGTTTTATAGGTGGGTGGGGATTCCATCAAAGAGTTGCTTTAAAATGACGTACTCATGACTGCTTTCAGTTTCCTAGGTCTCCCTGCTAATTAAAAGTATGTCACCTCTTTTTTAGACTGATTTATAATCAGAAAATGAAGTACAGAATATACTTATCAGAAAAAAATGAAAAAAGATGTGTGTGTGTGAGAAACACACACACACACAGAGAAAGGCAGAGGTAAACAGAGAGAGCAATGGGGAGAGGAAGAAGAGAAAGAAAATGAGAATTTCTAGTGCTGCTATTTGGAATGGCGGTGCCAACTAAGTGAAAGTATCATTTTAGATATATAGGAAGGTGTTACTGACTCAACTACTTAGTTTAAATATAAATAATGAAGACATCCATTTTTCAGTTTTCTTTGATGTGCATTAAGGGTGCAGTGGCCAAATTCATGGAATATAATTTTCTTGAGGAATCAAAGAGAAGATGAATGATTCCTAGAAGGGGAAAACACTGTTCTTGTAAGGAGGGAAAATGCCTCAGGAGAAAGAAAATAGAACTTAAATTTGCATAAATTTAAAAATTTAAGATACTTCATTTCTTGTCAACAGCTTATATTTACCCATGAAAGGGTCTTATAGAGTTTTTAGTTGATCCTAATTTTCCCCCAAACTTAAGCAATTCTGAGTTGAGTTGCTCTCTTCCTCCATCAAAAAGGTTATTTCCTACTCGCCTTGAAGCAACCAAAACAGAGAGGCAAACAGGCCATCATAGGATCATAGATTTAGAGATGGAGGCGACCTCAGGAAGCATTAATGCCAATCCCTTCATTTTACAGCTGAGGAAACTAAAGAACATTAGAGGCTGAGTAACCAGACCAGGATCATCCAGCTAATAAATGTCTAAGAGTGGGAGATGAACTCAAGTCTTCCTGACTTCAAGTCCAATCTCCAAAATATTACACATAATGTAGTGCCATGGACAGCTAGGTAGTGCAGAGAATAGAGTGCTGGGCCTGAAGGCAGGAAGACTTATTTTCCTTAACTCAAATCTGGGCCTCAGACATATACTAGCTGTGTGACTCTAGGCAAGTCCCCTAACAACCCTGTTTGTCTCAGTTTCCTCATCTGTAAAAGGAGCTGGAGAAGGAAATGGCTAACCACCCAAGTATCCTTGCCAAGAAAACTCTAAATAGGGTAACGAAAAGCTGGACACAGTTGAAGGAACCGGACAATGACAACGGCAACAAATACACATCACAAAGTGCTTCTCTCACAACAATCCTGTGAGATACTGGTATTACAACATGGGGTGGGGGGAGAACTGGGATTTGGACTTGTGATTTCACTGTTTAAGACAAATTCATGAAGATTCGCAATTCATAGGTAATTTAGAGTTTTCAATTTTGCTGAAGGTACTAAGAGATTAACTTAGGTTTTTCCATTTCCAAGGCTGGTCCTCTATTGACTATGCCACCCTTCAACCACTACCCATCCCCGTTTTACAGATAAGGAAGCAGAGGCTCAGAGAAGCTATGAAGTCAAAGACTAAACCTGAACTCAAGTCTTTTGACATCAATGCAGGACTTCATTATGCCATGGAGCTCCTCAAAACTAAGCCATGCATTTCAGAGCTTCTTCTTTGACTCCCCAGTCTGCCTGCATTCAAATGAAAAGCCACCTAGACTTTCTGAAACTGTTTCTGTTTTAGTGCCCATGTTCGTGCGAGAGGCCACAAGAACTCCAAGTACATCTGTACGCAACACTAAAGGGTGCTCTGCCCGACTGCGAGGAATTTGTCATTTCTTCACAAATGAGAATTTCTGGTCCACACTTTATGGCTCAGGTTACCATGCAATTCCAGCTGGAGCTTCAAATTAACTGAAACAAATAACTTGCGGCCCATTCACATCCTCATCAAGTTAACTTTAGTTAGCAGCAACTTTCGCCTTCTGTGAAAACTCTCAGCCTCAGAAGAGAGAGATGGTCTTCAGTTCCAGACTTCATCATCATGTCCTCTGGATTTTCATCCTCCTACCAGATACAATGGCCCTGAATCTCACACCTCCCCAGTTTCCCCTACCTCTGTCCTGGGGCTCTTCCTTCCCTCTTGTTGGAGAAAAGGGAGAGTTTTGTAGAGTTTCTCTCAGATCCTCTATTTATGGCAGGGGTGATTTGAAGCAGGCAGCAATCTTATCATTTCCCTCTAGGCTACACTCCTGGACCTTCTCACGCCCCCTTGCCAGTAACACTTTCGTTTCCCCACTTTTAGACTTTATTTTTTAAGGATTTGGTTTTCCCCAGTAGATTGTGAGCTCTCTGAGGAAATGTCTTTTGCCTTTCTCTGCATCCCAAGCACTTAGCACAGTGCCTAGAACATAGCAATGCTTAATAGATATTTATTGACTGATTGATAATGCAATCATGAATGGAAACATTACAATTTTATCTAAATAAAAAAGTATCAAGAGACAAACCTATTGATTTCTTCAAAAATTGTATCATTGAAGCAAATCCCTTCATATCTTAAAACAAGTTCATTGCAGAACTGAAGGTGTACAGCATGGTACAGATGATTTGTGATGTACACAGAATCATACATGATAGAAAAAGAGTTTAAACGGGCCTCAGAGGTTACCCAACAGAAGGCCTTCATTTAACCTGAGTTAAATGACAGGGAGTAATATCTAGCAGAGATGAGACCTGAAGCCAAGTTCAGAACTCTTCATAGACTCTATGTACAAATTCATGGGACTATTATTTATAATATGTAGGATCAAATAAGTTCATTCATGAGTTGCATTTTTTTTTCAGTCTTCTGAGTTCCATCATCTCCCTCTCCTATAGTTGCCATCAAAGAATTAAGATAATAGAATCATAGATCCTGAGCTGGTAATCATCTCAGCAGTGATCTAGTCTAACCTGTACTTTTCATAGATGAGGAAAATGAGGTTCATCAAAGTTACAGACACAGAGTCCATGACACAGAGATACTATGCAACAGAGGTGCAATTCAAACCCAGATCTTCGGATTCCAGGGCCAACGCTCTTTCAACTTGTTGAACTACTGTACTTCCCCAGTCTGCCTCAGTCCAAGAAGGTCAACTCAGGATAAGAAAACCTGGCTACTTTGAATGAAATCCTTGGAATCTTTGTTGTTGTTCAGGGTGTCTGATTCTCCATGACCTCATTTGGGATTTCCTTGGTAAAGATATTGAAGCAGTTTATCATTTCCTTCTCCAGTTCATTTTGCAGATGAGGAAACTGAGGCAATCAGGGTTTAGTGACTTGCCCAGGTTCCCATAGCTAGTAAGTGTCTGAGGTCAGATTTAAACTGCCTGTGGCACTACAGAAGTATGTAATGTCTGGAAGCTACCAGAACGGTTTTCAGTGTTCCCCCCAGACAGTTCTGGGCCCTAACCACCCTTCTTCTCTTCTCCATCTTTGCATGTTCATTTCCTGGAAGATCAATCTTGTTTCTAGTTTTATGCATAGTGAAACATGAGTGAGGCCTGAATGTTTTTTTGTGGGGTGGGGGAGGTACTTACATGAGAAATGTTTTCTTCTAGTTCTTCAACCCTCTCCAAGGCTGCATTCTTGGTTTCTGCATCTTCCAGCAAAGCTCCCACATCAAACACATTGTCCAGGTAAGCCTGAATCTGCACCTGCAGCTTGTCACTTTCTGTATGTTTCAGTTTCTGAAATTCAAAGCACATGGTCAGTGGTGCAGGCTTAGAAAAAGAAAGCAAACAGTGGCCATTCATTCCACACATTTCACTTGTTTTGTTGATTTTTTTTATGATGCCCAGCTGATTGGATCAGTCCCTCCATAAGAGTCATCTCCAGGGTCATATGGTCATTCCCATGGGGATATAGGGTCTAATGAATCAGTGCCCTTCACCCCAATCTGGAATACTTTTATATAGGTGAAGTGAAGTTAAAAATGAAATATCAAATACAGCATTGAAGAAGGGGGGAAAAGACATCAAAATGAGTAACCTGAAGTCTAAGTAAATTTTTGTATTGGGCAGGGGTTTCTGGCTGAGTAAAAAGTGGGAGGTTTAAGGGCTTGCTCTACACTGGATACGGGTCTTCTTGATTGGTCCCTTGAGTCACAACATAGAAGTACCAACCACTATGGCCCCTCAATGTATGGTTCCTAGGGAAGTGCTACCAACATAACCAAAGGATGCCTCTAAGCCTTCAATGAGAGTAAAAAGAAAGAACTTGACCCTTCTTTCCCGTACTCAGGGTAAACTATTCCTTGATGTCAATGAAAAGTACACTAGTGTATAGAATACTGGACTTGAAGGCAGAGAGACTCCAATTGGAATCCTGTCCAGACAGCTACCAGCAGTGTGACCCTGGACAAGTGTCACTTAACTTTTCTCAGTGTCAGTTTTCTTATCTGGAAAATGGAGATAGTCCTAGAATACTACTTCATTCTACCCCAAAGGATCAAAGTCATCAGGTAAAACATGAGACAGAAGTCTAAGACTCCAAGAAAACCATGTTTCTGTCCACAAAGACTCTCATTTTGTTTCTAAGGACAAGGGGGGACATTAAAATAAGGGAATGGCTACTGCAAGCATCTCTTTCATTACTTGAGTGTGACTGGTTCTAGTCTTGCAAGTTGCAGCAAGAAGACAAATTGCTGAATTAGCTCAGGGAAATTTTCAAATCTTAATTTCATGTATAGAAAATACACTCAACACCAAGGATCAAGATCAATGACGCCTCTGCACTGGGTCACTTGCAAATCCCCACTGCCCTATCTCCCAGCCCTCTATCCCTATGTAATCAGATTTAATGAGGGTGTGACTAGCAACCAAGATTTAGACAGCTGCAGAGAGAGGAAAAATCA
The DNA here is from genome assembly GCA_028658325.1 of Potorous gilbertii. Lineage (NCBI taxonomy): Eukaryota > Metazoa > Chordata > Mammalia > Diprotodontia > Potoroidae > Potorous > Potorous gilbertii. Next base: position 173,506,232 of record CM053771.1, on the reverse strand, counting down.
AAAAGGAAATTTGAGATTGGGAGCAGTGCTCTAGAACATTCATTTGTGTTGACAAATAGTCAACACAACTACCGTTGGGAACATGCAATACAAGTTGAAACACACTATACTTTATACGCAGATTCTGAAAAGTTATACTCTGTAGATATCCCAGGGGCATTCACGCCACTGTCTTAGCCCACTTGGGAATTTTCAACCAGACTTTCCAAATCAGATTCCAATGGAATCTAGTCTAAAGCAGGATTCAGAAACTCCAGGAACAAGGTAGTCACTTTGCAAAGAAGCATGAAGTAATATAGACATGGGGCCATGTATGCCTTTTCACAACCCTGTTCTCAAAATGAAAAACTTCTGAAGCAGAAACTGCCACCTCAAATGAAATGTGTTGGTCCCTGGGTAGATTTCCTAATTCACTTCCAACTTTATCTGTATGATATAATCATTTACTATTCACTTGCAGCAGTCATGGTCTTTGACTTTTACTGCCCAGAAGGTGTCCCGGAGTAGTTCTCAGCCTGCACAGTCCAATAGTCTGGGATCAGAGTGAGAACAGAGGCTGGACTAGACCCTCAGAAGCAACTGCAGCAGCTTAGGGCATGTGTGGGGTTAGCTAACTCTACTACTAAGAGGATGCTGCTGGCAAGAGAGAGGATGAGGTCTCAGGAGCTCTGAAAGGAATCCAGCTTTATTGGCAGAGAAGCTCACAGAAGCAGAAGATCATGCAATACCCTGATTCGATCCATTTCGACAACATGGCAGCAGTTTGCTGGACCATATTAAGGTCCTGATTGACTGATTAAGAATTGGAGGGTCATCAAATTCCTTTCCCTTTGGAAATATGCTAATTAGAACTGGTCGCATAAATCAAATACCATAGTACAGCCTATGGTATCTGTGATACTCACATCCAAGTACTCATCCAGGCCTAATTTGGTAAATTCATATTGGAGATGAACTCTGAAATTCATGTCTTCAACTGAATGGACTACAATGTTAATGAATTGCATAGATGCCACCTAAAAGGAAATGAACCAGAGGTTAGAAGCATTCCAGCATGAGTCCCACTGTATACCTTCTCCACCCAATCCTGTGGGGAGCTTTTCCACAAAAACCATTTCCTATCTGCCAAATTTGCAACCCTATTTTCATTCACTTCTTATCCTTGCCAGTGTATTATGTTGAGACCTTTAAACTATCTCCCACTCTCTAATGAACTTCTAACCACAACTCCATACAACTAATGATTTTACTCCCAAATTTCCCATCCCCATATATACTTTCTAACCCTAAAACCCTCCTAAAATTAGTCAGGTCCTCACTGTAGAAAATGCTGTATTATAGTTCAATCAATTCCATTTTCCTTTTGTAATAAAGAAAGATATTTTTACAAAACACAATTAAAGATAACTCGATAACTCTTTTTCCTAAAGTTGTCCTGAAGTGCCTTTCTACCAAGAAAGCTTAAGCCTTGGAAGAGAACTACATTTATTTTCCCTCTAAGAATGATTCCCACCTTCTGGGTTTTATTAATGTTTTCAATGGTACATATTCTTCCTGTAGGTCATATGCTGCGTGTTCCTTTAAGGTACATAACCAGTCTCTCAGGCCACAAGGGTACTTATTAGTTCTACAGAATACTATAGGCCCACCTGCAAAATGATGGGACTGGACCCCATAACCCCTAAAATTCCTTCTAGCTCCAATAGTCAGTATTTCTAGGTTATTTGTTGCATGCTTCCATGCTGAATATAGACAAACCAACAGAATCTTACTCTACTCACAGAAATCATACCTAAAAGGCACCTGGAGGTCAGTTAGTCCAAATCTTTCATCTCACAGATGAGAAAAGTAATGCTGAAAGAGGAGGGGCAATTTGACCAAGGCCATAAAGTTAGCAAACAGCCAGGACTTGAACCCAAGTTCTCTTCCTACAAATCCTATCCTCTAGATTGCACATGTATAACCTATATCAGATTGCTTGCCAATTTTTGAAAGTGAGGAGTGAAGGCAAGGAGGGCAAAAAAATCTGGAACTCAAAATCTTATGAAAAATGAATGCTGAAAACTCTCTTTACATGTAATTGAAAAAAATTTTTAAAAACTATTTACAAATACCATGCTCTTTCCAGTTTATACTGTTCTAAGGGAGATGATTTTGCACTGTATCTTGAAGGGAGAGAATTCTGGTTCTAGGACATTTAACTAAATTTCATCACCAAGGCAGGTCATACAATGTCCTACAGCTAGAAATTTTAAAGAAAAGGATCGACAACTTCGGAGGGTTTTGATTGTTTGGTGAATGCGCCCCTCCTATCTTTTTATAAGCACGTTTAAATGACCTGTGGAAGACCTTTTTCTCCAGCCCTCACATGAGGGCAACTGGGGAAAAGAAAGAATTTAGTTGCATTTCACAAGTATCCTTGACTTTCCTTGACTGCAAGACTCAGGCTGTTTCTCTTCTAAAGTGATTTGTTACATAGCATTTTAAATAACATGTAACTCTAGTTAAGACCAGATGGGGGTGGCAGGATTTCAAATGTTCACCTATTTGCTGTGCCCAGCAGAGTTGCCATATTTTTAATATGCTCAATGGCAAAAGGAAGCAACCCCACTAAAGAGCAGAATGAGAAACATAAATTCATTTGTGAGTGAAGGGGCAAGCATGCCTTTGGAGATACATATTTCATAGCTTTATCTGAGAAGCTATCATTCACACAATGCTTGCATATGTACACAACGGAAGGGATGAACACTTTTCTTTCCGTAAGTGAAAGAGGCAGCTGATTGACATGTAGATGTTTAACCCGAATATAATTAACAGCTTAAGCCCAACTAAGAAGGCTAAAAAAGGCTTCTGAATCGGACTAAGATCCCAAACTACTGGGGGGAAATTCCGAATGTGGACTCTTGTACCCTCTTTAGAATCCATAGCCAATGTTAAAAATTCACTAAAAACATTAAAGCACCTCAGAAATTTCTACAGATTAACAAAGAAACTCAGTGTATGGTGATTCCTAGTCTCATGTTATAGAAAATTTTTTAAAAGCAGAAGCACATAATCTTGTCTTTTCCTCTCTGATTTAGAGAAGCAATAATAGTAAGAACACATGTACAAACACACAGTCACAAAATTGAGGAACTATTAAGTGGCAAAAATAAAACTATATTTTTCTGGAGGTTAAACATCTGTGATGCATCTTTCCCGTACTTTGCTGTTAACAGCACAAACCACAAGAAATTTCGCTAAGGTGAATTGGTCCTTTGTCTGATGTCTCATACCCAGGAATGAATAAAGTGGTAACTCCACATGAGTGACCCCAGGTGGCTCGGGGGCTACCTTGGGGAGTCTAGCTCAGACAATGTCCTCTCTGGTCCAGAAGAGATCCCCAGAGGAAGCTCTGGGTAGGTCAGGGAGAATCTGGCAGTCTGGCTTGACTTCTACTCTGAGACCCTTTACTTCAGAAAATTATGCTCAGTGGTTAACTTATGAGGATCAAGACATTAATTAATGTGCCATCCTACTCTTTTACTGCCTGCTGGAGACTTGGATAGTTTTCCATTATATGTTCTTTCATGTGCACCGACCTGTTACAGAGAAGCCTGGCAAATGACTAATACCTGAGTGAAACTATTTTCAGTGTGTGGCAAAAAAAGGAGGGAAAGGGAGAAGGGAGCAACACAAAGTTATTTAAATCTTGCAATATCTTCTAATAAAACAATAGTCACTGGATTATTAATAGACATTTATAAGAAGCTCAAGCGACAAAAATGCATCCCCTCAAACACCTCCATTTGAAATGTTTATCAACATATTCATCTCACATGCCAATATATTATATCATTCTTTACATCTCATGGCACCAGGATTTTGACAGTTTATACTGTTTATTGTCAGATTGGCTGGTACCAACCAAAGAATGCAGATGTTGCTACATGATGCCAGATTATGCTATAAGTGCCATGTCATGACAGATACAGGATCGTACAAGCCTTTGTATGCAAGAAGTACTGAGTCTGAATTCTCTTGCTCCTAACTGTGAATCTTCCTCCAATATGCTGCAAAGTGGCTCCTACAGTCCTTTTTGTGATGTCATGCAATATATATGATACAGCAAAACATACTCATGCACCAAAGGAAACTGATAAATTAAAATAGACATTCTGGGGTCTAATATGCATATTAGAGTACAGCATATTTAATAATATGCTGGACTCTGGTTTCATTATGTTTACTACGAATGCATCATCTACATGTTTTCCCAAACTGCAGAAACATTGCGGGATGATACATTCAATTTGAGGCTAAAATAACTCACCATAAAATCTATGTTGTTATCTTCATTTCTGAAATGCTCCATCAGCTTCTCAAAGCGCTGTTTTTCTCCACAAACCTGAAAAGACACATATTTTCACCATGTACATAAAATCTCTTACCAGGGAGTTCGAAAATCACATTCAGAAATGATTAGAATTTAAAGGGCTTTCCACAAAGTCAAACTTTTTTCTCTTTTCTTATAGTGTGTTATCTCGGTTGCCCTAACTCCCATATCTGAATGTGGGCCAGCTTAAAAGTATCACAAAGCAATATTAGGTTTTCTCTGCATGTTGCTTTGGTATTCTAAAACTCTTTTTCAATCTGTTTTTGTTTCGTTGGCTGCCTGTGTGAACCACCTAATTCTGAAATATGCGCCTAGACCCTAGGAAATTACTACAAAGAGCAAAAATGTTTGTAAAGTCATTTCTAAAATTCTTGCCTCTCAAAATGCTCAGACTCTTAGGGATGACTCTCCCAGGAGGAGTCAATTAGGTATATTTGAAAGTGTATTAACCCTTTTAGGCCAATGTAGCACTGCAGTACAGCAGAGCGATCACCTAAGTAGTAACCCTAAGTAGTAGGGGCTCGAATGTATGCTCATAATGAAATAATGCACATGCTGGAGGCCTGTATTTTTAAATTTAACTTCTTGTGATTGCCACTATATCAAACAGTCTGCCAATTAACAATTTATTCAACACTCAGTGTCAGACTAAACACCAGGGATATAAAGGAAGGAAAAACTGTCCCTTCCCTTCAGCAGTTTATAATTTAATGAGGGTAACACCACACAAATCAATAGATATATGTAAGATACAGAGAGCTGATGGCAAGTGATTTCAGAAAGAAAGGTTCTAGCCTCTGAGAGGCCCAGGAAAAGGCCTCCTGCAGCAGGCAGAACTTAATCTTGAAAGAGGCCAAGGATTATAAGAGGCAGACGTGAAAAGGGCAAGGATTTCAAGTATAGTGGACGCGTCTAAGCTGATGCAAAAACAAAATATGAGGGGTGGAATATTGAGTTCAAAGAACAGACAAGCAGAAACAGTATGGCTAGATCACAGAGCGTGTGAGGGAAATAAAGCATAAGAAGTCTCTATTGGGCATGTACAGCAGCACCAGGATGTGAGACGGTAAATGGTTTGCACTGCAACCTTAGCAAAACCTACTCCAGTCATCAAAAAAAAGTTCAAATGAAATGTCGTAATTATAATTTAAATGGTAAGATCTTTCCCATTCATTAAGAGGTCCATATGACCTACCTGGGTCACATGGAAGGCTGAGTCACAAGAATTTGTGGTGGGAGGAGTTTGCTGAACAAGTGGAGAAGAAAGAGGCAGAGCTAGAGCAGAGCTGATTGGAAAGTTAGTCATGAGAGTAGTCCAAGCTAGGAAGGATGAAGGCAAGCAGGCAGCTGGCTAACCTGAATGATTCTGTGGTGTTTGTGATTTTGTCTAAGGGAGCCTATTTATGATTTGTTTAAAGAAATGTTTGTGGGAAGCCTAGTAGGGGGAAGGCTTGAGGCTGGTGTCACCCTTTGCACTGTTATTGTGCATGGATTTTTGTTACTATGATGGATTTGGCTTTCTGGTGTCTGAATAAATGTTTTGGTTCTATCTTCCATGTGGAGAGTCTGTGGTATTTTGTGATTCAGAATTGCACCAGGATATTCATGACTGCTGTAGGCACTGTGAATATCGCACTGGCACTACAAATGTGCTTTTTTCGTTGACTTCCTCATATCTCCTTCTTCTACCTATATCATATCTCTAAAAGGCTACAGGAATCGAGCATAGCTGTTAATACGTCACAGATTTAATCTGAGGATTTATATCTGTAAAGTGAGGGGGAAGCTCCAAGATCCCTTCCTGCTTTAACATAAGCCTGCGTTAAATTGACACCCAAACCATAAAAATTGTCACATGGTAGAAAAACAAAGGATTATGGTTACAGTATCCTATTCTCTAATTCAATTTCTTCAATACTTAGAGGATCTCTTATATTATCTGTATGAGGGTACCTCCTCCACTGATGCAAATTTTGAACCTTCTATACTTCAGAATATCACTACTTTACCAAAACTATTATCTATCTGTGCCTTCTTTGCAGGATTATTACCTTTTTAATCTCCCCCAAATCTTCATTTGCATAAAACATTGGATCTTTGGGTTTGATGCTAGTAGGATTATGAATTCAGAATAGATTCTATATTTCTTTAGGGTAGAGACTGCCTTACTTATCTCTGTTTCTCCTTTAGTGACTGGTATAGTGCACTCAACTCAGTGGGAATTTAATTTACATTTGCTGATTGAAAGAATGGTCCTTTGTTGTACAACATGGGGCCTATATTTAAATTTTGTCCTGCTTGGTAAGATCTGCCAGAACTAATGGGTCTCACAGAACCTAGGGTTGTCTCCTCTGCCACAATGAGGCATTCTTGTAGGACTTCAGCAAAGAAAACTCTGGGATATTATGTCTTAAAAAGTCATACTTAAGGAATTCTCTACTGAATATGAACTCTACAGTGATACTTTATTGCTATTTATTTAAGCTACACCAAATTAAAGGAAGAGAGGTTATACAGCTTAGAAAAGGGACAGTCAATATTCAATAGCCAAGTCCCCCGATGGGGGACTTTATAATTACCTTAAAATATATGAAGAATTTATTACATTGGAGGAGGAGAAATTGCTAGTCTCCATTTTTTCTAAGGATGCAACAATACTTACATTTCAATAAAGACAAAATTAGCACGTAGACTGTTAGACACAGGAAGAGGACACCAGAGCAGGTCATGGGTCTCAAGGATCATGTATTTCAAAGGGCATCAAGTCCCAATCCCTCAATAGAACAACTGCCCTATTAACATTCAACAATAGATAAATCCACACATCAAGTTATTTAGGAATGATTTAATATGGATTATTTAACCTATGAGAGATTTCTAGCTCTAAAATTGCCTCACCTTTATCTTTGCATCAATAATTGTTCTACACACTGCCCTTCACTAGGTACTAACTTCAATCTACATAACTTGGTGAAATTACAACTCCAGCAGCTAAAAAAATCAGTATGATATCAGGGGCCTGGAAAGAAGGGCTGAGATAAAAAAATCCCAGTGTAGAAGGCTCTAAAACAGGTTTGTCAGGACTACTCTGCTTGGAATCCAACTACCCCTTTCCAATCTGTGAGGACACAAGCCGTGAACCCAGGTGTCACTTACAGTGTATAGCAGCAAGAGGGTCCCAAGATACACTTAAATATTCATCTATTACCAACCCTCTTCCTCTAGCTCCTCTAAGAACCTTACCCTCACTTGTACTAACCTAGAAATTTAGTAGAATCAATCCATGGGTACAATCCAGAAACCATCATATTATTTTTTTATTAGTTATTTTTAGATCCAACCCCATCATTTCATTTTAATTTTTACAAAGTAGTATTTATATCAAGGATAAAGGAAGAACAACCATATAGACATTTCCTCCCAACATCCTGGGTCATAAATTGTCATATTATTATAGGCACACATTAACTGGTTCAACCAACCAGTCAATCAACAAAAAAGTATTTAGTACTGACAATGCACCAGATACTATGCCAGGAACTGGGTATAAAGCTTTAAAAATTAAATAGGCTCAACCCTCAAAGAGCTTAATACTCAATCTTTGAAAAAAGCATAACATGTAGACACATAAGAGCTGAGTTTGAATTCTAATTCTTTCGCTCCATACCTTTGTGATTTTGGGGAAGTCACTATGCCCCAAAAGTGACTTTCAGTTTTAATTATCTATAATTTAGTTTAATTATCTATAATTATCTATAAAATGAGAATTCAGACTAAATGAAATCTACAGCACTTTTTGGTTCTAATGCCTACACTTCCATGTTCTTATTTTCTTATTGTGCCTCAGGTTACACATTGTATTACGAACATCTTAGTGTCCATGAGCACCTAAAGAACCAGGTTAAAGGATTTGTAACTTATTTAGAAGAAAAAATATTTCTAGTACATAAATCATTGGACTTGGAATCAGGAACATAGAGTTTGAATCCTGGCATAGACATTTACTATTTGGAACATCACAAAGTTACTGAACTTCTCAAAGACTCAATTTTTCCATCTGCAATATGGCGACATTACCAGTACTCCTTAGGTCACAGGTTTGATGGAGTGAAAGTACTTATAAGGTTTAAACGTGCTGTATAAATGTGAGTTACTGAGCCTGACTTCCTCATTGGACACATCATAAGATCATCAATTTACAAGGACCTTAGCATTCAATCTAGTCCAATACCTCCTCTACCCTCATTTACTAGATGAAAAAAACTGAGGTTCAGGGAGATTAAATAAGTTGCTCAAAGTCACACAAATAATGACTGACTGAGGTGAAATTCAAACCTAGACCCCTGACCCCAAATCCAAGGCTTTTTCTATTCTGTATCCAGCAACATGCAGCATGTGTTATAACATTTTTTTTCTCACCACCAGATTCCATCCCTGAAATGCAAACCAAAGAGCCCCTCAAATGAAATAAGAAAGGAGCATGAGGCTGGCACACAACAGGGTTCATCTGAAGGTAACGTGCGGAAGCATATGGTGACTTGGTCATCAATCTCAGCAAAGAGTAAGGGAAAGCACAAAGTCCAAGTCTGCGATTGTCATCCTGATCCCCGCCCCGCAAAATGAAGCAAAATTTATTATCAAAGTAGTAGAAAGTAATGCTTTATAGTCTATAATATATTTGATGACTTCCAGCTTCTTCCATAAACATGCCAGTGATCTGATCGATTAAAAACATGAATACTCCAATAAATAGTTTTGTATTCCAAAGCAAGACTGCATAGTCTAATGAAAAAAGCATAGGACTTGGAAGCAGAAGACCTGGGGTTCAAGTACAGACTCTGCTACTTATCATCCACTGGATTCTGGACAAGTCACTTACCCATCTGAACCTCAAGGCCTTCGTCTGTGAAATGAGAGGAATAATGTTTGCTCCATCTAGCTCACAGCATTGTTATAAACTGAGCAACAGTTATTACTGCCATCCTCTTCATCTCAGAGCAAATTTCCCTGGGATGTGATCTGCCTTCACTGGCTTGCAGTGTTAGAGGAAGAAGATCAATTAACTTTTTCGATTAACCCTATGCTATTAGTATAAATCAGATTCACCACTAGCAATGAAATTACTTATGACGTTCTAATCCTCCAAATGTTAAAATGTCAGCCTATTAACCAATTAACACTAGCTAATTTAGATTAGGTATAGAAATGACTGATTGTTAAATGGACAACTAATCACTTTTACTCATGATCTAATTAAAAGCAGGACATCCAACTGTCTGGGACAGTTTAAGTGTTGTTTTGTCTGTACATCTTTTCCAGGTCAATAATTCTATGAAAGCAGACTCCATTTCAATTGCTTGCTGCTTTTGTTGATTTTAAACTCATGCTCTCTTCTAATGCCAACAATGAACAAATTCCCTGGGGTATCATTCAAAGGATTCCTTTAGTTTTATTTGAAAAGCTAAGGACATTGGTGTAAGGTTAAGGACACTGTTTCCAGCTGAATGGTAGATAATAAAAATGGTATCAGTTCTATCTCTATAAACACTGTAACAGTTTCGAAGTGTTTTTCCTTCTTCTATCTTAGTGGATTCTCACAACAAGTCTTTCAGACAGGAAGGGACTCAAGCTATTGTACCAGAAAACGCATTGGATTTGAAATTAGGAGACATGAATTCATATCCTGGTTCCAATAATGGCTAATTATGGACAAATCAACTTACCCTTTTTAAGATTCTCTTTCTTAGATTATAAAAGGGAAATAATACTTTCTAAACATGTTATATAAATATGAATCATTATCTCCATTTCACAGATGAAGAAATTAAGGTTTCTAAGAGTTTAAGAAATGACTTGTCTAAGGTCACCCTTAAATAACCACACAAGTCATCAATCATGGATCAGAACTGATACTAGTATAACATATACTGTAAGTTATAGAGAAGTTGTTGACTTGCACTGATTGACTTGGAAAAGGATTTTCCTCATCATGCATTCCCCAAAACCTATGAAATTACTTGTCTAGATCAAAAACAAATAAAACTCCCCCTACAAAAATTGTCTATTTCTACCAGTCTTTTTGCTTATTAACTATAAAATAGTTCATTGAAGCCCTGTATTGCCCTCTCAGCAATGTAATTACTCAAACTAGGTATCCCAGGCATTCAAGAGAAACTGACAACTCTAATACCTAAGCACACCCAATAGAGAAACTTTACAAATAATCAAGGATCCAGGCTAGAAGAGTTCCTAAAACTGATTCCATATGGATAGTCAAAGAAAATGTTTACAAAAGAAAAATAGAAAACTATTTATAGCCTGCTAAACAAATGAAAAACCATCCAATCCCAGGGCAAGTGACACCGGAACAGTTCACACTCGGTGAAGTCAGTCAATCATTGATGCTAGCCTAGTGGAGTGAAGTTGGCATTTAGCAAACCCTTGGCTGTCAGTGTTTCTTACAACCGACTGTACAGCAATATAAAATTTTGTATTTTAGATAAATCTCTCATTCTGTCCTCAGATGAATCTGTGTTAGGAACATGTGTGTTATGAGAAGCACACAAATGCCTTTAATCTTCCAAAATAAATTGGATTGTTTCAAATAGTCTGTAGATTTACAAACGATCAAGATTTTATGAAATGAACCCTCACTGCATGAAACCATATATTGTTATTTAGGTCTGAATGTAATTCCAGGCTCAGGTAAATGAAAGAATAATCTAACTGACTAATATCATTACGGCTTTCCACCGTGAAAGGGTTAAAGGGGCCCTGATTAGCTCTCCAAATTGTTTGTCTATACAAAATTTTACATTGCTGTACAGTCAATTGTAAGTAACCGGCACCTGGTGCCTGTGTTTGTTTTAACTCTATCAGAATCAGAACAACCATCCATCCATAAGAACAACCCAGTTTCAAGAACCACACACCACTTTCCAAGGCAAAGAAACGTCTTATCAAGATTCACATTTATATCCATTATTACCTTAGTGTTCATTAGAGAAATGTATTTTGGAATACTACAGGAAATGGCAAGATATATTTAGTAAGGTTGGTAAGAGATATATCCCACATCAAAAGAAAACAGTATTAACTCACATAGTTCACAGCTGGAACACCACCAATACGACACATAGTTCAAATAAAACAGTGATGATTAGAGCGTCTCTTTTTACTTTTGCAATTGATTAATTTCTTGAAAACTGGTCAGAGTAAAAGGAATAAAAAATGTGATCTTAAGTTGTTTTCAGAATTTGGGAAGTATCTGATCAGTGATCCTCGTGGGGATTTCCCCAAGGGTCTCCTCTAAGTATATGATATGATTAGTAAAACCAAAGAGATATTTCCACGTAGTTCATAGATTATTTACATCATAGTCCCAACCACCTCTTCTTACAAGTTTTTAGATGAAAATTTTACTATTATGCTACTGAAATTGGTCATTTTCCACAAACATTCTGTGTAACCACTGGTCTAGATTCCCCACATCAGCTGGGTGCCACAGAGAAGAAGACTCACAAGGAAGGCTGGACGGGGCAGCTTTGGCTGTGCTGGAGGTCCTCTCCAAAAGCAGAAGTCTCCCCTTTTCTGGGGTCAATATATTTATAAAATTTGAGATCCAGCAAAGTGGCACAACAAATAGTGTTGGCCTTAGAGTCAGTAAAACCTGAGCCAGAATCCTGTCTCGTTTACTAAGTGTGTAATCCTGGGCAAGTCACTTAACCTTTCAGCCTCCATTTCCTCAGAGCACCAACCTCTCAGGACCGTTGTATGGAAAGAGGAAAGAGATATGGAACAGTGGGGTAATAACATGTAAATCTCTTAACAAACCTTACAACGCAATACAAATACTATTACTGTTATAGAGTTAAAACTCATGCTGTTGGTAGACGTGACTAGAAATCAAGTGAGGAGGTGTTACTAGCATATATTAAATGTCCAGCTATTCCAGTTAAGAGTTGAATACTATGTTCATACCTCCCCATACGGGCATGGAAATAGACTAGAGTGTCTCCCAACAGACCTTCACACAAAAAACACCATACAAACGCGCCTCAGGAAAGACATTTAGCCATGCTGGCTGAGGGTACAGAACACAGCTGCCAAACCACTATCTCCTTCACATCTGGTACTCTCATGCTTATAAAGCTGGGAAATTCTGCCCTGCCCAGATAAAAAAGACCCACTCCCAGGAAAAACAAAATATATTTTCACTTAAAGGAGAACTGAAGTAAAAAGCATGACTGTTGCCAAAAAGCAACTGAACTATGTTCTGAAACATCTGTGGAAGAAATTTCTGAAAAGTCTCCCAAACCATTTTGGATCAACCCTTACTGACTAGGACTCAATGTATGAAAGTGCCGCTAACCCAAACGCTAAGTTCCAAAGATGAGCCTTCCTACAGCCAAGATGAGTCTCTTTTACAAGGCGCCCTCACTAAAGTCTATCATCTTTCTGGCCAGATGTGAAAACGAACAGCAGAGTTCAGTACCCCACCCAGTCCTTCCCTCAAACACATTTCAGGGCCTGCGCTTCCTAGGCCCCTTCCAGTAAACTTAGACCCTGACTTTCCTGAGAACCACAGCTACCGATGGCACCACCAAAACCCCACTGCTGGACTGAAGGCTACCTCTTGCGAGGTGGATTATAAATATGCTTGCTGGGTCAGTTATATAAAAATTAAGAGGCCTCTCGCCTAAATGTTACTTCTCTCCTCTGCTCCCCGGCTCTCCTGCCACAATACTGTCCTTTCTCTCTCTTACAATAGGCCCCTGTGATCAGCCAGGCTCCCAGCAGGAAGGCACTGTTTCAGTGGTCTAGTCTGTTTTGATTGCTTAGACTGCCATTCTTAGGATATGCTGGAGAACAAAAGTTCAATTTTCTTGTGATGGCCTACTTTAATAAATCGTTATTTCATATTTAATCATAGGTAGGAAAAACCCTAATACATCTTTTACCTTTTATTGAGAAAACTAGCAACATGGGGATTACTGACGCCACCACAAACCCATTTAGGGCTGAGAGAAGCGGGGGAAGCTTTATGAACCCTGAGGAGTTGTTAGTATTTTTCTCCTCCGCTTTTCTGTAGTTCTAAGAAAAATAAATGACTGGAGCAACTGAAGGGCATCCTTAGGACTTACTGCTGACAATGACGTCCACTGGTGATTTAAATGCAGGGATTCTAATCTAAACGAAGTATCTAGAGGCAGAGGCTAACTAACCTTATCTTACTCCAATGAAGCAGGTATTAATGAAAGGTAAACAATAGGGGTTTATTCAGAATGCCATTCCCTTTTAGGTCTCATTAAATAGAACATTCAGATCAATCCTGGCACAGTAAACATCCAATTAAGACAAAGAGGTTGTACACTACACAATGCCAAACCATCTGATGAAAAGAATCACTCATGCAGATGTTTCAAAATAACCAGATGTTTGGCATCATGAAAGCAAATATCCCATTCAATTCAGATCATTTGCAATAGATATACACTGAGTGCTTATTATGGCAGAGCCCTAGGCTCTAGAAGTACGTGGGAACTGTAGTAGTTTTTGGTATCTTAAATGCAGAGTCTAACTTAGTAGTCAAAACAAAACAAAACCAAACCCTGAAACCTCTCTAGTTATCTAGGCTTGGCTTTTACAGTAAGTGGCTATGTCAGGCCTTTTCTCCTAGAGTAGTGTGGAAACTACTAGCTGATAGATGACTGGGCCTGGAGTCAAGAAGACCTGAGTTCACATCAGACCTCAGACACTTACAAGCTGTGTGACCCACTGAATCGTTTAACCTCTGTTTGCCTGAGTTTTCTCAACTGTAAAATGAGGGTGCTTACCACCTAGAATGGGTAGGTTAGAGAAAATAACTACAAAGCACCTAGCACAGCACCCAACACACACATAGGCACTTAGTAAATCCTTTGTTCCTCTTCTCCCTCCCTGGCTGTTGTATGCATTTCCTATCTGCTCTGTAAAGTGTGAGAGAACCCAAGTGTGTCACACTGAATAAAAGGAGTGACTACAGCCTGGTGACATGAGTGTGTTTGTCCTTCCTTGCCAAAGAAGACCATGCCATCAGAGAAATGATGACATGACTTGCACTTGACTTTGTTTTGAGTGAGGGGGAGCTGTGCAGGTCACCAGCCTCACTTCTCCTCCAGAACCATCTGAATCCAGTGACCAG
>CM053771.1:173422897-173491571 GCA_028658325.1 Potorous gilbertii | reverse complement strand
CTCTTGTCATATGAAATCAGCTCACCCAGGCTGGTCTTTTTTTCCAAAGACTAATCCATATATACACTTTGCCTGGAAGTATCCTGTTCTATGCCTCTGTCCTCTTGCCACCAGATGTTTCAAGTTAGGCCTTATGTCTTCTCTTGCTTAAGTAAAAATACACTGAATAATGACTTCTTGCTTTTAGCATCATTTGGAAGAGTTAGTTTTTCTCTGAAAAACTTCTAAGTCCCCAAACCAACTTCAATTGACTAATATCCTCCAGGGCATAGTTGTATTTTAGTTCTTCAGGGGGATTTCTTGATACCAAAAGCATTCAAGAGCCAAAGAAGGATTTTGTCGTAGAATAGAGGTGGTATAGAATAGTGAGCGCCTAAAGGCACCTGACCTAGGAATCCGGACAACCTGGGGTCAGAACACACCTTTAATACAGACTAGCTGGATGGCCCGAGGCAAGTCAAAACATCTCAGTGCCCCATATGGCTCTTAGGACATCACTGGTTGTTAATATTTCCTCAAAGGGAATTTCTGAGACCAAAAATAAAGTTAAGATACATTGGGGGAAAAATTATCATCACATAGGTAGTCACTGGTATTCAATAATACCAGCATTGTTTTCATCACTGAGGTGTAGCCTAACATTAACTGTCTGACTTAAGGGTCACAGAGAAAAAAATTATTGGATATTTAAACTAAAAAGTTTCTTGGAGATCATCTAGTCCAACTGCCACACAGATAAAGAAAATGAGACCCAGAAAAGTAGGGTGACTTGCTCACTGTCACACAGTTTAAGGATTAGGAGTCTCAACTCAAACACAAGACTTCTGGCTCTACATCAAGTGCCATTTTCATTAAGCCATACAACCTCAGACAAAGAATGAACTTAATTCTCCTCCAAAAGGAATCTTCTAAATGATTACACTAGGAAAGGGAGAAAATTTCTCCCCAGAAGGTAGGAATAATCTATTCGTTTGTCTACCTTGGCCTTAACCAGGAAATATAGTTATTAGTCACATTAAATAATGTCATTCTTTGTGACTCTGAAAGATGTGCAGAAAAACCTTGGAGCTGTATGCCTATTTAGGAGCATGATTATAAGGCCCACCAATGTCCCTCCAGGAGATTTGGTTCCAAAAAAGAATTTTGGAATCATAAAGAGAAGGCTGAGGAGACATTCAGGGCCTGTGACTCAAATTGCCAGGCTCAAGAGTTGACAGAATCACATAAACAGAAAGAAGAGGAAAAATGCAACTGCATGATAATTTTCCAAACATAGACTTTACATAAGTAGAGCTTCCATAAACCTCTGAGTATTTTTATGTAAGCAAATTTGCCCATCAATGCAAAAGGAGGCAGGGAGAGAGGCAGAAAAGAAGCCATATGCCCATGGAGGAAGGAGGTCACATGGCCGTATGGGGGTGAGGGACAGAGTAGCTAGAACAGTGGGAAGAACGTATGGGAACCAGGGTCAGCCTTGCGGCCTTCACCAGAACCAAGAAGAAGATGCAAGGGGAAGACATAGCGGCTGCACACAGACACGGACGGGAGAGAACGGGCCATGCAGAGGTCAGGGACAGACAGGTGGTACCTAAGGGCAGATGGATGAAAGATAGACATGCGGACAGGTGGGTAGAGCAGGACAAAGGTCTGTTCTCTTGGTGCCAGAGGTATTAAGTCAAGCCCTCAATCCAGAGGTACTGGTGGTGGTCTCTCCGTGCATCTGTTCACTTGGTGTTTGTTATTTGTTTGTGAGGGTTTTTTTGCTTAGTGGAGTTGTGGGGTGGGAAGCTTCAGAGTGCGAGAGAACACAGAACTGTATACTAAAATCAAGATAGGTATTTTTTGGGAAGGCAAATTTCTTTCAAAATTCTTTATATAAATTCAAATCTGCCTAATGTAAACTTACATAAAACAATAACTAAAACATAAATCTTGAGTATCTATGGAAGAGAATACATTATTTATTAGAGTGGAAAATACTCTGATATGTTAGATTCTGTTACAATTAAGCAGGGTATCAATGAATCTAGATACCTCTTAAGCTACATTGGAAATTGCCAGAAAATTGATAGGAAAAGAGCCCTCAGCAGCAGCTGCCAAAAACCCAACTGTCAAAAATCCAATAGAGTCTAACACTCAAATTACACTGGCCATTTCCACTCTCTGAAGGAAAACACTTTCAGACAGTTCAACTTCTGAATGATAGGTGACTGGCAGTAATTAAGCGCTGCAGTGACACCTTCTTCTATGAACTACACTGGAGTAAGTCACCAGGAATGACAACAACATTACTGTGTATCTTCAATGGGGTAGAATATCAAAGGAGGGAGCCTGGAATGACCATACTCCTCTGGGTATGTGTGAGGAGGCATGTATAGAAATGGAGAAAAAGAATACAGAACCCAAGAATGAAAAACATCACTCTGCCGGTAACTGGCAGGATAGAGTTTAGGATCTATCACAGGAGCGTGGACAAGAAGAATCTAAATACTGAATATAAAAGCCCAGTGTTCCAAACACTGGATAAACCAGGTTTACCCCTAAATAATGTGGATTTGCTGGCCAACAAACACCTGGTGGGGTATTTGGCTCCCACATTTTCAATTCACTTTCTTATCCTGTCTACAAATGTAGAAAACTTTCAGGGAAGGCGGAGGAATGCACTTTAAAGGGAAACGAAAGAACGACACTTGGGACAACAGTATGATTTAACTGTCAGTGGAGACAATGCTGCAGCAGCAAAAGTGTTGGATTTGGAATCGGGAACCTGAGTTCAAATCCCAGCTTTGTCACCTGTTATCGGTGTGGCCTTGGATTATTCACTTAACACAGCCAGCTGATGTGGTGACACTATATCTGGGATTTGAAAGATCTAAATTCAAATCCTGCTTCAGACACTTTCTAGAAATGTGACCTCAAGCACTCAGTTCCTCATCTGTAACATAGGGATAAGAGAACCTACTTCTCAGAGTTGTTGAACGGATAAAATGACATAATATACGTAAAGTGCTCTGCAAATCTTAAACAACTATGTAAAGACTAGCTATTATAATTACTTAACCTCACTGGGTCATGGTTTCTTCATCCGTAAAATGAAAAGAGATTCGCTCTAAGGAAACCTTCTTTCTAGGATTTTATGATCATAGTTGATTAAGAGGAGTTAAAAACCCCTACCCTCGTTTATACCGGGGGCTCTTACATCCTCCTTGCTTTTCACTCACGTTGTTACTACCTTCATTCTGACGCTTATCCTTGATTATTGCAATAGTCTCCTAATAGGTCCCTCTAAGTCTCTAACTACCTCAGTCCATGCTATCTATACTCTACCACCAAAGCAACTTTCCTTAAGTACAGACTTTACCATGGGGCTCTACTCCTGTTGCCTCTAGAACTCAAATATAACTCCTATATATAGCTTCGAACCTGACTGTATACCCTAAAAATCAGCCAAAGTGGTTTTCTATATCTTCCCCACATGTCATATTTCATCTCCTGCCTTCATACCTTTTCACTGGCCATTCCTCATGACTAGAATGTATTCTTGCTTTACCTCCTCCTCAGTCTGTCTCCCTTTACAATTCAGATCAAACTTCATCTTCTGCATAAAGGCTTTCCCAATCCTCAACACTGCTACTGCCCACCTCCCCAAACTACCTCATATTTAACTACTTTGATATTATTTGTATTTATCTGTTTTATCTTGTACATCTTCATATGTGTGTGTATGTGTGTGTGTGCTTGTCTTTACAGCAGAATGTAAGCCCCTCGGTCCTTGAGTTTGTTCCATTTTTTGAACTTGTTTCCATAATGCCAACACAGTGCACAGGACTCGGAGCTTATTAAATGTTCTTTGACTGAGCACCATGGACTACTTCAAGAGTCCCCTACTTCTTCTCTCTTCCCTGTTCCAATCCATTCTCCACATAGCCATCAAATTGATATTCCTAAAATATAGATTAGATGATGTCATACCCCCTTCACTTCAAAATCATCAATGATTTCTTATTGTCTCTAACAAGTCTGTCATTTAAGATTTCCTATAATCTGGCCTCAACCTAAGACTTATTCAATCTTATCTCCCATCACTCCCCTCGTCACATTCTTTATTCTAGTCAAACTGGACAATTAGCTGCCTCTTGTACACAACATTCTAACTCTAGCTTCCTTGATGTTGTTTAAGTGTTCTCCTCTGTCTAGAATATACTCCTCCTTCACCTCCAACTCAGGGAATCTTTGGCTCCTTTCAAGCCTTATCTCAAATACCACTCCTACCAGACAACCTTCTTGAGTCTCTCAATTTTAACACCCTCTGCCTCTTGAAATTGCTTGGTACTCTATTATATCCTCTTGTATTTATTTATCTGTGTATTTGTTGTATCCTATTGGCAGGATATAAGCTCTAGGAGGGTAAAGACTGCTTCCTTTTTATTTTTGCTATCTCCAGTACCTAGCTCAGTACACAGCACCTAGTAGTCACTTAATAAGTGTCTGCTGAACTGAATTTGAAGTGAACGACTTTGAAATAGGAACCAAAATAATCGTTACTGTTTGATAAGCTTTTGCAATAACACTTTGGCAATCATAAGGCACCTATAGCCTTATATCTGAGATATATTCCTTCTATATCCTTCAGGTAACTGATCTGCAAACAGGGAAAATGGTGACTGCCTTTCTTAAAGTTAACTATACAAAAATACACACCTACAGATACAGTCATAGGTGTATAAAAAGTCAAAATTTGCTTGGCTATGGTTTAGGATCATAAATTTAGAAATGGAAAGGATCTCAGAGGCCATTTATTCCAAATTTTTCATTTTAGGAAACTGAGGCCCAGAGAGGTTATATGACTTGCTGACTATTAATGGAGAACACACCAACCTATATACTATGGTAGTCAAAGCCCAGTCACTAAAGGTTCTCTTTAGAAATCTGAGGGTAGTAATCATCCCTCTGGGGATCCAAATTTCCAGCAACTGACAGAATTGCCCCCCAGAAAGGGTGCTATATTGTTTTTCCACATTCAGCAACAAACTTGTCAAAGGTAAAGATAGCATGTATGATTCTTTTTTCAAACTCTTGATATGTATTAGAGGGATATTCATATGGGTTCCCCATAAATTTGGTGCCTGAGAAGTTAAAAAACAATCAAATTTTTTTAATTTGGAAAAGAAAGCGTTAAATGATTAAATAAGTGTCTTCTCTAGTGAAGGGACAGTGTACAAAAGAAACTGAATATATAATGAAAGAATAAGAAATATCTCTCCTGTATCTGAAAGGAAAACCTAACCATCTGAACTGGGAATCTACTAGAATGCACTTCTGTATGAAGCTAGGAGCTTCTCCCAGCCACAATAAACTTATTTAGTGGAATAAATATCTTTCTGGAAGAGTTTACTTCAAACCTGTGCTTGAGTCAACAGATTAGATTAGCGGACTTCTAACTAGACCTTCTGATACCATGAATCTTTTCTTCCTTGACTTACTCATTCACCATTGATAATTTCCATTTTCACCCTACATAAAACTACTTAATGAAGATGATAGAGCAAATGAAGAATACTACATGATACAAATCAGTCCTGTCTCCCATTTTGCACAGCATCCTTTTTGGGGTCAGCTGGAATCAGGGGAAGAGCAGAGAGTGGGTTCTTCCAAAATAGGAAGAAAACCAAGGGGATGGTGTTGAAGACACAGGGCTTTAACTGCTTTTAACTGCTGAAAATATGAAGACATCTTAAAATCTGGGAAAGCTAGCCGGAGAATTAAAATGTCCACTTTTATGGGTTTATTTTTCAATCTTGATAATGGCATTGCCATGGTTATTACTTCCTTTTTTCTTCAGCTCCATTCTCATGTGCCTTATAATCTTAAAATACATCTAAATGTCAAAGACAACAGCTTCTTGAAAGATAACTTCTAATCTGAGGCCCAACACCACTTCTCTGTTTCAGATTCTCTGGGACTTACAGAAAAAAAAACTACTCAGCTTTTTCTTTTCTTTCTTTTCATTCTCTTCAGCATTTTTACTTTTCCTTTGTCATCTCTTAAGGATATGAAAGGGAACAGCAGACACCAGATAAAAGGAACATTCTTCTGGTCCCTTATTTTGCAGTTGGCAAAAAACTAAGGTTTTAAAGAGATCCTTTTTCATACACACAGAAATAAAACAGGATGACAAAGGAAGCACCTTCTCCTGGAAAAACAGTGGCTGCTGTGAACAAGACAGAGAATGGACCTCTTTGCTTATAATATAAAATTTCACACAGATTTGAGGGCAGAGGGAGGGATATAATTAAAGCAGAGTTGCAAAGCAAAGCAACCCCACAGATGTGAATTGTGATAACATGATCATTTAATCTATTCCTAAGTAATATTTTTGCAAGGCACCATTATCCCTTTGTGCCTTGAACATAACTATTTTTTTCCACATCAAAGAAGTCCCTGAAGATTATTAGAAGTGAATGAATACAGCAGCTGATGGAGCAGAATACCATCAGTAGAGGAAGGAGAACCAATGGTATTTTGCATAGTTATGGCAAAATTACTATTATAAATACAAAATACCGCATCTATGCCCTCATCTGTCCAAGTATCTTCACTTTAGGCCCATTTAACAACTAACGGCCACCACAAAATTTACCCCAGTTCATGGCTGGCAGAAACAATTAACTTCAAATGACCAATGCTGTAAGGAGATAGGGGGGTATCCTTCCTAACAGCTTCCCTCATGGTCTTGATACCACACGGCTATAGCAATAGGGCTGCCTGCAACTGTGTCAAACTGACTTTCTCCTTACTCATCAGAAGGGTGGGAAAATCCAAGTCAAGCAAGACGTGAAGCAAAGTTCAAATTCAAGTTTAAGGAAGGTTTGGGGTTTTTTTAACCTGCAGCCTGGTTATCCTGGGGCAGCAGTCCTTCCTTGGACTTTTGGCCACATTACTGATTACACAGTAGCCATAAAGGCAGCCTGTTTTCCTAGCTTTTTAAAGCAGGGCTACAACACCCCTAGGTAAAGTTGAGACTATTGTAGGTCACGTGATTAAGCAAAGGTCCACTCTGCTCTTCCTCTTCCCAACTCAAGGACCTCTCCCCTTAATGGTGATATGTTTAGGGTTCCTAAGTAGATGATTTACCAAAAGAAGCAGAACATTCTCCTCTACGGCTTAAGTACATGCACCAGCTACTCATCTCAGTTTTTCTATGTAATGTCACCTGTACCCAAGCACATAAATGATTTTTTGACAATCATGATGATAATGATGACAGAAGCTAGATTTTCACAAATGGGCAAAGCAGTCATGATGTAGTACATAGAGAACCGACCTAGAAATCAAGAAGTTCTAGTTTCAGGTGCCAGCTTTGCCACTTTTCATCAGCCAACTCCAAGCCTCCTCCATGCACTCCTTCCTCTTCACCTCCTCCTCACAGAGTCCCCTTGTTCAAGACGCAATTCAAAACCCAGCTAAGATAACCAGAAACTGAAAGTAACAGCTAAAATGAAACTCTAAAGTTTAAAAGATGCTGTAACTCACGGCCATAGTAGTATATATTGGTATACTTTGATTGGCATAATATGTAACTAGAAAAGAAAAAGATGCAATTCAAATACCACCTCCTACTTGAAGCTTTTCCTGTTGCCTCAACTCTTAGTACCCTCCCTCCACAATTATTTTCTTTTTTTTTTAAACTACCTTGTATTTATTTAGATGTTCTCCTTTACCTTTTCCTATTTATTCTGTATATTTGGGTGCATATACTTGACTTCTCCATTAAAATGTAAGAAGATAAGACTCCACAGCACTCAGAACTATGCCTGGTAAACAGTAGGCACTTGAGAAATGCTTGTTAAATAATGTATTTAACAAAGACTGTGGACTCCAGGCAGAGTCAGTTAACCTCTTACTAACTCAGACAGCTCTCTAAACGAAGGTGAAGATTAGCTGTTGATCTATATTAACAAAGTGAGTTTCCTCATCAGGAATTCCCTATACCCATGAAATCACAGATCAGAGACATTTAAAAAGTCATAAAGGGTGACACAAACTCTGGCTAAATGACCTCCTATCACCCTTTTTTGGTCATTGCTTATTTTGTTGCTGCTAGAAAAGCTATAGTCATATCCAGTAGTATAAGAGCCAGATATTATATCAGATGTGTATACTAAATACCTCAATGGAACACCCTTCCAGGACAGCTATCATATATTTCAGGCTTTCCTATGGCAAGTTTGCAAAAAGGGGTCACCCTTTGGAGGCCTGTGAGTGATGTATTTTGAGAAATGTCACAAGGAGCTCTGCTCTAGAGCTGAAGGACAATGGAGCCTTTAATTCCTATTTACCTCTGCCCCTGGCACTCCCTTCCATGGAGTTGTCTAATATTGTTTAGAAAAAAACTATGAATAGTCCAATTCAGACTCTGCACTGTGTAATTAAATCATATAGAGCACATTATTAAACAATGCAAATATGAATTAATCATCTCAATCACTGAAACTATTTCCTAGTTCTTAAATACAATAGCAAGGGTTGAAAGTCTTATCCTCTGTTTTGTCTTAGGTAAATAACAACTAATTCCCTCCATGATCTTGCATACTTGTAAGTATATTATCTATACCATCTTGCTTGATGGTACCTAAAAAAAGGTGAAGTCTTGCTTTTTTAATGACACAGATTCATTTAAAAGCATGCTAATCTTTGCCATCTAACAGTCAAATTTTAATTTTCCGCACTCCTGAAATATTAAAAGAAATCTCCCAGAGATCTTAATTAAAATCAAATATGCTTGCTTAATGATTACTTTTTGAAATGTGAGGAAGTTATCTTAAGAGTAAGTTCAAAAGCTTCTAAGGATAAGGAGAAACGAGACAAAAGGTCTGGGGGACTGAGGAAATGGTGAAGGAAAAGAGGACAGAGATTAGAAGAAAAATTACAGAGGTTCTGGTCAGGTCTAAACAACAAGGGAAAAGCGAGATGGGAATCAATATAAGCTTCCTTAGGAGCTACCCTAACACCACCCAAGTAGTAGGCCTGCTGTTTAATGAGCCAACAGTAGACCAATCTATCAGATCCAAACTGGGGACAGTCATAAGGATGCACATTTTTCTCTTAATAAGAGAAATGCACCTATAAACAGGGACATGGTGCAGTTTTGAGAATGTGAATCCTTAATTTAAAGAAGTTCTATAAAAGCATGTGAAAATCATTCTTCATGCTCTTCCTATTCAAAGTCATGCGTGACACTGAAGCAGCTGGCAGGGCTGTTCTGTGCCAGACATAATCCTTCTATCCTGAAACATTAGAGAGGCTGGATTAGGTGGGATTACACTCTGAGTGATGCTGGAACCAAACCACAGTGTCTGCTCCCTCTCCTGCCCAATTTGGCCTGGTGGAAATAAAGTCTTATAGGCTTCTGAAATCCAGTTAAGAAAATGTAGCACAAGTGGCTTCTGATGCCCAACTGGCAAACCATGTAGGAATTCCCAAAGAAATCTTCAGAAGGAAGAAGCAGTCACCCCATGTGAGAGGTACCATGGCTGGCAAGGAAAACAGTGATCTTGGAAGACATTTCACAGGTTTTTCACTGTTTCTACTGACAGATCAAAAGGAGGAGGGAGGTAGGCCTTTAAAAACCAAACCTGGTCATTTTACTTTAAACCAGATGTTAGCCCTCTGGAACCAAAGGAGGATGGTGAATTGCACCACATCCTGATCAATTGCAGGTGCTTCCCCAAGAAGTCTGGACAATCTAGTAGACTTGGAGTTTCCTCAAGGAGGCAATCTCTTGTCGAGACCATCAAGCTCCAAATGATTTTTCTTCATTTTGATTCTCCCTAGCCCCATCCTCACTCAGACTATGGGAAAAGATAAGATGTGAGGTTTTTCCACACATACTAGGACAGGCTAAATGAGGAATGGGCAGAGAAAAGTCCAGAAGTTGGGACTTTTAGGTGCCTAAAGGGATTCAGAAGCACTAAGGCAGGGGTGGGGAACCTGTGCACCCTTTTGACTGAATCCATATGGTTCCCCACCCTGCGACTAAGAGAAGTCACTACTTCAGACTGAGGCTGTTTTAAGAAGCAGGGGTTATCATGACTATAATCCTAGATCAGGTGGGGAACTGTGGCCTTGAGGTCACAGGTGGCCTCTGGGTCCTCAAGTGCAGCCCTCTGACTGAATCCAAACTTCACAAAACGAATGCCTTTAATAAAAGAACTTTTTCTGTAAAACTTGGATTCAGTCAAAAAGCCGCAACCAAGGCCCTCGAAGGTCACGTGTGGCCTAGAGGCCGTCTAGGGCCCTACCCCTGTCCTAGACAGTCACCATGATGATTGCTGGGAAACATCATCTTTCAGGACAAGGAAGACAGATTCTGGGTTTGAGAGACACTATGACAACTGGGCAAAATTGAAGACAGGTGACAATCCAAGAACTAAACAAAAGGTATGAGAGAAGAAGTTTTGAAGTTTGTTTGTACAAAGGTATGGACATCCAGTAAAATCTATTAAGGAGAAAGAATGGGGCTAATAGCTTAAAGTCTAAAATTTTATGCACAGTTTGTCAATTTGGCAAAATATCTCTCCTCACCGAGGCACTCTTCATCTTTAGAAGTTAACATGGCCTTTTGCTCTTTCCCAGACTATCTAAGATCTGTCATGACAGTGGAACTCAAATGATGACACTTTCTTACATAGCGTGAGCTGAACATTGCTTTTTCTTCCTACAAAAATAACTGATTGAAAGGGAAAAGATAAGACTGTGAGGCAAAGCTGATGCATTCCCTGGTGGTAAGTGTACGTATGTTTGTTTTTTTAAGTGCTGTGATGCCTGAAGTCAGCCTAGTCACACAAAGGAAGAACTGAAACCAGGAGAAGAGACTGACATATACATGAGATTGTGATTGAAGGGCAGGCCTGCTGTAAATCCATCATTACAATCTTTCTATGTCAGAATCTCTCCATAAGACCAGCTCCACACAGTCAGAAAAAAATGCCCTAAAACTTCAGCAAGGAAAATTAAAAGAAAGAAAAAAATGAAAATGAACTGAAAGACTTGGTTTCAGTAATACAAAAAAATGTAATGAAGGAAAGAAGAGGAAACTTTTTAAAAGTGTTCTGATGCCCAAGAGCCAAATAGTGTAGGAATTTCCCAGAGAATCTCAATGCACAACACCAAACTTATCCTAATACTGAGACCAGCTTCATCAAATAGGAGAGAGTAAGTTACACAAAGAAGTAGCTAGAAAGAAATGAAGGGGAGGTAGTGGCGGTAATGGGGGAAGGATAAGGGAGGGAAACCAGGCCTCTCTAATCTGACTGCAGGAACTAAGACTGAAGATCTGTAAAAAACAAACAAGAAAACCCCAACCACATAACAATGTGTAACAAATCAGAGATAATGACAAGATCCAGTAAAAAAAAAATTAGTCTTGGTCTCATCTTTTCAACAATAAACAGTCATTGGAGTGGGCATTACAGCATTATGAACTCACTTGAGAAATAAATTGTCTTGTATAAATAAATACAAGGGTTGTCCCAAAAGTCTTGGTGCAGTTCTCAGCTTAGTAAATAATGGCTACAAGCTTACCCCCCTAAAAACCCCCAGCAATTTTGAAACTTTGATTATTTAAATTTATTTTATACTTTTTAGTATACTGTATTTAGTATATAGTATATTTTATATTTGTAAAGTTTTATGAATTTTGCAAAATAAAGTTTTAGTAAGATGGGACTCCCTAGCACTATGTATTCCTTGGGTGTGACAGCTTCTGAATGACACTTTCTCAGACCAATGGATCAGTCTTGCTTGACCACTGTAGTCTCGATCTATCTCCATTAGAATTCTTGTTGTGGGATAGGTCACATATTCATCTAAACCTTGTTCTCTGGATGATCTTAAGGCTGGGGTTACACATGCAAATCCTTTCAGTCCTTGAACAGCCACTGGTGAAAATTTTGACAAGATCTGAAAACTGACAAGAGCCATGTATAGTGCAAAACATTCATTATGTTGAATTGTAATTATCCTATCAATATTTTAGAATTTTATATAACCTTTCAAATGTTTTTTGAAGTTTGAAGCATTTATGTTTCTGAAATTCATAAAGTTTAAAACACTAAGACTTTTGGGACAACCTTAAATGCCTGGCTATGGCAGGTGATCCCTAAGTCTTCATGGATGGCTCTGCGACACGCAATGTTTATGGCAAGTTTTTCCATCTAAATTCATTTTCAATTTTATTCACCATAATATGCCTTATTTCATTATGTGTGTAAACCAAGGTACAGTAAGGGTTGGCAGGGAATATTGTGCCCCTAAGTGAAGCCTAGGTTTAGCACTCTTTAAAATGTTAAGGAACACTGTTCTGAAGTACTCTCTATTATTAAAAAGGATTGCTACAGATGTGATAAAAAAAAAACAAGCTTTCTGTTTTATATATATACTTTTATATATAATACTCTTAAAACAACAGAAGATTATGCCCATTTTGCCTTGGAATATTAAATACCTACATGAGGATGATGAAATCTGGTACAGAGGGCAATCTCTGCAAGGACTGAAAGATGCCTCCCTTAGTGTTCCATTTTGAAACAATTAGTGGTGGGTCAAATTAGACATGAATGATTGGTTTGCTGGCTCTGCTAAGAGAAATGCTGAAATAACTGCTAGATGCTTATTTAAGATCCAGAGTCTTTAATTTCCTTTGAGCATCTGGTCCCAAATGTCCCCACTATGTTCTTCTGCATTATTACACTGACTTGAGAACTAAAGGTTTCAGTGACTCGAAAAAAGTTGCCTTGTTAGGGAAAATGGGGAGCCATCTCTGTTGAATCCCAGGTTCAAATCTGAGCAGGGATAATTAAGTCTTCATCTTTCTGACATGGAGGGTCATCATAATGGAAGAGGTAAAAAACAGAGGAACCTAGGACTTTAAAAACTAAGCTTTTCAAGAACAGCGTTTCTTCTTTTGACATCTCCAAAGTACAGTACTCTACATAAGATGATAGCCAAAAAGAAACATTAATGATGAGCTCTGATGTGCAGAGATACAACAGGCCTTGTACAGCAAGGTTTCCCAACTGCTGGGTGACCAACACCTAAGGCATATTTTTTACAAACCTTCAAAATTTTTAATAAATAGTAAACTAAAAAAATAACTAAATACTCCTTCTCTCTGTAAACTGCTTCTCCCAGATACAGCCTCCTCCATCTCCTAAGTTGTGGACCCCCTAGAATTTTGTTTTACTTAAATGCTGGCCTGAACTGGGAAAGACTGTAAGACCTATGATCTAGCATCTCAAGCCCATCAAAACCAGATATACACATCATGCCTTTGTTAAAAGGGCTAATGAAACAAAATCTAAAGAAAGATAACATAATATGAAAGTTCTTTGCAAATGAGAGTTATAAATGACACTTTGACACGATTTCAAATATAACAAAGTAAAGAAAGAAAAGTGGACTGAAATGAACGAACATCTTCCTTATATTCATATACAGAGTTTCTTAATGAAATGGAATACCATCTACCCTCATTCTGAACATTTGATATGATTCTCTTTCTTTGGGCACACGTACACAAAAGTTCAGAATTAATGGAAGCTAAGAACCCCTACAGAAACAAGTTCTGTCCATGTAAAAAAAAAATCAACACTCAGACTATTTAAGAGATGGTGTGAATTTAATTCGGCATCTTAAAACCCACATGAACTTTAGGATTACTTCCAAATCTAAGAATATATTCTGTCCCATAGGATTAGATTCTGAAATTAGGTAATACACAGCAGAAATCCTTTATAATACTCATGTCAAGAGATAGGATAAATGCCTACTTTCTCAGTTAGCAATGTCATATGAACAATATTTCCTCTATATTATTACCACTTCTGTAGACCAAGATTTGCCCTGTAACATATCCAAACTCAGGCACCAGAGAATCATGACAGGGAATTAATGAAGTTTGCAGAGCAGAGAGTACCTGGTTTGTGACATTTTTAAAGTCTCATTTTATAAAGTTACATTAGGTACACACATCAATATTCTTGGCTCTACATGTTTTGTTGAGAAGATACAGTACGGATTTAAGGACTCTCTATGATTCCATACTAGAAAATGGAAGTTCTCTTCATTCTCTCTAAAGTTAAGCTAGAGCTGAGGTTGTTACTTCCATTGTCATCTGGACATCATTTGGGCTCTTGAAACAGCAGAAATTACACATGAAGGGCATAGAAAAATACCTTCTATTTCCGCATGTCCACCAAAAAGGTAATATGCCAAACTGACCATTTAAAAAGCAGAATGGTCAGCCACATTTTATCAGTGAGCACAGCTTGTTGTCCTTTGGTCCCCTTTGGACTCCTACCATTGCTCCATTGTGAAGTCTTAATATCAGTCACTGGACCATGAACAACGCTTCAGCTCAACACCTCAACGCTGAAGGGAAATGTAAGCTCTTTAGGATCAAGGGCATGTACCGGGATTATTGAATGCTACTTTCATCTGAAGTTACCTACAAGGAATATAAGTCATTGAACTACTTCTCCAATATCTATTCTTGCTCATATTTATCTACTTTCTTATGCTTTGCCTATGGCAAGATCACCTGTTTTAAATTATAAACTCTTAAAATCAGAGATCGTGTTTATTTTATATTCATTTTGTCCAATACCTAGCAAGAGCATGTAATAAATACTACTTGATAATGGTAGCAATGACGAAAAGGACCTATAAAATTTTATAGAGCATGCCACCAAATATGGGTCCTAATGAAAGCCACATATATCAAGCTGACTATCTCCTTCTCATGCCACCTGAAAGTAAAAGTTAATAATACAAGTATTCTGAATCACAGTCTGAAGTCTAAAAACTAGGAACCAAAAAACATTTCATTGCTCTATCCCCTTGAAGAATACTGTAAAATTTAATAAGCATATTCTTTAGGCTCCACAGCAAGGAAAAAGATAAATTGTTTAGGATTGTTAGTATTTAAAAGAGACTAGTGTATGCACATTCCACACCACAAACTTGGAGTCTCCTACCTCTTTAAAGTTATCAAATGCTGATAAAATGATTTCATGCCCTCCTCTTACAAGACAAACAGCTGCCAACAGTTCTAACACAAGGGCTTTCGTTCTGTCAAAACAACAAGAAAGAAAAAAAACCCAAAATCAATGATAACATGATTAATTAAATCCTCCTAGGAAAAATAGATGCAGTGATATGAAATACATTTTTTTGTCTTCTGCATATGTTTTTGATTTTTACTAGCTTACAACTCTCTCTCTACGATTTGTCTAAGATAGCAAACTTATGACCCATTTGACAGGCCTGCCCCATTTTCACTAATGTAGAAATAAGATTGTTATTGAAAAACTGAAAAAAGAATTACACTCGCTATTAAACTCTGGGTAAGGACATCGTTCCCCACTTTTAATGTTGTGTGACAACAGTTCTGGTTGGCTTTAAAATAAACAGATTTATGAGTTGAATAGCAATAGGAAATTTGGAAACATTAGGAAAAGAAATCATTGGTTAAATATTTTCTCCATGCTATGGAAACAAAACTATTTCATTTGTCTAAAAAGTTCAAAATCAAATTAAATAAATGCTCTCATGCTTCAAACGTGCTTATTTGCAGATGACTATGAATAAATCCTCTGTGACAATGTGTGTTTGTAACAAGCTTACTCTCCCTCCCTATGTAGGTGACTTGGAACTAGCAAATAACAGCTGTGCTAATATACAGATATTTTCCCTGTCCCCAGAAACAAAAATAAAACTACATCTGAAAATATTATTGGAAGGAAAACTTGGAGAAAAAAATTTCTAAATTTTCAAAGTAAAACGCAATAAGGGTGTATCATATGCCAGCTGTTGGTGCCAATGTATAATCTGGAGTAGCATCCCTTAAAGAAAGGCTCTTACATGGCACTTAAGACAAAGGTTCTTGTGATAGTCAATGATATATAAAAGTCTTAAACAAAAACAAATGAGATTTTGGGGAATGAAGGATAAGAATGTATACCAAGAGGATTATACCCAATTTTAATGCTAACCACAGGAAGTGAATCTGCCAACTCCCCCAAATACCCTCACTTGAAATAAAAATGGTGATCCAATTAGTGAGGATCTCATTTCAAACCAGATTCTTCAGGATGCATAACAGTTCTTTAGGTACATGATCCATATACATCAATCTTTAGAAAACTGACAAAAAGTAGAATGTAACTAGAACATTATAAAATATTCTGCTGACTATTAATTATCATGGGGCAACTTTGAAGATAATGAAGAGACCCTTCTGGAGATAATCTGTGATTTAAGAAGACATTCACATGAATTATACACACATGTCCAAGATACACATATGCAGATATATATGCACACACATGCACTGCATATATAGATGGGGATTGGAACCGATATTTCATTTCAAGAGAGAATGCTGAGGTGTCCTCTCTATCAATGCCTATCAGCACCTTCTCTACTATTTACTGTTTTCAACAACTGCCAAACACACAATCAGGTTGAATGATTTGCCCACAGTGTATGTATATGTCAAAGGAGGACCATGAACCTAGGTTTTCTTTGCTTTTACGTTTTGTTAGATTATTATGCCATGCGGCCTCTAATAATAACAGACATACATGCGTACATAAATGCACTGGTGAAAATGAGATCACAGATCCATTTAAGCATATAATGATAAATATGCATATATACACATAGAGACATATAACCTATATGCAAAGTTATATACACTGATACAAATATACACCCATGTGCTTTGAAAACAAACTAAAGGAACATACCTTCCTTTTACTTGAAAAGTTTAGACACACAGTTCTAGTTTCCAGCCCTAATAAAAATTATTCCATGTAGACTTTCTTGAATAACCCTAATAGCAAAGACCACAGGTCTCAAAGGGATATAATAGGAGGAGGGAGGGCTTTTCTGTAAAAATATTCCCATATGAGTGATGACACTATTGAGTGATGACATATACCAAAGACAGAAGTAGAGGTTCCCAAGATTCTACCAGTATCACATTCTTAGATCTCCTTACTTCATCTAACAGACTTGACAATGAAGATAACGGGGGTGGGGGGTTTAGGCCTAGCAAGCAATGAAAATGAGATCTAAAAGTTAGCAGGGTCACCATTTAACTGTGCTATATGAAATCGCTAAAATAGAAAGTCTTTAAACCTATAGCATCATGTTTCATTCCAGAGAGAAATATAGGCAGGTTCCATTATTTAACTAGACCAAATAAAGTTTAAATCTATGACTTAGTTTGCATTAGTCTTATATAACACAAAATAACCTTACCTGGGGTTTTTGTTGTTCAAACTTAGTGCAATTTCATTAACAGCATGTGGATGTGACATGACCATATTGAAGCCATACTGAAATCAACAGAAAAATAGAACATTTGCAGTTCAGTTTGGGGGCTGCCAAATATTTATTTTTTCAAAAAACAAATTAAAAATTTTAAAGCCTAGCCTGTTTCCATGGAAACCATGACAAGAATATCTAAACACTGGATCTGGCAACTTTTATAATTTCTGTAAACTTTTGGTAACTTCTGTAAAATCTGAAAGATTAACAAAATTCTGGCCAAATCACAGAATGAGCCCGAGGAGTGGAAAGCCAGCACTACATAAGTCATAGTCCTAAGTCACCGAATTCTGATCCCTTTTGTCATCATGTAGTCGTTTTCTTCGTACAGTCATCCTTACAGTAATTATAATAAAGTAGTTTCCATAATCATTTTTATTGTATACAAGGGTAAACTTTTGTATATTAAGGGTTACAACCAAAGGTCCCATAAGCAGCTAATGATATTAGCGCTAATTTTTAGTCACAGTTTTTTATCTCCCTTAATGTCCTCAGGATGGCTTTCTTTTCCCCCCTTTATTTTCACTTTTGTGGAGTTCTTATTTGTTTCTCTACAAGTCTTTTATATTTATCTTTCAGAAGAGTTTCAAATGGATGTCATCAGTTTGCTATAAACAACAATTACATATATCTAAAGAACTCTTAATTGGCTATATCATCTCATTGTTTAAGCCGAGGGGAAAAAAATGTCTAGAAGCTTAGCTCCCTATTACCAAAAGCTGTTGCGCATCCCTTTTAGCACTGCATGGCATTTTGCTCCTGCCTATCAGAACTGGGGAGATTTGCCAGAGACTCTAGCTGAGTGTCTAAATATAATCATAGCCACAACCACCCATGGAAAATCGTGCTTCTGGACTTAAATGATGTTGACAATATCTCTATCCCAACACGTTTCTCCATCTAGTTTCCTCTGCCTGATCTAAACCCTATAACCCTAACCTCTGTTCTGATACCTGGACTCTATTTCTGCTAGTGCTCTGTTGCTCAGTTTGTATCTATAGAAACTGAACCCTGTCTATGTAGCCCAGTTAGATTCTCTTGCCTAGTTCACGTCTTTGGAAACTTACCCAGAGTTATCTACTGAGACCATGAAGCTTGCCTATTCCCTCCAATATGACCTAACTGTAATTCTGACTTCTGCTTTATCTACATTAATAGGACTTGCATGCCTATTCCTCATACTTGGATTTATACTACCTAATCTACTGGATATGCGTTCTTGGCTGCACATCACACTTTCTACTAAGTCCCACAAACAAGATCAAGGTCTCACTGGCTACTCTGTTTGGCATCCAAAGCCTTTTTGTAACCTGGTCCCTTCCTCTCTTTTCAGTTTTCTTACATGTTAAGTACTCCGTGATCCAATGACACTGGACTCCTTAAAGTTTTTGCACAAGATAATTCATCTTCCCTGGCTATCCCCCATTCCTTGAATTCTCTTTCTTCTCATATTCACCTCCTAGCTCTCCTGGCTTCCTTCAAGTCCTAGCTAAAATCCCTTCTCCTATGAAAAGACTTTTCTGATTTCCCCAATGCTAGTGCCTGTGCATTGTCGATAGTAAACAATTCATCTGGTCTTCATCTTATTTGTACATAGTGGTTTGCGTGTGGTCTCTCCCATTATTGGACTGAGTTTCTTGAGTGCTGGAACTGTCCTTTGACTTTCTATGTGTCTCCAGATGCTTAACTCAGTGCCAGGTACAGCAGGACACTTAATAAATTCTTGTTCACCTGACAGCTGGCCTGCCCTTTCTTGTTGTTGCTTATGTCCCAACAATGACACTGTCTCTTATGGACAAAAATATTCTCTGAAATTGGAGACAAGGAAAATCAGTTTATTTTGATAGAGAAAAAAATGTTCCCCATTACTTATTTCCCTCCAGATTAGTAAATAACATCAGAATGATGGAAGCAAATTTTAAGCTTCTAAGTCATTAGAATTTTCTTTCTGACCATAATATCATATTGGAAATTTGGGGTCATTCAAAGTGGAAATAATGTAAAAATGAAAATTAAAATATGATCTAAGTTCAATTTGTCTAGATGACAAGTGGACCTTTGAGGGGGAAAAAGCAGACAAATCTAACAACAGTTCCTGAAATAAGAATACATACCTGGTAATTCATGATGGCACGTAAACACATGATACAGACGTGAACATCATCTTTTTTACTCACTAATCTTGAATTTTTCAGAGTTCTTCTGCTTGGCAAAGTATTATAGCTGCAATTGAAAAGGGTAACCTTTATAAAACAAGAGACCACTTCTATTAGCTGGGGGAATATGTAACTTCAAAAATGGATTTTCCCTACCTTTTACCAACTAATGAATGGTTTTAATAATATACATTACATGATTCGCCCAGTGCCCAGTGCAAAACATGTACCAAGTGCAAAAACACCAATGCAAGAATGGCCATCACAAAGCCTTCCTTCAAACTAACACCTGTGTTGTTTGACATAATGGCTCAACACCTTGACATGCTCAGTTGGTTATGCACAAGACACTAAAATGCATCCTACATTGATGGTACACATTCAATGGATGCAGGAAGCCTTAAGACCCACATGAGCAATGTTGGACAGCTACTGGTTCCTAATGAATAAGCTACATTAGCTTTGCAAAAGTGACCTGAGGCAGGATGCATGCCATCCTAAATGCAGCAAAGAGGTGAGAGGCAGGAAAAGCCTTAGCTTTGTGACTCCATCACTCTTTGAACATGTGGCACATCTCAAACTTGGCATTCTCATCCAAACTTGCCATCTGTGTCATCCAGAAGCTCCTGTTGTGCTACTGCAGACCTAAGCAAAGCAGCACACCCAGGCAGGACCAAACACTTAATGGTGCCAGGCCTTTGAACTCTTAACACTGTGCAAATGATTCTGGGAGCAGTCACTCACCTAAAGGCAGGTACAGTAGCAGAATCTTGGATAAAATATGGAATGTGGGAGCAAGGGAGAGAGAGAAAAAAAGAGAGGGAAATGGGAGGAGAGAAAGAGAGAGAGAGAGAGAAAGAGGGAGAGAGAGAGAGATTTGCCCATGCTTTTAATATTGGACTTCCCTCTTTGTCACTTACAATGAGAAACTTTTCATTATTAGGAGATCTTGAAGAAAAATAGCCTAGACAATGATCTTGTAGCAGCAACACAAAAACAACTCTACAGGTATCACACATCACAATTCTCTGATTTCAATTCTGGGTGTGCACACAGGCTCTCAGGATAAAAGCAAAGGATTCTAGTTTTTCTTTCCAAGTTCAAGACAAAAGCAAATTTCAAAAATGGAAAAATAATTTCCTAAGAAAGACACCAATGGTAGAAATGCCCTCTCAAAACAAGCTTTTTCCTTGCCCCACCCCCCTCCACTACTGTACTAAAGTAGAAATGTAGATGAATATTTTGTGATTAACATATTCCTCAAAAAACCTAACAGA
Organism: Potorous gilbertii; assembly: GCA_028658325.1. NCBI lineage: Eukaryota > Metazoa > Chordata > Mammalia > Diprotodontia > Potoroidae > Potorous > Potorous gilbertii. Next base: position 173,470,744 of record CM053771.1, on the reverse strand, counting down.
TGGTTAATGATTTAAAATGTCCATGGGTATTTTGACAGGTAAATGATTATCTAAATTTCTCATACTGAGCATGCCAATTGATTTCAATTAATCTTCAAAAGCATCTAAGGGGAGTAGAGGAGAGAGACTTAAGTCTTATAAACAGACCTACTATTTGGCCAAATTAATTTCAGGAAAGGATTGCAACAAAACACCCTTTTCTACAAAGTAAAATTTTCAGCTATCAGACTACCTTGATTTTGCTAGTTATAAAAAGGGGACTGTATTTCAAAATTTCTTGCTTTGCTTGTTTGCAACTGGAAATAAAATCTCCAAATTTCACCAATTATGCCATGTCTTACTTCAATTGTTTATGGAAAAATAAAAGAAGTTGAAGTTAAAGGAACAGCAAAGAAATACACGCACAAACTCAATATCACTAATTTTTAAATTCAATTATCATTTCACCAGGACTCATAATTTACATAGAGCAACTAGGTAGAGCACTGGGCCTGAAGTCAGGAAGCCTTGTCTTCTTGTGTTCAAATTTAGCCTTAGACACTACTAGCTGTGTGACCCTGGGCAAGTCCTTTCACCCTGTTTGCCTCAGTTTCTTCATCTGTAAAATGAGCTGGAGAAGAAAATGGCAAACACTCCAGTTTCTTTGCCAAGAAAATCCCAAATGGGATCACAACAACATCATTTCACTGTAACCCCAACCACAGCACAATTGTTAACACATTTCTTGGAAGTCTCACAAAAACTTGTACTCCTTTAAACAATGACCACACTGCTAGTCTGACCCAAACATGTTTAATCTGCATAGTCCACAAGTTAGGTTTCTCCTTTTCTCCTACTTTCCCTCTGTTGTTTTTCTAGTTGAACTCAGTCTTAAGTACATAGTAAATAATGGGCTAGGGAGACAGTCTTCATCTTTCTGATTGAAAGCATCTTCTGCTCCCTAAACAAAAGGCCTCCAAAATCACCAAGAAAGGAAAGTATATTTTCGTTAAAAGTCACTTCCAATTGAGAAACTCTCTTATTTTTAGCCATAAATGCTAAAGACGTATTTAACAATGTAAAAAAACTCATCTATGGACCCAAGATATGCCATACCAGCAACTTTCATTTACCTCTAGTCCTTCCAAATAAATGCTAATTATTTTAGCAAGTGGAATAAGCTAGTATATTTCGTGGTCTTTCCCAGCAATTAAGCAATTCATTTAATAACTACGGATGCTATATTATTTTCATTCCTTCATTACAGTTCTATCAATCCAATATTAGGGATGAATGAAATAAGTACCTTTTTATAAAGCTAAAATGTGTTTTAATGATTAAAAAGGATTTACAAGCCATATTTGTATGGCTTATATTACAACTTACGTGTTTAAATTACAACCTCCACAAATTATGTTATAATAAATATTCTTGCAAAGTTATTTGACAAGTATAATCTTACAAAACTACACGTTTAAATAAAATATTTCCATTCATATCAGTAGTATGTTATTCCCAACTTTATTTTATATATCATTTAAAAGAGAAAGGCAGGTTCATGGAGTTGACAGAAAACTGATCTTGAAGCCAAGTTAACCTTGGATTCAAGTTGCAATTCTAACACCTACTAGCTATGTGACCAGGGACAAATCACCCAACCTCAAAGCAAATCTCTAAATTGAAATGCTTCAACCATTCTGGAGAACAATTTGAAACTATTCCCAAATCACTATTAAACTAGGAATACCCTTTGACCCAGTAACAATGACACTAGGTCTATATCCTGAAGAGATCAAAAGAAAGGGAAAAAGAGCCAAATTGAAGCATATTTTTTCTACTTTCTTTCATTTTCTTGCTTTTTTTTTTAAACAACATGGCTAATATGAAATCTATTTTAAATTACCTCACATGTATATTAGGTATTATATTGCTTACCTTTGCAAAGGCTAGGAGAGGGCTGGGGCTGGAAGGAGAGAATTTTGTACTGAAAAATAAACATTTCTAAAAAAATAACTGCACTGCCAAAAAATAAAAAGGACTCTAAGTTGCAGAAAAACTGCAAATCTAAATTGGCAGCAGGAACTTCCTTATTTAGGGATTTCCTATCTCAATGAAACTGTATGTCTAGTTTTATTTTATCATTTAAAATATACTACATGTTAAAACCAATATGAATAACTATTAAAAACAAATATTTAAGAAGTCAATATATATTCTATATGTACAAAATGTAACTATTAAGTAACAAAAGTTGATTTTGCTTATCCATTCAGACAAATCAATTTCATTACTTTATACATACACCCTTCCACACATATGTATATAGATATATACGTATGCATACTGAATAGATTAGGTAGACACATGCACGCACACGCACACACACACACACACACACACACACACACACACACACACACGAGACAGGATGTCTAACATAACGGATAGAGGGTTAGTCTTGGAATCAAGAAGAGCTGGGGTTAAAGTTTCAGAAACCTACTAGCTGTGTGAAGATGAGGAAGTTAACTTTAATCAATGGGCATTTATTAAGCACCTACCATGTGCCTAATAATACCATGTGCTACCACTGCTAAGCACAGGAAAAACAGTCTCTACCCTCAAAGAGTCTGTAGTCAAGTGGAGGGAGACAACATGCACATAGACAGGTAGACACAAGATCAACAAAAGTTATTAGGGGGCAGAGAGTAGATGTCAACAGCTGGAGATCAGAAAAAAAGGTACTTGAGCTAAGCCAAAGGAAATTAAAGCTTTCAAGAGACAGAAGAGAGGAGGGAGAGTATTCCAAGAAGGAGGGGGGATGGAGTAGGGAGGAAAAGACCACATAAAAATAAATAAGCCTTCAATTGATTGCTTAAAAATGACACAGCTGCCAAAAAATACCAAGGTCAATATTTTCATTTTTCTTTTGTAATGAAATTGGGGTTAGGTGAGTTGCCCAGGGTCACACAGCTAATAAGTCTCTGGGGCCACATTTGAACTCAGGTCCTCCTGACTTCAGGGTCAATGCTCTATCCACTGTGCCACCTAACTATCCCTAAAGCCAAGTATTTTCAGAGTACACTGTATTATAGTTGGTCTATACTGGGCAAGACAGAAGTAAGGATAAAAAAAAAAGCAGAGTTGGAACTTGACTCAATAATAACCAATCAAGCTCATGTTAAAACCTCGCTGCCTGCAACCATATGTGCTGGCTTGTTCCTTGCCAAAGTGTTTATTTCCTGTCATACAGAAATAGCTTTTTTCTTCAGCTATTTATGGGTGTCATTTTTATCCTGGCCACCAATTATTTCAACCACTATGGAAGCTCAGTGTGCCACAGTATCAGGGTTTTTTTTGTTTTTTGCTTTTTTTCTGTATTTTGTGTCAGAATGCAGAATGATAAATTTACTTAGCTGGTCTGAGGGACCATTTTACATTTCAAAGATATAGGGCCCAGCTTAGTTTCCTTTGTGAGTTTCTTCTCCTCAAATAGAGGAAGTCACTTGTTTCTTATCAGTTCCACTCATTTTGGTTTTTTCTTAATGAGAAGAAATGTTATTTTTTAAAATCTTTTCAGGTACATTTTTTCTCTTTAATCATATGATGAAGAACTAGATAGGGACCTGGCCTGTAATTTCTTTGGTATAAGGAATTCATGGGCAAAGAAACTCTCCTGCCCAAAGTCACACATCCAGTATGTATCAGAGATGGGTCTTGAATTCAGATTTTCCTGGCTTCAGGGTCAGCTTTCTCCCTAGCACACCAAGCTTCCTCTTTTATAATACTCAATACTAATCAATAGGAAATTCTGCACTATATTTGGGAATTCTTATTCTAAAACCATCCTCTTCAGCCCCAATATAGAGAAGTGCTTCAATTAAATGCCACTAAATCTTTCTAACCAAACAAATGGCCTCTAGAAGACACTCAACTGGGACCCTCATGAAATTCAGCAAGCTAGATTTCACTGATTGTTGCAATGGTATGAAGAACATATATCACTGGTACTCAGTGGGCATATTTTCTTTGTTGTGACAACCTTTGCACTTGTGTATTTTATTTCCTTTAATTACCTACTCTTTGTATACCCTTGCTTTTGTCCAACCTACATACAAACAAGTAGAAAAAATATGGGTTTTTTTATAGTTGCCCTAATATGCTGTAGTCATTATCTTGGAATACTTTTAAATATCAGTAAGTATTACAATGATTATTTAACTCATCTCTTTACAATTCTACCTTAATTTACTGGCATAAGTTTAAAGAGAACTGGTGTTTTTGTAAGGGATCGCCTAGAGAAGGTATTGTTAGCCTGGAATCCACAAAAGGGGTCTGTCTGTTTACGGGTGAGATCTGTAAACTTAGATGTAGAAAAAAATTATATCTTTATTTCAATATAACTGGTTTATTTGTAATCCTAAGTATTTTACGAGATGATTCTGAGAGGGGTTGATAAGATTCACTAGACTCCCACAGGAGTCCATGACACAAAAAGAGCTTTAGAGCCCCTCATTTAAAGTAATGAAACATGCTGTTGAAGTTTTCTAGCTAGTTTACTACCCCTTTCATATGTGAACAGTTTAGCTGTTGAAAAGAGGCAGAGAAAAGAACTTGTATGCATGAAAACCTGACAACATCCATGTGTAAAGAAATACAGATTGGTAGGAGGGATAGAGAACTGCCCCTCAGATGAACGAACTGGGAGTGACAGTTGGAGGGAAGAGAAATGACCCAGGCTGCAGGGCACTGTAGAGTCTCTCAGTTCATTTATATGCGACTGTTTTTCATGTTCAAGAGATTAGAAGCAACAAGGTGGTAAATCAAATAATGTTGGAGACTATGGAAGATTAAATAAACACCATGGGCCTCATAACTGACGGGTGTATTCCATTAGTTTCACCTCACAAGGGAGCCTCTATGAACGTCAGATCTGAGGCACAAACAGTGAAGAAACCAGTCATTGGAAGAAACAGCTGTGATGAGCCAGTTAGAAGGCAAGCAGAATAAGCGGACAGACACGTTTCAGTGGCTGTACCTGTGGTGGGCTGAGAGGAAGGGAGTCATTCCTGGTCACACTGGCTCAACAAAAATGGCGCTGATCAGGCTGGAAGACTCTCCTTAGCTGAGCTACTACTCTCTACTGCTTTTAGAGGGAACAAAAGAGAAAACAGGCTTCCCATGTGTTTTGCTATCTAAAAAGACTTGGATCTTCCTTGACCCTGAAGAACCCTGTTGAATGAGGAGCTGGCTCTACTCATTTGCATTGTCCACCAAGCCAAGCTAAGGAGTTCTGCGTGAGCTCTGCTTTGCTGTAATTAGAATATGTTGACAGTAGAAGGTAGCTGTGTGAAGCACTGGCTGAATCTGCCTGCATGGTACAGAGAGTCAACTTGAAAAGCTTTAAATATTCTCTGACTTACAGGAACTGCTGCTCATTAGAATATTGTGACATGATTTCAGTACCTTTTATATGGGTAATTTTGAACTGAAAGAGCCCGTTACTGTTTCATCCATTGAAGAAGAAAAGATTTGCTCAGGGAAGCAATGAGGACCAGAAGGGAAGCAGTTAGCAAATAAAGAAAGTCTGGGTGGTGTACACTGAGGGGCCTAAGGATGATCTAGATCTGAAGTCAAAAAGTATGAGTTGCTCTGAGGAAATGGGTTTCTGTATCTGTGTTCTTTTTCCTCCCAGGAACAATGAATTTGTAAGTGAGTGAGTGTGACCCAGGTTTATGTGTGGAACATGGTATTTTGATCATTAATGATTCACTTGGAGCATGATGTTAAAATTATTATTGCTTTTGTTATATCATTTATAGTAAATGTTTCACAATTAAGAGCTGACAACATCATGGTGACTGATTCTGAATAAAATATAAGACACAGCAGTGGGTGATCAGGAGCTACAGTTTTAAATAGTAAGAGTACTCTTTTCCCTCTGCCTCCAACAGGGTTAATCCTTCCCTCTGCCTGGCATTTAAAGGCCTTCAAAAATCTTGTTTGAGTTTATCTTTGCAGGCTGATTACACATCATTACATTTATGTTCTCTTAGCTATGGACAAAATGTCCTGCCTGTTGCTCCTCATACGACTTCTGTCTCCATTTCACTTCCATGCCTTTGCACAGACTGTCCCCCATCCCTGACTTTCTTTTTTTCATCTTTACCTCTTGAAATCCCTAGCTCCTTCAAGACTCAGGTCAAGTACCACTTCTTCTCAAGGAGTCTTTCTTAATACTGCAGGCACTTTATTCAAATTCTATGGCACATTTAACTCTCTCTCAATTGATCAGCACATATTTTATTTCCAGTTGTTTGTTATCACAATGTTGCACATTATGATTTTTTTCCTGACTATCAACAACCTCTTCAAGGTATAATCCCAATAGTAGAAGTTCCAGGTTAAATGGCAAATTTAATGTCTTTTCCAACATAATTGTAAATTATTTTCCGGGAAAGCTGGGCCAATTCACAGTTATACAACAATGCACTAACACACTTGCCTTTCCACAGCCCCTTTACTATGGAACTTTCCTATCTTTACCACCTTACTAATTTAATGAGTAGGAAGCAATCCATCAGAATTGCTTTAATTTTCATTTCTGTAAATATAGTGATGATAAGCAACTGTTCAGAAAGTGGTTAACCGTTCGGAATCCCTTACAATCCTTAATTATAAACTTAAATTAACAAATAAGAAAATTTCAAAATTTAAAGGGAAAAACAAAAAGGAGGAATTATTGAACTGGGAAATTTCTGTGATGCAATTTAGCCCACTCCTTCATCCTACCCCCCCAACACACACACACACACACACACACACACACACTCTGTATAATTTGGATTCAAATTAAATACTACTTCTAAACATTCTCTGCTTACCTATAACCCCTTCTGATTTTCTTTTGCTCTCTTGATTATTTTTTAAACGATCCATTGATACTGTCTTTGTTTTTGTTTCTTCCTTTTTATTTTTTTAAAAACTGTCCTTTACTTTATCCCACTACTTATTGGGAAATGGCTTACTCTTATAAATTTGTGTTAATTCCCTGTAGAATTTGATGTCAGACTTTTTCCTTGAGATATTGAATGCAACTATTTTTTTCTCCCAGTATCCTTTTAAAACGTTTCCTAAAAGAAGACGTGAATCAGGAGTTGAGCCTGATGTACATGGACAAAGGAATGCTGGTAAACTGATACAAATTGTTTGAGGAATTCAATTCTAAATGCTGTGGAAGCAACTAATGCCAGAAATATTGCAGCTCCAAAGACCTTGACTCAAAAAAATCTCATCCAATGAATCTACAGACTCATGCTTGATTTTTCCCCAAGGCCATATAGAGTAATTAGCCATTTTAAAAGTAAATTTCCAAGAAATGGGATGAGAATTACTGGGTTAGTCATTTCACCTTATCAAGGATATGAGTCATTTTATGTCATGCAGGTAAGAGCTGGAAAATACTACAGTAATCCATAACTGATTAGAAATTCCCCTAAGGATCAAATAACACCAGTCACTCCAGGCCAAATGTGTTCAAGCTATCACTGTTCTTCAGAAGCCACAGGCTGTCACATTCAAACAAAACCAAAACTAAAAGAGAGATAGGCTCGGGCTTTATGCCACTACCCTTTAGGCTGCCATCATCATCACTTTTTATAAGTCATGATCACACTAAGTTAAATATTTGAACAGTAAACTTCCTACAAAGATTTGAGCTCTGTAAGAAATAATGCAGGTGACTCAGTACATAGTTCTAGTGCCTAGGACGTGTACACTAATGACCTTGGTTTGTGTTCTGTTACATAAAGCGAAACTGACTATAATACTTTGTTTCTAGAGCTATTCACATCTAGAGCTATTGCCCTCTAGAGAGGGCAAAATCTATCCAAGCAAAGTCAAAATGGGAGGATTCAGTTTCTGCAATTGGCCTTACTTCATTAAAGGGCAACACAGTTGGTTTTTAAATATTCACCTTGGCTTAATTTAGCTAGATGACATGTTGGTTATGTCTAATATAGCTTACCCACTTGTAAAGACACACCTTCTCATCTATAACCTTAACCTTGTCTTTTTTCATAAGAGTCTTTTGAAATTTAGGATTCTTCATTTAGTTAGAAGAAGAAAAAAAAGGCACAAGTGCTACCTACTTCTATTCTTGAGTACCCACCTTCCCCATTTGCTTTGCACTTCCAAGTTGTGTTTAAGGGGAACTAATTTTTATCATAAAACCATTCTTTGGATGTTTCATAGAACTAAAATGTTCCCCTGTGGCTGAACCATCTCATTTGATTCCTTTTGTAGTAGTATAGCTTTTCAATGTTTAGACATGAACACATTTTTTTCACAAAAGATAAGTCTTTAGAAATTATCTTATGTATAAAATAACATGAAGGCGCCAGGGGGTGGGGGAGAACTAGAAGAACTAGACCAAAATTACAAAAATGTAAAAATATATATGCATAAATATAGAGAGATAAATGGACAAAATTAAAATGAAAAGGAAGGAGGTACTAATTTGTAAACTGTTACAGACATTTCACATGATAAAATTCATGTAATGTAAACAGAATCACAGAACTTCAGAGTTGGAAGGGACATTGGTGGCAAATTAGTTCAACCAAGTCATCCCCCAAAAGGAACTACCCCTCTGACTTTCACACCCCAATGTAAAAAATCCATTCAGTGCACTTTCTACCCTCTGCTGGAAGATCTCTAGGGAGTATAACCCCACTAATTCTGGAGGAGGCTCATTCTACTTTTACTAGTCAGGAAATTTTTGTAGGCTTTACACTTAAATGTGGCTCTCGGCAGTTTCAAAACAGCTGAAGGGTCAAGCAGAGAAAATCAAATCCCTTTTTCACATTTCCTTCAAATTTCCTTCAAATACTTGAACTCAGCTATCATCTGTTTCGCTCCCCCGCAACTCCATTTTTTCTTCTTCAAGCCAAATATCCCCCGTGCCTTCAATCCGTCCTAAAAAACGACATGAACTCAAACCCTAGTCACTGACAAAACTGCTGATGTTGCTTTTTTATCTGGGTAATCTCTAGTTTACTCTTTTTTAAACTACTGAACCTAAGACTAATGCAATGTCCCAGAGGTGATCTTAGTAGGACCCAACACAGAGAGATTGTCAGCTCTTTAATGCTAGAAGGTATGCCTCTCTTAATGTACTGAATTAGCTTTTTTGCCTACCAAATGTATCAGCAAGGACCCTGACATACACAGGAGGGCCTACTATCACAGGTTCTTAGACCTGTTTTGTTAAAAGGAAAGCAACCTTTGAAGAGTCAACAATCTACCTTAATCAAGCACATATATCATTCACTTTAAAAAGTTAGCACCCTGGACTTCAGAGAAAATACAGAGAAATCAAAATCTACAGATAGCACTTCCAGCTGTCTGATTGTAAGTATACATAGTTACCAGAGAGAGAAGCACCAATATCTGGGTTTAGCAGCTTTTCAGTCTCATCTGGCACACAAACCTTCTGCCAAAAATAAGCCCTAAAGTACAATCTCACCTCAGAATCTTTATACACTTTTCAGAGCCAAAGGGCATCACAATCCTTGAGAATCAGTGCATTAGAAATTAACAAAAGTTATAGGCCTCCTTTAATCAAGCTTCCCTTAATGGGCAGGCCCACTAATGGATGGGGAAGATCTTTAACTCTCATTAGCATTACACCATATCATACTGCAGACTTACATCTACATTGTGCTAGTTATTGTTCAGTCCTTTTCAGTTGAGTCCAACGCCTCATGACCCTTTTTTAGGGGTTTTCTTAGCAAAGCTAGTAGAGTGGTTCGCCATTTCCTTCTCTGGCTCATTTTACAGGTGAGGTAACTTGGGCAAACAGGGTTAAGTGACTTGTCCAGGGTCACAAATCTAATGTCTGAGACTAGATTTGAACTCAGGTGGCACTCTATCCACTGTGCTGCCTAGTTACGCAGTATGTTTCTAACTCCGCTAAATTTTATTTTAATAGATGAGATCAATGTTCTAATCGGTCAAGACCTTTTTGGATCCTGACTTGGTAATATGGTATGTGAGCTATCTTTCTACATTTACGTCATCTCTATGATGAGCATTTTATCTTTTTCCACGTCACTGATCAGAATGACAAATAACTGCTGACTGAGATGCTCCACTGTAGATCTCCTGCTAAGGTGACTCTTTTGAGTTCAATTAATAATCATTTCCTAATCACCGATGCTACACCGTAGAGATACAAGAATAAAGGTGAATCACTCTATGCCTTCAATGATCTTACATTCTATTGGGACAGACAAAATGTGTGTGCCTCTGTGTATATCTCACATATAAAGCAAATATGAGATAACTTTGGACAAAGAAAGGCCTCATGCCCGAAAGTGACATGATTAAGGAAATAAAGGATTTCAACAGGTGACATTAAAGTTCATTCAAGGCAAAGGCAACAACCAGCATTACCATACATTATAGTGAAAGAAGATGGAAAACGGTGTGAGACTGAACATCAAGGACCAGTTCAGCAGGACAAAGAGAGCGTGTGGAGGACAGTAATGCAATAAGGCAGCAAAGACTGGGATGGAGTCAGGTTGTGTTAAAGGTCTTTGTATGTCAAAGAGAGGATGATTCTTAAAAGTAATAAGAAACCACTCAAGTTTACTGAATAAAGGTATCCGGCCATTCAGTCAGTTAGAAGGTCTATTCAACTGATTGTTGAGTTGTTGATATTTTAAGTTGTCGATAAGGTTATTTTTTAATTTAAATAAGTAGGTTTACATCACAAGCATAAAAACCAGTGGCTATAGGAATCAAACATAAAGGATGTCATCAAAGAACTAACCTTCCATAACAATTAGGGAAGACTCCAGAGAATTCAACAAACAATCCCAAACTGAGGTGTGGGAGTAGGAAGGGAATAAGAAGTCAGTGAAAGGCTCTTAACCCAATCTTCAGGTTACTTGGGATGCTTCAGAAAAACTGAATGCACCACTCTCAGCATCCTCATGGCTAGAAGACCTGCTGATTCCCATCAGTTAAGTTTTATGCAGTCTATTTACAGAAAAAGTGGATTCCCCAGTCTATTCTATACACCAAGGAAAGCAAAGGGGAAATGCAGAGCTGATAGGCAGTAGAGTTCCTGTGGTCTGGGGGTGTGGGAGTAGGAATATAATCCTTGAAAATTATACCTAGCCAATAAGTATCTGAGGCTGAATTTGAACTCAGGTCTTTCTGACTTCAAGCGCAGCACTCCATGCACTGAGCCACCTATCTGTCCCACCTAAAACCTCTAAAGAAAGCCAGTTTAGTGAATACATATTAGTGTAATACATATAAATATATATACACAGAGTGGGCAGTTTGGTAGCACAGTGGATAGAGTGCTAGAGCTGAATGAAGACTCATCTTCCTGAGTTCAAATCTAGCCTCAGACACTTACTTGGTGTGTGACCCTGGGAAAGTCACTGCACCCTGTTTGCTTCAGTTTCCTCATCCGTAAAATGAGCTGGAGAAGGAAACAGCAAATCACTCTAGTATCTTTGCCAAGAAAACCCCAATTGGAGTTCCAAAGAATCAGATGTAAGTGAAAAATGACTTAACAACAATATATACAGAGTATACGGGAAATACAAAGCACCAAACTCTTTCAGATCCTCTTTTTCCAGTCAGAGGATTATTCATTATTTTGCAAAACATTTACCTAAAATTTATGCAATGGGATTCTATTACTTGATAATGAAACTGTTCATCATACATCCCAACTTCAAATAAGATGTTTTAAAAGCTGAACAAAATCAAGGAAAATGAAGAGGAGTCTCTTTTGGGGCCATATGATTTATGGCTCTAGGCTGAACATAAGCCTGTTTTTATTTATATGATGCAATTTTACACTTACACTCACCAGTTACATATATGCATGCATTTACTTTAATCTATATAGATATAACACAACAAGCAAATACAGCAATCAAAGATATTCATAATCACACTGAAAATTTTGGAGTCAGAGGACCTCAGTTCAAATCCTGACTATGTAATTTGCTACCTGTATGAGTTTAGACAGATCACTTAACTGCTTTGGTTCCTCTCTGTGCTCTTAGGGGCCTTCTAGGTCTGAGCCTATGGTCCTATCAAACACTGCTAAGCAATCATAAGACTGCAAATTTGTTTCTGGAAGGGATTCAGAGGCAAATAAAGAGATAAATAAAAATAGATGTTTTTGTCCACACACATGTAAATATATATCATATATATACATATATGTATATGCACACAACTTTTTAATAATCCCTTTTCTAATAAACTATTTGCACATATAGCTCCACATACAGGGAGCTAATGAGGGCTAAGGGAAGTACAGTTATCCCAGCTGGAAGGAGAGACTGAAGGATACTGAGAGACGGGAACCAAGGACATTGGAACTCTAAAGAAAGGGACATGAGCCACTGGTGGAAGCCAATTGAAAGGGAAGGGTATTGCTACCCCAGACTGACTCTATGGATCAACTATAATGGTAAGCATTTTCGATTTTTTTCTTTTTCACATCACTGATCTGCTTAAGCAATGATTTGCCCAGACAAAAATTTGCTATTTCCCTCATGGTGCTTTTGGAGGTTTTAGGAATTTATTCACTCTCCATTTTTTCTCTCCCTGCACCATGAAAATTCAAATATTAATTACTCAAGAATTTATTAAATAAAAAAAATCCAGCCTGAGACATTTACTAGCTGTGCAATCCTAGGCAAATCACTTAATTTGTCTGCCTCAGTTTCTTCAACTATAAAATAGGGATGATTAGTAACACCTATCTCCCAAGTTTATTTTGAGAATAAAATGAGATTTTATTCACACACACACACACACACACACACACACACACACACACACACACAACTGAGCACAGCTGCTTAAGCAACCCCAACTTGCTTCCTTCCGACTATCTACATATACAAATTTCAAGTAGCCTTACCGCCATGCTCCCTCACTTCCACCTCTGCTAATCCCTAGTTTTCTTTAAGGCCCAGAGCAGGTGCCACTTTTCTACCTGAAGGCTTTCCTGGTACCCACAGCTACAAGTGCCTCCCCCAAAAACGATTTTGTAAATATTTTTCTATACCTACATACACACATATGTATTTTCCCCTTCTTGATAGATTATAAACTCTTTGACCCAATCACTTTTCTCTTGTACCCTCCCTCCCAGCCTAGGACAATGCCTGGCATCTGATGGGTACTTAATAAAATGCTTGATGGATAGGCACTTGATACTGGGGGAGATACTGGGGGAGCTATAGCTCCTGCTCTTAAAGGAAAATACATGTACTCGTATGCCATACCCTCAAGATAACGCAAAATATTATATGTGTCTAAGAAATGTACAAAGTACCATGAGTTCATATGAAGGAAATAGTACTACTAGCTTAGGCAACAATCAATCAATAAACATTTATTAATGATTTTTGTGTACTAGGTACTGTGCTAAGCCCTGGGGATACAAAGAAAGGCAAAAATACAACCCTTGACCTCAAGGAGCTCTGTTCTAATGGAGAAGACAATACACAAGCAACCATGGACATAGGCGATACTATGTTGTTGCTCAATTGTTTTAGTTGTGTCCAACTCTTCATTTTCCCATTTGGGGTTCTGTTGGCAAAGATACTGCAGCAGTTTTCTATTTCCTTCTCCAGCTCATTCTATAGGCAAAAAGGGAGAAGTAACTTGCCCGGGGTCACATGGTTAGTAAGTGGATGAGGTCTAATTTGAATTCACGTCTTCCTGATTGAAGACCCCAAGATTCATCCACTGTGTCACATAGATGCCCTATAAGACATACACAGGATAAATTGGAGGTAATCTCAAAGGGAAGGCACCAACATTAAAAGGGACTAGAAAACACTTCTTACAGTAAGTGAAACTGTAGCTGAGACTTAAAAGAACTCAGGGAAGTCAGGAATTACACAAGAGGAGGAAGAAGATCCAAGGCATGGGGAGCTGTCATTGAAAACACAGTGTGGCAAGACAGATTCATGGAAAAAGTTGTCTTTTAGCTGAGAACTGTCAGAATTTCAACAAGTAGAAGCTCGGGGTGGAAAAGAAGGAAAAAAGTCCAGCAGAAGAGAATAGTACTCAGAAAGACAGGAAAGAATGGAATGTGCCAATTATCCTGTTTGGCTAAAGTATAAAGTGAGTGACAAGAGCATGAGATAAAGCTCCCAAGATACTTTGCCAGCACTAGCTTATTGCAATGGCAAAGGCTGAAGATTTCAGGAACAAGTAGTGACCTAAAGTAGAGTGCTTGGATTAGATGGCTGGTGACACCAAATGTGTGATAGATGGATGGATGGATAGATAGATAGATATATGATTGATAGATAGATAGATAGATAGATAGCTGGGTCTATAGACAAATTCTTCACTGGCCTCTCTTCTAGTGAATACAATGATTTAGTTTCCATGCTGACCTCTCCCATACTCCCAGACCACTGCCCACAAGATCACTTCCATCTGGAAACACAAATAGGAAGCACATCTTCTGGGTGCATGACAGAGCTGATTAAATCCTTCTGAATGTAACAGAAAAATCATACACACAGGAAGTCACCAAGAAATCTCACGCATCACAGCTATCCTGACACTCTGGATCTGAGATTTTACCTAACTCTTGTGCAAATAATTCTAAGTTATTTCCAGATCAGCACCTTTACAGTGCTGGGGCTCTATACCTTGCCTTTAGAGATGGCAAGAAAATGGAACAAGCATTTTTATATTGCCTACTATGTACGTGCCAGGCACTGCACTAGTTGGATCCTCACAACCATCTGTTATTATCCTTATTTTACAGCTGGGAAACTTAGGTGAAGTACCTTGGCCAGCGTCACAGAGCTAGTGTCTGAGACCACGTCTGAACTCAGGCTTTCAACTTCACTGTACCACCCAGGTACCAGGATCATTCAATCAATCAATTAAATTATTGCTCCCCTCCTCCCTCTGGAATAGAACTCTTTCAAAGTATCTTCCCCCTAAATCAGTACCTATGTATAACTTGTTGCCATCGTACCAGGGTTGGAGAGTCCTATGTCCTTTTTGCTGCTAATGGGATGGTTCTGAATACCAGGTGGACTTGATTAGGTAGAATACGGGGAGCCTCAGAAAGTTTCTGAGTAGGGCAGTGATGTGGTTAGTGCTGTAATTACTGTACTCCTGCTACGTGATCAGCACTGTACTATTCACAGAGGACTGTTACAAAAGTAATGCTATTTTGTCCAGAAATTGTTGCCATGCAATTCTTACACACAGCTGTTAAGAATCCATTTTCTAATAAGCTATTTATGCAGCCACACAAATTCAGTTATATTTACATCCATTTTGAAATGCCCTCAATGGTGTATTAGAATCAGATACAACGTTTTTTTAAAATGTGGATGAAATAACAGGAAAAAAAGACCGAATCCTCCAGAAAAAGCTGATTAGGATACAAAGAATGAACTGAATATGAAGGAAAATGTCTTTGACACTTAGTAGCTCTCCCTCAGACATAAGGCCCTGTTTTTCTGCAGATTACATCTATTTGATATTCACTCAGAGACTCCCAAGAAAGAAATTTGCTCAGGCTGTTAGCTCACCTGCTGTCTTAATTACTCATGTACCCTTCCAAAGGCATAATAAAATCTGATTATTAGCAAGCCCCGTTAAGAATGGCTCAGAGCTCAAGGTGTCTGTGGTTGAAATAACCCTTAAATGTACACTGCTATTCCCTGAGAAGGGAAAACCTTTCTTTGAAGGTCAACAGCTGCAGGCAACAGGTACAAAGCCAAACTTACTAAATGTGACAGAGTTTGACTCCATACCAAATAGAATTGGAGTTGGAAGGTCTTTTGACAAGGAACATTTTTCTGAGACAAGAAAGACCACAGAATTATGGAAGAAAGCAGTAGGTCTGGAAGAAGGTCCTTTATTCCCTTTCTTTCCTTGGCCAGAAATCTTCGAAAACTCTGAAGGTTTAGAAGTAAGTTCTTAAGAATTAGTTTTTGTTTAATTTCACCCTGGGCATTTTTCCTTTCCTAAAATAAAAACATTCATCTGATCTCTGCTGTGAATTCTTTACCATCAGAAATATGAACGGACAGCAAGTAATGTCATGTAAAGAAAGGCTTGAATGAGCAGTCATGAATATGACTCATAGTTTGAAATTTAGTTCTGTCCTTTCCTTGGTAAAAATGTAAATACATGTATGTTCATTTATGTATATATGTGTGTATACCTATATGTATGTGTGTGACACCAAATGCCTATCATTTTGCACAAAATTGAGAAAAGAGAATTTTATTCTCTCATGAATCCAATAAAAGATTAGATTTTGAATTCTCAGTAAGAGTTCCTTCTAACAAAGCACATTTGGCACCTACTCGGCAACTAACAGCCTTATTGACTAGGACAACTGCCCAGGGTCACACAGTTAGACTGTGTTAGAAGTAGATGTGAATAGAGAGAGATCTTCCTGAAGTCAGTTTTCTACCTACAATATAACACTCCCTACCTAATTACATTCTGGAAAATGATCGTCAAAATTTAAAGTTGATATGTGGTCTTTCTTTGTTTGATTTTAAGGCAGTAAGTTTATGACAGATTTCTTTTTCTTTTTTAATAGTAAATCATCTATATAATAACAATTCAAATTTTTATAATCCCTATAAGGCTTACAGGAGCATCTCCTCACATTTCTATAAGAAAAGTTTGGGACAGTTCGTCAGCAACATTTCACAAATGAGAAATCTGAAGTTTAGAGAGAGCAAGTGAAACACTGGCAAGTGTAAGAACCCATGAATACTACTCTTTTTACCAAGAGAGATGTCTGCACCACCACATTTCTTAAGAGCAGTGCAGTCATGTACACTGTAATAAATCACTGACCATACCTTTCTAACACCCTGCATAAAGGATTTCTGTACAGAATACTCTCTGAACTTTATACAGAAGGCCTTACAAGATTTTCACTCTTGTTGTATTGCTTTCAGTTATATCCTCCTGTTCTCGATCCCGTTTGGGGTTTTCTTGACAAAGATAATACAGTGGTTTGCCATTTTCTTTTCCAGCTCATTTTGCAGATAAGGAAAACTGAGGTAAGCAGGGCTAAGTGACTTGCCCAGGGTCACACAACTAGTAAGTGCCTAAGGCCAGATTTGAACTCAGGAAGATGAGTCTTCCTGACTCTAGATCCAGCACCCTATCTACTGTGCCATCTAGCTGTCCCCTTACCTTTTTAACACCCTGCACAAAGGTTTTCTTTACATAATACTCTCTGAACTTTCCATGGAAGGTCTCACAAGATCCTCACTACCTAGGAATTAAAGATACCAAGAAAGAGGGAAGGAAACTTGTATTTTTAACTTTCAAAGTGAACTGAAGAAGTCTAATAAAATTATCTGACAGCTATCCAAAAATAAAAGAGATCAAAAATTAGGCAAAGATTAACCAATAGTTAAGCATAAAAATTAAAAACTCCCTTGGAAGATGATGTTGCTGGTCAAGCCAAACTAGCTACCTGTTCCACATGAAGAGAGGACGTCACATAATTAGAATGGATTGTTAGTAGTCCTTTTCTGTTGCCAATGTCTAGGCTGAGAGGAATTTCCTAAGGATGTTGGATCTGGGCTTCTCTTCCACTACCCTGCAGACATTATGTCACCTAAGTCATATTTAGTCTATCAATTAGACTCATAAAAGATCTGATCCTACAAAATGGAGCTCTGAACTTTTTTATTGTCTCTACAAGCCAAGGGAAACAAGAGTTGAAGTGGATGAATCTAGATAATTTAGGGGGAGGAAACCCCAAATCATTCTTGCCTAAACTACAAAGACCATTTGGGTAAAAAGCAGATCTAAATTTTCTGGAAATTGGATTCAGTTTTCAATGACCTGGTAATTGCCACAGGGGACCTCATTCCATAACCCAGGTAAATTAAAATTAACACTTCCTTTGAGGAGACCAGACATGTCTACATCTTTTCCAGAACAGTGATCAGCATCTTTACAATTCTTGGGTAGCTAGGTGGTGCAGTGGTTAGAGTGCTGGGTCTGGAAATAGGAATACTTGAATTCAAATCCTGCCTCAGACACTTCTTAGCTCTGTGATCTTTGGTAAGTTGCTTAACCTTTCTTAGCCTGTTTTTTCATCTATTAAATGAGAATAATCATGGCACCTACCCCACACCTACTCTGGTACCTGCTATGTTCGAGGTACCATGAAGAGTATTAACAGAGTACACAAAAGAACAAGGCATGGCCCTCCTTTCATGATACACAAATAATCTCTTGTTAACCTGGTCCTTCTGCAAGTCTTTGTCCACACGTTCATTGGAGGAAGCATATCGTAATGGATAGAGCACTGGACTTGAGTCGGGAAGACCCGAGTGTGAATCCTACCTCTGGCATTTATTTGTTATATGACCCTGTCCAAGTCACAAACTTGTGGCTCCCATTTTCCTTGTAAAAACAAGGCAGTTGGATTTGATAACCTCTAAAACTGGAGCCAGGATGACCTGAGTTCAATTCTACCTCACATACTTACTAGATGGGAGACCCTGGGCAAGCCCCTTAGTTTCTGCCTCATTCTCCTCAACTGTAAAACAGGAATAATTGCAGCTGCCTCACAGGATTGTTGTAATGTATGCAACGTACTTTACAAACCTTAAAGCATTCATTACCCGGACAGCTCACTACTACTGCTATTGTTATGGAAACCGCTGTTTAGATCACACTAAATTGGTTAAGCTGTACAAGAGAATCAAAAGAAAAGAGAGATTAATCTTTGTAATGGCTTCCTTCTCTCTAATCCTACAGCCTCATGTTATCCTTGGTTTGGTACTTCACATAAGCTATCTTACGATCACTAACGGTCAGGTTGGGGAGACCTCAGAAATAGTCTGGTCCAACTGAAAGGACTGAAGTTTCCCAGTATACACACAGATACTTAGTGGCCAAGGTAGGGCTAAAATTTGTTTCCTGCTTCCCAATCCAGCGCCCTTTCTAATACAATTTCCTCTCCCAAAGCCACATTTTACAGATGGACAAAGTAACAAAGGCCTAAAGAAGCTAAATGATTTGTCCAGAGTTCACTCCACTTGTTATATAAAACAGTATCTTAGGTTTGTTTCTTTGTATTCCTGGTACTGGCACAGGGCCCTGCACACAGTAAGCCCTGACTGAATGCTTTGGTGATGGGCATGGCACAGAGGAAAGAGCACTGGATTGGGAATCAAAGGATCAGAGTTCAAACACAGATCTGCCATCTCCTGTCTGTAGGACTTTGGGCAAATCACTTTAGCTTGCTGGGCCTTAGTTTCTTCTTAGGGCTGGACTTAAGGGCCTCTGAGTTCGATGGTCCTGTGAGAATAGGGCATCCACAGGCTCCAACCAGTAGGATTCCCTGACTCAATCCCTCTGTGAGGATGAGTTCAGCCAAAAGCATAACTGTTTTCTATCTTCATTCCAAGTAGGACTCATAGCTCTGCCTAGTCACGAAGGGGCTGACTTATAAAATCATTCTTCAGTGAAATGAATGCGAGTCCAAGGGTTACCATCTTCTCATTCAGAGTTAGACCTCATTCTCAGAGCATCCTTTTCCTTCTACATACAAATTTCTACTCATGGCAGTCAAACCTCTCAAGATGAGTTAGAAGAAAGATTGCAGCACTGTAATGGCCAGGGAAATTGTGTTTTTCTCCACTAGAATGTCTCTCCTATCTGATCTCAGGCAATTCTCCAGACAGGCCTGGGAAGGGAACTTAAGTATTTGGAACAAGTGAAAGACAACCTTTCTTATTCCGGGAAGTTTTGAAAACCTGTGAGTAAGTGGTACCCGCAAGCAGGCTATAATTAAAGCCTATCATCATTTTCATTCTAACTGGGCTGTAAAAATATGCTCTGAGCTGAAAGCTTGGAATGTACATTCTTGGTATGGATGCATTTTTCCCCCTTTTCACAACTCTTAGACAAAAAAAGAAGCATACACCAAAAAAACAACAGTTTCAGTTGTTTCTCATTATGGATTTGCTAAAAAAGAAAACCAGAAAGTTACAGTTTATAGATTATTGTAGGGAAGTTTACTGAATTTAGAAAAACTTTGGGTTTTTTTTTCTAGATAGTTATACCTTTTTTCTGAGAAATAAATCCTCAGTGGAAGAGTCCAGGATCTCCAGCTCCATAACCTTACTCCCTTCAAGACAGAAGAAATAACTTTTGGATGCTTGCTGTGTTCTTCTGTTTTCCTTCTATCCACCACCTTTGTCTTTTCTCTCCCCTCCTCCTACTCTCATTTTGTTAATTTGGGGTCAATGGAAACATTTTAAGATCTACCATATCCCATCACCTAAAGAAATTAAAATTTTGTGAATCTTTGCCATTTATGTCTTTCTCTGTCATTTACGTGTGTGTGTGTGTGTGTGTGTGTGTGTGTGTGTATGTAGAAATGGTGGGCAGGGAAAGTTGTCAAGTTATAAGGATAGTAAACAGAACCATAGAAAAGTAAATTGACATGCCTTCTCTAGGAGAAATGATAGCTGATTTGATTATGGTCCAACAACCAGAGCGAGGAAGGGTAATAGAGGGCATAAATTCAGTAATAATGTAGCTGGAAAAAAGATGGCCCAGGAGCAAAGTGAGATATGACTGGAGCCAAGCTTAGATTATAGTAAACTGAGGAAAGAATCACAGGTGAAGTCCTCCAGGGCATGGTTTCACACTAGTGCCCCAATACCATGAATACAGTCCAATCCTTATTCTCCTTGAAAACTTAATACCAAACATCAGTACAGTCACCTATTCTGCTTAATAATTGCCTGTAGCCAAATTTCAATTAATTAAAACTTCATTACTTTTTTCTACGTCTGTTACAACCCATCAAATTACTTTATTCCCCCTCAACACAAAGTAGAAATATTTCCTTAATAACAAATGTGTGTGTGTCACACATACATGAAAAAAAATAAATGACCCTGCTAGTGGACACCTATTGTTTCTGTACCTACAGTCCATCACAACTCTACTGAAGAGTGAAGATATGTTTAATCCTTAAACTTTTTCAAGTCATAACTGATAACCACTTTTTTCAGAGTTCAGAGGTCTCTTAGAGTTATTTTCTTTCATATTCCTGCAAATCGTTCTGGTCCTCCTAGTTTAATTCTTCTTCAGTTCACACAAGTCTCTCCATCACACTCTCATTTATTATGGTGAAATAAAAGTCCTTCATATTTATACACCACAATTTATTCAGCCAGTTCTTTTTACTGAAACAACAACAAAAACTGTTGCTATAAATACTCCTGTACACATGGATCCTTTCCTTCCATCCTTGACCTCCAGCTGCTACAGGTCTAACAGAAGACTCAAAAAGCATGGGCAGTTTAGGGATTTTGGAGGGGTACAGATCCAAACTATCTTCCAATATGTTTGGACAAATTCACAACTCCATCAACAATGCACTCACTACTGTGCCTATTCTGCCATGATACCTCCAATAATTGCAATTTTTCTCTTCTGTCACTGTTTTCTATCTGATAGTAGGAAAAAATCTCACAGTTTCTTTAACTTTTATTTTTCTGTTTATTAATAACTTGGAGTATGTTTACATGGTTATCAACAGCTTAAATTGTTCATTTGAAAACTGCCTGATCATTTCCTTTGACCACTTATCTATTAGAAAATGTCCCTTATAGTCTTCATGTCCTTAACAGGTGAACACTATTTTCCAAATCAGCTATGTTCAGGACCTCTCTGCTGCCTCTTTAACCCTTTCGGCAAACCATTAGTAAGTGCTGTTCATCTGAAACACCTCTCACACCTCTCTCTGACACTATTCTCATGTCCGCCCTTAGCATCATCATCGTAACTGGCATTTATATATTGCATGAAGGTTTTCAAAGTGCTTTACATATGTAATTGTGTTTGATTCTTACAACCCTAAAAGGTAGACCTTATTGTCTCCATTTTCCAGACAAGAAAACCAACGCCAAGAGAAGTCATGTGACTTACCTATTACTCTCTCCTTTGCCCTATCCCATTTCTCCTTTGAAAAGTAATTGAAATAAATTCAAATATGTATGTTTACTCCACTGCAACAAAATTCAATCTGAAACACTTTTGCAAGTTAGAATGAGAACTGAATTTTCAGAAAACTGTGAGGTAAAAAAACCTGATAGATGTTAGGTAGATGATCCCTTGTGGCTGGCATTATATTGACTGCAGCCAATATAGAAGAAATCTATAATTGCTCAAAAGAGTTTGGCCTGTCTTAACACAGGAAACACCAAATGGATAAAGAATATCTGCTGCCCAGATTTCAACATGCATCATCAGGAGAACCCTACACAGCTTATCCAACTGTATTTGTATTTGGAAAAGTTAAGGACAATGAGGCAAACCCAGAGTTGAAAAATAGGAAGAATGGGCTGGACTGATTTTGGAAAGTTGAAAAGCATTTTTACTGACCTCATGCTTCCCATAAGAGTCAAGGCTCATCTTTTCAAGGCAAACTTATCAGTAGTGTTGTCATGCCATCGAGACTTGAAACACACCACTGCTTTTGAACAATTAAAGATGAGCACCACATAGCAGGCACATGGTGGCTCTAAGCGGGCTGCAGTATAACCAACAAGGAACTTCAAAGCACACAACTAAAGAAAGATCATCAAAGAATTCTATGATAGAGAAGATGTGATGAAACTAAAGGGACGACAGGTAGATGACCAAAGCATTCCCTCCACTGGGGCCCTTGTGATGTTGGAAGAAAGAGAACAAGATCTCTAGAACTGGGTAGAGAATGCCTGACTTTCAGAAGGACTTAGATGAGAGTTACAAAGGGACAAATGGGTTATGAACTGGATTTTTGGAGGGAACTCCTGAAGTGATGAAACCACAGATTCATCTGAATATCTGAGAATTAGCATACTTTTACTTTCACAATACAGTAATAAAGTTTGTTTCCATGTTATATACACATGTAAGCATATCTTTCATGTATATTTAATGCATTTGATTAAACTTATTGGTTTTGTATATTGTTCTCTATTAAGCACAAAGGTATTCTGACTGAAGATAAAATGTACTACAACCTTTAGGACAGGGCCCAACCCATATTTTCTATAGCAATGATTCAACATTTTACGTAAGCAAGAAAAAAAATAGATTCAATGTACAAAATGATACACAATTACATGTTACATAATAATATATCCTGTGTACTAATAAAATGTGTAATACATATAAATGTAAAGATTAATTCATGCTTCAAGAATTCATATAATAGGGGTACCTAACATCATAAGACAAAAAAAACCAAACCTCTTTCACATTACCATTTCCAAAAGCATTTCTGTTAAACTTGAATTTTAATTTATTTGAATTCTCTTGCTATCTAGTCTTTTAGTTGAATTTCTATCAGTTTTACGACACAAAACACTCCCAAGCTATATCTGATTATAATATTAGCTGTTGGTGTGGATTATAAATTCAGTTAGAAAGATTTACTAGAATATAATCAAGTGTCATTGTCTCTTGGATCCTAACAATGCTTTTGGATATAAAGGAAATAAAGCCAATAAAACATGTTAAAAGAATAAATTAAGGCTTATGCTACATGATTTATTAAAGTGTTTCAAAACATAAACTGAAATGTTTATAAAAACTTGGTGTAACTAATAAGGACATATTTAGTCTCCAAATGATGCATCTTTGGTCCTTCAGATGGTAAGTCTTTGGATGATGCACCTAAGTCATGTGGTTTTTCTATGATAAGTGGATGCAGAGTGAACTAAAACACCCTCCCCCACCATACACCACTAGCTCTTCTCAGAAGAATTTTATACTCCTGACTGATGGGTGTTTTTTAATTTGAAGCTTCATCAACACAATTTGAATTGCATCAGAAGCAGAATGTCAAACACAGCCCTTACATCACTTTAACTAAAGATCTTGAGAAAGAGAAACCAATCTAGTGGTGGCATAAAAAATGAATCAAAATAGGGGAATAGGATGTAAATGGCTTAAGAGATCAAAGAGGTGAAGATACTCAGAATGTGGCAATTGTGTAAAACAAGAAAGGGTCATAAAAGGAAAGCATGAAAGTGTCCAAGAAGTATAGAGGACAAAGAAAAGGGGGAAGGAACAAATAAAAACCAGTTTATTCTTACGTAAAATTCAACATGTAATACATCTATAATTTTGATTCCTCCTTTTCAATGTTAAATGCTGTCAAATGGCAAAGTCCAAAACTGACATCCAGGCAAACATCTGTGGATCATAATTCTGTACTGGACCCTAATTTATATACATTGTTTAAAATTCTATCATATAAACCAAGAAAGTAGGCCTGCTCACAGCAATCCTCATTTGCATCACAAGGATCCATGAATCTGTTTCAAAAGAAATTCAAGAGTTATCCCTGAGCTTAAGGTTTTTTCTAACACATTTTTTTAAAAATTAAACCTAATTGGTTTTTTTAGCTTGCTGACTTCAAGTACAGCTGCCTGCTGGAAGCAACATCCTGTTCTTGTGTGTTAACTCTTTTCAAGTAAACGCAATCTCTATTATACTTCATTTCCAGGCAGAAAGAGTGCTGACTCCAGAACCAGAAGACTGAGAATACAGGATGGGGCCTAAAAACAGGAAGACCTGAATTCAAAAGCTGCCTCAGACATTTCCTAATGTGTGGCCCTGGGTCCGTGTTGGCCACCTTCCCCACCTGTAAAATGAGATAGTAGCAGCTGCCTCCCATTGAGAGGATCAACTAAGTTAATGTGTAAAGCACTTCTGCACATCCTAAAGCGCTATAGTATTATTCCCATGCCTTCACCTTCCTGGGTCTCATTTTCCTTCTCTATACAGGGAGTAAATAGGAATTTTATCTCTGATGATCTTCTCATTCTTTTCTTTCTGACTTAAAATGTTCATCTAGGCCTAAATAAAAATATGATGAGGCCAAATAAAGCTTGATCTATATTCAGTGTTTTATTAGACCAGGTGCTTGCATGAGATCTAAGGGCCCTTTGACTTTTAGGAGGAGGAGAGAGGAGTAGTAAAGAACTAGACTCGACTCAAAATCTGATACTCCCCAAGGGAAAACCTGTATTTGGACATAAAGAAAAATGGGAAGGTAAAGGAGAAAGGGTAAAAAGCATTTATGTACTAGGCACTGTGTTAAATGCCTTATCACTATTATCTCACTGGATCCTCACCACAATCGTGGAAGGTAGGTGCCATTAAATTATTCAATTGAAGAAACTGAGGCAGACAGAGATTAAGTGATTGATCCCATATCACAAAGCTAGCAAGTATCTGAGGCTGGATTTGAACTAGTCTTCCTGACACCAGGTCCAGGGTTCTATGTATTATATCAACTTTGCTACCAAAATAACGACAATCCAGATTATTACTGAGAAGCCTTCGAAACTTAACCTGGTGCATGTAAACCTGCAGCTTTCTTTTGGGGTTTAGATTATACTTCATTTGACTTCCCTAAAGTACCCACGTAACAATGGAAACTATGGATTTGAATGTCAAAACCCTAAGATCTTGACTTAATCATTAAGATCTTCTCCTATGCATAACAAAAAAGAAATCAACAACAGGGGAAAAGGACAAAAGAGAGAGAGAGAAAAAGAACAAATTAGGAGAAGAAAAAACATTGAAGAGTTAAAATTCACATACCACTGACACAATTTAACCATCTTGACTCTGTAACACGTGGTGAAACTATGTTCCAGGCATGACCACACCTGTCATAGTATCCAGTCATGCTATCTTATCAACCTTCACAAGTTTGATGACATGGGACTGGTTAGTAAAGATTCTTAGTTAACCCAATGAACTTGGGAACTGTAATGAATAGGGTAAATATTTCAGCTACTGGTATTGCTCATCAGAATGCTTTTTTCTCATGGGAAAGAGGAGACATTAGTCATTAGTTTAATCTAATGTTTTTTAGGAAAAAGATACTAGAACTGGCTTCTTTTGGAACAACCATATGGCACAGCATTCCTTATCATTAAAGGCACAAAACCACTCAAGGCTATCTCCTTGTAGCTCATTACCCAAAACTGACATGTCTCATGAATTCACCAATTACATCACACATACCCACACTCACACAGACACATACACACACTCACACACACAGATACACACATATAGACACACACAAAAACACAGGCACACACATATATATACACACAAACACACACACACACACACACATAGACACACACGTACAGACACGCACACAAAAACACACACACATACAAACACACACACACAAACACAAACACACACACTCACCCAAGTTCCCACTCAGTGAAGGGAACCATGATCATGGGAGCAGGAAGCTCTCTTGATTCTCAAGGTACTTCTAAAATTCCCCAGTAATTATTTTTTTTACATTTCAGTACCATAATCCCTTTTTCCTCTCACATATCACCCTTTGTTTCCTTTTTGTCCAGGGTCTTGAGTAACTGCTTCAGAAAGCTTAAAGAAATTTAGCTGATGTGATACCAGCTTAACACTGTATAGCGTTCATCTAAATCCATCCTCAATATAGTACCCCCAAGAAATTCTTCAAGCCCAAGTCCAAGCCAACCAATAAACTCTGGTGACTCCTTACAAAGTTCAAATTCAAACTCCTGTTTGGTATTTACAGCCCTTCATAATCTGATCCCAACCTACCTTTTCATACCTTCTTATACATTATTTCCCCTCTCCTCACTCTACAAATCACCCAAATGTCCTTTCTGTTATACCTCAGCTACCATCTCTGTGACTTTCCACATGCTGTCCTCCACTCCTGGAATACATTCTATCCTTATTTCCACCTCTTTGATGCCCTAGTTTCTTTCAAAATTTACCTCAAACATTATCTTCAATGCAAAGCCCTTCCTGCTAACCTAGGTGTTAGGTCTCTAATTTATTATATACTTATTTTACATGTTATTATATAAGTACCTGTTGTTTCCAACAATGGATTGTAACTTCTTTGAGGATAGAAACTATTGCTTTTTTTCTTTTTTTTTTTGAGGGGGGGGGGGTCTTTGTAATCCTTTCGCCTAGCACAGTATCCTGGCATATAGTAGTCGATTTATAAATCTTTGTTAATTGAACAATAAATGCCAACTCTGACCTATCGTTTGATTAAATGAGTGCATCTCATTTCTTTTTGTTGAATGGAGACGTAGGGTGTCCAGAAAGAGTGGAAATTCACCATGCTTCATAATGTGGGATCATGCTCTCTGTGACAGGAAAAGGGACTTCAATGAAAATGGACAGCACTATTTTATAATAAATATACAAATCACATTTCTGGGAAAAAAAATAAAAAACAAAGAAAGTACTCTGAACACCCAGTAGGCTTTTAAATAAATGTCTGATGAGTGAATGCATCAGAGTAGGGATATGTCCTTCCTGTCTGCTTCCTGTTCCTACGTTTGCTGCCTGATTAAAAAGTCTTACCGTAAGGTCGAGTGTCTTCCAGAGCGAGAGATGCTATTTCCAACAGGTGAGGGTAAGTTGCTTCCTCTGTGCAGGTCTTCAATGGACCTGCTCCATGGTTTAGACTTGTCCACTGAGTTTTCCACATTGTTCTCCAAACTTTCAAAGTCAAAACTGAAAAGAAACGAATTATTATTCTGAAGGCTTGCAAAGAGATACACAAATGTACGGTGTGCACAACGTACTCTTCCTATTAAAAAGCTGTCCTTCCTTCTTTCTTTATACATTTTAATACTAATAGTAGTAGTATGTTGCATTTTGTTGGTGTTCTGTTGCTTCCCTTGTCTCCAACTCTTCATTTTGGGGTTTTCTTAGGAAAAAAATTGGAGTGTCTTACCATTTCCTTCTTCAGTTTATTTTACAGATGAGGAAACTGGCAAACAGGACTTGCCCAGGTTCACAAACAAATGACTTGCCCAGGGTCACACAGCTGGTGTCCGAGGCTGTATTTGAATTCAGGTTTTCATGACTTCTGGTCCAGTGCTCTATACTTTTGAGCTCCTGACTCTCAAGCCCAGTGCTCTATTCACTATACCACCTAGCTGCACTTTAACTTCCTTTACTTTAAGGTTCAAAGCTTCCCTATGAGTTTGGTAGAACAAATGTCATCATCTCATTTTATGTAAGAAAACCAACTCTTAGAAAGGCTGACATCCACAGTCACAAAGAGGGGTTCAAACCCATTAGTCCTAACTCCAAATCCAGTTTTTCTACTATATCACATGACTTTTACTACACGAAGTCCCAGTGGGCGTAAAATAGCAAAACAACTTATCTAAAAGAAGTTCATGTGACTTGTAACAGGGTATTAGTCTGAAAAACAGACTGTGATAAATAATGAACCTGGGCAAAGGATAAATGAAGAGTCCAAGGATATGATCGAGGAACAATGAAACATTCACGTGTTATTTTTATGTTTGTATAAAACAAATATAACAAATGCTGATTTGCCAAGTCATGCCACTGCCATAGCAGAGGGGGAAAATATAGATCTTACAGCTGTCTTCATTTTCCTTTAACAAATCAATATTTTGCATTTGTACTAATTTATTCCTCCCCATCAGTTGTGACTGAGTATTTCTCCTGGTGTGTTGGCAAAGGGACTCTCGAACCATGTGCGATACATTATGATCACAGTTACAGATTCTCTTTGATTTTTTTAAAAACTCTCCTCCGAATGTGTTGCTGTTTAAAGTAAGAGACCGTTGTTTTCCTGACATTTGTTGAGGTCTTTATTAATGTTAGTCATGTTGGAATGAATGGTAAGTTAACTTGCTCACACTTAAACCATTTTAGAAACATTATTTTTTTTAAAAGGCAGGGTTTATATCTCATGCATATTTTCTAAATCTTGTTTCTGTGTGTGGTTCTAATCATCCCATTTTACTAGAATGAGTATCACTTCAAAAAATACGATTGCCTTTAAATCACTAAGTCTTTAATGGATGGGACCAACTGAGTTAAGACTGGTAGAAGTCTCAGGCAGTGTGCTCACAGCTCTAAGAAGAAGGATGTTCTATGGCCTTTCATCATGCTAGTGATATGATTTCTGAGGCCCTGACATTACAAAGACCTCTTCTTAACCTCTTTTTTAGCTGATTCTTCTTTCTTACCCAAAAGAAGATGACATGAACTGCCTAAAGAATCCACAAGTACCAAGGTCAAAGGAGCTCTTCTCTCTTCCAAAAAAAAAAAAAATGTGGACATGCCACTGATAGTAAGAAATCCTCTTGCACTCAGATTTTTCTTGTTACCAACATTTCAGGGATGAAGCTAAAAGTATGCTTTCTGTATTTAATTGGAGTAAAATACAAAGACTCCATGAAAAACGTTCCCATGATATATAGCGTGTAACTTCTTTAAGGCCAACGACAGCTTTGTCTTTTGTCTCTGTATTCCCACTACCTAAAATCATACACAAAGGTGATTCAGTAAGCATTCAATAAATGGTGGTTGAATTTAACTAAATTAATATAAGATGAGGAAATCTTTAAGTGAAATATTATAGGAAAAAAAATAAGGATAAGAGACTGGAAACCAAGATTTCAAATTTTATTCCTTTCTCTGCTACAAGCTCAATAAATAGCTTAAAACTGTGATACTAAGTGCCCTTGTCCATCATGTGTAAAGGAATGTGTGCAAGACAGTATGGCTTAGTGGACAGAAAGGGGGCTCTGGAATTGGAGAAACATATGTTTAATTTGTGCCTCTTATATACAGCAGTTGTGTGACCCTGGGCAAATCATTTATCTTTCAGTGTTCTAGATAACTAAGACTGCTGGCTTTCATTGGTAAAGGGAATTTCCTCACCAGTACCTCTTATACCAATGAAATCACTGTTCTGGTCCAAAAAAAGGGTGATTGGTGGAAATATTTGTGAGGATAATCAAGTAAGGCTGGCAGAGAACTATTATTATACATATAAAGAGTTAAACACAATGTATACACAATACATAGTATGACATATTTAAAAATGTGCCTGGACCTACTTAGCTCTTTCTTCTACTCCACAAACATAACCCTGAATTTAAAAAATATGGACTATGCATAAGAAAGTAATGTTATTTTGACACAGATACACAGTGAGAGAAGAGGAAGTTGGCAGCTGGATACAATGGAAGTAGATAAGAAACAAACTTTGGAAATGAAAACTATGAAACACAGCTTATATTTTATAGGATAATTTCTCAAGAGAGCAACAACTTGCTCATTTGTTTTTCTGGGTCTGTCCCATATGATTCGTGGGAGGCATCAAAGCTGAAACTCACGAAACAAGTTTTGGTATTTCAGTTTCTTCATCTGCCAGGTAGGAATAATTATAGCTTTCTCCTGACTACCTCCCAGAGAAATTGTGAAGATGAAAGAGATAACATCAGTTAGGGACTCGAAACAGCTTCTACGGTAGTGTTATTAAAATTAGCATTAGGAAAAGACAAACTATCATCAAATTCTAGATGCAAGTTCTTTCAGGGAGGATCAAGACACAAACCACATTTCCTCCCTAATTTGTGCATATATAAATTGCTCATAAGGAAGAAACATAAAGAAAAAGATAGCTTCTCCTTCAAATGCAGCTTTGTTGCAAATTTTACCAATAGTTAGGTAAAAGGAGCAATCTATAAACTAGAACAGAATATATTTTACCATAAATTTCCACAGCATTTTAAGGAGGAATGGATCCTCCTCCAAAGGCTACTTTATCACCTGTTAGGTCCCAGTCTTAAAGTCACCTATAATTCCAATTATATAATTTGTTCCAAGTTATAATAAACCTCCTTAAAAACCACCACATCTGCTTCTCCATTTCCTCCTCCTAATGCAGTATAGAATTGTACCACTGAGTTTCTCCTTCTGTAACAACGTGAAATCCCAATGCATATAGCTTATTGTACTTACGTTACTGCGTACTGTGCAAATGACAAATATTCCACCAGAACATCAAGACCTTTGTTTTCTTCATTCAAAAACTCTCTGACCCATCTGTTAGAAAAATCATTAGAGAGCAGTTCACTTTATGGTATTCTACTGAAGGAAGAGAACAGTGGAAACATTTTCTCAGAAACATTCATTGTATGAAAGGAAATGTGGAATAAAGCCTTTAATCTTCCACATGAGTTAAAAGTAGCCTTTTACTTATGGAAACTAAGGCAACCAAATCATGACACATGGAAGGGTGTAAAATTTATACTTATGCCATGCATACATTTTACTGCTTGGAAGGCTTTAGGAAACCTCTATGGAACTTTCTAAAAAAGGAAATCTGGTAAATGTTGTACTTTTTTCCACCACAAATTGATCTGCAGTGTGCTTGGCAAAGGGGCCAAGATTATATGGGGAACTCAGCAAGCTGGTAACATGACGACACAACCACCGAAGTTCAGGCCTCATTCCAAATCCACACTCATCTCCTCTCTGGCGCACCAGGCTGTAGAAACCACCAAACCAGCCAACGTCAAGCCAGTGTTTATGGGCTTCTTGAAATTCGATAGGCACAATGATTTGGCTTAATTTTTTCCATGAACATGAAAAGCTTTGAAAAAGTTACAGGCACCACATACTATTTGCCAGGATATGACAAATATAATCTTTCTTTTTAAAATGTATTTTAAAGCACATATTATTTCTCTTTCAAAACAATGCATTGAATTGATTAGTATACATTGAGATGAACATCATTCAAGGAAACAGTCAAAGAAATAATTAAGTAACCAAGCAAAAGGTATATCAGATCCATTGTGGTTTAGTGTTCCCTTGTTTTGCTGGCTTTGGGGTTAATCCTGAAGGATCTGCTCAAGGGCTCCATGTATTTATTATCTCACCATCTTCATCTCTGGAAAAGGGATGACTTAGGGTTCTTAGATGAACCTTAGCCAAAAACCAGGACCACAAAAATTAACTAATGAAATATTTCTATTGAACTGATAGCTAGAAGGCATTACGGCAAAATGTGTTCCAACAGTTGCATTCCCCTTGTCTTTAATCTTCCAAAGAAACCTGGGTTCTAGTTACTATAGTGTGCAGTGACAGCTTCTGCAGATGATGCCCGCCAACTACATCAAGTTCTTTCACTCACCCAGAATGGGAGTAGGTACAAGAAGATAGATTGTTTAAATGATTGATGGATATTCATGAGTGCAGGCCCTGACTCCAAAGAAATTCTACTAGTCCTGTGTTTTGCCTTGCCTGAAGTTTTCAAAAGCAGCTGGAGTTTGTTCAGCTAGATTAGAATGTCCAGATGCTTTTGTCTACCTTGATATAATTCTCTAGTCTCTAACATCTGTAGGCCATCCAGAACCAGTCAGTGACCTAATCGGAGCTTGTTGTTGGATTAGCTAGACACAAGTAGCTTCCCAAAACAGGTCAAAACAAGAGTCTGGGATGGCAGAAAGGTAATGAAGCAGAGGGCCAATAAAGCTCATCATGAGGATGTGTTCCACAGATGGTTTTTATATCACTCAATAAACCCTGTCATTGGTGAAGGTGAAGGTGACTCTTTTCAGTTCTTTGAAATCCAAGGCCTAACATTTGTAATCTGTCAAAACAACAGTGATGTGAAAATCTGATAAATCCATGGTTGACCCTGAATATAGATGAGTAAAAAATATAACTGGGCTTCTTATACTGAAGGGATCCCATCTATGCCTGCTGCGGCGAAGACATGTGAAAGGGGAACACTGGAATCTGTCCTTTCCATCTTCTTTTTGCAGCCCTCAGCTCTATTCCATCTAGTTCTATCCTGCTCACTGTTTGGATCCAGCTCTACAGGGACCCCTAGAAAGAGAAGAGGTTAAATTCACTCTTATTTTCCACTTAAGCTATTCTGAACAGGCCCTTATGATGCTCATACGACTATAGCAGCAATATGTGAGTCTGATGTGTATATGTTTAAGTGAGATTTAAGATTGTGACATGCTCAGAATGTCTAAGAAACACCATTGGTTATGACTAATGATACGACTTTGTCATGAGAAATATATCAAACCAGCTCCGCTGGACAACCATGTATGTGATCTGACAGTATCTGCTTCCAGATTTTTTTTTTAAATGTGATTTATTGCAACTGTTCCTCCAGTGATTAGGCCTTGGGACACACTGACAATTTTTAAATGTTTATAATTAGAGGTTTAGAAATTACAAAAAAAAAAAAGAAAAGAAAATGGTATACAAACTAGAGAGACAATTAGACAAAAAATCAAAATCTGATTCTCAGTTTGTTCTTTAAATAAAAACCTCTTGGCTTTTCTACCATTCCTACTGGAAGAAAGGAAGATTTGCACACAGATTTCGGTCAAGGGTTGACATTTATTAGTAGCCTTTAAAACAAAGTTTCAAGGCCTTCAGTCTTCTTTTAGAACACCTAAATCTCAGTTCTTTCAAAATGCACAGCATGAAAACCATCAAAGATTACCAGGACCCTCTACCCACTCAGTATATACATAGCTATTTATATAATATCGCCGGCATTAGAATATGAGCTTCTGGATGGGGCAATCATATTTCTGTCTTTCTATCTTTAGCACATAGCACTGTGCCTAGCACATATTAATTGCTTAATAAATGCTTGCTGACTGACTGTTGATGTGCCATTTTCTAAGTTCCTCCTGCAAGGGTATCTACAGCACAGAGCCACAGCCAGAGAGTGACTAAAAAAAGGATAGAAGATGGCAGAAGAACACAGGAGAAAGAACACTAGAGTCAGAGTGAGAGGACCTAAGTTTCGCTTTCTGGTTCTGTGGCTTACTACCTACAAAACCCAGGACAAATCACTTAACCTCTATGACACTCAGGTTTCTCATGTGTAAAGTGAGGAGATCGGACTAAATGATCTTCAAAGTTCCTTGAAGTTTTTATCTCTATGGTCTGCAGGATGAAAAGATATAAAGCTGGCTGACAGGAACACTATGCAATCATGGACTCAAAATGCCAATTTGTACACACTTTGCACATATCCGTACACCAAAGTCCTGACTCTTTATAAGACAAATGTTAATTACTTCTAAATGGCATTCTCGGTCCTTTCCTGCCCTTGGCATCAGAGGTCTAAGCCTGAATGAGTAGTCACCTCCAAGTATGTTGTTGTTTTGTTGTGGTTGTGGAAGCTGCAGATCATCCTTTTTTCTTGAAAAACACCAGTTGAGATTAGTTAAGATAATGAAGTCTAGATTTGGTAAGGTGGATTGAAGTGAGGCAGAGCTGTGCTAAGTCTTTAGCCTCACTCTCTCCTCCAGAGTCACAGGAGTCCAGTGGCAAGGTAAGGGTCACTAGTAACGGCCCTGGATGCAGTGGGAGACTGGCTTTTTTAAACTATGGTCTTTCTCAGGTCACAGTCTGTCTGAGGTAACACCCACTGAGAAATTAGAGGCTAGGTAAGAACTGAGGCAAAAATGACCTAATTTCCTTCACAAAAGAATCAATCAGGGAGAGAAAGACCCCCAGAGTTCCGGGCAGAATAAAAGGACAGAGGATGTTCCCATATTTCTAATGGGGCATTAATGCTATATAGATCAGAGATGTCAAAAATGTGACCTGTCAGCCACATGTGGCCTCAACCAGATTAAAATGTGGTTCCTATCTGATTTCAATATGTTGATGTATTATTAAAAAAAAAGAAATAAATAAAGATGTGTAGCTTTTGAAGTCAATAAACAGCCTGCAAAGATCCTTATGTCCAGTTCAGTGATCTTCATTCATACTGGAGTTGGATAGCATTGGTATAGATTACAGGAGATGGCTGCCTTTAGTGCTCAGGAGTAGTTCACAATTCCTGTTCTACCTCTAATCCAAAGCCGCAAGATTTACCTACACTGTCCCGGTTCTGTGGCCTTTCAGTAACACAGAAAAGTGCCTGGAACTAACCATTCTAATCATGTGGCACCACCTTAGAACAATGACTAGGGCCCGAAAAAGAAGCCACAATTTACAGTGATGGGGGATTTCAGAATGCCTGCTGGAGTAATAAAGGGACTGTTATTTGATCGAGAGACAGCAGTTTTCCTCTTTTGCCCTTCACCCCCTTAGTGTGCTCAATCCTTACCTCTCTTCTTCCGGTGCGTTACTCTAGGGTGTTCTGGGGTTTTTTTGGTTTGGTTGCTTTATACTGAGCCTTTAACACGTGGCACTTTTTCTACAAAGCCTTTCCTGGACAGTCTGCATCCTCCACTAGTACTCATAAAATGTCAAGAGACCCAGCGAAAAGCCCCCTACATCCTAAATAGATCTCCTATGGAAATTTGAGAGGACACAGACAAGACTCACACAGGTTCAAAAAGTGTGGATGGGTTATGACCTGAATGGCTGGAAGAAGTACCCACTTTGATGAAAACACAGATGCACTGAAGTACTTCAGTTATCAAGTTGATTGAGGGAGGTGAGAAGAAAGAGGGAGTGACAGAATTAAGACATTAATCATGGCAAAAAATAAAAATGAAAATAAAGAAGATACTAACCAGTCATATACTATCTTATTGAATATAAATATGAGAAGATGCCTGCTTTTTGCAGATCTGGATAAATGATCATTCCCCAATTAACACCCTACTCTAATTCTTCATGGTAACCCAGGGCAGGGAAGGAGGAGGGTTTCTTAGGCTATGTCAGAGGGGATGAAGTTCAGGCAGGTTCTACCAAGTTGCAGGTCTGTTTCTAAAGAGAAGTGAGGCTAAGTTCAGAGAAACTCTTCATCACAGGGTTTGCTACCAAGTGATTCATTTTCTTTAGCCAAAGCAATTCATTAAGTCTCTACTAAGGCTTAGTGGGTGGAGGGGCTGTCATCTACATTGGTGGAGTCATAACCACATGGATGAAATCACACAACCTTGAAGTACCCGAAATATGTAAATAATCATGCAAATGACTTAGCCATAAAATCAGGGTTCCCACAACAACCAATTTCTTCTTTTTTTTTAAACCACTGTGCATGTTCCACACATATTCCTATACATCTCGCTTTACAAAAGGATTAAAATTAGGTAATTATACATTTTGGAAAGTAGAATTATTCCTGGCTCTGACAGCATACATTATTTACTCAATACCTCACAGCTTGAGGGCAATTATCTTATGTCATCAATTTGCATTTGAGCATGTCCCAACTATAAAAGAGGGGTTGTCAGGAAGATATGAGGGATAAGAGAAGGGGAAAAGGAGAATTAAAAAAGAGCTGGGACAAAAAGTAGAAATGGGAGTTGAGTACGGCAGTCACTGGTCAATGTTTCTGAATGGTATTTTGGCCAACATTTCTAACTTGCGCTCTCTATGACCCAGCCAGGAAGGACAGAGCTGAAAGCAAATTCTGGGCATATTCTCTTCTTCAGAACATAGTCCCCTTCATCCAAGACTCTACAGGCACCAGTGGGAACTGAGTCTGCTGAAAAGACATGGGCCAGTGTGGTGCCCAACACTGGATATTCCTCTACCTGGATCGTCAGTTCCAGCTATGGCTCTCATTTCTGCCTGCAGCCCTACAGAGAAGGCAGGAATAGAATAGGCTCAGTGGTTACCTCCCTGGGCTTGCCCCTCCTTCAGCTGGCCATGTCCCCCTACAAC
The DNA here is from genome assembly GCA_028658325.1 of Potorous gilbertii. Classification (NCBI taxonomy): domain Eukaryota; kingdom Metazoa; phylum Chordata; class Mammalia; order Diprotodontia; family Potoroidae; genus Potorous; species Potorous gilbertii. The sequence continues at coordinate 173,434,201 of CM053771.1, read as the reverse complement.
AGAAGTAGTAAATAGAGTGCTGGGCTTAAATTCTGGAAGACTTGAGTTCAAATCCAGCCTTGGAGGCATACCAGCTATATCTCCCCAGTCAAGTCAACCTCTGTTTATCTCAAGTTCTTCAAATGTAAAATGAAGAAAATAATAGCCCAATTGTGAGGATCAAATGAGACAGTATTTGTAAAAGTGCTTAGCATAGTGCCTGACATATAGTGAACACTATATAAATGCTTATTCCCTTTCTTTTTCTTCTTTCAGTTTGGCCCCAGCTGTGGGCTCTAAAAAGGGAAGAGGAGCCAGAGAGTTATGTGAGTGGCTTCTAGAACTTGCACAATCTTTAGCCCAAGTTCCTATAAAATGAATTTCCCTCATCTGCTGTTGCAGACAACTACTTAAAAAAATTAATTCTCCCTGAAGAAAGAGTAGTTTCAACACCACAATGGAAGAATCATATGAAACAGCAAGGTGGTCCAGTGCATTAGAGAGGACAGGACCTGGAATGTTAGACTGGGAATTCATATCCTACCTCAGATATTTAATATCTTCTGGTCCAGGGCATCTCTGCCTCAGTTTCCTTATCTGTAAAATGGCAAGTAGGCAACTAAAACTTATAAAGCTCCTACTATCTGCTAGGCATGATGCTAACCAGTGGGGATATATGTATATGTGCCCCCCTCCCAAAAAAAAGTCCCTGCCCTCAAGGAACTTACATAATAATAGGGGAAAGCAACAAATAAAAGAGAGCTGAAAATCACATGAATGGGTGGGTAGAACCCTAACAGGGCTATTGAGAAGATCCAAAATCCTCTGAAAAATTTTAAGTGCTATGTGAACATTAACTATTATTATGATGTCATCATGATATCTACACCAGCACATTTACTAATTTATCCTGCAAGGCTTTCATGTAACACCTTTTGGTTTGGTTCAGGGGTATTTCAGGACAATGCAAAATGCTACTATGAATTAGAATCCCCTTTCTTCTCTACTATTCCTAGGTCTTCAAAAGAAGGGGCTGGCATTATTTCCAGCCCAACTTCTATCAATGTAATTTATCAAAAGGGAAATTGACTTTTCTCAAGAATCAAACCCCTCTTAATTCCTGAGATGTAGAGTCTCAGGTCTACATATAATCACCAAAGGGATCTTCCCTTTTAAAAATCTGCCACTTAAGAGTTGTTAACTCCCAAAGTCTCACACCACCAGCCTCAAAGATCTTCCTTCTTCATGGGTTTAAAGCACAGCAGGAATATTAAATAAAAGATCTATGATTTTGTCAGTGTGGGGAAATTATTCAGCAGAAAAAATCTGTCTGTGGTTGAGCATATAAAATACAAGTGAGTTTGCTTGAGGTTCATATGTATAGAGTTAGTGACTTGCCCAAGGAATCACAGCTGGTTGAATGTCAAAGGAAGGATCTGTATTCAAGTCTTCATGACCCAAGTCAGCAGGGCACAATTTCTCTATGCCAAGAACAAACTATTCCAAAATAAGTAACCTAGAAAGGTGGCTTTTGATTTCCTTCTTGGGGATCAGTAATTTGTCAGGCATGTTAGAATATAACCAACTAAGATGGTCTACTCTAAGAGAGTCCTATTGCCTGTAACTTCAAAGCAGCTGACAAATTTCTTGATCCTGAAAGCTCTCTGAGAGCCCTGTAAAATACAGATACTTATGGTTCCAAACAGTGACATGGGAGACACTGGCACAGGACCACTCAGTATGGCGTGCCCACATCAGAGAAGGTGCTGTGCTCTACAAGGAAAGCAGAATTGAAACAGCTTAAAGGAAATGCAGGATGCACAAATTTAGAGTAACCATTTCAAATGTTCACAGGGATTATTTGCGCCAGATCTGTGGTAGAGCACTCCGAGCTTGTATTGGACTTTCAGTCACAGTCAGACACATGGAAACTTGACTCTAGCATAGTGATGTCATTTTCATCCTCTTTGAGAATGAAGAACAACAACCAATCCCTATGCCACCATGCCAAGTGATGGTGCTAAAAATGGAAGCAATTTAAAAGAAAACTTTAACCTTCCAAATTAGACAATCAAAAGTCCAGTTCTCCCTGGCCATGTTAAAATATCTGTGAATGTTTCCTTTTTCCTTTCTGGTCCAACTGGAAAGTGAAACACTTAAGTCATAGTATGGAAGTCTGACTTCACGTATAGAGATCCCTGCATTTGTCTGGACACAACTATTTAATTCATCTTCATTAATAAGTATGCAATTTGAGTCTTTTAGAGATCATTTCACATGGCTGAAGATGGAGGGGAAATTGTAAGGATGTACACTGGACAAAGTCTGCACTTCTAAAATGCCAGCTCTATTTTGAATAACCAAATATACCAATTGCTTGCAGATTGTTCCAGCCTCATTCCAACCAAAGTCTCTTCCATTCTGCTAATTCTGCATTAGAAATGATGGTTTTACCTTGGTATGTGATGGTCAATTTCATTTCATTTAGCAATGTTTGAGAAATACATTCTGACATTTTGTGGAAATCCTGAACTCAACTTACTCCACGATACACTGTCAAGGAAAGATGCCAACATCTCAGTCTTGGCCCTCATAGTGGATTGCTGATTCTAATCCACAAATAGCAAAAAGCACATGAATTCCCTGAATTTAGACTATTGGACACATCAACTCACAACCACCAATACCCCACAAACATGTCTCATCTGCTTTGTTCCTCAGCCCTGGATATCTCATTCCTGTTCAGAGAAAGAGCTTAGGGGATGAATGTGCTTCCATTCCTCTTTGTCACATTCTCTTAGGATAGAGGTGAACGAAGAGAAACTCTGAAGCTAGACTCAGCCAGGCTTCTGGACAGTATGGCAGATGATATACTGAGGAGAAAAACATTTTTTAACTTTGCTCAATCACTTTAAAACAACCCTTGTATTTTAAGGAAATTTATCATGAAGGTCTATCTTTTTAAATATCTGTATAGTTAAACCATTTGTAACTTCATAGGCTCAAAGATTTAGTGCTAAATGGAATCTTTAAAGTATGAAAAACTGAAAGTTCTGCCTTTGTAGAGAGGAGAGGCATTGAGATTTGGGAGGAAAATGTAAAGCTATAAATCTACAACACAATTTTCACTTAAAACATTATGTATAACATGATAATATAGAATTAGAGAATTCTGGAGCTGGATAGGACCTCAGAGAAAATCTAACTAAAATCTCTTATTTTACAGATAAGAAAATTGAATCCTATAAACCTACAGTCTAACCAAGGTTGACTCAGATCATCAACCTAGAGACCTGAGAAGGCAGAACCAGGCTTCAAATCCAGTTCTCCTAACTTCTAGGTCACAATTCTTCCAATTATACCATGCCAATTCAGAGTCTTATTTATGTCAGTCAACATATTCTAGGAACAAGTATATATAACCTATTTACTAAAGGAAAGCAACTATGCTGTTACATAAATTTTACCAGTTTCCTATGTTGTTTAGTTCGGGGTTCCCAAACCTTCTTTAAGGAGGGATCCATATTTTGGTATCTCTGTAGGGCAGGATCTGATAGTAAATTCATAAGTAGCAGCAAGAACACAATGTACCTATCAGTTTCCTTCTCATCACACTAGGACTCCAACAAACTCGGGAAAGCAGTAGCACAGCAAAAAGAGTTATTTGTCATCTACAATCAAGCTGGAGAGCCAATAAAGTTTTGAGATAAGCCAGTCCACCGATTGCTGGGCATCTACTGCAATTCAGGTTAGATGACATACCCACCTTTAGCCTAACTCTTTTTGAGTTGGCTTTATTCACAGCACCCAAATGAGGGATTGTGGAGTCAAGATGATTGCCTTCTACAGCTAAATCAAGGGCTACTGACCCCACTTCTTCTCTTGATACTTTTTCAAGGGACAAGAAAATAGCTCATTTCCCCAACGTAAACTGTTGGAGTACTCACCACCAGTTTGTTTTGCTTTTTTTTTAATTTGTAATGACCCAAAAGGAAACTACTTCACTCCTTAGAATTGATGGCATCATTTTTACTTAAGGAAGATTCACCACAGGAAGGTCTCAGGACTACAGAGTTAAAACATAACTTACCCAATATGATTTGTTCTTAAAGAAATTTCCAGTTCTCTTAGCACTTGTGTAGATTCTTGGACTCGTCTCCTAAATTTCTACAATTCAAGAAAAAAAAAGAAACAGACTTATATACTTAGGCGGATTGCCAAAATTGTAGTTTAATTGTAACAAGACTGATGCAGTATGAAAAACATTACCACTTTTAAAGTGAATTTTCTCATCTTTCATTTTGAGCAAAAAGTATACTACTACAAACCTATCTTTCAGCAGGTACACATTTTAGGTTTCTTTTTCTCTTTAAGGGGAATGTGAAGATAAAGGGGAAGCCTAATATTTATTTTTTTGAAATGAGTAGCTTCAAAGTCTCCCATAATATAACCCTCATAAGATCTATACTATTATCACGCATGATTTCAAAGGACTGATGATGAAACATGCTATCCAACTTATGGCAGAAATGTAGTGTGTGTGTGTGTGTGTGTGTGTGTGTGTGTGTGTGTGTATAAATTAATAAAAAAAAAGAAAAATAGCAATGGCAAAAATGGATGATATGAAAGAATAAATTATGTAAAAGCTAAAATTTATCAAAAACTCAAAGTTGTATTTATATACAAGTTTTTTTTAATTCTGACAATGTGTATTTAAAGTCTTTCCTAGTCATGTCAGGATACTCAATGTTCCATAAAATACAGTACACTCATTCTTACTGTTTTTCTCCACTGTCATTGGTTCCTTGCCTAGAATATCCTCCCCTCTCCCTTACACTATCCAAAGCTTTACACATCCTTCAAGGACCAGTTCAAATTTCATCTCCTTCATGAAACTCTTCATGATTATGCCAGTGCTTACTAAGCTCCTTGTCTTCTAGACTTCCATAGTATTTATAGTTTATACAACCTAATTTTGCTGTGCTTTTACCTTTTCTCCTAAGACACAATAGAGTTTTCCTGGCATTTTACACACACACACGCACGCACGCACGCACGCACGCGCACACACGCACGTGGATTTTGCTATTATTGATCTGGTATAAACCAGTCAGTCTTACAAACAAAAACTTGAGGGGAAGGAGGGAATTGCCTGGTAATTGAAAAGTTGAGAAAACAGATATTACAAAATACAGTTCTAATAACGTTAAGTCCCTTAGTCAAAAAGGTCTGATGACTTCCTGTTGCTTCTAGGAAAAGACAAACCCTCCTTTTGGATACGTGAAGCCTTTCATAGTCTGGCTCCAACTTAACCTTTCTGGGAAGATCACACATTATACTTTTTCTCACATACTTTATGATTCAGACAAAGAAGCTCACTTGTCCCCTTGTCCACAATATCGTATCTCCTGCCTCCATGCTCATCTCATGCTCTTTCACATCTGTAATGCATACTGCCTTTATGCTATTGACTCTGTGAATCAACTGATCAGAGGTTCTTAAACTTTTTTATGTCATGGACCCCTCTAGGGGACTGGTGAAACATATGAACCCCATCTCAGAATAATGTTTGGAAATGCATAAAAATACAAAAGATTACAAATAAAATCAATTATACTGCAATACAGTTATCAAAATATTTTTAAAGACAGATTCACAGATCCCCTATTACGGAGATCTCAAGAAACATTTCTTTCCTACTCCCCTACTTGTTACCCCCAAACTCCTGAAAAAACTTTGTATTATTTCATATTTATTCGTTTGTAAATCTGTTGTGTCCCTTCCTTTCCTATATCCTTCCCTCATTAGCAGTCTCTTCCCCCAAAAAATCACTTTGTATTTCCTGGTAAGAAACTTTTATGCATCCATAATATTTACTTATCTATGACCCTCCCCCACTACTATTAGAATATAAGCCCCTTAAGGGCAGGGACTATCATTTTGGGTACACAGCAGTGTACTGAGCAGTACACAGAATTTAATAGGTGCCCAATAAGTGCTTAATGACTGATTGATTTCTCTACATTCTCAAACCAAGTCTTCATCTGGACTTTATATTATAGTCAATCTCAAGAGCTTCTTATCAATTAAACAAATACCAAATAATAATACATTCCATTTCTATAGATCATTCTTTCTAGTAAAACTTAAATTTCTTAAATGACAAATAGCGAATGGCACAAGGTCTTGAGGTTATGAGGCATAACCCCCTGACACCACACTCCAGAACTGCCCTTGGAAAAGGAAGGAAGGTCCACTGGGACATTTTGTGGCAAAAAGTAAGGTATTGGAGGGCAGAGATAACAGGTTTTATTTACAACCCCCAAAACTGCAGCTGCCCTTAAGAGAACCAGACTCCGCTGGTTTGCGGTTTGTGGTCTTTTTTTGATGCCAGACATCAGCACAAACCTCAATGCACAGACAACTGCTTGGTGCATGGGGAAGCTGGCTTGGCAAATTCTGGTCACTGAGATATTTAATTTGGCTTCTTCCTTCTCTGCTCCAGTGGGTTTCCTTTTAAGCCATCAAAATAAATTACAGAAGAATATCTAAACAAAACTTGCTTAGACACATTTTTTTTCCCTAAAGAGAATTAAATATCTTCTATTTGATTTGAACCAAAGATGAATGAATGAAATACTCTGTGACTCCAAGGACAGTTAAATGGAGGCAGCTCAGCCTAGACTGTCTGGCTGGAATTTAAAGCCCTGGTTTGAAATCTTTTTCTTTCTATTTTTTTCCTCTCTCTATAACACAGCTGAGAATCTTAAACTCATTTTAACTGCAAACCATGCCTTATTCCAAACAAAATCTCCTTCTTTCCTGGCTTTAAGCATTACAATTAGGTTGTGTGGAACTGGGTGTCCCTTGCTGCCAGATCCTGACAGAAATCTTTCTAAAACCAGGGAGGTTTGATTCAGTGTCTATTTAATTTTTTTTTCACTGAATTAATGAACAGGGAAAATGGAACACAGACCAACAGCCACAAAGCATTTCAGGGTGAACAGACACCATCCAAGGAGGTAAATTCAAGAATAAAGGTCAGCTCAAACAAACCCTCTTTGTTGTTGACTTCTGGATTTTATTTGTTAGAGAGGAAAAGTTTGTTTTTTGTTTTGCTTGCTATGTTTTGTTTTACAGTACAGGCAGGAAGCAACAATCCCAAGGAGTGTCCCATGACGAGGCTGGGAACCAGATGGGGATAGCCCCACCCCTCAGGGCTTCTTCCTCCCCACTATGGTTCTGGGTGGGGAGCCAAGTGCTCCTTAATGGGTTTTCAATTCAAATGTTGCAAGAGTATAAAAGTATTTTCACTTGGTGAAATCTGTAAACCATTGAATTATATTAGTTTTGAGATCTGATTTACTCTCATCTCAGGGTTCTGAGAGTCCAGTTTAACCTTGGGAAGATAACAGTCAAGGCTTCCAGGAGGAGGAGGCACAATTTTACATAAAGCTGCATGCCATCTCACTCCAAGTTCCCAAACCAGCTCCAGAATAGCCCACCTTGGTATACTCCAACTTAGGTGCTGTTTGCAATCCATTTTTAAATGTTCAGCCCTAAGAAAATGCTGTTGACAGCTGTCAGCAGAAAAACTGTACTAAGCCAATACGCGTGTTATTTGTGTCCTTATTCAATTTTTATCAACATACAGTTTATTTTAAAAAATACATTTAAAAGGGAAGAATCATCATTGCCCTGCCTGTCTATGTCTCCTGAGACTTCCTTCTGACCTCTTCTGTATGTTTAAATACTTCTCTTATTTCTTCCTTTTTTCCATTCGTATCACTACCTTCTCCACTCCTACAGACTTTGCTCTTCCCAATAAAAGTCTTCTTAGTAACAAATAAGCAAGTCAAGCAAAACTAATTTGAACTGTATTAAGTGTGTCCAAACATGTCTATCTCCTAATACACCTATGGTCAATCTCCTCTTCACCAAGAAATGGGCAGCATGCCTCCTCGTCAGTATTCATGGTTGTCTATGGCATACATCAGAGGTCTTGAGTCTTTCAAATTTGTTATCATTTAAAACAGGAGTGGGGCATCTGTGGTCCAGAGATCACATGTGACCTAATTTAGTCAAAGGATAGCACATGAGGGCCTTGAGGCCACAGATTCCACCCCTGATTTAAAATACTTTTAACCTTAAACTCCTCAATTACCTGATCTACACTACTGAATAGGTTATACCTATATGCCATAGTGCAGGCTATATGCCAGGCACTGGGTGGGATAAATGGTTTTACAAATATTATCTTCATTTGTTTCCCACAACAACCCTGGGAGGTAGATGCTACTATGAGTCTCTGTTTTACATTTGAGAAAACTGAAGTGACTTGCCCAAGGACACAGAGCTAGTAGCACATGCACCATATTTGAACTTGGAGCTTGTCACTCGCCATGCCATTGAGTATGCATTCTCTTAGAGGGGAGGCACTGTGCCAGGATTCTCTTAAGAACAGAACTTAGTATATTATAGACACACAATGAATTTTTAAATGCATCTAGTTTTTTTTTTCTCCCCTTACTAATCACAAGCGTCTCCCAAAATTAAAGTTCAGAAAAAAATTTAGAAGGCAAAAAATCTGTTCTCATTTGTTAGTTTTTTAAAAAATTATTATGAAAAAGCACAACAGTAATCCAGAGAGACAACAGCCTTTAAGGCAACAAACTAACAAGTGAAGCCTGTCTCTTTCTTTCTCTTGGGTCACATGGGGCAACAACAGAGGGACTGTAGCTGAAGATATTTTCACTGCAGCTTTGACAAAAAAGGAGGGGCAGCAGGTCAACAGGAAAACAAACGTTATCTGGTGTAAAGCCCTTTTGCCCATCTTGATGGAGGTCACTTTTGGCCTGAGACACCCAGAGATTGATTCAAGGCCCGAAGGGCTGTGCCAGGCTACATACTTTACCACAAGGCATCTGCCCAAACCAATTGTGTGGCTGCAACAAAGCAGAGCTTGTTTGAAAAGAGAGTGAGTTGAAAATGGAATCAGACATTCTCTCCTCACCTTCTGGAGGGAGGAAGAGGCTGTTAAAAGTAGCAGCACAGGATATAAACACACAGCTGGACTGACAAAGCCCTAGTGATGTTCAAGGTCTCTGGCAGTGCACCAGCGCATGACAAACATCTTTCCTTTCTACAAGGCACACTTTTCTCATGCTGGGCTACACCTTTGCAAACCATAATGAGAGCAAACGGCAATAACTGAATAGCCTTCCTCTGCCTAGCTTCCTTCCTTCTCCACTAAATCAACACCCCCCACTCCCCAAAAAAGCCAAACTTCCAAAGTAATGGCAATTGTCAGGGGAGGCAGATTCTTTTCTCTTTGCTTGTGTCTCCTTTTTTCAATTTCAAAAGGTTGTGTTCCCTGGAGGATCTGGCAGAGGACTTGTGTTTGAGGAAGGAAGCCCTCTTCAAATACAAGAGGATTCTGCCTGTTGATGAGGACATACCGTAAAAGCCGTCAAATTCATCTTACCTTCCTAGTTACAGCTGGATCCAGATAGCCTTTCAGCTTCTGGATATATGTGTGAGGAGGATTCTTGACTTGAAATCTTTCCTGGAGGGGACAAAAGAAATCAGAAAAATATTTAAGCTGTGAAGAACGAAGCATCCTCTCACATTCATAAGGATAAACATTACAGTTCAGCACCAGAAATAAGTCTATGAAAGCAACCCTACAAAGAGCCAACTGGCAAAAGGGAGAAGCAATTTTTGTTTGGTGGGAACTAAAACTGTATTTAAGCATCAGAATGCTGGAAAAGCCCTTAGATCTTCTTGTTCCAATCCTTTTATTCTGTTGATAAAGAAATGAGAAACTAAGGGGGTAAGCAACTTTGCCCAAGCTAATCAGTTGTAGACTTCCGACTAGAGCCTAAAGCTCCTGACTCCAGGGCTCATGCTCTGGGACCCATTTTACAACAAGTATACTTAATAGATACATAGGGACTTACCAAATTTAGTATAGAAGCTTGCACATATATCTCATACTATATGATATGTATATATGTGTGTATATACATACACACATATAAGGAGCATATATATATACACATATGTGTGTATGTGTGTATTTGTATAAATTTACTATAAGTCAATCAGCAAGCATTTATTAAAGACCTACTATGTACCAGGCAATGTATGAAGTTCTTAATTATTTCCTATTTATTCTGTATATTGCTTGCTTTGTATATTTGTTTGCAAACTGTATCCCCCATTAGATGGTAAGTTCCTTGAGATTAAAGATTGTCTGGGGTGTTTTCTGTATCCCCAGTAGTTACTTAATGAATGTTGACTGATTGAAAAGCAAAAACCAGTCCCTGTTCTCAAGGACCTCACCGGCTAATGGTGGAGTCATCTAGCATACATATTTCAGTATACCTCAAGCTAAATTACTTCCCCTCCCCAACTTACTACATACATGGCTAGTATACAAAGTGTGACCTTGAAAGCAATGAGTCTGATTTGAATTTCTTCAATGCCTTGGGAATGTTTTTAAAAGTCAAATTTACTCACAGGTTAAATATGTGCCACCTCTAAGGATGTTCAAAAAAACACACCACGGGCTCTAAAAGCATTTCCAAAAGAAATGTTCCTTTCCCCAAAAAAAAGTTTTTATAAATGAAGCATTCTTACAATAAATGTACTGATAAATGTTATCAGTACTTTATCTGAGGGAACTCAGAGATACTCTCAATAATAAATACACCACGGGGCGGAGCCAAGATGGCGGAGTAGAAAGACTCACATATGCTAGCACCAAACCCACAGCCCATGGATCTCCTGTAGAAAGAGCTCCCAACAAATTCTGGAGAAGGGGAGGTCTCGCAGAAACAGAGTGAAGGATATTTCCATTCCATAGAGCCCTGAGGAACCAACCCCAGGGGTCCGTCGTGCACCTGACGGGAGCAGAGCCCAGCCCTGCCCTGGCCGCGTGGCACTGAGGAGAGCACGCAGATCCGAGCAGGCTTCAGGGACGGAATCTCTGGCAGCCACGAGGGTCCCTCCACTCACAGACACGCAGGTCAGTGAGAGAGAGGTCTGGACAGGTTGAGAGGGGAGCAGGGTGTCTCCATGATTTGGGCCCCCTCGGGAGGCAGAAGCGGAGGCAGCGGTGGTCTGAGGCTCCCAGAGCAGGCAGGAGCTCCATTACAAAAGGTCCCTGCATAAACCCCCTGAGGGAACTGAGCCTGGGAGGCGGCCCTCCCCCCACCTGAGCACCAGAACTTAAGCTCCCATTAAATAGCAGCCAGGCCTGCCTCTGAAAGCCCTGAGGCTGGGTAGCAGCATTTGAATCTCAGACCCCAAGCACTAGCTGGG
>CM053771.1:173375095-173422397 GCA_028658325.1 Potorous gilbertii | reverse complement strand
CTTGTTTTTCCAATGAGATATTTCACATTATGTTCCATTTTTTTCATTCTTTTGGTTTTGTTTTGTGATTTCTTGGTTTCTCAGAAAGTCATTAGCCTCCATCTGTTCCATTCTAATTCTGAAAGAACTATTTTCTTCAGTGAGCTTTTGAACCTCCTTTTCCATTTGACTAATTCTGCTTTTTAGAGCATGCTTCTCCTCATTGGCTTTTTGAACCTCTTTTGCCAATTGAGTTAGCCTATTTTTAAAGGTGTTATTTTCTTCTGCATTTTTTTGGGTGTCCTTTAGCAAGGTGTTTACAAGGTGTTTCATGATTTTCTTGCATCTCTCTCATTTCTCTTCCCAATTTTTATTCCACCTCTCCTACCTGATTTTCACAATTCTTTTTGACCTCTTCCATGGCTTGAGACCACTGAATATTTATTTTGGACGTTTGGGATACAGAAGCCTTGACGTTTATGTCTTTCCCTGATGGTAAGCATTGTTCTTCCTCATTTGAAAGGATGGGAGAAGATATCTGTTCACCAAGAAAGTAACCTTCTATAGTCTTTTTTTTTTTTTTTTCCTTTTTTGGGTATTTTCCCCAACCAGTTACTTGACTTTTTGGTCCTTTGTCATGGGTAGGTTATACTCTGTATACTCTGGGAATCTGTAAGATCTCAGTTCCTCCAAGGTGGCACAATCAAGCATGTACACTGGTCTGGGAGCAGCTTCCTCAGGGCCTCTACACAGGGCTGAAGTAAAAGTGAGCTCCTCAGTGCCCCCAGGGGCTTTTCGATCCAACAATGGATACAGTTGCTGTAGGGGCTGGGGGGGGAACTGGTGTTGCCTGCCCAGTGTGGCCTCTGTGGCTGCTGCCTGAAGCAGGAGCTATAGGAAAGCCCTTCTCGGCTGAAAAAAACCTGTCATTGACCTTCGGTGCCTGTGGGTTGAGGGATCAGTGAACCCACTGCTGCTGGGGCTGTGGATTCTGCGACTGGAGATTCCGCCCCCAAGCGCTGTTCGCAAGCCACACCACATGGCCAAGGCTGGGCTGGACTCTGTGTCTGGTGCAACAGACGTTTCCCGTGGGTCTTTCAGGTCACCCTGGGCTGGAAATCTTCTCCACTCTGTTGTTCTCCACTTCTGCTGCTCCAAAATTTGTTGAGCGTCCCTCTCCACAAGTATTTTATGGGCTGTGTGGGGAGAGCCTTCATTTGTGTGTCTTTCTACTCCGCCATCTTGGCTTCGCCCCTATTCTAACCATTTTTAAAAAATATAGTGCACTTAATATGACTAATACAGAAATATATTTTACATGATTGCACAAAAATAATCTAAATCAAATTGCTTACTACCTTAGGGAGGAGGGAAGAGAGAGAGAGAGAGAGAGAGAGAGAGTAGATTTGGAACTCAAAATTTTATTAGAAATGAATGAATATTAAAAAATAAAAATTAAGATAATGTATATATGTAGTGCTCTAAGAGTTGCAAAATGTGACTGACTTAAATGAATGGGCCCCAAGGAACTAAAACTACTAACTATATCATAATGTAGTTTATTTTTAGCAGAGAAACAGAACTTTGGCCTCTTTTTAATAAAGAATTATAGTTTATCAGTTAGGGGCTTTCATCAGCTATTTCTTACATTGTACATTCCCCCAATACAAAAAATAAAATAAAAACTTGCTCAACGTCTGAATCAGGTATGCATATGTGTACACTTATATGGGAAATTGCTTAATTGAGGTTAATTTGATGTTAATTGGAACTGCTGCTAACACATTAAAACAAGTATATAGCCAGCTGCAAATGAAAGTAAGGGGCTCAGAAAGTAAGGGCTTCATGGCCCTAACAAAACTTCCAGACAGGCAGCCCCCTAAGCTCTCAAGGGAAATGAACACTCGTTTAAATGAGCTATACAATTCTGGTCTTCAAATCAGGCAAACGAGAGAAGACAATCCAAGAGAAGCAAACATAGGAGATCTTCCCCCCTTTCACTCTATTTAAATTGTTCTTGGCTGTATTTCAGTCATACATTCACTGAGTTGGGTAAGTTGATTTGACATTCTCAGGGATAAAATCGATGTCATCCTCACTCTATCATTACGAATGTTTTAGGGTTTTGTTTTTCAAACAGTTATATTCGATGTTTTCAGCTTTCGCAGGTTGTCTTTTTTTCTATTTTCCTCGAAAATGAACCACCTGAGTTTGCTTTCCAACAACTGAATAGACAAACCAACAGTCTAAATGATCAATCATCATGCTCATTACGGGGAACAAAATACCATTAATAAGCATTTACTTTTCATGGCATTACGTGTTCTTCAGAACAAATGTGAAAGAAACCCTATCCTCAAGAAGTTGACAATCTGGAAGAAAATACTGGCACAGACAGATCTAGAGAAGACCTATAGACAATATACAGGGGTAAGGAATCTTGGGTCTCAAGGTCACATGTGGCCCTCTAGATCCTCAAGTGTGGCACTTAGACAGAATCTAAACTTCACAGAACAAATCCCCTTAATAAAAGGATTTGTTATGTAAAACTTGGACTCAGTCAAAAAGCCACACCCAAGGGCCTATAAGGCCACAGCAGGCCTTGCAGCCACAGGTTCCCCACACCTGGACATGAACTTAGATCAATAAGACTTACAGACAACAAATCTTGGAAAACAATTTGTATAAAGAGATAAAAGAGTCAAGTCAATTAATATTATAGTAAGATATGAGCTAACTAAGGGCAAAGACTGCTTTATTTCTCTTTGTATCCATAGACCTAGTAGAATGTCTTGCACACAGTAGGTGTTTAACTGTTTTGTAGAATTTAATTAAAGCAGTGTCCCTGAAGCCAAGGGAGGGCAGAATAGTTGGAAGTGAATAATTAATAATGCCTTGTGCTGTGAAAAGACAAAGAACAAAATCTCAAAAGTGGGTCAAGGGGAATTTTTAATCCTCAGTAACATTTGAGATCAATCAATAAATATTTATTAAGTATTTATTAAGCACCTAGTACAAGGCAGTCATAATATAAGTACAAAGAATGAAATAATCCTACTCTAAAAACACATATATTCTAATGAAGGAGGGAACAAGTACATATATCATAAAGTTAAACAGAGGAGATTCCTTCTATGACTCCTGGGAAGTTACCTACTTGATGTCATACAAAGCGCAATGGATTTGGAGATAGATGACTTGGGTTAAAATTCTGGCTCTGTTTGCTCTGGTAAAATGAAGAGCTAGACTATGTGATATCAAAAATTGCTTCTAGCTCTAAATCCTACAATCCTATGTGTATGATGCAAGGAAATAAAAAATAAGTGAAAAAGTGAGAAGCAAAAAATCAGAATGAGATATTCTGTCTCCACAGTGTCACAAAAATTAGAAAAAGTCAGCTGAACCTTTCATATCTGATAGGTGTTTGCTTCATAATGTGGCTTATAGAGTCATGACTGGTTGGATATGTTCCCCCTTGTCTCTAGACACCTTAAATCATATCAGTTTCACTGAATTTTTCATTGCCCTGTTGCCTAATGAAGATCACTGTCACTTTAAATCTAGGCTCCAACTAGGTATATACTATAGTGTATGTGCACTTCCTTTCCCTTATTGCTATCTTTAAAAGTTGGCCAGTTGACCATCCCTGCACTAAATTGTGTTTCCCCTCAAAAAAATTTAGCACATCAGATCCGTTCCATGGGCACAGATTTTTGGAACACTGTGTAGCATTCTTTAGCTCTGAAAATAAAACACTTTTCCTATTCAGGGAAAGGGTGAAAATTTCCAAGTGTTCCATTACAATTCTCAGGCTGAAAATAGCTTTTGGTGAGACTTTTCCAAATTATTTCCTTCTATTTAGACTAGGAAGAGTATCTTCTGGTTAAGCAGGTCTTTTCTGATCAAAACATCCTCCAACTTATTTCTAGTGAAGTATATATTAACTTGAATTCTCTAATCCCAGGCATAGCTTTTTAAAATTTCCAAAACAGAAAAGTATTTAATTTAATTTTGAAGTAAATGTTGTGCCAACAATATACTATTTCATGAAAAGTTTTTAAGCCTCAGCTTTTAACCTTTTGCCATCCAGTAAAGACTATAATCCTTTTAGGTTAAACTTTTCCGTTTTTTGTACAGGAATCCCTTTCTCTAATCAATCTCTGAAAAAACAGAAAGAGGCAATGGAAAAGCACTCAACTTACAGTGAGGAGATCTAAGTTCAAATTCTAATCTGATTAGTTGAGAGACTATAGGAAAATGACATACTTGAGGCAGTGAGTAGCACACTGGATAGAGATAGTACCTCTCAGTTTTATTGGGAGGATCCAATGAGAAAATATTTGTAAAATGCTTAACAAAGAGCCTGGCACTCAGTAGGCATTATAGAAGTGATCATTCCCTTCCCCACTTGGTTTCCATATCTGTAAAATGGAGCTAGCAATACTGCCATTGCTTTTTTTTTTCAAAGGACTGTTGTAAGGAAAGCATTCTGTAAACTTTAAAATGCTATGAGTGAAATTAGTTACTATTATTACTTGGTAAGTGAATGATTAAGGGAATTTTTTTCAGTGTTACTTAGAAGATAAGAAAAAATGTGTGAAGCTACAGGGGTTACATTCACACCATCATGAAGCTGTGTAGGATTTTCTTAAAGCACAAGTCTGACCACATCACTCCTTTAATCATTAAATTCCAGTGGGTCCCCACTGACTCTTGGATCAATGACAAACTCATCTGTTAGGCTTTGAAAGACCTTCACAACCTAATTTCAACCTATCATTTCAGTACTGCTTTTTTTTGTAGGTTCTATGGTCCATTCATGCCTACCTCACATTTGCCAACTCAATACCTTTGCAATGGCTATCCTCTATGTAATCCCTCCTCACCCCCATCTCGTGCAATCCCTGGTTTCCTTCAAAGATCAGATCCAATGCAACCTCCTACATGAGTGCTTTTACTGATCGTCTTTGCTGCTGGTACTTTCCACTCCCCAAAGTACCTTTTGTTTATTTTGTATTTAATTTCTTGTTATTTTTTAGTCATTTCCAACTCTTCATGACTCCACTTGGGGTTTTCTTGGCAAAGATACTAACTAGAGTCGTTTCATTTCTTTCTCCAGCTCATTTTACAGATGAAGAAAGCAAGGCAAACAGGGTGAAGTGACTTACTCTGAATTACACAGACACTAGTAAGTGTCAGAGGCTGGATTTGAAATCATGATAACATTTCTGAGGGGAGGGAGAGAGGGAGGGAGGAAGAGAGAGTGTGACTAGACAGAGTGAGTTTGTGAGGGTGTGTTAGTATAGGGGGATAAGGATTAAAGAGGAACTTGATAACCAGTCATTCTGCTGCTAATGGAACTGGGATTAAAGAACTTTCCCAAGTCAGGGGCGCTCTTGTGATGGAGAAGTCTCACTACTCAATGTGCAGTCTATTGATGTGTCTCTTATTTTAAAAAAAACAAAAACTTCCGTTGAGAGTCATGCTTATACTTATGCTATTTCTACAGATTTCTATAGCATTCCCATTCAATCTAAAGCAATTACTAAGTACCTAATATGTATCAGACATTTGTTAGATGCTAGGGATATGAAGACATTTCCTGCCCTCAAGACGCTTACATTCTGTCAGAGGTGAGAGGTGTGTGTGTGTGTGTGTGTGTGTGTGTGTGTGTGTGTGTGTGTGTGTGTGTGTGTGTGTGTGTAAGACACCTGCTAGCTCTGTGACCTTGGCCAAGTCACTTCACCCTGTTTGCCTTGCTTTCCTCATCTGTAAAATGAGCTAGAGAAAGAAGTGACAAACTACTCCAGTATCTCTGCCAAAAAAACCCCAAATGGGGTCACAGCGTGACTGAAAACAAGTGAACAACAGCCATAAATTTTTTTTTGAAAATTATAGCCCCAAGACCTGGCTTCTGTAAACTAAATGGACAATTCAACAATTTCCTACCTGTCATTGCTACCACTTCACTCTATTTAGCCAGTTGCTCTCAGGATAAAAAGAAAAAAGTCAAATCTTACATTGCAAGATTTATTGACAGAGTACAACATACTCTTTCTTCTTTGACTTTGTAGCCCAGATTTTTACAAACTATTTCAATCCAATTCTCACTTAGTGAGCATCTACTACGCGCAAAAGATCATGCTAGATAGGATGATAACCTATGTAAAGCACTTTGCAAACCTTCAATGCTAACTGGTATTAGCCATTATTACTCCAAGATCTTACATCCTACTAAGAGGACATACATGTAAACAAATAAGCCTAGGCATGATCATTTGAGAAGTGAAAGAAAACCAACTATAGAAAAGCTTTCCTACAGGCCATGGCAGAGACCCCAAAATTTGAAGGAAGCTAGCAACATTAAAAAGCAGAGGCGGGGGAGGATATATCCCAGGTATGGGACCATGGACTACAAAAGCTCAGCAGTGGGAGATGAGGTACCGCTATGTTAAGAGTAACTTCTGTGTACCCACACTTCAGATGGTTTCTTTTCAAAGCTTCATTCATCCAAGGTTCATGTATACCAAAACACTCAGAACAGAAGTTTTCGTGGTAGCAAAGAACTGAAAACACAGTTGATGCCTATCAGCTTGGGATCAGATAAACAAACTGCGGTGCCCAAATGTAACAGAATATGATTATACTATAAGAAGTGCTGCATATGAAAAAAATATATATGGCCTAATGAAGCAAAGTAAGCAGAATCAGGAAAACAATATAAACGGTAATGACAATAACAGTATCAAGAGAAAAAAATGAACTGAGCACTGTAAGTACGATCAAACTTATTTCCAAAGACGAGATGAGAAAATAAGCCTTACTCCTCTCGTAGCAGAAGTGGACTTTTGGGTCAGGATGATATTCTGTTAGGCTGCACTGATAGGATAATTAGCTTTGGGGAAGTACTTTTTATTTCTATTTTTTACTCTTTGTCAAAGCATGGATCACTGGGGAGGGATCTTTGGGGAAATCCAGATAACTAAAAATAAAAGATTCTTTTTTAATTCACCCTAAGTGGCATAGTAAATAGAGCGTGGGTCCTAGAGTCAGGAGGACCTTAGTGCAAATCCAGCCTCCCACACCTGACACTTGCTGTGTGACCTCTGGCAAGTCATTTAATCCCCAATTGCCTAGTCTTCTCCCTTCCAAAACATAAAAATTCACCCTAGCACAAATTCAGTGATATTTATTGATAAACATTCAATATGAAATGAGAAAACTCAGAAAAATCTCACTTAGGAACATCATTTTAAGCAACTATGTCTTGAAAATTGGCAGATTAGTGAAGGAGCTGATTTTAAAATCCACATCATTGCTGTAGGATAACAAACTTCACTAATGTTAGCAAGTAATCTAAAATATGGAATAAAGACATCTTTTTTGGGGGGAGGTTAAGAAAACATCAAATATGTCCAAATAAATGTCACCTTCTAACCATGTCATTGTCATTGGCTCTGATTTATTATAGGGATACAGGATTAGAATCTTACCAGTGGCTCTGATATAACAATGGAGTCTACATAAAGGCATCTGGTAGCAGAATAGGATCTTTATACAGCCAGCCCATCCTCCACTATGCAAAGAGTAATAAAAAATGAGATCATTCAGATACAATCAACACTCCATAAAATAATTGTTTTGGCCAAATTATAGTAAATGCATTGTAACTGAGTGTGGTTAACTTTTACAAAAGCATCTTGATCTTATTCTTGGCTTAACATGGCACAATTAAAAACTAAATGGCCAAATACAAGCCAAACTGCCATTCAAAGTTGGATTAATAATAAACATCCCCCACCAAATGGTACCATAAATTGCTTTTGATTTCACATCCTTCTAAAAACTTTTTCACAGTGAGTCATTTATTCATTATATTTTATTTCAGGCATATGAAAAAAGGATCATCAGACTTTTCCTGAGACCAAAATTTTTAATCAACCTCTTCCAATAACCACAATAATTCACATTTTATATAGTTCTTTAAGGTTTCCAAAGAACTTTCCTCACAGCAACCCTTTACAGTAAGTAGGTATTGAAATTATTTTTATTGCCATTTTACAGAAAAGAGAAGCAAGCCTCAGACAGATTAAGTGATTTGTCCCCACAGGTCAAGTCAAACAGAGAGTTTTATTGCAAGGACAGAAACTCAGGTCTTCTCATTTTGAAACCAAAAATTCTTTTCACTACCCTATAATGCCTCTCATCTGTTCAGAAGTAGCACCATTAAACCTCTCCTACAGATTAAGTAAATAGAAATAGCACCCTCCCCACCCCAGCAGAGAGTCAACAAATTTAACAATCACTGAGTATCTTTTAAGTGCAGAGCACAAAATACTAGGTACTCACAGCCTTTATTATTCCCATCAGCACCTGCTTTCATCCCACTTACAAGCAGCTCAATGAAACAGAAGAAAATCCGGAAGCTGATACAACTGGGGCCACTACAAATTTCAGTGATCTAATCTCAACTCTACCCTCACAGGGCCAGGCATATAGTAAATGCTTAATAAATGCTCATTAGCTTACTGAATGTAAATCAACCGCTTTTTTTTTTTTGCAAAGTACTTTTTTTTTGTTCCCAAAATTAAATGTTTCATTTGCAAACACTTTTTTTTACTAAACTGAATGACAATAATTTTCTAAATACTCATAAGGATTTTCAAATGTGACTTGTATATGCAATTAGCCATGATATGCTCTATAGAGCCTTTGTAATATGTAGTTTATTTATGCAGCATCTCTTTTATCTAATCCTTTCTCTCCTCTCCCTCACCCCAATCCAGCACTACTGGCCAGGACTCCTAAAATATCCTCCTAAATGTTTCCCCTGCCTCAAATCTCTCCACTTACCAGTACATCCACAAAACTGCCAAGTGATATCCCTAAAGCACAGGTCTAACCATATCACTCCTTTGCTCAATAAATCACTCCCTCTTACTTTTAGGACCAAATATAAACTTTTAGAATCAAATTAGATCAAATTAGATTAAACTCAAATTAGATCAAACTACACAACAAACTGCCACAACCTGGCAACTATCTACATTTCCTGTCATTTTATATAACTGCCCTTCACACATACTATGGTTGAGTCAAACTGAACTTCTCAATGTTCCTCATAAATGACATTTCATTTCCCACCTGCAGGTATTTAAATCAGTTGTATCCCTCCTTGTCTCTTCACTACTTTTAGAATCCCTAGTTTCCTTTAAAATGCAGTTTAAACACCATCTATACAAGAAAGAGGTCTGTGCAGATCAACTAGTGATGCCCCTCCATCGATTATCTTATATTTATCTTGTATTTTTTTTTAATTTACTGGCATTTGCACATTATCCCTCTGTTGGAAGGTAAGCTCTCTGAGGATAAAGATTGTTTCATTTTTGTCCTAGCCCTTGACACATAGCAGAAGCTTAATAAATGCTTACTGACTGATTAATCCAGATATGACATGTGTAAAACCCCCAAAAAGGGGAAAAAAACCACCTGTATCTTATAATAACTTGGTGAATAAGCAGCCAGGTGGCTCAGGGGATAGAGGCTGTGCCTGGAGTTAGAAAGATTCCATGAATTCAAATCCAATCTCAGACACTTACTAGCTTTGTGACCCTTGCCTGACTGTCTGCCTCAGTTTGCTCATCTGTAAAATGAGCAAGAGAAGGAAACAGCAAACCACCTTTGGCAAGAAAACCTCAAATGAAGTCATAAAGAGTCAGACACGACTGAAACGACTAAACAACAAACCTGGCATGTCTATGAGGAAAGCGTCTGTCCTACCTACTAACACCAGCATTTCTATTTGAATCTATACTATATATATGCAGTATTATTACTTCTATGCTGTGTGACTTCCAGACCTTTCCTTACTTGCTACAACATGACCCGTCGATAAAAGCATTCCCTAGACTTATACAAATCAAGACCCACCTCCGTCTTCTAATTCACTGTGACTTCTGGCCAGTAGAGAATCTCCCTAATGTTCTGGAGACCTTCCTCTCGCTCTTAACATCTTTATAGGTAAGAGGGTAACGCTAGGACTGCCCATCTGTTATTCCATGGTCTGTACTTATTTTTTTCCCCAGTCCATATGTGTTACAGATGATTTTTTTCCCGCTACTTTTTACAACATACTCTCCAGGTTACTTAGAACAAAATCATGGGCCTTTCCTTTGTTCTTTGGGTCACCTGAATTTAGATATTCTATCATGCACGAACTCATACTTTACACCTACAGTTATGACTGTTGACTACGCAGAGTATATGCTGATTTGGATGTTTTGCAGCATTAAGCTGAGACATAGCCCAAGTCATACATACAGTCATGATTCATTTAGAATCATAGAATAAAGAAGGCTCAGGCTGAAAGAGACCTAAGGGTTCATCTAGGTGGACAACCCCTTTGTTTTACAAGTAAGGATACTTGAATATAGATAAAGTATTTATCCAAGGTCACAGCAAGTTACTGGTAAGGCCATGATTAGAACCCAGGTCTCCGGAATCCTTGTATGGTGTTTTTTCTACTACTTACATAGCCACCTCAATGTTTTGGAGAAATAAAACAAACATTTTTTGAGTAAAACAACGACTTTAATGATACACCACTGGTTTCCTCTGTTGAAATAAAGAAAATACTGCTTTACAACTGCAGCAGAAACATAAATCAAGATACCTTCTTCTTCTACTCCCTCAACTCCTCTTTTTCCTTCTTTCGGGAAACAAGTATTATTGAAATGGTTGTAATACAGACCGTGTTTCCAGTCCCTAACTGCCACACCTCCCCCTTAAATCTGGCTTGTATGAAACCTGAGTGCCTACTATAATTGGCCTCTTAGTACACAGATGCTCACAGCTGCAGAGGCAGTTCCTTGGAGGTCGCTATGGAAAAGTAAAATGGTGTTGGGGGTAGGGAAGAGGTAAGGTGAATCCAATGGAGTAAAAAGGTTTCCAGGCTTTGCAAATAAGTGAGTGGCTGCCCCAGGAATGGAGCCAAGGAAGGGAGGACATCAAGGGCTAACAACAGTGATCCATCTGTGCTGGCCTTAGCCTTCTTTCGGCTTACTCCTGAGAAGCCGATAGGAATTCTGCAGCACAAGTACTTTCCATTTCCAAAAGTGATAGAGAAGCAGGAAGCTGTTCATTGTTCCAGGTATGGGAAAAGCACTGTCTTCAGATACAGAATAGAAAAGCAAGCTTTATATAACAGACATTTAGAGGTTCACGTACAATCAATCCTTTTCCATTCTACAATGTACATGGAAATGCTTTCACTTTATATTCAAGTTCAGGATTTTTTTTTAATTTAATTTTTAATTAATTTAATTTTTAAAATTCACAAAGAAGCTAGATACCATCCCAAGCTAGGGAGGAGTGCGGTGAGATTACGGTTGTTTAGAAAGAGAGGTAGGAAAGTCCCACAGTTGAGGAATTTGCCAAACCCATAATGGAGATGACAGGTTATAAGGATGCTGTGAATTGACTGCAGAGGGGACAGGGAAAAAAGATGAAAGGATGAAGAAGTGCCATCTGTTCCACCGCCATAGTATACAGTGTGGGGAGGAGGGGTGTCACCATCAGATGGAGGAGAGAACTGGCAAGACATTTTTTCTCTCCACATTAGCCATGTTGTCACAAAAAAAAAAAAAAAGGCAAGGAAAAAAGTGAAAAAAAAACTGCTTCAATCTGCACTCAAGGGTTCATCAGCTCTTTCTAGAAGTAGATAGCATTTTTCTTTTGGGTCCTTTGGAATTGTCGTGGGTCATCCTATTAACCAGAGCAGCGAAATCTTTTCACAGTTGACTGACTACTGGTAAAAAAATTGCTGTTTCCATGTATAATGTTCTAGCTCTGTTCACTTCCCTTTGCATCAGCTCACATAACTCTTTCTGGGTTTTTCGGAAGGCATCGCCTTCAGCATTTGTTATAGCACAAAAACATTACATCACAATCATGTATCACAACTTGTTCAGTCATTCCTCAATTGATGGGCATCCTCTAAGGTCTCTTCCAGACAGAAAGAATTTCACACAACAGTAATATCACAATTCCCGGATGAGGTATTTATGTATATCTTGTCATGTAGCAGCAAACCTCCTCAGTCTCCAATCATGTTTCTAAAACATTATTACCCCTTCATGCATAGGGCCAGCCACTCTCAATAAGCAATGACTGATATGATTAAAAGGACTACCTTTTAGTCAGTGCCCACCCATTCTCTGACAGTAACACAGGCACTTCTGAAAACTTCATTAACTTCTCCAAAGCAGCTAGGAAGGAGTTTTAATTAGCATATCAATTGTTTGTATGCAAACATACTTCTAAAGGCTTAAGGGTGCTTGAAAAAGTTTGTTCTCTAAATAGTTTAACACTCGTCCAACCAAAATATTGTTTATACTATCTGCTTAGCAAACAAGTTCTTCAAAAGGGAGCACAAAATAAACTAGCCATTCTAAATGCCCACAAATTCGAAATTAGCAGAAGCTACTTTAATTAGACATAGTTCTCTTCATTTTCCCAACCTTCCAGGAAAACCTCTTACTTATTTATGTTCTGCTAAAACATTCAGTTTCTTTTGACAGCCCATTTGGCCGTGCTGTGCGTGTGCGTGCGTGTGTATTTCTTTAAAGAAAAAAACTGCAACTCTCCTTCCAGGGCCAGATGGGCAGGCACTTTGGCAAACACACCACATGGCCTGAAAGACACAGAAATTGACGGAGTTCTGGGCTTCTGCTCAGTCTGGCTGTCGCTGAGAAGCACGTTTGACAGACCACTTACTTCTGGCTGCCAAAAATGAGTTTAAAAGGGAACACTTTATTTCTCCCTCCTTTGTTTTTGTCTTCGTTTTTTCTTTTCCTCTCTGTAGTACTGATAGACTAAGACCTTTTTCCACCATAAAGGCTGTGTGACCAATGAGAAATCAATAGAAATGAGAATATGTAAAATAAAGCTACTTTTGGAGGTTCAGCATCCATTTTCCAACACTCTACAGACCATAAACAAGACACAAACAGTCCAGTAGGTTAGTCATTGATCCGTCTAACTGTTGACCAGAATTTTAGCCTGGGCCTGGAGTCCAGTGGAGATCAGTCTCCCTTCCTTTTATATGGATGGGATCAGAGACTTCTCTTTTCTTAAACCTTCCTGGAACTGATAACCTTCAGTTCCCCATACCTTACCCACTCTTACTTAATAAGAAAAGAAAACAATGCCTTTCAAAATGCTAGATACAGAGCATATACTATTTGACCCAAAGTGTCTGTCATTTTTAAACTTTGGCAAAAATGACATTATTTCTCACCAATTTCCTATTCTATCCCAGCACACAGTACAGTGAAAAATAGCACATCATTTTTGAGAACCTGGGTTCAAATACCAATTCCACCACATACTGCCTGTGTGAGCCTGGTCAAGTTACATAACTTTTCAATTTCCTCAACTGTACAATGAGGCAGTTAGGCAAGATCAATCTCTAAAGTCCCTTTCTGCTCTAAATCCATCTGCTCTTATATCCAGGGACATTGCTGGCAAGTTTCAAATGGATATTCTTACTGCAAAAATTTACAAACAGATTCATAACAGAAAAAATCCAGGTGTCCTCTCTTGCAGTCACTTCCTAAATTCACCCCCAAAATAATGAACAGGCATTAAAAATGTACTTGATATGTACCAAGGACTTCGCTCAGCACTGCTGCTACAAAAAAAAACCTCACCAAAATAACCCAGTTCCTACCCTGCAGACACATATTCTGAAAGTAGAAGACAGAGATATATAGATATCAATATCAATATGTTTATGGATATATGGTTATTCTTTGTTCTTCATTTTCAAAGAGACTAATGACATGATACAAAACTTCACTGAGAGACCTAATTCCTTCACAGCCAAGTACAAATACTTAGTCTATGCTTGCCTACTCTCTTATTGTATTTTATTACTCTATTTAATATCTGGAGCCATAAGGGTGGGTCCAGAGGGTCAGGGTTCAGATCTGGGAATATGGTTATTGATTCAAACTGGTGTTTGTTAACAGGATAACAGCAAAGGTGAGAGAGGATAGGAAGGGGCAAATTCAAACTGATCCCCAAAAGCAAGGAATTATCAAAAAAAGGAAAACATATCTAAACGATATAGAATTGATTTTTTACAATCTTAACATAATTGAAAACAAAATCAAACATTAAAAACAAGAGTTACTAAAGGATATAAAGGAGGAGGAAAACGATATGTAACTCAACAGCTGGAAACAAAGGGAACAGATTTATATGAAGACAGAATCTGAGAGTCTGGAGGGAGTTGTGTTTAAGAGCTAAACACTCGGGCTGCAAACACAGCCAAAGACAAGAGAAGAGATGAAAACAGGATAGAGCAATCATGCTAAGGTCAAATGGAAGCTATAGTCCAAGTCACAAATTTCAGACCTTATGAGTGAGCATGTCCTCCAAGCACCTCATTTTGCACATGAGAAAACCAGTTCAACCTACAGAAGTGATAAACCCAAAGTCAGACAGTGGTAACAAGATTCAGAATACAAATCCAAGATTTCTGAATGCCAATTTCATGCTCTTTCCATTACAACATGGTTTGTCTTCACTAAGGCTCTCTCAGTAACCTTTATAGCTTGGACCAGACTACAATAGAGCAGACAACTAAAAATAAAATTACCTAAACATAAAATGCCGACTATTATTATAGTTCAGTGAGAGCAGATGGACCATGAAAATATTCACTTTTTTTTATAGCTATAAGATTTATTTACAACTGAATCTTTCGGATGAGTGTTTCAACTGCAAAATCTAGATTAACTGTTAATAGAGCTGCCCACAAGCTCTTTCTACTGGTTACAGGAAATGGGAGTAGAGAATGCTTGATGATTATTAATCGAATGAGTTAATATATGTAAAATGCTAGCTATTATTACTACTGCTGCTATCAGAAAATTGTAGGCATGGCTGCAATGGCACTAAAGGTCCCAGATGGTGACCTTCTTTCTGATCACGAAGTTACCCTCTTGTCTTTCTTCGCTTTTCCTGGATCCAATGGCCTTCTTTGACCTCAGCTACTGTTTCAAATCATCAGTAAACTACCCCTGTCAAGGAACTGTCTGCTCCATCTTTCTGCCTCAACAATGTAAAGACTGTTGGTCAGCATTTCTTTAGCAGCCTTGGACTTCACCTGAATCAACCGGTGAAATCAAATATAGAGTTCTCTTTACAGTCATCTGCTATGGATATTCTTCCACAACTATAGCCTCCAATCTCCGCAAAGGCACCAAACACAGTGCCCTAAATACAGGAGAAGTTTAATAAATGTTAATGACAGAAGTCAGATAAGCACTCCTAAGATTCTGCCTTCAGTCTCCAAAGATCTTACTCAAGGACAAACTCTAACTTCTGGTTCTCAAACTCTCTCAGTTTCCTGAAGTTTTCCGACCCAATTTTACAAATGAAAAAAAATCAACCAACAACAATTAACTAGCATTTGTAGCTTTAAGATCTACAAAATGCTGTGCACACGTTAACTCATTTGATTCTCAAAAAAAAATTCTGGAGATAAGTACTGTTCTTATTTTCATTTACACATGAGAAAATGGAGGCTGAGAGACATTAAGTGATTTGTTCAGGGTCTAAGACAGGATTCAAATTCAGGTCTTCTTGACTCTAAGTCCATCACTCTAAACAATAAAAACCAAGATGATGTTGTTACAATAATATAAAAATGGAACGGATTATGAGTGAAATACAGATTGGCTATCTGCCACTGCCAGACAAGATGGAGAGTTTAATAATTAATTATAGTCTTAATGATTAAGTCATTAAAAGGACATGGGTTATTCCCAAAGGAAGGAGAGAACAACTCTCTTTGTTAGAGAGGATCTTGACACTTACACACTGTAACCCCCTGACTTACTTCTGGCTGCACTCAAATGGCAGAAGAGGTTCTCACCTTTCCCCCTCCCAGGCAGAATGCCAAGGCTGGAAGGGCAGGAATCCAGTATCTCTGAAGGGTATGATACAGGAAACAAAATCTGAATGGACATGGCTTCTAGCCATCTCTTCATTCTGGGCCTTTTTTATTCTTTTTCCTCTAAATCATTCTGTAGAAGTGAAATAAAATATACTCCTCCCCTCTCCCACAGCCATCACACTCCTCTCTGTCTCCCAACCCTGGCTGTAGTGCTGTGAAACAGTTGGCCATTAGAGGGCAGGGGAGAGTCACGTGAGGGGCACCCCCATAGAGAAGGGTATCCCTTCCACACCTGAAAGACCTGATTTCAGAGATTAGAATTTTCTCATTCATTCATTCAACATTTATTCACTTCTCGCAAGATAAGTAAGACATGACTAAGATAATGAAAATCTAAAAAATAGGTTTTCTATTGTCCAGAGCTCAGTTACCAGAGTCCACTTCAAACAACACAAGTCGTTAGTGGATTTGTCCTTTCCCTCTACTTAACTTTTTTAGTGCTACCTCCCTTCCCCAAATGGCTGTTTCAGTTTTACCTCTCAACACAGGCAGGCTACTAGTTAAAAAGCTCTGGGAAATTCTATGGAACAGTGGCTGACTCACTCAGAAATCTTGGTCAAGGATCTGTGCAGATGACCCCTTGTTTACTCACAGGTTCTTCTTATTAACAAGGGCTCTCTCCATATGCAACATTATATACTGGAAACAGCAGTGCACTAGGAAACAGGAACCTGGGCTCCAAGATCTTAGAGTCCTTGAGGAAGGGACTACACTTCATTATTCCCAGCACTTGGTACCATGCATTGCACAAAACAGAAGTCTAATAAATGTTTATCAAACAAAAATGAAGATCTATATATAGCCTAACTTCACCTTTTATAGTAAATACTTTTCATTGTGAAATATATGAACCTTATTCCAAAAAGAAAAGAAAAAAAAAGGCCTTTACGTAAAACAAAAAAGTTATAGACACTCTCATTGTAGTACAAAACAACTGAAAACTAAAGAGATGTCCATCAAAAGAGGAAAAGCTACATAAATTATGGCACATGATTGCAATGGAATACTGTTATTCTGTAAGAAATAATGAAAGGGGTGGTTTCAGGAAAACCTGGGAAGATTTGTATGAACTGATGTAAAGTGAAGTGAACAGAACCAGAACAAATTATGCAGTGAAAAACACTGTAAAAAGAAACAATTTGGAAAGACTTAAGAACCCTGATCATTGAAATGACCAACCACAATTCCAGGAGCCCAACAATGCTACACATTATCACTTCCTGACAAGAGAGTTAATATCTTCAAGATGCATAATGAGACATATTTTTGGTTATTTCTAATGTGGGAATTTAATTCTGCTTCACTATGCATATTTATTACAAGGGTTTTACTCTGTTTTATTCAGTGAAGTAAGGGGAAATGAGAAAATAGCCTCAATGACAATAAATGTTCGTTAATTGAAAAAGAAAAAAAAAGAGGAAAACATGGAATTCCGTGTAGAACTTATATCTGCTCAGTTTTGGAACTCCCCTGTCAGTCAGTCAAACAATCATTTATTAAGTGCTTACTATGTGCTAAGCACTAGGGACACAAAGAAAGGCAAAGAAACATTCTCTGTCCTCAAGAATTTATATTCTAGTAGGGTAGATGACTCACATAAGCAGATTACATGAAAGATATGTACAGAGTAGTTGATGACAGTTGCTTTGACTGGGGAAGTGACTTGCAGCTGTGATGGCCAGGAAAGGCCTCTGGCAGAAGGGAGGATCTGCGCTAATTCTCAAAGGAAAGAGAAAATAAGGAGCACAGGTAAGAACTCAGAGCCTTCCAGACCCAGGGAAAGCCAGTATAAAGACACAACAATGATAGCTGGACTGCGTTTAAAGAACCGCAAGAAGGTCAGTGTAGCTGAATCTCAGAATGCATAGAAGAAAGTCAAGTGGAAGGAGAGCATAAAGGTAGAAGGAGTCAGGTTATGAAAAGCTTTAAATGCCAAACTGGTTAGAAGGCTTTTGCAGTGATCTAGACAAGAAGTAATGATGGCTTAAACCAAGATGGCAGCTCAGTGAGAGGAAAAGGCTGTATACAAGGGATGGTGTGAAACTGGAAATGATAAGATTTGCAAAACAGATTGGAAATGCTGGATGAGTGAGAATGGAGAGTTAAGGATGATATCAAGGTTGAGGGCCTGAGTGACTGGCAGACTGAACTGTTCTGACTGGTGAGTCCGCCCCGTAAGACTCACACAAGGGATTTCTCCATATGCAACCCAGTATTTTAGAAAAAGTAATGGACTCAAATCAGGAAATTGATCAAAAGCAGCAAACTCATCAAGTCTATTAGAACAAACTTCACATCTTCCATCCTACCTCTGCCACTGTCTCTCTCTCTCTCTCCCCTTTCCTGCCTCATTCAGTAAGAACTATAATGAAATAAACAGCACCAGAATTCAGTGTATTACTCAAAATTAACCAAGAAGACATGGCCAAACCACTAGGAGTTTACAATTTGATGTAAAAGATATAGATCAATACAAAGGAGATAATGTATACAAATGCATGAGAAAGAAAAGGTGATTGATTGTTTTACAGTCTCTGACCTGATGAATTCCATTATGCGTAGATGTCACATAAGAGGCTATGTGGATATAACAGGAAGGCTAAGCTATTAAGATAAATGGAACTTTTCTGGGATTCATGTGATCCTTCAAGAGGAGATAACTTGTATAATTCTAAAGTCTAAAAATCAGGGATTGGGAAAAGGAGATCTATAGTAAAGGCAAGATGGAAATATTCCTTCTTGCTAGGAATCCAATAGAATGATGAGTCCCTTACAGGCAGGGCCTGTAACATTTTAAAACTTCATATTCATAGTGCCTAGAACAATGCTTTGTACATTAAGAATTGATGAATGCTTTATTAGATTGAATTTGTTGCCTCTCTAGGCCAAGGGGTGCCTACAGTGTCTTGTCAAATGGACTACCATGATGGAATTCTTGGAAATCCTTGTGCCTAATAAAGAATCCTACATGTAGTATATATGAAATCAATTTGCTCCTGTTGATGAAGATGGAGAATGTAGCTTAGTCCCACAATCTAATATTCACAACTATGCCTCAAGACTTCCTCACTGAAAATATATAGAATCTTTACATTCATTCAATAATACAGACACACATGCTGTCAGATTTGATGAGGATCAGGTCTCAAAGGTTCAGTCATGTTTATATTGTCTTAAGTCACAAAGATACTAGCATTTATCATTCTTCATACAACTGTGTTGTAGAGTCTGTTAAACTACGACTTTCATGATTCATTTCATAGTACACCTAGGGTTTGTGGTTTCTATGATCATTTCTTATTATATGTATGAGGATGTGTTTGCCTAACTCCAAGTACCATCTTCACTCTAGGAAATGTAAATGAATCAATACCACTTGCTGTAGAAATACATACAGGTAAACACATGTTTAATAAATAGCTACATTAATTATTAAGAGGTTTTTTTCCACCTGTTAGGACCTTTGTGTCTTGGAAGGTTATCCATACATCTCACAGAATCTGAATTAGCATTTCCACGCAGAATTACAAGGATGACATTGATAAAACAAAGGTAATTCTCACTTGAACCCTGGCACTCCCCTCTGATATTCATATGTATATCAAACGGATCATAGATTTAGAACTAAAAGGGAATTTAGAAGTCATCCAGTTCAACCCCCTCATTTCACAGATCAGGAAAATAAGGCCCAGATGGGTTGTTATTTCTCAACGTGACACAGTTAATAAATATCTGAACCCAATTATTCCTGGTTCTAAGTCCTGCACTCTATCCAGTACACTATACTGCTTCTCCAGTAGCAACTGGGCGTTCAAATCCCATTCAAAACCAAATAAAGAAACTAAAATAGATAGGAGAAACTGACTAAATCCTCATTCTAATTTCCATTTTGACTGACTCTACTTTAAATGGACAAGTTAAGCTCCCAAAAGCACAGGCTTTTGGAAACGAGTATTATTATTTGGAAATGAGTACAGTAAATTTTGGAAATGCCCATTTCCTACTCAAAAACCTTCAGTGGTTCCCTACTGCCCTAAGACAAAAAATATAGACTCTTCCAGCTTTCTGTAATCTGGCTCCAATCTGTCTTTCCAGCTTTATTTCTCTAGATCTTCTCACATACTTTACATTCCAGGCAAACTGGACTACTAGCTGTAGCCTGATTTTTTTTTCTGAAGACGCCACCTCCATGCATTTGTGCTGGCCTCTGCCTCCTCCTCCTTCTTCCTTATTCTGCTTCCTTCTTCCTCTGTCTGTCTCTGTCTCCCTCTCTTTCTCTCTCTCTCCCCTTCACATGTCTGGAATGTACTTGCCCTTCCACATCTAATTCTGTTGAAATTCTCTTCCTGCAAAGTCTGAATGAGGTGTTTTCTCTTCAATGAAACCTTCCTTTCCCTTCTCAGATAAAAGTGATCTCTCTGTTCTCAAATTTTCTTTTCTTTTTTTTGAGGCAATTGGGGTTAAGTGACTTGCCCGGAGTTATTTAATAGTTTATTTATATATATACAGGCATACATACATACATGCACATACATATATGTGTGTAAATATACATACATAGACACACACACTAACAATAAGTTTCTGAGCCCAAATTTGAATTCAGATGCTCCAGACTTCAAGGCCAGTGCTCTATCTATGGCACCACCTCTATGGCTGCCTCTGCTCTCAAATTTTCTTAGAACATTGTGCCTGGATCTTTACCCACTACCACACTCTACCTTGCGTCAGACTTATTATGTGTACCCCCTTCCACTTAAATAAAAAGAGAAACAGACATTCAGACAAGAGACTCCTTGCTGGCAAGGATTGTGCCATTTTTATCTTTCTATCTTCACTTTCTAGAAGAGTACCATACACATAGTAGGTGCTTAGTAAATGTCGTTGGATTGAACTGAACTAGACTGAATTAATAGAACAGAATGTACTAAACAATGTTAGTTATAGGATGGTATTATTACAGATATAAACTAAGGTAAGTTATAGAAAGCAAAAAACAACACATCAAGTACCTGCCCAGGCCACCACAACAAAGAGATGATAGAGAATGAAAGCACAAAAGCAGAAGCCCACAGCATATGTTTTCATTGTGACTGAGCATCAGTAATCACTGTCAGATGATAGGAGACTGGAACAGCAGTCCCCGAACTAAGGAAAATTGCTCAAACAAGCTTCGTGTCAACAAGGCTGCTGATGACAGAATGAAAGAAAAGGCATTCTTTTTTAATGTGTTCTGCCCAAGTCTGGAGATGACACAGCAGTATGGGAAAAGAATGAAAAGTCAAGTGATTGTATACTGACCAAACCACACACTGAAGAGCTAAGAAATCTGAGCCGCCAAGTCCAGTGAAATATTAGATAGTTAACTCTTTTACACAGATTCAGAATCCACTAGAAGCATTAACCAACAGTGTTAGGCATCTGCCAACATGATTTACATGTTTTTTAAAGGATTTTTTAAAAGTGAAAAATTCAAAAATGACACAAGGTAAATTAAATGCCATTCTCCGGAAGTGAAATCTGGGTGCCTTTTCACTTACAGAAAAGCATGTATTTAATTAACTTTTTCAGATATTTAGGAACAGGTACTTTCTGTTTTTTTCCTTTTCCTCTCTCCCACACAAACTTGAACTCTATCCAAATCCAACAGCTCAAGTCCAACCTTATCTAATAAGCCTTATATTACATGTACCACTCATGTTGACATTTAACACCATTCATTGTTACATAAATTGCCTATATGGTAGAAAGGCAGCAGAGTGTGGAAGATAGTGGTGCTAAATCAGAAACACCTTAGAGGTCAGAGGTTCAGGCTTGAGATCTAACATAAAATGGCTATGTGGACCCTGGACAAGTCACTCAGTTTCTCAGTGCCCCAAGGCTGCTGTACTATAAATACCATAAAATGCAGAGCATTCACTGATCTACATAGGTAGTTCATAATTAGAAGTTAATGACATCTCAAATCCACTTCTCTGTCCCCTTAAAAAAAAAAAGAATGCTTTTATAATGTTTATGTCTTACTTTCTCCAACTCAATCATAAGGTCTCAGAGAGGAGGCAGCATGCTAGGAGAATGGTTAGGATTTGGCACTAAAGATCCTGGTTTCATAATTCAGTTCAGCCTCTTCTAATCTGCAAAATGAAGGGATGGGTCCAACTAGCTGTTCTTTATGTTCCTTTCCAACTCTAAGTCTATGATCCTGAAATGACTGGGAAAGCTCAAAGAATGTCAGTTAGCAGTAAGGCAGTTATTTTATGCATCAAATGGGCAGAGGAAGAAAGTATTTCTACTGGAAGTTCATCATCAGAGAGATTAAATTGAAATTAGGGACTGTTAGTTTCATAACGTATCATATCTACATTAAAACTTTAGGTTTTGCTGAGTGAGTCTCTCTCCCTCTCTCCCTTTCTCTTTGAGTGAGTCTCTCCCTCTCCCTCTCCCTCTTTCTGTTCACTGCAATTCATTTATCCCATTTCTAAAGCATTCAAATAATGTGGGTATACTAGATTCACTTCTGCTCTCAGATTACAGTGTTGATTGAAAATTACTTCTCCTTTAACAAAATGCTGTATTTTGTTTACGTGTACCTTGCATATAATGTGCACTCTACAAATTATATTTGAATTTAATTTCATTATCTGCCAAGTAAATAAACCAAATGCACAAGAGAATCAATATAGGGTTCCTCACCAAAATGACATATATCAAAGTCAAAAAAGAATGGTCTAGTTTTTCTCCCAAGAGAAAAGGTAAGAAAATGTGCCATTTGCTGTAAAGTTTTACAGATCCTGAATGTTTATGTTAATCCTTTTTAGCTCTGTTTGATCCTCATTAATTTAGTTCAGTAACCATTTAAATAGGCAGCTAGGTGGTGCAGTGGATGGAGAGAGGGGTCTGAAGTCAGGAAGACCTGAGTTCAAATATGACCTCAGACACTTACTAGCTGTGTGACCCTGGGCAAGTAGCTTGACCCTGTTTGCTCATCTGTCATGGGCTGGAAAAGGAAACGGCAAACCACTCTAGTATCTTTGCCAAGGAAACCCCAAAGCAATCATGAAGACCTGGATACAAATGAAAATAAATAAACCACAATAACCATTTAAATACCTGCTCATACAAGGTACAATAATTTTCATACGTACTAGGTTAACCTCATCCCAGGGTCAATCTGAGGAATTCAGTCATGTATGAAAATGTTCTTTCTCCTGATTCTTTGTAGGAGACAAAATGACAACACAGAAATAAACAAAACTGCTGGTTCAGCATCTTCTCCAAAGTACCATCACAGTACAGGCTCTTACTGCACTGGCCACCATTTACTAATGTCTTCTATTCAGTTACTAAGAATGTATTGCCTACTAGGCCCTGGTGGCCATAAAGGTGAAAAAGATGGTCTCTTCCCTAAAAAGACTTAAAATTTTGAATGAGAAATAAAAATAATTCAGAGCATGATGATGATGGCTAGCATTTATATAGCACCTTAAAGTTTGCAAAGTGCTTTACAAATACTATCTCATTTTAACCTTACAGTAATCCTCAGTGGTACATGCTATTATTTTCTCAATTTACAGATGAGAAAACTGATGCAAACACTGACTAAATGACTTGGTCAAAGTCACAAAACTAGTATCTAATGAATTATTTGAAGTCAGACCTTCCTGACTCCAGTCTGGTACTCTATCCACTGCATCACCTAACTCAACACTATAACCACCTAACTAAGATAAATGCCATGAAGTAGCACATAAATTCAGAAAATAGAATGGATGAAGAGCTAGATGCCATGATTTAAATAATGAACCAAATTAAACCATTTTCACTTAACTCTATCCCTCAATGCCCTCACCTTTCCTCTTTTAATCACTGTTATATTTCCCTTACTCCCCCTACCATTTTTATGACTGCTTTTTTCTGCTTAAAAAATGCTCATTCTTAAGACATAAATAATATTTATGACATATGTGTTATGTCTCCCCCAATAGGATATAAGATCCTTGATGGGAAGGAGTATGTCATCTTTGATTTTGCATCCTCAAAATTAAACACAGTGCCTGGCACATAGTAGGTACTTAATTAGTGCTTGCTGATTGGATGAATAATTATAAAGTCTCTCAAAGGCAAGGACTGAATGCATACTCATTTTTTCCTATTTCTTCATTCTTTCCAACAAAGTAGGTGTATAATAAGTCTGTTTCTTACTAAAGAAGCATGTTTTTATTTTGGACAGACTCTGTGATTCCAACAGTGTGAAGAGTTGTCAGGCACACTATGAGGTTAAATGACTTGTCCAGGGTCACACAGTCTATATGTAGCAGAGATGGTACTTGAACTTAATTTTTTCTGATTCTAAGGCCAGCTCTCTATCCACTATAACACACTATAACTACAGGATTACATACTGTGGAAAGTCAATTGAACAAACATTTATTGTGCTAACTACTGGTGATACAGAAACAAACAAACATGCCCTCAAAATGTTTATATTTTACCTCTGCACGCAAAGCAAATTGAAGCTGATTGATAGATGGGATGTATACACACACACACACACACACACACACACACACACACACACACACGCATGGCCTCCACAGAAGAAGAGTGCTATATGAATTCAAAATATTTAAGAGTTTTAAGTCTCTCTGCACCAGAGAATGCATGGTTCCCATTCATGAAACATCAAACCTTTTTAATTTTTTTACATCCCTTTGGCATTCAAACCTCAAAAGAAAAACACAGGAAATTGACCTAAGGAGCTTTCAGGGGCTATCATTTTGTTCCCCAGAGAATTTGTCTGGCAGTGTGCATGACTTGTGTATATCCTTCAAGTAACACAACTAAACAGAGGTAGAGTGTTCCTTTCCTCTGCAGGTTGATGGGGTAAGGCAATTTCCTTCAGAATGCTTCCCTCTGAAAGCTTTTAACAATTCAGCAACTGACCAGTGATACAAACAAGAACCAAAAATTGACTTTGTGTTTTTCAAGGAGAAAACCCTTTTCAATGAAGAAATAATGGTGGTAAAGACTTATTCTTGATACAGCATCAACTTTTTTGTTAGGGATATAGAACCATAGACTCACTGTTGGAACAGTAAGAGCCCTCAGAAGAGTAACCTGTCCACTGCTTCTCATTTCACAGACCGGGAGAGAGACAACAGCAGAGTAGTTGCACAAAAGCTGACATAACCACTAGCTCAGGTTACCCAGGAAGTAAGTTAACAAGTACAAACATCTAGAAAATTTTCCATAGTAAAGGAAAAACCGAAGCCAGAAAGAAATGTTGTTTTCACAAGTCAATACTGCCCAAGGAAAGAACAAAATGTCCTAACACACCAAGAATCCATACTTCCTCTAATGTACCACTCATATACAATGGAGATATCTGCCTTTTCCCTTTTTCTTCCCGACGAAAAAAAACCGTGAGTGGTTCCTTACCTGATCACAAATCAGTTCCCATTTCTTCTCGTTGTCATATTGGCGAAGCAATCTGGCTTTGTCAGGAGGTAGGTTCATTGCATTCTGTAAAGAAAGGGAAAACATGCTTCAGATACCACAACAGACTAAAAGGTCAGAAGTGCAGACCAAAATAACATGATTGCGGTTGTTTAATTTTTTTTCTTTGAATTCCTGGCAAGTGAGTTTGCCCAAAGCACACTCTCCCCCACGAGGAGTCATTTAACCATCAAGTGGCCTCAACTAGAGACAAATCCCAAAATTCCACATTAGAGCATTTGAGGAGTATTGGCTTGAAGACAGAGCCAGATGTTTCATACAACAGAAATGAAAAGTTCCTTCTTTTAAATGGTCAGTTTTTGCTACTGGTCATCAGAATGTCACCCCTTGTCATGGTAATGATATCATTCCAGTTTTGTGTGAACATAACACAGTCTTACAAAAAAGCAATCACCAAAAGAAATTCAGTGGCCCAGCTCCCTTCAATAAACAATAGCAATAAAAAAATTAAGTGATATTTAAGAAGGAATATTTTTAAAAGTGACACTAAGAAAATTAAAGTATTTTATCTCCCACACAAATGAAATTCTAATATTAAATAAAATATACAGGCTGGTCATAAAAAAAAGCAATGGAGAACTGTAGGGCAACATCCAATTGATGGCCAATTTCATGAGAATGAAAGGAAAGTTCTCAGTATGTTGGGTGGACCCCTGTGGTGGATCTATGGGAGAACATGGATAAGAGCTGTACAAGCCGAATATCATTTGGCGAAAGTATCCACTTCCCTGAGATCATAAAATTATTGGCGAACTAGAATACAAATGAAAATATTTCCCTTAGAATGAATGCCAAGAGAAACAGCTACTATTCTCTGCTTCATTGATGAGGTCAGCTGACATTGGGAATCAGTTTACATACTTAGAGAAAAATACATAAAAACTGCTTTTATACAATAACACTGAAGCCACCTCCCATCTCTCCACCCTCAATCATTCAGATTGATTTTTTCTAATGGCAATGATAGATTTCCAAAGATTTATTCATAAACTCTTGTATATTTTCAAAATAATCAGATCGTACCAGAACTATGGACTCTGACCAAATATAGAAAAAGCTCTCTTGCTTGGTCTTTCTGGGCCTTAGTTTTCTCATCTGTAAAATGAGGGTAGACTTGATGAGTCCATAAGACTCCTTTCTAGTTCCAGATCAGGGGTTCTTAGCCTACAGTCTGGTCCCTGAACTGATAAAATTTTGCTAAC
This sequence comes from Potorous gilbertii, assembly GCA_028658325.1. Classification (NCBI taxonomy): domain Eukaryota; kingdom Metazoa; phylum Chordata; class Mammalia; order Diprotodontia; family Potoroidae; genus Potorous; species Potorous gilbertii. The sequence continues at coordinate 173,395,676 of CM053771.1, read as the reverse complement.
TATATTTCAACAGAATTGTTTTCTTCTGTGATTTTCTGTACTTTATTTATACATTTAAAAACATTATTCCAAACAACCTGAAAAGTCCATGTTAAAAACTCCTGCTCTACACACTATGAACATAATATATGGTCCTTGAAAGCATATAATCTACAACTTTCTAAGATTCTATACTCATCCATTGGATGCCTTCATTGTATCCTCTTTTGGTGACAATTTAACTCAACTACACACATACTTCTCCCCATTTTTCCTTCTCTGGGCTTTCACGTGTCTTAATCTCCACCCACACCTTCCAATACTATGTGTTTAATCTTCCTAAAGCAGAGTCCCTCAGGATGTTTTTCTCCTGATCAAAAGCCTTCAATAATTCCTATTGTCTACTTGAATGCTTAGTGAAGCATTCAAGGTTTTCTACAAGCAGGCTTTAGCGTACCTGCTACTTCATTATATACTCTAACATATGGCCAAGCTAGACTACTGGCCATTCCTTGAACACACAGGACTTTCTGTCTCCAATATTGGTTGGTGTTACATCTTTTAACTGGAATTCAGTTTCTACCCATCTCTACCCACTCATCCCTCAGAGTAAAGCTAAATAAACATCATTCCCCTTAGCTATTAATTCAGAATTTATCCTTCCTTCCTTCTAAATTTGATTAAGACTTTGTTGACAGTAACTGCTTAATGAATGTTTGTAAAAATAATTGTATATTTCTGCCATGTATTACTCATAACCAGAAAATGCCTTAGATCCCCTACTAGATTATAGGCTGCTTGAGAGCATGGCCAAATCTTGGCCATCTTTAAATTCTCAAAAGCATCTAGCACTGTATTTTGCTCATTGTAAGTGTTGAATAAATGTCCTTTTCTTTTTCTCTTTTTTGCAGGTGCAAAATGAGAGAGAATGCTACAATTTATATAGAATTTGAAAATTCTTCTCCATTGTCCATTAGGATTGTGACCACTTTATGGCTAACCCTAAAAATTATCTAGAACCATCACCTCATCCAGAATATGGCAACTTTCTTACCAGAAACTAAGGATAGTAATTTAATAATTTACCAGACAAGTCATTGTGGAGATAATACCAATATACATGACTCAACTTCATAATTTTCTTTTCCTCACTCACCAAATTCTCACAAAGTGTTAATGTTAACAAAAAAACCCCACAAAATTTCAAATACTTCAAGACAATCTGACAAAGGTCCAAGGGCAATGTTTTACACTCTATGAAAACAAGTTCTTCAGACTTATGATCTTACCACCAGAAATTCTAAATCTCTCCTTCTCTATAGTTTTCCCCTGAGGACACAGTCAGTTGGTAATCCTACCCCATATCTCTGGAATCGGATCTAGTGACACTGCTGTAATCCAATAATGCCAATTATCCCACCTCAGGGTCTAATTTTCTTCCCAGTTAATGGCCCTGCCTTCCAGGTTGTCTTATCATCTTGCTCTAACCAGTAGAGATCTAAATCAATCTGGTTCCCTGTTCTCTTCTGCCTCAGATACAACAGGCAAAGAAGCTCATAAATTTCCCCACTATAAGATGTTGGACTGTTATGTTGCTTGCTAACCCAGATGAGCTAGACTGGACTGATTCTAGACGTGTTAGTCATACAGTAATCACAGAAACACATAATCCCCTGGTGTCAAAAACAAATGGATGCATCTTCTTTGACACCATAGTAACCTAGGATTTTAGAGGCAGAAGTAATCACCTAGCACAACCCTCTTGTTTCAAAATGAGGAAACTGAGGCCCACAGATATGAATAATGAAAGCCAGAATTTCTGTTGGCTAATGGCAGAGTCAAGGCTAGAACTCAGGAGCCTGGATTTCTAGTTAAGTGGTCATTTTATTACATAATACTGTCATGCCACTATTAGATCCATAAAAGTAATTTAATACACGATAAGATCAGAGCTCTTTCCACTGCACCAGTTTGACTTCCAGTCTTAGTATGGTCTTGATCAGAACTGTCAAAATTAGGAAGCTGACAACACTGCTGAGTGCAGGGGAATCAAATTAAAATGTAATTGGAAAATATTTAACAATATAATAAAACACAGATAATGTTAATGTGTAGTTTTCTAAGTAAATATATGGATGGGGATCTTCACATAAGGTTTAACAAGCCCCATTTCTACTTGAGTTTGATACCACTGGTCTTCATAACACCTTATAGTACCTATTCACAGGTCCACAAATAGTACATATCAATGTGCCTGTTTAATCACAGCCCCTCCAACATTTATCTTTTTCTTTTTTGTCATCTTTAGCACTCTAGGTATGAGGTGGAATATTATAATTGCTTTAATTTGCATTTTTCCAATTAATGATTTGGAGCATTTTTTCATATAGCTATAAAGAGTTTGGATTTCTTCCTTTGAGAACTGCCTGATGAGCCTGTGAACGGGTACAAACATTCTGGAAAGCAATTTGGAATTGTATACAAAATATTTGGCATGGGCAACCCAAAAGAGATCAAAGGAAAAAAGAATGGGTCACTTATGTAGAAAAATATTTACAGCAGCTCTTTTTGGTGATGTTAAACAGGAAACTAAGGGGATATCCATCAACTGGGGAATGGAGGAACAAGTTGTGGAGTAAGAATATGATGGAATTCTATTTGGCTGTAAGAAATGAGGGAATAGATGATTTCAAAAAACCACATGGCTTACAATGAAACATGCTATTCATCAGAAAGAGGTAATAGATTTAGAGGTTGTTCTCACATACACACACGCGCGCGCGTGCGTACATTGTCCAATTTTTTTGTGACTATGCAGATACCTGTGCATAGATATACACACATACACACATGTATATGTGCATAGTGTACTGTCGTTAAGGGAATTTGTTTTGCTTAATCTTGCATAACTGTTGCAAGAAATTTATTTTTCATTTTTTTTCAATGGGATGGGACGAAGGCAAGGAAATGAGTTTTTATTATTTTTTTGATAGAGGTAGAAGAGGTACTACAGTTGTGAAATGTTGCATCAACTTTCAGGAAAGGTCACAGTAGTACTGGCTTTATTTAACTGTTTTATTTTGTTGCAAGACCTCTCAACAAATGAACTTCCATTTGTAAATATTTATAATAGAAAAACAAAACATCAATAAAACTTCTAAAAATGTTACAGTGATTAAATATTTTACTGAAATATGGTAGGACAGAGAAACAAATACACATAGATCCTGATTTCTCAATCCTCCTAAATGGCTTTAATATCAACTGTCTAAAAAGACCTAGCTTTCAAAAAGTGAGCTCCCCAGAGTCAAAAGTTATTTAGGCCTTTCATTTGCTTATCTGCCCAATGAAGTACACTTGGTATAGGTAAAGGTGAACTATCCTCTCAGACTCATCCCTTCCATCAAACAAGAACATAATTCACCTCATTGGAACTCAACTCCCTGAGATGATCAATACAGAGTATACTCATACCTGACTTATCTGAGACCAATGTGACATGATAGCTTTATAATATTGTTATATATAACATATCATTTAAATATTCAGGTGACACAAAAATGTGAGGGAAAACTTGAACATGAGGTTAGACAATATTTTCACTAAGCTTTAATCTGTAGAATATTTAGATCAGAAAGACTACTTTTCCACATATAACCTCTCTATTAAAAACGACTTTAAAAAAGAGGAAAATATCTGGTAAAATTCATTTATTGTCACAAGTCCAAGCGTAAACAATTTAATCACCCCTTACAACTTACTTCCTCTGAAATGTTCAATTGACACACCCATTATGAAAGTGATCATTTCTCCTTAATTAATTAATTATTATGAGTTCAATCACATCTATCATTGGAAAGATTATGGAGAGAGGATTATACCAGTCTTTATAATTTCATTAATCTTGTCAGATCTAAATAACTGATACTGATACTAAGTAACTCTGTTCAAGTCACTTTTTTGAGTTTTTCCTTAAAACTACATAAGAGTATTAAAACTTAGTAGTTTGACTGTTCCTTTACTGGGGCAGGTGGACCTGAAGAATTCAGTTTTAATAAAGACAGTCAAGAAACAAAATACCTAGAAAAGTTATCAAGACAACATGAGAAGTGAAATTTACCTAACATTGTTCAAAGACAAAAAATCTGTCCTTAGTAATTCATTTCTTTTTTTTAATATAAATTTATTTAACTTTTTACATTCATTTTCACAAAATTTTGGGTTCCAAAATTTTCTCCCCATTTGTCCCCTCCCCCCACCCCAGTACACTGATCATTCTAATTTCCCCTATCACCAATCTGCCCTCTCTTCTATCATCCCTCCCTTCTCTTGTCCCCATCTTCTCTTTTGTGCTGTAGGGCCAGATAACTTTCTATTCCCCATTACCTGTATTTCTTATTTCCTAGTAGCAAGAACAATACTCAACAGTTGTTCCTAAAACTTAGAGTTCCAATTTCTCCCCATCCCTCCCTCCCCACCCATAGTAATTCATTTCTTAAGAAAATGGGAAGGAAATAAATCCTACTGGGCAATTTGTGATTAACTAACATAGACAGTAATTAATATAGATCTGGATACGTTATTAATGATAACACTTTTCCTCATGCCAACTCTGTGAGGTAGGAGGCATAAGGCTTAGTATCCAGCTGTCGCCAAAGATAGTACTTTTGCTAGAATAACTAAAGCAACTGCTACTAGTGGGAAGTTGTTTCTCTCAATTCTACTGTCCTGGGATGGTTCAGATCCCAGGGCCCTTCCAAACGGAAGCCAGTAAACTTTAAGCAACCTAAAATACATGACCAATAACAGATAACTTTTAAAAATATCCCATTAGAGATATCTTGCCAACAGATTTATAGGGCAATACTGAATCTATCTTGTGTGGTGTACTGCAATTCTTGACAATTTACCTTAAAGAATTTTAAAATGTACTTTCCCCTAGAATAGACAGAAATGCTGCCTATGTTATCTTTAAAAGGTAACTCTTCCCCTAATTAACTACTGAGTGATTTGCTGGACATCCCTTTAATATAATATGCCAACTTTCCCTTCCCCTTCCTCAAATTGCAAACTGCAAATTATTACCTTGATTGAAGAATATTTGGTTTTGAGGCATAGCCATTCCTGACTGATCATTTATAAAATCAGTTTCTGTTTTCATTGAAAAAACAGTTAAGAACTATTTGCACAATATGGGGCTTGTTCTATACACAAGAAAGAAGGAAAGGAGATAGGGTGCAGAAAATGCTGGATCTGAAGTAAGAAAACCTAGATTTAAATTCCCAAGATGTCACTTACTACCTGTGTGAGCTTGGGCTTTCCCTGGGGCTCAGTTTCCTACTCTATAAAATGACAGGAGTCTGGATGACCTCTGCACCAAAGTGCAGAATCTCAATATAGGTCACAGGCAATTTATCAATGCTTCTTTGAAATCTAATAATACTAAATCAAACTTGATCAGGTAGATCTTATGACTGATGGAATCTCCACTTGTAAACGGTAGGGTAAAGAAAAGGCTATGCCCTAGTTCCCCCTCTTTTCATTTTCATCTAAACAATTTAGTTCAGCTTTCATCATGATTGGAGGCACGTTTTTTTTCTTCTACAGCAGAGGAAGACAAAGATTCTCCTTGAAAATATAGACAAGTCTATCATTTCTGACTAGGAGAAGCAGCATGGCTCAGTGGATGTAGAGTGTTGGACTCCAAATCAGGAAGATCTAGATGCGAATTCTGCCTTTGGCTCTCACTAGTTGTTTAACCATAGGCAAGTCAACCTCAGCTTCCTCTATAGGCATGTGTGGTACCTCCCTCGTAGAGCTTTTTGTGTGGTTCAAAGGAGATGTCAGTAATATGCTTTGCATATTTGCAAGTGCTGTTAAAATGTCAGTTATTATTAGAAGTTGTCTAAAGAGGCAGTTGAACTCGTTGGTTAGATAGTTCCAGCAGTTCAGTAGCATTTATACCCAAATGAAAATTGTTGTACTTGGAAGATGTTTAAAACATTTAAACAAACAGACAGAACCGTACACAGTAACTCCATCCTGGGTCACAACAGTGAACTAACTCAAGATTGTCTGCATGAGTCAACCAGGATGTACTTAGAATCAGATGCTCCTCATAGATGGTACTGAGTTTTCTTTGTGGACCAGGTGATCTGTTGCTAATGCATGTCCTTAATTTTTCTGATTTCTCTTTTATGTTGTGGGTTTGGAGTACTCAACCAAGTATAACGTAAGGATATAAAAGGACTCAAAGATTTTTTTGTTAAGAAAATATAAATTAAACCTAAAAGGCCTTCTCAATCCTCTTATCCTGCTTGTATCCAGGCTGAAACAGGTTGCCTCTCCCTGAGGGCAAGGATACTATACTTTTAAAATTTCACAACCAAATGACAATTTTGTTTACTCATGCCTAGCATCTAAAGCATTTGGTTCTCATTTTAACCAGCAACTAAGAATATCTACACTAAAAGGGAGGGAACTGCTAGAAAACTAAGTCATTAAAAGAGTGAGATCTATCACCTGCCAAAAGCTTGTTTTGTCCGAAATAACCGAAAAAGTTAATCTAATGGGCACAGTTGTTCTTCCAGAGCAGAAGTTTTCAAAATTTGTTCTGAGGACCTGTGGGGGCCTCTGAGACCCTTTTTAAGGGATCCACAAAGTCAAAACTATTTTCATCATCATAATAGGATGTTATTTGTCTACTAAAATACTGCTCCCTTTCCAAACCAAATATCTGTGTGAGGTCAGATTATCTTTTATACTTTCACCAAAATAACAGACTGCAACAGATTGCATGCAGAAGTAGATATGAGAATTCAGCTGTCTTCTATTAAGTCAAACATTAAAGAGATTCACGAAAATATGTAAAACAATACCACTCTTCCCAATAAATTTTGTTTTGGAAAATGGTTATTTTTCATAAAATTATGTAATTTATGTATAATAGCCCTATTGCTATTTTTAAATGAATTAATAAATACTTTTTAAAAATTCTGAGTTTTAATTTCTAATACAGAAAATACTGATAGCTATAACTTGCATAAACAAAAATTCTTTGAGGTCTCCCCAAAATTTTAAGAGGGTAAAGAGGTCCTGAGACCAGCAAGTCTGAGAACCACTGCCCAAATTCTCTAAGCCATAACCTTAATTAGGTTAGAGCACCAGAAAGGAAAAAAAATTACCATGACCAAATCAACCCAGCCCCCTACAGAAATTCCTCCACTGAGCACTGATTGAATGCTATGCCTTCAGCCTTAAGGGAGTATTTATATAAGAAGCATACATTCAAATAACACTTTATAATTTTTTCAAAACCATATTTAAAGATGTCCACTACATTACCAAAAACCCCTATAACAGGAACCAGGTGGTAAATTTCTCCATGAGCTTAGTTCCAGAAATAAGTTCCTCTTGGGTTATTCCCTCCCCCCATCCTTTTTCTTTTACTATAATTATATCTCTTTAAATTATCCAGAAATTTGGCTAACTGAAGGTCTACTATTATTTGTTTGTACTTTATATTCCTACTTTTAAAAGAATTTCAGGTGACTTAAATGCGTAAGTATGGGGCAGTACTAGGCAGTTATGGTAAAAACAAAACATATGTCCTCGTATGGGATGAGCTAATTGCTTACTATACTTGGGGCACTAAATTTAGCACTCCCTAGCAGTTTAAAGCTAAAGGATAATCTCCACATGTGAAGCTTTTCTCTAAATCTGGCGCTACAGTTCGTATGCCAACATCGATTAGCTCCAGGTTCTGCAGGCTCAGTACGTTATAATGGGGACCCTGAAGACTACTACCTAAGCCCAGAAAACAACATGCTCTCTGCCTATGTTAGTCCCCGTTTATGCCACAGAACTGCTCTTCTTCTTTCTTGCTTTTCCTGTGCTAAATTACTTCTCAATTTCTGTAAAAGGACTGACTGTTGCCCAGCTCTGGGGACACTCTTCCTCCTGGTAGGGGAATTAAGCAGTCACAATTCTGGGTAGAATCTTCATGTCTTTCGGTCTTATTGTGTGGTTGGGATTGCTTCTTTTCCAAAGAATTTTGTTTATTTCTGAGCTTGAAGTCACTTTGCATACTTGAAGCCATAGGAAGGTGTGATTCCAGATAACCACGGTTTAATTATAATTCAAAAGCTTCAGCTGCATTATAGTAGACTCTTGTGGGTTGGCCTGGAAGCCTAACCACCATTAGTAATGCTGTCTTCAGGAAAAATATGTTCTGAGTTCTAAATAACTAAGCAAATGGAATTTTGTCTCTTTCAAAATTGTGGATCTCCTATATGTATTTGCTTTTCCTCCTACAGGAAGGTGCTGTGCTATTATTGGAAGTGAATGTTTTCTGAGTTATTTTTCCATTAGTGATACGATATTTTATACTGGTCAATCCAAACTTCTGCTGCCCAGTTCCTCTTGGGACCATTGCACAGACTGTCCAGATTACACAGATTATAAATTCTGTGTACTGGCATATTAATAACAGCTTTAAACCAAAGGTGTAACAACAATAGTAGGAAATTGAGGAGGTATCATGTGACATCTAAGTTGGTAAGAACCCTTCGAATCACCCTATGGTGGAAAGAGAGCAATCCATACCATCTATGCAAATGGAAGTTCTATCCTGACCTAATGATCCTATAGTCACTGGCTGCATTGTGAGGAGGGTAATCAGCTGGGTGACTTGGTAGAATGACTTGTTCATCTAACTTTAGACAACTACACTTAGTAAATGTATTCTAGTACTCGTATCTTTTACTGCTATTACTACTCCTATTAGCAGAAACAAAATCTACCTACTTACACCTTCACATTGAAATTGGCTTTCTTCTGTGGGTAAGCTGTCAGTTCTATTTCATTCTATTTCGTTATTCAGCGAATCACCCTAGTACCTCTTGAAAACCATAAATATTTTTAGCTATCACCCTCCACCTTTATCTCTCCAATCAGCAATGAGGAAGTGAAAGGCTACTTTGTGAAACACGGTCTCTTTCACTTCAAGTCAAAGAGATCAAATCTCTCTCTTTCAGGCACGTAGAAGTTAAGATCTTTGAAACCAGTGAAAACCAATGACCAAAGCACTCAGTATTTCAATTTCCTCCTTTACAGAATCACACAATTTTCATGATTCATCCTTATACTGACCAGTGCCATTCCCTGCTTTTTCCTACCCATCTCCATCTTCTTTTGCTTTTAGCTTGTTACCAAGCTAAAAGATTATGTCTACCCACACCAAAGGCATTCCACTGTCACCCCACCTCACACCCTTCCCAAGATAAAGACTGCAAATAGCCACAAGCAAGAAGACAGCAGAAATGAGACATCTTATACTCAGTTTCTTTCAAACCTTAAGTCTCTGATTTTCATTGTGCCTCAAGATAACAAGCAGTTAAGTTTTTATTTAATGCCAACTGTACAAACCCCCTCACTTTACAGATGAGAACAAGAAGTCGAAGTGTTCTGCCTAACACTATCTAACACTATCTATTATCTGCCTAACACTATCTGCCTAACACATCTATTAACAAGAGCTAAGATTTGAACCCAAGCCCTCTTACTCCAAATCCCATCCTTTCAACACTGTAACATGCTTGTGTTTGTTGCTGAATAGTACACATGTAGGAATTCAGACGAAAGGATTTAGACATGCAGTTTGTATACATGGTAGATTTCAAGCAGCGCCATGAGAGAGAACGTGCTGAAGTGGATAGAACACTGAATCGCCAGTCAGAAAACCTGGATTCAAGATCCAGTTCCCCCAGTTACACTTTGGTGACCTTGAGCAAGTAACTTATCTGGCCCTTAGTTCCCTCCTCTTTACACAGGTTAAGACCATTAGGAACTACCTCGTATAAAGAGTTGTTGGGAGGATCGAAGGAATGTGGGCAAAGTGCTTTGTGACCTTGAAGTATATAAATGTGAATTTTGAGAAAAAATGGCATTTTGAAGATAAAAGTTGCCAAAGAAGTAATGCATCCTGAGAAGCATAGATTTAGACAACTTAGAGGTAATCAAAGGCAAGGTAAAGTTACGTACCCTGCCTTTTACAAAAGAGGAAATAGAGGCCCAAGGTCATACAGGTAGGAAATGTCACAGGTGGGGTTGCGGCCCAGGTCCTTTCACTTTCCACTCTACTGCTATTTGGATCGCCTATTTTGCCATGAACAAGTAACAAGATTTGGTTTCCTAACCACTGAATGGTAGAGTTGAAGGAGACATAACAGAGTTCGTCTAGTTCAAACCCTTCATCTTTCAGATAATGGAACTGAGGTCCAGGAAAGTGCCCAAGGTCACAGAGTTGATGACCGGCAGGGGCAGGATTACAACCAAGTACTCTAAGTCCAGGATTCACTCCACTCCACCATTGCGCATCTGCTTAAAAAAACAAGCCCTCAAGAATCTCCTTAGTTTCCAAGGCTCATTTCTACTGATATCCATATGACTAAATTCCTAGTGCCATCAAAATCCTAACTTATTACTTCCTATTCATTCAGTCCTTTGACAGTCCTTTCACCAAAGAAATAGACAACGTTTAAGAAAAAATAAGACTTCTTTAACCTTGACATGTCTGAGCTCTGTCCAAACATAGCTCCAATCCAATTTCTAGAGCTTTGTTGGAATGTTATTCAAGTGCACACTACAATTTGCTCACCACCTTCTGGCTCATACCACAGGTCATGTTCCTCTTTTGCCCCAATCCCTGTTCCAAAATTATTCATCTCTACCTCTTGCTGCCAAGAAAAAAGAAAAAAACAGACATGGTTTCCACTTCACATATTCTAGATTCACAATTATCAAACCTAGATCTTAATTAATTACTATGTTACTTTCACAAAAATTACTGGAAATTGAAGTGCCTGTCAAGAAGATATGTTATAATTAAATAAAAGTCTATTTTATCCAAAGCAACACACTAATATCGGTACAATTCTTTACACTGCCACTTCCACCAATCATCATCACTATATCACACCTGGACTACTGAAAGAGCCTTCTGGCTGCCTTCTCTGCCTCAGGTTTCTATCCACTCCAGTCCATCCTCCACTCAGCTATCATCAGGATCTTCCTAAAGTGCAGGTCTGACTATGTCACAAACACTACCCTTTATATATAATCAATTCCAGTGTCTCCCTACTCCTCCAGGATCAAATGTAAAATCTTCTGTTGGCCTGTTAAAGCCCTTCACAATCTGGCACAATCCAGCCTTTCCAGTCTTCTTACTCTCCTCTAATCCAGTAACACTGGCCTCCTTGCTGTTCCCCGAACAAGACAGTCTATCTTTCATTTTCATTGTCTGTTCCTCATGCCTGGAATTCTCTCCCTCCTCACCTCCAGCTCCTGACTTCTCTTATCTTCCTCCCAGACCAGCTAAAGTCCTATGTTCTACAAGAAATCTTTCCCATCTTCTTGAATCTTGTCTCTGAAACTGCATGCATGTGTGCGTGTGTGCGTGTATGTGTGTGTGTAGGAATGGTTTTTCCCTTTCTTTGTAGACACAAGGATTAGGTACCCAATAAATACTTGTTAAACTAACCTGATCCATTTTAAAACTTCATTTCATACTCACAATTAGTTGACTTGGGAGCAGAGATGTACTGGACCAGTTCTGTCAAACAGCTATGTCTGGACATCTATAGTAAAAAGCTCAGACATGCCAATACTCATTGTGAGTATTTATAGTAACCTCAAAAATCAGCACACATTACAAATCAGGGCTTGAGTTCTTTTTAGTTTTGTTGATTATCCAGACTTAAGAAAATGGTGGAAAAATATCAATGATGCAGACTAGCATAAAAGCTCATCATGAATACACTCCCCCCAGCCCAATCCAGTTGTTAAATATTTACCTGCACACTCCTGGCTGGGGAACACTATAGTGTGAGAGAACTATAAAGTCTGTATTCATAAACAAATGCAACTAGAAGAGAAGCAAGAATGACAGGGCAGAAAAAAAACAAAGTCATGGGCATCTTGGCTTCCGAATTCTTCTCTTAGCTCTACTTGTTCACTTTACCATCTTAACACTCAAAGCAGACAGAATGCCAGAGATGAAAGAGTCTCCTGAGATCTCATCTAACCATCCAAAGCAGCTAAGGGACCTGACAGAAGTGACAGTGTGCTGGAGACAGAAAGGACAAAAGTCCAGCTCTTGGCGCCCCACTTCCATAGGGCCTCATCATGTTATTTTTTTTTTTTCTGTTTCATACTTTTCCCAGCTCTAACCTAGAGTTAAGCATTTTGATGTTTACTTCCCATTGGTGAGAGGCATTAAAAAGCTAAAATTCACCACCTGTTTTGTTGGGAGCACTACTGTTTCCAGAACCCTACTGTCAGAAATCAGCAAATGAGTAGAAGTTCATACTTCTGATCCCAATTGAAGGGCCTCTTGGGAAAGCTATTAAGACTCTTTCCTCGATTAAAAATAACAACCACAGTAAAACCCCCATACAACTTCACTTATAACTTACTATAGGGCCCACAAATGGTTTATCATTGGCGGTGCCAGACTAATAACACTATTATTATATAATTAAATGAGATTATATAGGTAAAGCATTTTGTGAACCTTAAGGTACTATATAAGTGTTAACTATTACTATTCGCTTTTAATAGTATTGGCTGTGCTTTAAACAGACAAACCATTAAGTTACAAACAGAAGTGTTAACCTAAGTATCATCTACTAATTTGTTAGTGATGGATGGCTGTATCAGCCCACACTTCACCGTTATGGTAAAAAGCTTTCCTTTGACTTTTCTTCTTGACATTAGTGGTCATAAAAAGCATTTTCTAAAATACCTCCACCATCTATCCAACCCCAACCAAAACTCATCACTGGAGGCTCGGTTTGTTTCTCCCTCCGCTCAGAGCAGGCTACTCTGCCCTATGGCTATTTTATTTTCTCCAACCTTCAACAGATTTGATCCCATTCACTCAACAAACTAATTATTAAATCCTATAATGTGCAAAGATAATATTTTGCTCTCCAACTGTTTTATTTATGAATAGTAATTCCCCAGATTTAGAGCCCAAGAGGACTCAGAGCAGAGATTCTTAACCTTTTGTTTATGTCATGCCACCTCCCTCCTTGGTAGTCTGGTGAAACCTATGGAACTTATGTTTTTAAAGGAATAACTTATAAAATAAAATGCATGGCATCATGAAATAAACCAATTAGGTTGAAATAGTGTTATAAAAAATTTAAGTTCCTAGATGCCAGGTGCTTTAATCTCTTTTAATCTCATCTAATCTGATCTAACCCCATCTTTTTACAGATAAGGAAAATGATACTCGGAGAGGGTTGGCCAAAGTCACATGGTATTAAATGGAAAAACTAGGTCTCCTCAACTGCAGGCCCAGAGTTCTTTGAACTCCACTACATTGCTTCTATGGAAGGGGTCCCTCTCAATATGTTTTCTGGAGTCATGACACCACCAAGGCACTGTATCTTCCTTCCCCCACTCCACTCCCGCACTGTAGCAGATAGCACAGTAAATACTTAATAAAAACTTATTAAATTAAATTGCTTAAAAATAAACTGCAAAACACTAGCAAAGCAAAAACCTTTCTTCAATACTTGGGTCCCAATAGTTGCCAGATTTTGTGAGTATAACGTGAAATGTAATTTTCTCAACCCACTAATTGTTTTGCTTTGGGACTTAAAACCCTTAGCCACTTAGTGATAAAAAGAAGGCCTTTGTCTTCTTGTTTGATGCCCGAAACGGTTCAGCCTTTGTTGTTTGCATCCACCCTGTGCTAGGAGCCACAGGAAATCAAATGAATGTCACTTAAGTCACCCCCGTGTTTTATGTTTTCCCTCCTTTCCACTGTTCTTTCCACTGACAAAACCCTACAAAAGTGCATGTTTTGTTGCTGGCCTAGAGACAAGGAAGGATGGTCTCATCTGTACTGCAGGGGTCATCAAAGGGCAACAGGAAATAACTACAGCAAAGAACAAGAAAACAAACTCTTTTCCAGGGTGAGTGCACACCTCCATTTGCAGGCAGTCAGTTCCTCAGAAGCAAACCCTGAGTTGTGAATCCTGCAGTTCCAAGAGCCAGACTTGGCAGGGTGCAACAGGGGTGGGAGTCAGCTCCGAACATATCCAATCACTTTGCTTCTCCGTTAGCCAAACCCGGACACTGGACTGTGGGGACATGACCCTGGGCTGCTGAAGTTTTCCATACACTAGATGCATGCAGGATGGAAACACTTGTTCTGTTTTTAACAAAATAGTATGAGTTGTCCGGCCCTCTCTAAGAGAGTTCTATGTATCTGGAGAGATGCCAAAAATACTCCAGTGGCACTTTAATTTCTGCATCCAATATCCCTCTACTTGTTCATTCCCTGATCCCAGCCTCAAGGAGGAAGACAATACACCCACACCCAAACTAAGAGAAAGTGTTGCCAGGAAAGGAAAGCATCAAGTCCTATTGCAGTCTAAGGTAATACTGGACAGCTCAATCATGTCCTTCTACCTAGTGCTTGTTCTGTTTCTTCAAGGCTTTCTATCATCTGAACTCTGATTCCCTAGCTCACATCAGTCTTTTTCCTTCTGCTAGGAATTCAACCACAAGCTGCAAACAAAATAAAATTAAGAAATAGCTAAAGGTCACAGTGAAAGGGATGACAAAGACATTACAATTTAGTTGAAAAAATAATAAAGCTATAATACTCTCACTCTTAACAGCAACTCTAAAACCTGACCCAAGTTAAGCTCTTTTTTTCCCCTCCCCTGTTCCACCTCACAGATTTCTTGGCTTATTTTAGTTATTGAGTTAGATACTTATCAGGGTATGTTGACAAACAAGTTTGTTTTTCTTGAGAGGAAGATATATAAAAACTATAGTTGATTTCTTATTCTGCATGGATGAGAAATGAGGTATTCTGCTGAATAGGGAAATAACTTGGTTCAAGGCTCTATTTTCTTTCTTCTTCTCACTCCTTTCTTTCACTCTCTCTCTATTATCTCATATATTACCATGTCTCTGATTATCACCCAAAAAGAATGACTTCTGAATCTCTTTCCCACTCTTTGCTAGATGTCTCCACTTGGCTATGGAACACACAAAATTCACAGGATCATATAGTAAGGACTGAGAGGGTACTTAGAGACAACGAGCCCAACCTCTTCATTTTAGTTCAGTCATTTCAGGCATTTGTCCAACTCTTCGTGTATGCATGTGGTATTTTCTTGGCAAAGATACTGGAGTGGTTGGCCATTTTCTTCTCCAGCTCATTTTACAGATGAAGAAACTGAGGCCAACAGAGTTAAATGCCTTGCCCAGAGTCACACAGCTAGTAAGTGTCCCAGTCTGGATTTGAATTCAAGTCTTCCTGTCTTCAATCTCAGCTCTCTATCCACTGTGCCACCTAGATGCCCCTTCATTTTACAGAGGAGGAAACTAAAGGCAAAGAAGTTAAGGTCTCATGTCTAAAGCAAAATCATATTTACTCTCAATCACTGCCTCTCACATTAGAAGCCTCAGAACCATCCTCAATGCCATTCTCTCTCCCTCATTCTCCATATTCAGTCACCAATAAATTCCTGAACAAAATATTTCCACAACATACCCTTGCCTTCATTCCCACTGCACTGTCCAAGTTCAGGTCTTCACTGCACGACCTCTTCCCATTACTACTGTAGTCACCACCTAACTAGATTTTCTCTAGTCTTACCCTTTCATTTCATCATTTACGCCACTGACAGGAGTTCTGAGCATGTCACTCCCTTATCCCCAAAACTTCAAAAGTTCTCAACTACCAACCTAGTCAAGGCTGAACTCATCAGTATGGCAGACAAAATCTTCCACAATTAAGCTTCAATCTACCTCACCTAACTTTCCAGTCTTACCTCTCCTCCAGACCCCCTATGATCTGGCCAACCTAGACCCCCTCAAATATTATGAATATATCATGTGGTCAAATGACTTTTGCCCATGGCCATATAATTTTTTTAAGTGTCTGTAATGTTAATAAGTTGCTCGATTAGGGGAGGCTTGTTTTGTAGGAAGGCAAAGATCCTTCCTGTCCATTAATAGGTCCCAGATGGAGCCCATTAAAGGACGCTTGATTAGGGGAGGTTTGTTTTGTAGGAAGGCCCACACCTTTTGTAATTTCTAATGATGAGGCACTGGTTCTCAGTTGTGATGCCCTCTGGCTCTGAAAAATGTATATATACTCTGAGGTGAGGTTTTGCTTTAGGGGTTACTCTTTGTAAGAAGATTTGTGTTCCAGATGAAATATCAGGTAGCAGAACACAGATATTGATGCTTCTCTGTCTGGTAACTATGTATGTGTGTAGTGATCAGAGTTGGAGCTGTCTATTGATCTGTTATGTATATATTGCTTATAGTCAGACAGAAGCCCTGCCTGTCTTTATTTCTCTGCTTCTATTTTCTCTGTTGAGTTATGTGATTAAAGAAGATTGTTGACCTCTCAAAAGTTGCTTTCCTTTCAGTATAGCCAATCTAAGAACCTCTGCTAGCAGGCCATCCTGGACGTGTCAGGGTGCTTGCTGCTATAAGTGGCTAAGGTGGGACTTGAATCCATTGGTTTTTCCACTAGGTTACCCTGCCTTCTTTTGATATTTCTACTATTCTTGAATGAAATAAAGCATTTATTCTTTACTATGTGCTAAGGGCAGGGAGATACAATTAGACAAGACAATCCTGGATCTCAAGGAGCTCCCATTCTGATGGGTGATTCAACACTTCCAACAGCAAGTCAGATAGACAGGTCCCACTGACAAAACAGATGACAATGTTCCTTCTTTAACATAATTTCCACTGATAAAATCCTCTAAATGCTGATGTTGAACCATCTGACAGAACCAAAGACATCTGTGACAAGGACTTTCTTTTCTCAGTCTTCAAAAGCAATAACACCTGCAGGAGAAGGTCCCAGGCTGCACCTCCACAAAGATTGCTTCCCTCACCCCTACAGAATCTATTATTGCTATTTGTGAATATCACATGTTTATCCATGCCATATCCATCTGATCATTCTTTAAACTCTAAGAGTGGGCATAATTTTAATCTCTGAATCCTCCATTAAGAAGAGAAGCGGGAAAAACTGCCTTTATATCTTATCAATCTATATTCTTGTGGAGATGCTACACCCAATAGTAATTAGAAAAATATCAACAGTAGAAATGGGCAGTATTTCGTTAGAAAATTATCAGCCATTAAAACCTAAGGCCTCAAATGTTAATACACAAATGTGTAAAATGTAAGTATACACAAGGTAAATTAGAATTGCTGAGATTTCAAACTCATAGGTGGCCCTCTGGTCAGCAAAACTCTTAAATGCCTGGGAAACCAGATGATGAAGTAATTGAGAAATGTTTTAGCAAAATAAATAAAAAGACAACACAACATAGATAATGTTAATTTGTTCTTTCCTAAATTTCTGTTTGAGTTTGATACACTAAGTTAGAGAATCTTAGTGCAAGGAAGTAAATTTGACGTCACACTTAAAACTGAGACTTGGTGAGATGATACTCATGAGTGAAATATGGTTCCAGAAGGGTATACACCATTCAAAAGAGAAGCATTGTATATTAAAAAGAAATAATCAAATAAGGAAAATCAGAAATCTGAGGATGGAAGCACAGCAAAAAACATTTGGGTGAAGATCAGTGAGGGAAGCAATACTGTCATAGGAGAAGTCTGGATACCTGTACACAAGGAGGGTACAGGTGAGAAGTTTAAAAACATCACAGGCCAGTAATGAAGACACGAAGTAATAGTAACCAGGGCTTTCAATTATCTGAATATCTGTTAAGTCCTGTCTCTGACCAAAGCAGAGCAGCTAATAAATTACTGGCTTACTTGGATTATAATTTCAACCTTCAAAAGGCAAAGGAAACAGCAAGGAAAACTGCTGTTCTTGACTTGATGGATAAACAAGGAGGAAATGATAGCTGAAGTAGGAACAATGGGAACCTTGGGGGGAAATGGACACTATCTTAGGATTCGGGACAGAGAAGAAGTAAGGCAGACGTAGCCTGGTATGCAGACTAGATCTAAAATAGAATATTTCAGAGGGTTCAGAGGAAGGATAGGATTCCATGGACTATGTTTTATAAAATTCAGGCCAAGAAGGATGGGAAATTCTCAAGAATAAAATTATAAAGACAAAAACAATTTCAATAAGAAATGGAGAAGCTGTCTACAGAGTGATCTAAAAAATATCAACCAATTTAGATTTTGAAAGATATACAAAAAATGGAAGCAAAGACAGGTAATAAAGAATGAATACACAAGTATAATTTGGCCCAGTACGAGAAGTATAAACACAGAAACATTAATATATTGTTGGTATAGTTATGGGGTAGTCCAACCGGTCAGGATTTGGAGTCATGCAAAGGCAAGTGACTGTTCATACAGTATGACCCAGTACCTCTTTATGTGGATAGGCAAAAAAGAACAAGACTCAACTGGTCAGAATGAAATGGGATATTAGAGGGGTAACTGACCCCAGCCTTGTCTGAGATGGCAGTTCTGAGCCCACCTTAACAGTATATCCTCAGCACAGCACACAGGGAAGAAGTAAGTGCCCTTGGAATAAAAATAAAAATAATGATATTGTTTTTTTAAAAATGGGGGTGGAAAGGAGGGAGGAAAACAGTTCCACCTTAAAAGAAAAAAAAAAAAAAGAAATGTGTCATTTAAATCAACCCGTTCAATTCTAGGTCATTGATCCTATGACCCTGTCTCTTCTGACTCACCTTATTGTTTTCAGAAAGATGTTTTACGCCAAATACCTCTGATACTTGACACTTAAAACTTAAGTCAATATGTGAAAAATATACTTAAGAATTTGTTAATAAAGCTAATTTAGATTATTCATATGTAAAGAATCACTCACAAAAATAAGAACCAAAGAGGACCTTATAGGTTATCTTGCCTTAACTCCTTTATTGTAGACATGAAAAAACTGAAGCCAACAGGATATATGATTAGCTCCAACTCAGTATGTGTGACTTACAGTTATCATAAAAGATTAATGAATCTTCTTCTAAGCATTTGTCAGAAACAAAAATATCACCAGCAAACGTAGTAGCATCATCAACTAAGTGTACAATAGCAGATGGATTTTTCTTTATGAAGTCTGTAAATGCAGGGTAATTTTCTGTAATTTGTTGAAGTAGGACTCCAAATCAAAATCTTTAAGTCTAAACACTTAAAAGGCACACTCATGTTTCAAGCACAAACAATACTTGGATGCAACCAAGTCATATGATTCAGAAGCTTAGACTTAAAGGAAATTTAATCTCTACAAATCAGGAGAGTATTAGGTTTATATTCTCTTTACAAGTAAATTAGCTCTTTCTTGAAACCTAACAGATAACTAGGTTTGAGTTTTCATGTCTCTGAAAGTAGACTTCCCTTCTAAATTGACATTTATTTTCTTAATAAACCCTTCCAATGCAATTACTCTTTGTATATTTTCATTTTAATTCATAACTA
The DNA here is from genome assembly GCA_028658325.1 of Potorous gilbertii. Lineage (NCBI taxonomy): Eukaryota > Metazoa > Chordata > Mammalia > Diprotodontia > Potoroidae > Potorous > Potorous gilbertii. The sequence goes on along the minus strand of CM053771.1, from coordinate 173,376,221 downwards.
TTAGACAGGAAATCAAATGGCTCCCATTCAAACCCAGAGGAGTGAATTTATTGGAAGACTTCTTAAGTTCTCGGTCATCGTTTTGATTTTTTAGACTCTTAGAAGCAAACTACAGGGCTATATAAACCAAAAAGTCACTATCATGATCAATTCTGTGAAAAATAAAGATTTCATTTCAATACTTACAGTTTTATAAAACCTCATTAATTTGGAAACCACTTAGTCAAAATCTGCATTTCAATTAGGGCATTGTCAGATAAGCCGGAGTCAGAGGTAGTATAGCGGACTAGCGGACAAAGTGAGCAACAAGGGTCAAGAATGGAGAAAAACATAAGTTGACTCCACATTTCTGAGATTCTTACATATACGGTGAGTAGATAAAAACGCCCCATAATTAACACATAATGCTAGGATGATATTTACCTCAGTACCACTAGTGAATTTTTAGCTACTATGTAAATAGTCTTGGAGGTAAGTAGTGTTGTCTACTTTACAGTGAAGTGGAATAAACTTTTTTCAAGAACTTTTTAAGAGTGTTTCAGTAGCAATTTGCATACTGAATTGCAATTAATATGTGACTGTATGATTATTTACTTACATGAGTAAAATAAGCAAGAAAAGCAGCTACTGAATGCAGCTTACTTGTTTTAAAAGTTTGTTTTTTAAATGGGGGGAGACACTAACAGCATTCTGCAATTCCTTTAAAATATTTTACCATTCTGACTTTTCATTAATTCCTCTAGGATTTCACCCCTGACCCTCTGCTACTATTTATTTCCCAAATGGTAAAGGTGTCATTCCTTCCTTCATTCAACATGCATTTAATATTAAACAATACTGTACTTTTTCCCTAAGTAACTCAGTTGCTGGCCAGTTTTCTCAAATCCAACATCAATCTCCCCTCAGAAGAAAAAAAAATTATACAAAGATTTCCTTCTCACAAAGTCCCCAAAGGACCAGTCATGTGACAATGAAAGGGGTGGGGAGGAGAAGAATGTGTTCCACTGCCTCAGCAAAATCTCTTAAGAAAAAAGAATAAAGATGTTTTTGCCTAACCTTACATGACCACTCATGACATAGAAATAATTGTGGTTTTAAAAAAGTGGTTATCAGAACATATGATACA
>CM053771.1:173285487-173374995 GCA_028658325.1 Potorous gilbertii | reverse complement strand
GGGGGGGAAGAGGAGGAGGAGGAGAAGGAAACCTGCATGACAGTGGCATGACTGTGATTGTCCTAGCTATCATCTATCACAATCTTGGGAATTAAAGCTACATGCAAAAAAAACCAAACCAAACCAAAACAACAAAAAACGTGGTTAAAGATATTCTCTAAAGTGGTTCTTTTACTTCTGAACCTGAGTCTCTGACGACTATGCCGCCCATCTATATGTAGTTCTCTACAAAGAATGAAGTCCTTAAAGAGGCAGCTTTTCACAAGTCTGAAGCAAAGCTATTCTATGGATTCAGATGAGAAAGCAAAAAATCAGAGGGAGATCTAGGCATGGATTGAATGTGCATGGTAGCACACACACACACACACACACACACACACACACACACACACCTGGAGAAAGGATTTGTGCAGTGCAAAGGTGGGTTAGCATCAGCCAGTGGTCCAATGACTTCATCAGGCTCACTGGTTTGTTTGATCAGCTCACAGAGTGACACCCTAAAACAAGTCATTCAATCATCAACCAAAGCAAAGAGGACAGAAGCCAGGGGGGAAGTTAGTTTTATGCCACTGGCAAAGAAACACTAATCTGTTTATGCCCTGGCCTTCCTCAGTCTGACAGTCATAATCATGCAGCCCTCTGGCACAAATACAGATAGGTACAAACTATACCTTTCAATAACTATGATCCTGTCTGTGATGATTTGCAAAAGTATCCCATCATTTCATGGATAGTTTATACAGTCACATACATTTGCAGTGCATTCATATCTTTAGACTAAGTTCACATACCATGGATCTGGAATGTGACAACCAACTTTATGTCTGCATTTTTTAAAACTACCTCATAACTCAGAGTGAGTCAAACTAGGAGTTGAGGTATTTGTGCTTTTACCAACCTCACTAATATAGAAAACTGTTCTATGATCACTTTATCCAGGGAAAAGATAAGAGTATGAAAATGTGCTCTTTTTTATCTTTTTTCTTTAACAGTATACTGTCCATTACCAATGTCTTTTCCAGAGATCCCATGACTAAAGCAACTCACATGACCTGGAATATTTTGATCATGTCCCAGGTAAGCCACCTGGTAACAAGGGTATGTTACCAATGTGTATGTCACAGGAAGGGGCATAAGATTGTACTTCAGAGGGAGTTTAATATTCTCATTCAAAAGAACATTTTTTTTTGTAAATTTTTTTCTTCCTATCTTTTTATGAGGACACCCATGAGCCCAATCCCATTGCTCATGGGTACAAGAGCCTTGATGTGGTCTGTTTTTAACCTGGTCTGGTTCCACCTTAGGCAGCCTGTAAAGACAACTATGACAGTGTTGGGCTTAGAGAAGACACCCAATCAGTTTCACCCACTACATCTCAGAACTCCAGAACTCAACCAATAACCCGCCTCAGCCTCTCTAGTAGCAGAGTCTACAGGCATAGGCCACCATAGGGTCCAGAATAGTTTTTAAGAAATCTTAATAAACATACATGACCAAACACAAAATCTGAGTACGGTACAACTGGTATCTTTTTTGCATCATGTCCCATAATTTCATACAAAATCCTACTAATCCAAAAAAGTACTCTCACTCTTTTGATGGTTACAGAAATTTCCTTCAGCCAGCAATGAGATACAACCTAAATGAATTCCTATACCAACTTTTCATTGGAGATAACAGAAAATGAATGGTTAGTTTTGGAAAACCTTACATTCCATGAAGCTGTCTTGAACTCTTTCAGATGTTAGCTCAACAGAATTGGATCTGCATAGAAAACTGTTTTTCAAGAGAGAAGAAATGTCTCTTGCAAAACTGAGGCACATTTTTGAAGTTGTTTTGAGCACACATCTTGCAAACTGATTTAAATAAAGGTAAAAGCTATCATACAGCTTCACAAATTAGATTCACTGGCTTAAAAAACAAAATCAATTCGAGATAGATTCATTAAATAAATTACTGTTAATGAAGCAATCTTTAGAATATATATTAGGCTCCATTTACAGAACAAAAAAAAATCCTCAAAAAACCTTAAGTCCAGTTCCTGATAAAATATGAAGCTTGCTAGAGACTTATTTTTCCCAATGCATTAAACTGAAGAATGCACATTAATGATGACCACTTGGGCTCTGGACTGCTAAGAACAGCAGAACATCCTGCTGGCGCGAAACAATTGCCTATGAAGTGGTTTGCTTGAACAAAGCTGTCACGTAGCTGGAAAGAAGACCATATCCTGCCACCTGGACCTGGATCTGGATACAGAGAGGAAAAGTGAGTAGGATATAGGCTGGTCTCTTCTACCACACTCGTTCTGTGAGTTAGGAATACATTTTTATGATATAAAGCACATGGAAATGTAAAAGGGGAAAAGTCCAAAAGACTGCAATTAGAACAGCTCCCTGTGGAGCATCCTGAGAGCCTTTGCTGAGTAACATGTATTAGAAACAACATGAAGAATTTAGTACACAGTCAATCTCACTATTACCCAGGGCCTCTTCTAGGTGAGATAATAGCAACAGCTGGGTCACCCAGACCCCTTCAGGGAAATGAGCGGTAAGAAGACCTACACCAGGGAGGCCTTCCTCCCTGACTTGCCTTCTTTCTCACCAATTCCCCCTTCTGAGGAAGCTGGGCCAGATCCAATGAGGCTGCAGGTTAGGAAGGGCCACATGACTGCTAATATAACATCCCCTTGATGAGTTTAAGGTCACAAATTCTAACTAACAAAACTTAGCATCTGCTCTGCCAGTGAGTCCTAAAGTCTCCTCTAAGACTTACTGTCTTCACTGACTCCTTTACCCACTGGACCCCTGAGCACTGCCATCTAACTTAATGATATATTCTAGGGAACCCTCTGCCATGCCACCATCCTTTCTACTGAGCACTGAGGGCTTCTGGGCCTTTCAATTCACTCTACAGTTTAACTTCCTTTTCTGTATCATTTTCCTCAAAGTATGAATTCCTTGAAAACTGGGACTCTTTCTTTTTATATCCCCTGCACTTGGCATAGTAAGCATTTAATAAATGCTTTAATTCATTCCTTCATTACAAACTATTTTCATATATTATTTCATTTCAGTCAGTCCACTGGCATTTATTAAAATGCCTACTATATGCCAGCGTCTTTTTGCTGAAGCGGTGCTAAGATTAAAATGACTTGCCCAAGGTCACACTGTCAGGTTGGGTCAGAGGTGGGGCTTGAGGCCAGATATTCCTGATTCTTTACCAAACCCAGCTTTCCAGTCACTATTCTACATGCTTCTTTTGTGTAATTAAGATCTGTAATTTAGAAAATAACATATCAAATTAAAGCACAGGTTAGGAAACAAAGTGGAGCATTGTTTGTCCTATCACAAATAGGCGTACCAGCCATTACACATTGGGTGGGATGGGACGGATGGAGCAAAATGCAACCTCATAGCAGAAATAATTAACTTATTTTGCGAAGACTGACCCACATTCCAGACTCTGACTTTTTTTTGGATTTATTCTACCAGCCAGTATTGAAAAAGAATATCTTTTGATGAGAATAAAATAAATACTCAAATTCGAAATTAGATTCAAAATTTGCCAGCCTCAAAGCTTTTTACTTAGAGAGACTTATGTTCCTGTGAATGAGGAGAGTGGAGGATGGAGAAGGAAGGAGTGGCCTGGAAAAACCACGCTGTTGCCCAATAGTTAGAAAATGCTGAAAGAACAGATCAGTTTACCTTCCCAAGGACATCAGTCAGAGGGCACCCTACACCACAGAGTTCACTCCTAGTATCACCACCTGGGAATACTTAGCCTAGGGGTAAAAATGTCCGTGGGAATGCGGTGAAGGGGAGGAGTGGCTAGAAAAGAATGCTGGAGGAACCAGCCAGTCACCTCAGCTCCAAATTCCTCCAAGGGACAGCCCAGATTCTCTAACAGGTATATAACCAGCTAAAGCCTGTGCCTTGAGGTGTAAGAAGAATCAAACGCATACATCTCTTAGTCTTTCTGGGGTTGGAGATCAATTGAACAACGTGTTCTCTTACCGGTGCTTAGCAATCTAATACTTATGATCTCACTTTTCACTTTATTTCTGGGTATTGACTATAATAATGCTATCTATCTTCAAGTTTATTCTCTCTCACAATATTTATTCCACAATGCATTCAGCACTGCTTGCTTCACATTACAATGCTTTATAATATTGAACTCTTAAAAATTCAATCTAACATCGCTTTTTAAGTCAACGTTTTAACTCCCAGCCCCATGAAAGTGAAAGCAGACAAGGGCTCTTCTCCTGGCTGGAGGGAGCCTGAAACAGAAATTCAGACAAACTCTTTAGTGGATCCAGGTTTCTTTTTTGGCAACATAATGTACCTCAATCTTTCCAAAAACTAGTATTCGGAAAGCCAAACATCAAATTCCCAAAATAACAAAAACAGGAACTTAAAACTGAATGTACTAATAGTTATTTATCTCTCTTTATTTCCACAGCTATACATACTTTGAACTTCCTGAAGAATTAAGTTTGAACTCCTTAATCAGGCGAAGTCCTCCAACTTCACTTACCAAGCTGCTTCTACACTATCTTCATTCATACTCCTTATGGTCCAAGCACACTGTTCTATATTCCTTGTATATGTACTGGGTTCTCCCACTTATTTGTTTTTTTTCTCATATTTTTCCTTATACTTGGAATGTGCTCCTACCTCTTATCTACCTATGGACATTCTACTTATCTTTGAAGACCCAGCTTAATTTCATCCATGAAGCCTTTCTCAATCTCCCCTTAATACCTTCCCTCACTATCAGTCAGTCAATAAACATTTATTAAATGCCTACTGTGTAGGCTTTATTGAGCAGGCCCCAACCCCCAAAAATGGCTAAAGATAGTCTCTGCCTGCCTTCAAGGAGCTTAAAATCTAATGGGGCAGACAAGTAGACAAATATGTAAGTATGTAAGAATAAGATATATACATGATACACAGACTAGAAAAGGGGAGATACTAGAATTAAGAGAAGTTGGGAAAGGCTTCCCATAAAAGATTGGATTATTAGTTGGGACTTAAAGGAAGTCAGTAGGCAGAGATAAAGAGGGAGAACATTCTGAGCATGGTAGACAGTCAGAGAAAATGCCCAGAGCTGAAAGATGAAGGATCTTGTTCATGGACTATCCAGGAGGCCAATATCACTAGATCAAAAAAATACATGTTGGGGAGTAAGATATGAGAAGACTGGAAAATTAGGAGGGGGCCAGGGCTGAGGATTTTTTATTTGATCCCAGCAGTAGGGAGCCATTGGAATTTACTGAATAAGGGTGTGGGTGTGTGTGGGTATGTGTGTGGGTGTGTGTGTGTGTGTGTGTGTGTGTGTGATAATTGACTACTTTGATGATTTAATGAAGGACAGAATTGGAGTAGGGAAAGATTTGGGGCAGTCAATGAATCCTAGGGACTGGGAGAATGGTGTTGCCTTTTACACTAATTGTGAAGGTCCTAGTTGAAGACGATTTAGGGAGGAAAGTAATGAGTTCAGCTTCGGATATATTGAGATTAAGATGCCTACTGGACATCCAGGCTGAGATGTATGAAAGGGAGTTGGAGATGCAAAACTAGAAGTCAACAGAAAGGGTAGGGCAGGATAGGCAGATTTGAGAATCCTCAATGCAGAGACAGTAATTCATGGGGGCTGATGAGATCACTAAGTAAAGTAGTATAGAGGGAGAAGAGGGCTCAGGACATAGACTCTGATGGTCTGGTACCCTCACTGAAAGTGGATTCTTTGAACTCTCGTAGTACTTAAATCTTCTTACACATTTATTTTTTAATTACACTTTCATTATAGCTATTTGTGCCTATCTAATATCTTCTAATAGATTCTAAGTTCCTTGAAGGGAGGGATATAATGCCTTATTTGTCTTTACCCCTCAGAATCTAGCAAAGTTCGCGGTTTATAGCAGGAGGGAGGGAAGGACGGAAAGAAGAAATGTATCCCTTAGTCTCTTTAAAACCATAGGATAAGAAGAGCAATCATTTATTCTATCTATGAACCTCCAGACAAGAGCCAAAACACATCTATTACATTAATGAAACTTGAGTCTACTATTAAAGGCCTCCAGTCTTTAAAAAAAAAAAAAAAAGCTTATAACCTCCACTCCAGTAATCAGCAATTCTCTCAGGAGAGTTTTCCATATGTCTAGCCTAGAACCAGCTAAGGTCCTTTTCTCTTATCTTTCTTCTGTATTTGTTTTAGGAATTTATTGATCCTTTGGAATGCAGTTCCTATGATGGTAGGTCTACAGTATTTGTGAAAAATTCCACAACTTATTTATAAAAAGGCCTAAATTCTGTCACTCCAGCAATCAAAATATCAAACTAATTCTAAGCAGAAAGTATGAAAACCAAAGAATAAGGGGTGCGTGTTTCTGGACAGTGTGTCTTAGTATTGTACTAGAGGAAGAACACATGACATAATGCTCAATATATTGCTGCTAAGCGACAGCTAGAATTTCTCCCCTCTCTGTCTCTCAAAGCCTCCTATAGCTATCACTAGCTAGAAGAGAATTCCTAGGAGTGGGTCTTCTAGTATCTGAAATCTCGGTGACAATTCTTTTATTGCCATAGTCCAAGGCACAAAATCCATTCTCTAGTCTCTAGTTTTTTTTCACCTGGGGTCAAAACTCAACAAACCACAAAGAGGGGAATAGCTTTAAAATCAGTTCTAATTTTCTGAATTAGCTGCTTAATAACAAATAACATGAAACCCATCCAGTTATATAATAAGGAACCTCTATGTACCTCTTCCTTATATATATATATGGCACCTATTGATTGTAACATGTATCTCTAACAAATACATATATAACCCCTTTTAAAAAGAACTTCAAAATCCTTAATTAAGCAGATGCAGGAACCTTTGCTATTTCTCAATAGTCCTCACACGTGGAAAGGTGCTCAGGAGATAAGAAAATCTGTAAGTGCTAAAATTCAGGTTACCCAATATTTTACAAGGTTCCTGGCATCTAACTGTGTTTCACCTCTCAAAACATCAGCACATCAATGATCTTCTAGGAGACAATGAACTTCAAAACCTAGAGCTAGAATCTAATGCATACAGCCATGTCATATATTCCACCTTGATTTTGAACTTATGCACAGACTTGGTCTAGAAATGATGAGAAAGGTGTGTGTGGTGTGTGTGTGTGTATTAGAGGCAAGCTAGAAGCTCATTTACAAGGAGATGGGGCCACAACTGGGGAGCGGGACTAAGGACCACATTGCTACCACAGGATTAAGAGAGCTAGACTACATCAGTCTATAGCTGTCATCAAGTCATCAGCCCATTTAATACAAAAGCTGTATAGGACTCATCACCTATGACACTTAATGTAGGGGATTCTAGGTTCATATCCCAGCTCTAACACTTAGCTGTGTGACAAGCAGTAAATTATCTAAACCTAAGACTCACACTTTCATTTGTAAAATGGGGTATCACAATAGTTACACTTATTTTGTCTACTATTTTGAGGAAAGATGCTTCAGAAAACCTTAAAGCCTTATGCAAATGTGAGGCAACATTATTTGTCTTTGATTCATTTATTGTATTTATATCCCCAGAGCCTATCAAAATGTCTGGAACATAGTAAGTATTTAATAAATGCTTTTAACTGATATGCTCTCCTACAGTATTTCCTATGTTACATTGTAAACTCCTTGAAGGCAGCAATAGTGTGTTTTAGACTTTTTAATATCCCTGGTGTGTCAACCAGATGTTCTCTCCAATTTGGCCCAGAATCTGGGGAGTAGTAACCAATTTGGCCCAGAATCTGGGGAGCAGTAAAGTGGGCGAGAAAGAAGTAAGGGGAAGGTAAGGAAATCAGGGGAGGTCTGAGATTTGGCAGACTCTAACAAATCTCTGTGGCTCAAGGACAAAAAAGAGTCACGTTGATGCTAAGTTCAAATCCTAGTAAATATACCTTTCCTTCTTCAATGAACTTTCATATCTTTGGGGTAGTATCTATGTAAACTCATGGCTGAGAAGCCAAGGGCTCTCAGGTCACTCTTCTAATAGATAGACAAGCAATAAAGTGAGTGAAATTTTTTCAGCAAGGAAAAAAAGGCATGTAGACACAGTCCCAGATAGCTGATTCAACCTCCAACAGCATCTTGTTGATGTTAAGAAGTTCCTTAACCCAAAATACATGTAAATCTCCAACTGGAATCACTATATAGTAATCAGAGCCAACTATGGAAGAATAACTTAAGTTGGCCCATAGATCTTATATGTGATCATAATTAAACTCTAGAGCAAACCTCTGGGCAAATTAAGATCCTTTTGCCCTAGAATGTTTATTTAGAAAGCCTAGTACTAATAAAATTTAAAAAAAAAAAACACCAAAGCCCTTGGCTCCATTTTCTCTGCTTATTAGACAAAAGTGAAATATAAACACATCAGAAAAATAAAATCTCATAGTTATATTAATAACATTGTAGGATCCTGATATTAAGATGGTATTTTCTTCTAACTATACTCCCATCTCATTTTCTGGGAGGCAAAGAATTACAAACTACGTAATTAGACTCCTTTTTCATTTAATAGCTTCTTGTCAGCTGTGTCCTTAGTTACTCAAAAGCTACTTTATACTTTAGGTCAGACCCCAAAGCTGAAATATGAAGTACACTAACACAGAGGTCAAAGGCCTTTTACAGTTTGAGTTCAACAAAAAACTCACTATGTAAAAGGAGTAGCTCACTGCTTAGAAAAAATAATCAACTCCCGGCATTCACTATTCCAGTCATATATTGCATGAGGATAAACACCTTCGTCCAAATTCACCACCTGTATCCAACTGTAGTTCCATGTCTGTGACCCAACAATGTTGGACAGATGGTAGGAGAATTGGATCGAAAATGATGCTTACTCAGAGATGACAATTTCTGTGAAATACTGAAAAGAAGTAATAAAGCATCAGTCCCATGAATACAATCGATACACTTTAGACAATGGGCAGTTTATTTCCTTTGGTAGCATACTTGCCACCCATTTCTACAGTTCAGTATTTACACAGAGAAACCTGTAAGATTCTAATTTAAAGCTAGAAGGTACCTTACAGATCATCACTAACCTCGTTTCACAGAGAAGGAAACAGAGGCCAAGAGAGGTAAAGGGATTTCACCAACGTCATACAAATAATTAGCCGCAGAATTGAGATTTGAATCTTCAAATCCAATGCTCCATTCACTACATTAGGCCACATGCATTAAAGAGAGAATACCAAATGAACCATGGTTCCAATTTAAAAGAAACTATGGAAGTCACTGAAAAGGCCCATGTCATCACCACTTTTAAAACCTTTTTTTTCTCTTCCCAGTTCTAATATTTTAGAAAAATAAGGCTAATGATAAATAACGTTTCCAAAACTTATCTTTTTAAAAACCTCAAACATCCAGGCTAATCCTGATAGAGAGCAGCATTCTTTACAGAGTCAAAAGATAGTATACTTTGAAAACTGGAAGTTACCTTAGAAATTAGCTAGTCTGGTCCTGAAATTTATTCAACCTGACTGCAGTTACTCCAAATATACTTAAGAGAGATTGATCTAAGACATCATAAATTATTGATTAATTCCCAAAATAAAAATGGGTTCTAGTAAGGAAAATATTTTTATTTTCCAGACTAAGTCCTAAGCACCCCTGCATTCATGAAGTCTTCTGTCACTACTCTCAACGCCTGCCTCTAAGTGTTTAAGTGATTAACCAACTGTATTGCATACTTTAGTTCTTGAAAACATTTTTTACTTGTCCTTTAGCTTCATATGTGTATGTCCTCTTGGCTCTCTTCTATCTGTATCCATACAGCCTCTAGCACAGAGCTCACCAGAGCGTAACAGATGACTGACAAATATGTTCTGGCATTGACTATGAAATTTACAAGATAAGCCAAAAAGAAAAAAAGACAAATAGAGATAACTAATGGAATTTGCTGTTGTTGTTCCAACTTAGAAGTTCGTTGTTGTACAGAAACTGCTAGTATAGAAATTTCCTTCCCCCCTCCCCTCCCCCCACTAGATGTCCTCCATCTGTCTGTAACCTGAGTCATAAAGAGGCACCTAGGAAACAGAGATTAATTGACTTGCCCAGGGTCACACAGTTAATAAGAGTCTGAAGGAGGTTTATATCCATGTTGCCTGACTCCTTCATCCAGTATAACATGCTGCCTCTTAAAGGAAAATAAAAACTTACATGCTAACTGTACAAGATCCATAGCTTACATGCAATACCCTAGATCTTGGACTGGCACTGCAGACGTACTATAAACTGGGCCCAGAACTAAATAAGGGAGAAGAGAAGAGGGCTGGGTCCATATCTGGGAAATCAGAAGGCACTTCTGACAATCCAATCTGACATAAAAACCCATCTTTTTAACACTTATTCTCTTCCAGTGACACTAATGAGAAGAAGGCACCTTTATCAATGATCACAGAGACTGGTGTTTTGAAAAGGAGATGTCAATGTATAAACAAATTTATCAGCACTGCTTATGAGTACAAAATCAGCTAGAAAGGTCACCTCAAGTCACAGATACTTTCTCTATTCTATTTATTATTTGAGAGATGAGGGTAGGACAGAGAGTAGTTTCAAAAGGAGCCAAACAGAAGATTAACATAGAGATTAACAGATCTCCAATACCCACCAATGAGCACCAACGCAGAAGAAAATGATGAAAAATAGGAAAAAATAATTAAAAGCGAATGTCACAGGTTTCATACCACTCTAAGCATGAGAAAAAAGGGGGAGGGGGTGGAATGTGTCAAAGCATTTGACCTAAGACTCCCCTCCTAGCTGATAAAAGCTGAAGCTGTAAAGAACATACATTATCTAGTGTTGGATGTTCAAAGACGACAAAAGTCAAAAATACTGAACCAATTTCTCTTGTGCAACGAAATTTACCGAAAAGATATGCATTGATGCCATTATTTCTTTGGGAAAAAATAATCCCTACCAAACCTTTTTCAAGAGGGAATTATTGTTATAGACAGACAGTTCGCCTTGATATAATCCATTCGAGGATAAAAAATATGAAAACAAATTACATGTGAGGTGAGGAAGACAGATTTTTAACATACACCATCTCATCATAGAGAGTTAGGAGAAAACCTTGAGGTTTTATAATCAGGAAGAGATCTGGAACAAAAAAAATCTATTTACTCCCCTGTCCTATTTAAGACGAGCAGAAAAGGAAATGCCATACCATTTCTTAGGGAGATATGTATCAGTGTCTCACAGCTCTAAATTCTTCCTAATAACTAACCAAAATGTCAATTACTTAAGCATAACTGAATCCCCTGTCTTCCCCTCCTCAACAGTAAAAGGATATCCTCTCATCATAAATCACTAATTATAATAAACAGTAATAACAAATACAAATACTTTTAAGATTTGCAAGTATCTTGTTTTATAGTCAAAACAATGTTATCTATTATTATGTCCATTTTGTTGTTGTTATTTAGTCTTTTCAGTTGTGGTTGACTCTTCATGACCCCATTTGGAGTTTTCTTGGCTACTTTACCATTTCCTTCTCCAGATCATTTTACAAATAAGGAAACTGAGATAAACAAGGTTAAATGACTCGCCCAGGATCACACAGGTAGTTAGCGTATAAGGCTGATTTGAACTCAGGTCCTGACTCCATGTCTAACATTCTGTCTCCTGAACCACCTAGCTGCTACGGTGATACTCTGAACTGCCATCAATAGCATATATAATGCTATATAAATAAGGCAGTTCTTTGATTTCTATATCACAGACAACCTTGTGGAGATCACTTTTCAGGAAATAATTTCTCTTTATAGACCCAATCAGAGATTTCTTCTTAATGGAAAAATTTCAAATATTTCAGACTCTGGAAATGCTTCAGATTGTCCTAATACAGACTTTTAAAATATCTAAGTGTCTGAAAAGATTCAAACTTTGACTTTTTTTTTTGACTCAGTAGTTTATAATCCCTACTTAGGCAACCTTTCCAAAAATTCCAAATGAGTTTTTCTCTACATGGATGTATAATATACTTTTGAACCATGGAAGCTTTACAAAGTGGATGTCAAATAAAAGAGAATTTTTTTTCCAAAGGATAGGCAGGGGAAGCAATCCAAAAAAACAGTGAAGTGATTTTTGGCCAAATCAGCAAAGAGTGTAGATTAACCCTTATAAGCACAACACTTTCTAGCCAACAATTCACACCCACTGTTCTTTCAGAAAATTGCATTAGAACAGAAAACAACAGCATCCCTGGCGGTTGCCATTGCTGATTGGAGCTGTTTTTTTGGCTTAGGCAGCAAGCCCAGGGTGGGTCTCTTCCCACCCCATGCACCCTGACCCTGAAACAACTAAGCTGCACATCTCTCCAGTCAGTCTCCAGTTTATATTTGAGCTAAAAGGAGGTCATAAATTTGGTGAATTTCCCCTTAAATCAAGGATAGTTTCTTGACCAGATGTTCATTTAGAAAGGGTTGGTTTTTTCTCCACATAACAATGGAACAAGAGATGAGAACGTGTCCATAATAGCCCAGTAACTCATTCAAGGAATTTGTTTAGCGAAGTGGAGACTGAAATCAAAGTCAAATCGAGATTTCAACAAGACCCCTTCATTCTCCTCCCTTACCAATGAAGGTGTCCTGAAATGCCTCCCATTCTCAACGTTAGGAGGAGTGAAAACAAAGCCCCCGCTAGAAGAGGTCACAAGGAAAGATAGGATGATCCAGAAGAAGACACTGTTCTACAAAAGGAGCAGCACGGGTAGGGGCGAGAAGGCACATAGCTGCCTTTGAGAGGATTATTTTTCCTCAATTTTTTTTCCCCTCTACACAGCCAGGCATTGTTTGGCAGACTGTTTATCCCAGCATTTGCCTAGACATTCTGGCCCATCTGTAAATCTTTTTCTGTCAGATAGTTCGCTCATACACATACTAGTTTGTAACAAACTTGCTCTGAGACTGATACCATGCAATGCCAAGCAGGAAAGCTAAGAGGGAGCTGCTTGATCTATCAAGTGATATGAGGTATTTCCTAAAAGCAGCTTTTATTTCCACTTGATGGACAAGGTCAGGTTTTTAGCCTGGTTCCCAAGTTTGGACTAAGATTTACACATCACTTACTTGGTTAGAAGTCACTACCAAGTTGCATATTTTAAGTCAGTTTTCTGTTTATCAGTAAGATTTTCTTTAAAAAAAGAAAAATAGGGGACAGCAAAAAGTAAAGAGAAGCATCTGCAGTCTCTGCATGCAGGAGGGTTGTTAAAATCTTGGCTCATATACAAGGGAACATAGTCAGAACAGAGGCCAAGATCTTCCAGGAAACTTAAGTTCAGTGTATACAGCTTCAACTGCTAGGGCAGTAAACCAAAGCATGCACAGTTTGTCTACAGCATATAGTTTAGCTGAAGCATTTCAAAATGAAATTTTAGTAGTCAGATGACACAAATGCCATCAAATATATATGTTAGAGCTCCATACCCTCCATCAACAAAAATAAGGATTCAATGAAATACAAATAAGTGCAATTTGTCCAAAAGTAATTCTCCTCCAACCCCATAGGTCACATAATAAGTCACATTATCTACAACTCTACACGTTTTTTCCCCTTCATGTCCCTGAATCTTTAATTGATGTTAACAAGACATTTGTCAACTATTTGAAAATTTCCCTCAGTGAAAAGCAAAAAATAAAGATCTAACTCTCCATTTTTTTCAGTCATGTGGGACAGTGAAAATATACATGGAATGCAGTTCATTTTCCATTCTCCAAATAATAAGTACAAAGAAACGAGAGCACAGATTCTCCAAGTTTTGCTGTTTATCACAAAAATACAGGTAACTTTATTTTATATTCCTGGTTACATTATTTCTATTTTTGTTAACGTTACTGAGAAAAATTCTCAAAATGTGTTCTAGAAGACAGTAGAAAGAACAAAGAAAAGCTCTAAAGCTAAGAGGATTTACACTGACATCTAACCTTTGACTCTTTCTACCTGAGTGATCTCGGGTAAATCACTTTATATATCAGAACCCCAGTTTCTTCATTTGTACAACAAAAGTGTTATATTAGATAGCTTTTGGGGTTCCTTCCAGTTCTAAATCTATGATCTCAAGAAAATTGTATTCTTAGAGGACTCAGAGAAAAGCAATGCTTCAAAGCCTTGCCTTTGTGGTTCTACCTCATCAATGGCCTTTCCTTCTATTTTAATAGATGTAATGTCTTCTTTAAGTGAAGATGGCACTTCAGGAACCACTGACACCTGGAATACTTTATCCAGGGGGACTGGCTTTGTGGAGCCACTCACACTCTGTTCCCTGGTGCACCCTGTGAGTCTCTGATTGTTTCAAACCAGCATGACCTCTTTCAAGGCAGCCACTACCATGAACTATGCCACTTTCAATACTTTCAATTTCTACTGTCATCAGTAGAGCACTTGAGCTGGTGGCCTGCTCTCCCATCTCAGTTCATACCTTCTCTGTTTTCACAGATATTTACATTACTGTCCTTGATATTCCCTGAGCAGTAGCTACTTTTGTACTTTGTGATGTTTGTATATGGGTACAGAGGCCTGTAATATTGATAAGCTGGAAGGAAGTGTAAAGGTCATCGAATTCAACCCTGTTTCATCTTATATCTTAGGAAAGTGGAGCCCATAGACATTAAGTAACTTGCTTAAGATCACACAGAAAGTAACAAACGCTGGACTCAAGACAGTCCCTTGGACTCCAAACCTGATAAACTTTCCACCGCACCCCAAAACTTCTATAATAACTGTAATAATACTAAAAGCAGTAGTGATGGCAAAATAGTAAGAGCTAGGATATATATATATATATATATTACTTGAAAGTTTACCAAGCACTTTGAAAATATCACATTTTACCTGAAAAACACTATTATACAAATTTTACAGATGAGGAAACTGAGGCAGACAGCCCAGAGTCACACAATTCAAGTCTTCCTGATCTCAGGTCCAGTGCTCTCTCTATCTGCTCTACCACCTAGCTGCCACTAAACCAAGAAACAAGGGAAAGAAAAGTTAGACATCACTTCTATGCATATTTAAAACAGAAACTACAAAGACATATCATTCATTTATTAAATTGTTTCTTAACAATCTCAGCCGTCAGTGCTCATCATCAATAGCAGACACTTGCAAATTCTCTCCTTAGAGTATGAAGCAAAGTTCTCACTGACATTTCTGGAAATTGGGGCTGGATATTAACTAACTTTAAAAGAAAACAACCCCAACCTTCTCCCTCATGTCCCCACCTTATGTTTAGAGAAAATATCCAAATTCCTAAGCAGTCGTATTTTGTGAAGAAAACTAAGAAGAAACTATTAACTATTTAAAGCACTGCTGATCAGAGAAATTCAAAGAAAGAAACTTCAACATTCCTAAGTGCATAAATTAAAGAAAAAATTTAAGCCTACAAATAGGTCAAAAATATTTCAAAAGTCAGTGATTCAGTGTTTCTATGCCTACTATCACTTCAGAGTCCATCAAAGACAAATTTCTCTTTTAGAAAAGTCAGTTACGTATGCAAAGGTCATTGGAGAGTGATAAAGTTTGGCTATGACAATTAAGCTATCGTGTAAAGAGTAATGCAATTTGTGGAAGACAAGCCCAACTTTACAAACTAATGTTACCAAATTAGAGTACAGATGTATTACATAGGATGGCCCACAAGGGAATACTCCACGGCTACCATGAAAAATGTAAATTTCTGCTAACCTAAGCAGTTAACTAAATGAATCATCTATTGGTGTTGTGATAATCCATCAGCTTCAAACACAGTGAACTTTTAAGTGATGAGGACTCTGGGTAAGGACAGAAGGGAGGGAATAACATCATCCATCTAGTTGTATGAGAAATATACAAATAGCAATTAGACAAATTGGCAATAGGGATTTCTCAACAACAAAACTTGCAGATTCTACTCTGGGTGAACACACTATCACCCAAACCTCCTACACGTTCTATTTACATCTGCAGCTCTGTACAATGAGAGCTGAGCTACCAAAAGATGTGAACACACTAGAAGATCTTTATTCATCAAATAAACACTGAATCATGTGCCCTTTGCATGGGACTTGAGTAAGGTTTGAAAATAAGAAGACATGTCAAAACAATTTCTAACACTGTTGAAATCTGGAGGAATGGGAAAGGTTGCAATGGTTAGCCTCCAATTCACCAGAAAATTCAATTAACCCGAATACCTCATTTTCCTCAGCACTCTGATTAAAAGAGGTTTTATTTTGATGAGAAGCCCACAACTATTTAGAAAACCATGACTTTCTAGTCCAGTTTGATAAATCTATATAGCCCAGTCCTTCAGGGATCTGTTGTAAAGTAGCTTCAAGATTAAACTGTCCAAATGCTTCAGAAAGGTCAGACTTCCATTCCTCAGTTGATAAGTGGTCAAAGTATGATATGAACATGCAGTTTTCAGACAAAGAAATCAAAGCTATCTATAAGTCATATTAAAAAATGCTCTAAATCACTATTGATTAGGGAAATGCAAATTAAAACAACTCTGAGGTACTGCCTCATACCTATCAGTTTATCTAGTATGGTAAAAAAAGGAAAATTTTGGACATTGGAAGGAATGTGGGAAAACTGGGACACTAATGCACTGTTGGTTGAGTTGTGAACTGATCCAACCATTCTGGAGAGCAATTTGGAACTATGCCCAAAGGGCTATAAAACTGTGCACATCCTTTCATCCAACAATACCAATGTTAGGTCTATATTCCAAAAAAATACAAAAAAAGAGAAGAGGGCATATTTGTACAAAAATATTTATAGGAGCTCTTTTCTGGGGGGCTATGAAATGAACATTGAGGGAATGCCCATCAGTTAGGGAATGTGGTATGTGATTGTAACGGCATACATAAGAAATGAGGAGTAGGATGATTTCAGAAAAACCTGGAAAGACTTATATGAACTGATACATAGTGAAGGGAACAGAACCAGGAGAACATTGTACACAGTAACAGCAACGTTGTTCATAAAGCACTGTGAATGGCTTAGCTTTTCTCAGCAACACAGTGATCCAAGACAATTCCAAAGAACTAATGATGAAGTATACTATCCGCCTCCAGAGAAAAGAACTGATATTGTCAGAAATACAGACTAAAACATGCTATTTTTCGTTTTCTTTCTTTCATTTTTTCTTTTACTCAAGTGTTCTTGTACAATATGACTGATACAGAAATGATATACATAATTGCACATGTATATTCTATATCTAACAGCTTACCATCTAAGGGAGGGAAGAGGGGAAGTACAGAGGGAGGGAGAGAATCTGAAACTCAAAACTAGAAATAAAAATGTGAAAAACTGGAAGAAAAAAAACGTTGTTTGAATCATGAAAAGTTTTCCTCTACTTGCAATGACAGAGAAGGATGTGGGGGAGTAGTAGTGATGAACAGTCAAGTGTGACTGATTGAGTCAACAAGCATTTATTAGGGATGTATGTGCAAGGATCTGGGAATACAGACAAAAAGGAAACAATCCCTTGAATCAAAGAACTTACATTTTCTCTACTCCACTGTACTATTCAGAGGCACAGAGAATGGAGCAGCAGGCCTGGAGTCAGGAAGCCTAAGTTCAGATTCAGCCTCAGACACTTACTAGCTGTGTGATCCTGAGCAACTCACTTAATTTGTTTCAGTTTCCTCAACCTAAAATAGGCATAATTTAAAACTAGCTTTGTAGGGTTGCTATGAGGATCAAATGAGATATATGTAAAGTGCCAAGCACAGTGCCTGGAATGTAGTTGATGATTAAATGCTTATTCCCTTCCCCTTTTTTCCCTAACTACTCCATCATGCCTCTGAAGCCTTTTCATCCTGCAAGATCATTTCAATCCTCCAACTCACACTTCCCCTAATGTCCCTCCCTGTGACTAGGAAAGTGGAGAGTTTCTCCCAGAACCTCCACATAAGGAGGGGGTACAAGCAAGCCATCTCTTCATTTCCCACCCAGATGGATTCCTCTGAATTTCTCCTAGACCCTCCCTTCCTCAGCACCCTTTTCACTTTTCTCTTCTGTACTGTGCTACCCTAGGAGACAGTCAGCTCCTTGAGGGCAGTCTTCCTTTTTGGTATTTGTATTCCAGTGTTTACACATGAAAGGCACCTAATAAATGTTTACTGACATTCTTTAAATTGAAAGCAAAGGGGAACATAAGTAAATAAACAGAAAATATATGCAAAGCAAATACAAGCCATTTTCATTAATATTTGGGGTAATCAGAGGTGAAATGTTACACAAAGGGACAAGGGAGTAGACCAGTAAGGCTGTATGTGTAATAAGCTTGGAAAAGTGGGCTGGAGACAGATCATAAATGCATTACAACTATACCAGCGACACTGTTGTGAGCATGGTACAGCTGAAGAATATCCTCCACGTTATTTTAATTTCACAACTGTTTCTTTTATCAAGTCAAGAGATTGGAACAAAATGAAATAGAACACAGGAGGACCCTTACATGGGTCTCAGGATAATGACAAACCACTTGAGTTTGACATTATGAGTATGACAGTGGTAACCATGGGGACCTGCACAATCCGGAGGGCTCCCAGTGATCCATATACAGCTCTCATGCTTCAAAACTGTACAATTACTAACAGAGATAAAGAATTTGCCAGTTATGCAATAGAAACCTGCCTATAATCTTGTGGGGTTTTTTTTCCTGGATATGTCTCCTTCACAGACACAGCATGCTAGGGTTTGACAGATACCATTTATTCTTCTAAAGTTATAACAATGCAACCTAAGACCTCATAACAGATGTCATACTGAAACTCTGTTGTCAACACACATGTGCACAAGGCCAAGAAGAGGTGCGACCTTCTGAAAGAAAACAAAGTTTGCAAATCCAAAGTTATAAAATAGTGAGCAATTATTCATATATTGGGAATCTTTGCTTCTACCCTCCCCACCTCTCAAAATTAACTACTTCACAATCCCTTTAGTTAACAAGTTCCTCTTTCCAGAAACATCTATTACATTATGTAAGGTACAACTGTCCTAGACGTGAGAACTCTTCTCACAATGAGCACCATGGATTCTGTGAATTGATAGATAGCAACCATCTGTTTCTTTTGGTTTGAATGCTACATATATATTACAAGTTGCATATATTATCTCAAGTAAGAAATGTATAAATTGCTACATATATATTACAAGTTGCATATATTATCTCAAGTAAGAAATGTATAAATTGCTTCACTAAACTTCAAAGTATTATGGAAATGTTAGCTATGGTCAAATTACAAAGTATTCTGAAAGTTTTCAGGACATCTAGTGTAATTCAATTCAATGAACATTTATGAAGCATCTACTATGTGCACAAAATAACTTAATGCTCTTGTGGGAGATACAAAGTTTAGTTTAGACAGAGGGAACCTACGCTCCAATAATAATAGCTAGCCTTTATATAGTGCTTACCGCGCGCCAGGCACTCTGCTTAGCACTTAACAAATACCAGCCCACTTTATCTTCACAACAAATCCAGTAGAGGGAATAAGAAACAAAACATAGACAACTATAAAACACAATGTTAAATATGTGAATTAATTCAATTCAGGAGTAGAAGAATACAAGCTTCTGAACATTTCTGCTTTGTCCCCTGTAAATTAATAATAATACTGAACCAAGACTGGCACCCTGTAGGGAGAGTTCTTGCTAGTCCTGAGAGGACAAAGGAAGGAAAGTCTCTTTCCTATGCCCATGCTTCTGTGCCATAACATTGCACTAACCCAGAGCATGCTCTACAGACCCTATGAATGCAATCAGAAAGAAGCAGGGCCTGGGGATGGTATGTGTTAACCAATTTCTGACCTCCCACTCTGTGGCACTAACTCGCTGTTTTAAACACATACAAAAGATTGAGAAGAGGATTAGATACATTTTATCTGAATGACCACTAGAAATCTGGTGCCCAGAGACAGCTAGCTCATTCTCCTCTTCTTTAACAAAGGCTGGATTTGAGGGAAGACTGAAAAAGTGGGCACATATTGCTCCAGAAATGTAAGTAAATCAAACTGAGTGACTTGTGTATCAAAATGCAATTTATATCACGGATGGGGAACTTTACAAATTCAGTTCTTGGCTCTCTGACGTACATAGCAGGCAGCTTGGAGAAAGCATCAAATGTGGAGTCAGAGGATTTGGGTTTAAATTCATTCTGGCTTCCTGCCTCTGTGACCACCTTTGTGACCTTGGGCAAGTCATGGGATCTCTGAGTCTCCGTTTTCTCACTCTGTAAAATGATTTGGACTAGAGCTCTAAGATCACTCATAGGTCTAAAGCCTATGATGTGGTATAGAATTCTAATTAGAAATTCTTTTATTTAGGGTTTGGGCGGAAGGGGTGACACAGAGAATTGCTGGTAGCCAGAGGATGTGGCAGCAGAAACACAGGAGAGGGTCTATCGTCTAGAGAGTCCAGGCTACGCCCCCAGGAGAGGGCCGTCGTGGCACCAGGGTCCTCCGGGTGGGGACAGGTGACGAACTATGGTTCTGCTGTCCAGCGTGGGGAGCTTGAGGTCTCTTAACCACATTCTGGATCAAAAGGTCAATGGTTGTTCTGCCCTGGTGAGACTGTTAATGCTGGGTGTCCAAAACACACAAGCAGTTGGAGAGAGGATGGATTCCCTGAACTTGAGTAACAAAAAGCATCCTCAGACGTTCCTTCTGTAGGGCTGAAGGGAGGTAGCATATTTTAGAAGAAGCAGGAAAGGTACCTTATTTCTTGGCAAACAATAACCATTTAACAAGGCTGACGGGGCTGGGAAAGAAGAATATTATATTTTACTGAGAAAACTAAAGCATTGTCTTTCAGTTACATTATAGGCTAAGCAATTTGTGTTTTGGTGACCAACCTGGGCAGTAAGCAAAATGTAACTGTTTTTCCCCTCTGGAAAAAGGTCCAAACAAGGGACTTACAAATGAACTTTGGTAACAACTAATTTTTAGACCAGAACTGCCCTGTAGCACAATTCTCAGTAATTCTAGAGCAGCACTGCTCAGGAAAGCAAAAATCCTTTTCAATTAATATCACTAGTCAGCTGAGTAGTTAGTAAATGTTCTCGACAAATGTCTGTATTTCAAAGGTTTCAGAGGCTGTCCCACAATATCAACCGATTTTTCAATCCCCTTAATGCCCAGAACAAGCAAACTTCTTCTTCCTAACTGAAACAGTTATAGATGGGCCTGGAATGAGGAAGACCCACATTCAAATAGGACCTCAGACACTTATTAGCCCTGTGACCCTGGGCAAGTCATCTAACCTCTGTCTGGCTCAGTTCCCTCACCTGTAAAGTGGAAATTAACAATAGCAACTATCTCTCACAGTGGTGAGGACCAAATGGTAATACATATAAAGTGCCCAGAATACAGTAGGTGCTATATAAATGTTAGCTATTATTGACCATCACCATTATTGTTATTCACCTGACAGACCAAATAGCCCATGGGCACCTATTTATTTCTCCTCAAATCATTGAAACTTTTCCCCTCATATTTAGACATTACAATATATGACAACAGATATTTTTAAAACACAAAAGAGAGGATGGAATGGATTTGTTGTCCTACTCTGAGCTTAAGTGAACATTTAGAACTAAACTGCAAATCTGAGGTTTCTAAGGGAAATATCAAGAAGACCCTCGGCCACAAGCTGAAGGTCAAGACTCGAAAGAGGAAAGGCTCAACGAAACCACATGTGCAGTACAATGGTCATCATGATGAAAATTCTCCATAAGTAGGAGTTTCTGATGGCAGGATTTAATTCATTTGGACTGAAACTAAATCTAAAAGCTCCTTCTTTTAGACCCTGTCCATTTGTACAAACATTATTAGACTTGGAGTCAAAAGATCTGAACTTACTAGTTTTGTAACTTAGGCCAGTCACAAACCTATTCGGTGTGCCCCAGTCTCCTCATTTATAAAACAGGAATAACAGTATTTGTACCACCTACTTTACAACTGTTAAGTTTAGGTCCAAGATATTGATTTAAAAAAAAAAACCCACAACTTTCTGGATACATGTGATGACAGAGGCACAGTGAGATAGCAATTTCTAAAAGGAAATAGAACTATAAACTGAATGTGTCAGCCGTGTGATGTGACAGCCAAAAAAGTGTGTGTATGGACTGCATTAAGAGGGGCACAATTCCCAGAAATAAGGGAGTGAAAGTCCCACCATACTCAGCCCTCATCAGACACCATCTTGAGAACTGTGTTTGGTTCTGGGCACCATTGACAAGTTAAAGGGTGTTCAATAGAGGGCAACTAAGACAAAAAAGGACTGAGAGAGGCATGTGAAGGATGGCTGAAGGAAATGGGCATGTTTAATTTGGAGAAGAGAAGACTCCGGGGAGATGATCATGCCATCAGAGAAATAAAGACATGACTTGCACTTGACTTTGTTTCAAGGGAGGGAGGATAAGGACTGTCAAGTAGAAGACATAATAAAACCTGTTTGTTCCTAGATGTCAGAATTAGGACCAAAGGTCAGAATTTTCAGAGATGCAAATTCAGGTTTGATAGCAAGAAAACCTTCCGAAAACTTCAAACTGTCTAAAGGTGGAATGAAAAGGTGGTGGGCTCCCCCTCATTTGAGATCTTCAAGCAGAGGCTGGTCGATCATTTGCTTGGGTATGTCTATAGTGACCTTAGTCAAGTCATTTAACCTCTGCCTCCATTTCCTTATCCATACAATGGAGAATAGTAACAACACTTAGCCCTTAAGGTTGTTGTGAGGAACAAATGAGATAATATTTGCAAAGCACCTTGCAAACCTTTATGAGCTATATAATACTAGCTAGTAGGAGTAGCGGCCACAGTGGTAATGGTAGGAAGACTAGGTAACTGATGAGAGCTCTGCTAATTCTCAAGTGCTGCAATTCTGTTAAAAAAAATGAGTTTATGTAAAGTCTTTAGTAACCTCAAAGAGCTAAATAAAAAATTATCATGATAAATAACACAACAGAGTGATACCTGATACAAACAATCCTTTTGTCCCCAAAAGCAGGAACCTGAGGCTTACACTTTTCATTTTTTACAGTGGCCATTTGTGGGTGTGTTTCCATTTTTTGAGGAGGAGAATGCTACTGATTAGTCATAACCCAATGGCTTGGAAAGAGAAATACATCATTTTATAAACATGCGTGTAGAGTTACATCCAGAGCTTCAGAGGAGCTCTGGCAGGCTCTGTCCCAGACAGGGAGGGTCTCAGAGAACTCTCTACCTCCCTACAGCCGGAACTAATGAGCAGCCCAATCCAGATGAAGTTGATTTCAACAGAAGATGGTGGCCTAGCCCTTTTTGGCTCCAAAGTATCACACCCAAGGGCTATTGGTATGTGCTTCAGAAGGAGATGGCAGACATGTGGGAGGGGGGGATTTAACTCAACTCCACAAACATTTTAATCAGCAGCTATTATGTAAGAGAAGAAAACACCTCTCCATTCTTTCTCTTCCCACTGGCTAGATATCCATTTCCAAATATCTGCATCCTGGGGATGAATCAGTTGTTCCACTCAGTTTTTTTGTGTGTCTCCTAACCAAGAGAGTTTAGGCAGCTAGATGGTACAATGGATAGAACACCAGGCCTGAAGTCAGAAAGACCTGAAATCGAATCCAGCCTCAGACACTTACTAGCTGTGTGGCCCTCAGCAAGTCACTTAACCCTACTGGCCTCAGTTTCTTCATCTGTAAAATGAGCTAGAAATGGAAATGGCAAGCAACCACTGCAGTAACTTTGGGAAGGAAGGAAGGAAGGGAGGGAGGGAGGGAGGGAAAAGAAAAAGAGGTAAAAAAGTCAGATGTGACTGAAATGACTTCGCAATAACAACCGAGCGAGCATTCTTAACACCAATTTAATAGCTCTACCCTGTACTGCTCTAGTACAGTAGTACCTTGTTCAAGCTACTGGAAAGAATACTGACCTTAGAGTCAGGGAGACTTGATACAAATCTTGCCCTAGACACTCATCAACTATGTGGCTCTGGGTACGTTACTTAACCTCTCAGCCTCCGTTTTTTTCACCCGTAAATAGGGGTGATAATAGCATCTACATTACAGAGTTTCTGTAAGGAAGAAATGATACAATATCTGCAACCCTGACAGTACTGTAGAAATGCATGAGGATGATCATATGGATTAACTTAGAAAGCCAAGGTCAGTCCTGAGCCGCATCAACAAATAGGCTACAAATACTCCTTGTTCTTAGATAAGCCCAAAAGGGAAGAAACTAAACTTCAGGCTCTCTTGCAAATGAAAGCAGCATAATGGATGAAAAAGATAGAAAGTTTATGCTCTTTCTGAATAATTATGTGAAATGATACATATGTTCAGGCTTTGTGTCTTTTCCGCATTAAAATTTAATATTCAGTTATTTGAAATCTTTTTGAAATTTACTTGAAACTATTTGAAATAGTTACCTGTCATTAACTATCTACACAGACATCTGGCAAAGAAAGGTAGGAGAAAGTTACTTTTGGACTCCTTAACAAGACTCTACTGTATTTGGTGTTACTGAGGTCACTGGTACAAATCCACTGGGACCGTCCTCATAGTGGTGGAAAGTTCACAGCAATTTAACTTAAGTTTTTATAAAGTTGACTGAGACAGCGTGATTTAAGAGCATTCTCCAAATGGCTATAGTCATTATGAAGAAGGTCATCTCAAGGCTAGCATAAAGGTTTTATTTATGGAATTAATCTATTTTTTCATTAGTCCAAAGAGAAAGATACTAAAACAATTCCCTGAAAATAGGCATTATTGACTGTTCTGTAAGGTGAAAAATGCAGCGGAGACTTTGCGCTATGTGATCCATTTTATCAATGTATGTAACCCAAGTGGATCCTCCTAAATCAAATGTAAATTTTTATTTGAAGGCTTAATTATCTAGTTCAGAAAATTCATCTATGTGTCTATATTATTGGAGAAAAAAAAAATCAACACCAAGTCCTTGTTTCTATCAGCTATGATTCACTTTATGTGTCTTCAAAAAGGAACTATGGCATAATGAAAACAGCACAGCTTGGGTTTAAATCGTGGTTCTAATATTTATTGTGTGAGCACTAGCAAGTCACCTTATCAATCTGAGCCTAAATTTCCTCAAATGAAAAATGGGACTAATAATCCTTACTGGTCTCAATGCCTGTTGTGAGAAAACTAATTTCTAAACCTTAGAGTACAGCGGAAAGTTCACTAGTTCTGGAGTCTCACAGGACCCAGATTCAAACTCCACCTGGGTTATTTCCGGCAAATCCCTTAACTTCCCTAGGTTTTAGCTTCTTCATCTGTAAAACAAGAGAGCTAGAGGAGAAAGCCTCTGGGGTCATCTTTCCAACTCTAGATCTGTGATACAAATTTTAAATGTGATGTGTTTTTTTAAAACCAAACAGTGCTATTCAATTTTGATCCCATCTCTACTATGGAGAAGAGAGGTTAAAATACACTAAAACATGAGATCTTATTGTACTTTCAGTATTTATATTTCCCAGTCATCACAAGATAGCATATAAAATATGTATGTGTATGTATATATATATACATATATATATGTATATAGGTGTACTGACATACACAATAGATAAAATGTTGTTGACTTATACATAATATATGCTTATGTATTTTATATATATATATATATATATATACACACAGATCAACAAAAATACATCACATGCAATTCAAAAGCATTTTTGATCACCTACTATATGCTATATACTGTACTAACACATAGAGCTACAAAGGCAGAAACAGTCCCAGCCCTAATAGAGATCAAAATGATCAAATTAGGGATACAAATAACTATGTAAAAACAAGCTATAATGAATAATACAGGGAAAGGCTTCTCATAGGAGGTGGGATTTTTAGTTGGAACTTCAACAGGAAAACTGAGAGGCAGGGCATTCCAGGAATGGAGTGCATGTACATATATATCTACTCATATATAGTTAATGAGATTTTTTAGACACATACACTTAATATTTACATGCAAATGTAGGATGAGGCTTATGCATGTATCTATGGCTACATCATAAAAGTGTAACTGGTTTGTGTATATATACTTTTAAAATATCCCTACTAGAGAGGTCCAAATTTTGTTTCTACTATAGTTCAAGAATGAGTCATCCAGTAAGAAAACACAGGCCTTCTATTCACAGTCTCTATGGTGGTCTCACTGGAAAATGGAACAGTTCGTGCTAGGCTGGTGATAAGTTTTTTACTGCCCACATCTGGTTTCTGTGGAAGTCATGCTCATGAGAATGCCTACTGCAGAGAATACTAGGTTACTGCTGGGGCCATTTAGCCTTGGGTACTTCATACTATAACCAAAGTTCCTTCTTACAAGGAGACCTATGTGATCTGTCCTGGGGTGGCTACTGTTTCTGCTGATTCTGACAAATGAGAAATAAAACAATATGCAGGCAGTTCCAGCATAGGAACTGCAGCAGTCAGATGCTATCTGCTGGGCCAACAAATTTAAAGGCCTGGACCTTTCCATAGATTTGTGGATATACTAATGCTTAGAATCCTCCTTGGGAACAGAGACTAATTCAATTTTGTCATTATATCCCCCATACCCAACACAGTATCTGGCACACAGTAGGAATTTAACAGATGCTTGTAGACCGGTTAAGAAAATATGTTCATGGGACACCACTGCATAAACCTGCCCTTCCTCTAATGAGTCCAATCAGCTCATATAATTTCTTCTGCCTAAATCATCTGGATAGCTTGCTAAAAAAAATAAAAATTTGGGCTTTGTCAATGAACATTAAAAATGGATTGAATCATGGAACCTCAGAAATGGACTGGTTCTCCAAAACCATCCAGATTCAGTTTATATTAATTTCCGCCCCTCTCACCCCTGCCACCTATCTTAAATGCTTTCCTGGCAATTAATCTGATTGACTATAAGGTTAGGTAACTTGGTTATTTAAACTGCCAAAATATATTGGCTTCTTTTTTATTCCTGTGTTTAAAGTCTAGGCTTGAGTATAGACACAGCTTGGCTATGATTGGCTCTGAATAACTTAAGCTCAGCCCCAAAATAATTAATAGTTTTTGGTAATGTTTTTCTCTGAAGATCCAGCAATAGCTAGTTTCCCAAAAATAAGAGTTCTGAGAAATAATCCCCCATCTTTACATTCCAGTTCAACATTTTTTTTGTCTCTTTAAGAATCATAGGAGAGCATTCATTTATTTCCTGCTTTGAAGGCAATTCTATACTTTTTCAACTTAACAGGCATAACTGTGGGGTGTATGTCATTCCCTGTTTTACCTGCTGGTGGTTCTACCTGCCTGTCCCCATTCCAATCCATCCTCCATTAGGCCACCAAAGTAACTTTACTAAAGTGTAGGTCCAACCATGACACATTTCCCTACTCGATAAACTGCAGCGGCTCCCTATGGCTTCCAGGATCAAATTTAAATTCTCTGGTTAGCATTCAAACTATAATCTAGACCCCCTTCTACCTTTCCAGTTTTCTTGCACATTAGTTGCTGCAATATACTCTTGGATCCAGTCACACCAGCCTCTTTGCTGTTTCCTGAACAAGACACTCCCATCTCTTGGCTCTCCATCTTCTCTGGTTTTCCTCCATGCCTGGAATGTTCTCCCTCCTCAGTTCCACCTACTGACTTCCTTGAATTCCTTCAAGTACCAATAAAATCTCATCTTCTACAGAAACTCTTTCTGACTTTTCTTAATTCTAGGGCCTTCTGCTATTATTTCTTATTTATCCTGTGCATAGCTTATATATATATATATATATATATATATATATATATATATATATATATATATATATATATATGTATGTATTTATCAGTTACTCCATTAGATTGTGAACTCCTGGAAGGCAGGGGCTGTTCTGCCTCTTTTTGTATTCTTCGCTCCACGATTGGCACATAGTAGGCAGATAATAAATATTGATTGATTGCTTCCTACAGCCTTCTTTAATCTAGCATTGCCTAATCTAGCTAAAGATTACGAACAAAACTTACGAGTTCCTTATTCAAGCAAATATCCAAGTGATCCGCAATGAAAGTGTCATTTTGAAAGAAAAATCTACTTTAATAAATAGATTTGTCTAGAATACTCAGAATGAAACATAAATGAAGAATCTCTTCAAACGGCATCTGCAAAATACTGCCTCTACAGTTTTTCCACTTTCTGGCTACCTATGGCAACAAGGAATAGTGAACAAGAGTCTTTGCTTTGGAAGCAGGAAGGACTTGGGTTAAAATTCTATTCTGCCTCTGTACACTTACCTGTCACATGACCATGTAGTAAATTTCTTAACCTTTCAGTTTCAGTTGTCAAGTCTATTAAACAAGGATGATGACAATTATGGTTGTGACCTCATGGGGGCAGTTGAGAAGATGAAATGAGATAAGGCACGTAGAGTACTTCATAAACTGTTAACATTATTAAAGGTCAGCTATTATTATTCTGAACAAAATAATTAAAATAATCTAACATTTAAATTAGTTTAGGAACCTAAGAAGTAATCTAATACAGTGTCCTTATTTTTACAAATAAACTGAGGTCCAGAGAGATTTGCGCAAGGTCATTCAGGCAATAAGTGGAAGAATCAGGGTAATAAAGCACTTTCAGGTTGACAAAGCAAAATATTATCTCACTTCATTCTCACAACAATCCTAGGAAGTAGGTACTATTAGTATTCCAATTTTACAATTTTGGAAACTGAGGCAGGGATTAAGTGATTTACTCTAGGTCAGACAGCCAATACGTATCTGAGACAAAATTTGAACTCAGCAGTTCCTGACTCTGGCTCCAGCGCTCTATCCATTCGACCATCTCACTGCCTTCAAACTCCCAAACCCAACCCTCCGATTCCAGTGTTGATTCTTCCACATTCCACATGGATCCAAGTTTCTTGACTCCTACTTTGGGATTCTCTCTGATGGCCTGTGTTTTCTAACAACACATCAGATGCTCTAGGGATACTAGACTAGTTACTATCCCTTGTACAAAGTCAGTGACTTGGGGGGAAAGATGAGGGTTGAAGTGCAAACAGCACAGTGCTAGAACCTCAACTTTAGTTTAGAGATAGAAGGAATTTTGGTCAAATCCCCTTACTATAGAGATGCCATAATAAACCCCAAAAGAGATGAAGAGATTTACCCAAGGTCACAATTTCTAGCCATAGCTGAGTTAAGGTCAAGTGCTTTCACACTTCTAGAAACCTAACTTTGGCATTCTTACATGGAATCTCTAGAGGCTAAGCAGGTAAAAAGAGTGTTCCTGGTTACACTAATTTCACAGATAAATTTGCCTGAATATTTTGGGGGCTTGGAAGCAAAAGACAGATGCTCTTCCTGTGTGGGTCTCATTTGTCTTTATTTCTCATCAGTAGTGGAATAATGGCCCTTGGGATTAACTGGTCGCCAATTACACCTACTATAAATATGTAATTAAAGAACACTTATGGAGTACTTAGAATGGGTAAGGTATTGTTGCCTTTCTGTTCAGCAGACCGTAACAATTTAGTCATTCATTAGCAAGGACCCCCAGGTGTTAGTGTCCAGAGAAAACTAATCACACAAAGTGCTTAATCTACTGCTATATACCAAGTCAAGCAATCAACAAGAATTTATTCAATGTCTACTACGTGCCAGGCACTGTACTGAGCCCTGGGGATACGAGTTCAACCAATGAAGTGATCACCATGATGAGGAGCATTTATATACTGTTCTAAGGCTTGCAGGGTACATTAAAGAGCTACTCGCAAAGAGCTTACAAGCAAATGGAACAAGTACGTACCTAAGTATATATGGAAGAAAACACAGGAGATACACAGAGTGACAACTGACTCCATCCCACTTAAATAGTGAAAGTTACTTATCTCCTCCATTTATAAAATATGTTATGTTTAAGACACAGCTCATCTTCAGCCAGAACACAGACTAGAAGCAGTCCTCACCAAAGGAGCTAATTTACTTTTCCTGTTGTCAAAGTAAAGAGGCAATGAATCCAGATTATTTGATAACTGCCCTGTCTTCAAGGCAAAGGGTGAAGATTACCGACAGCAAAGGACAAGTCCCTACTTCAATTGAGTTTAGGTAAATTTAGGCTCAGGATTAAACTGAAGGAGAGGAAAGAGGGAGAAGGGCAACTGGGGGGAAGGGGAATATTCCAACTGCAAAGAGTTATACAAATGTTCCAAGAAATTCAATACGAGCTTTTATTTTAGCTAGGGTTTTCCAACAGAAAGGCATTGTCATATTTTCTACGGACAGTTTTAGAATGTGCCTATATACGAAATATGAAGTAAAGAGTTGAGTCAACCACTCAGATAATGACAGCCAAAATTAAACTGCCGATCTCAGTTGCCTGCATGTTATAGTCAAAATGTAGGTTTTGCACAAATTAGATAACTACTCATTTTTCCACTTCCTTTTATGAATGCAATCAATATGTGTGTATATAGCCTATTAACAACAACTGGAAGATTGTAATCAGTGGCATAAATATTTAGGAGGAATTTCCCATTTGAAGGAACCTC
Source organism: Potorous gilbertii (assembly GCA_028658325.1). Taxonomy (NCBI): domain Eukaryota; kingdom Metazoa; phylum Chordata; class Mammalia; order Diprotodontia; family Potoroidae; genus Potorous; species Potorous gilbertii. The sequence goes on along the minus strand of CM053771.1, from coordinate 173,344,432 downwards.
TCCCAGCATCCCTTCCCCATAGCACATTATGGGTGGCCCCCAGAGGCCCCTGTATTCAAAGGACAGCAGTGCTCCTTTACAACACTAAAACAATTTCTCCTAGCTTCTGAAAACTACTAAATTACTCCGGTCTCACATTAGGCTTAGTAAAGGAAAAGGCATACACATCACAGCTGGAAGAAAAGGGAAAAGAGAAAAGTGGGGCAAGGAAGGAGGGAGTGAGGAAAAGAAAAGGAGAACTCAGTGAGAGGAAGAGAGAAAAATCCACATAGGGACAGAGATTCAGTGACCGTGCCCAAAATCGGTAGATTAAGGAACCTTCTTCAAGTCGAGTGCCCAGAGTAGCATTGCTCAGACATCATGAGCACGTGGGAATCAGTTATTATTGCTAGTAATTCAGAATGAACCACTCTTAAGAAGTTTGTCACATCACAAGGAGATTTCTATACCAGTGGATAATTACAACGTATCGGGTTAATAATGTCACACATTGTTCTACACTTTCGCCAATAAAATCATCACTCCTCATACTAGCAACATAAAAAATATTCCTGATGCAGTGCTGCTCATCTGAATTTAAAAGGTTAATCGTCTTCCTTTCTTTTCTTTACTGAAGTTGGAGCAATTCTGCTTAATCCACTTCAACTACAAAATGTTAACAAAGACACTTGCTGCCTTGCCTCTCTTCTCCCAAAAGAGACATTCTAACTAAATGCCCAGTGAATAAAGTAGCATGATTTCACAAAAAATCACAACAGGTAGAAGTCAGTCCTAAATTAACCAAATAAGTGGGATTTCGATAGAGCTCATATAAGAGGACCTATTTAAGGACTGAAGTGGGAGGAAATAGGGTTAAGAGTTTCTAAATCCAACCACAACAAAACAAGAATTAATTCCAGCCCTCCAGAGCACGAGGATGCTGGGAGCTGCTGATCTCCTTCCTTTTCCATCTCTATCCTACCAGTGGGATAGAAATTCCCACCTCCTCAAATTCAGCTGATGGATTACACTGAGAGCTTATTCTCTGGCTTATTTTTGGTCCCCTGCTTATATTAGGCACCCTGCAGACAAGTGTTGAACAGAGGAAACTGGAAAACCTTCTGACTGAACTGGGAAATAATTTAGCTTTCTTTATGATGACTAAATATATTTTATTTGATACACCATCTTTTATTTCTAAGTACCTCCCAAAGAATCTGAACAAGCCACTTTGTTATGGTGTTGTTTTTTTTTTTTAAGTAACATGTCTATTTTCAAAAAGGACCATGTCTCAAAGTGCTTCCTTACTTGAAACCATTTTTTCCCTATTCTTCCAAAAGGTGCAAATTGGTAGAATTAATGGCAAGCTCATACAATGCTATGACAGCAAATATAGACTAGATCTCCAGACTACTTCTAGTACAAGTAGTTCAGAGAAAATCTTTCTGCTTTTATTTTCATAGCATATATTTGAAAACTAAAACTTTAAAACATTAAGACTAAGACACAATCAGGAGCATTTTCTCTATCCCTTTAGCAAACAAGAATAAGAATATTCAATAGAGTATGGGAGACATTCTCAAAACTTTTAAGATGGTGTTTTGTTTTGTTTTGAAACCATGCACACAATTTTTGAAAATCCCACTTGATTCCTGCTTTTAAATGGATGGTTGCTACTTTCTCTAAGTTTCAGTTTACGTGATTAGACTAACAGGTAAGCTCAGTGGGCTCTTTATCTTGTTCACAACCAGAATGGATGATCACTTGTTCCTGGAAGTGACTGTGATGATTAGCATGGCTTGATTCTTCCATCAGCCAAACTCTAAACACTGCCTGGCATCAGCAATGCAAAGGAAACCAAAGACTGGAGCTTGGCCACTTTGACGTCTTCAGCCAGGGAAACTAGAAGACAGACAATCTCAAGGGATACTGCTGGTTTTCTGGTGACCTATGAAGGCTGCTAAGTTTTCTTTTTACCTTGTCTTAAAGCAACAGCAATACTTGTTTTAGCTTCCCCTTTCCCCAATAGGGTAAGGAAAAAATAAAGAGATGATTTGCATAGGCACATCATTTGAAATTAGTTTTTAAAGACCCAGAGAGGTCTGGGACTGAATTATACAAGGTACATGAGCTTGGATAAGAAAAAAAAAATTACATTTTTTTCTAACTAAAATTTAACACTTATTTCAATTATGAGTGTAGGCAACAAAATGTTATTCTGAGATGGGGGTCCACAGGTTTCAAACCAAAAGGAGTCCCATGACACAAAAAAGGCAAAGAAGCAATGACCAAAAGTAAAGGATTTATGCATATCGTTAGAAACAATCCGTCCAACTTCTCCACTCTTTCTTATTTCCCAATTGTCAACAATAACAATGATCATTTTAATCCTCTTCTAAAGTCTCAATCTAATGGCATCACAGTGACCCGTAAGTATTATACTGACATTATACAAATTCTGCAAGACCTTACCAGACTCAAAAGCCTCCAAGTATAGAACTGGTGATGGACTGTAGATCTGCCATTTAAGGAAAAGCTTCCGGGATCATCACCAGAAGACTGACTTTTTTACGTCTCAGAAAACTTATAAATATTTTCTACTAAGATAAAGAAGTATTGGAAACATGGAAAATTGAATGAGAAATAACATAATAACAATGTGCAAAGCATTTTAGAGCTTATACACCCTGGGAGATGGGTATTATAAGTATCATTATCCCCCACTCTTTAATTCCCTAAATCACAAAATTAGCAAGCATAAGGGCCAGGATCCAATGAAGACTCTCTGATTCCAAATCCAAATGCTTTTTCACTACTACCTGAGAGGAGTAACAAATTACACCCTTTATGAACTAAGAAAGACAAAGTGTGGCTGAACCCTCCCCTCCGCCAGAGTTCGCAGAAAGACTCATTTGTCACATGTTGGCTGTGGGGACTGCCTGTGAGGCAGATCACTTGACTTCTCAATGCCCCAAACACTCTTTAAGACGATAAATTGTAAAACCATTGCTGATCCGAGAATTCCTTACTATAGTAGAATGCCAAGTCAAACCCCCTACCTTCCCAAAAAAATTAGCACAAAATTATTTAGAATCATTGAGTCAGCACTGGGGGGGACCACTAAAGATCGTCAACTGTCACACGGAGGATAAGCAGTAGAGTTGGGTGGTGGTAAAGTTCAAATTCTGATTTCATATCTTGGGCTTTTCCCATTATGCTTCCAGTTGCATCTGAAAGCCAGGTGGCTCTTATCTCTTGTGGGAGACACCTGCTTCAGAGTTAGTGATCTTGTGCTCTCTGAATGCTTTAAAGTGACAGAATTCCAAGAGACCTTACAAATAATCTAATCCAGATTCTTTAGTTTATAGTTGGTGAAACTGAGCCCTGAAGGCTAAATGCCTTGTCAAAGGCCACATCGCTAGCTAGTGGAAGAAATAGGATGATACCCAAGACTCTCATAAATAAAAATGATGGAAGTCACAATTATTTACTTCCAAAATTACTACATTAATCCTCCTCTCTGAGCAGAAAAACTTCTAGGGGGGGAAAGTTACATGCCTGTGTATATATGTGTGTGTGTACACACACACACATATATATATGTACACATATATATACATATATGTGTGTGTACATATATATGCATTGAGTTTATATGTGTGTGCATATACACACATATAGCATATATACATGTACATATTAGATCCATATATATATGTATATCTGCTAGACAAATATAAACACAGGTAACTATGTGTATCTCCTAGACATATAGATATGTGTGTATATATATTATGTGTACATATATGTAAAATATATGTGTATATCTAGTTAAATACTAATGACCCATGAGTACTTAACAATATTTATGACCTTCTCTACTTCAAAAGTTCTGTGATTTCTTTGACGTCAACATGGATGATGACAATGCTATATGGACTCCACAAAGTAAGCTAATTATCAGAACCATGCCCCCAAAACACACTACTGACGGTAATTTGAGATATGCCATGGTTCTGGAGATTGACAAAGGAAAAAGGAAGGGGCTATGTAGCTTCTTGCCTGGACAGGTAAACAGTCAATGCTATATCTTTTTCACAAAGTCTAGAAGAGAGTCTGAAAGTCTCTAGAAAAAAGGAAAAAGGAGAATGGAAAGAAAATATAGCCACCAAGAGACAAGGAGTTCCAGGGAGGTAGGACCCATACTGTACTCATTATAAAAAAGGAAATCTGGGTCAAATGCTGATTTTACAATCCTACTTGGCTCTCAGATAAGTGACACTTAAGACTTAAATCCCATGAGTGAGGTCTCTTCTTCAATTCATGTTTGCAAATCTAGCACATCTGTGAAATTTAGATTATGAGCTCAGTGGTAGAAATGGCAACTAATCTGAGGTTCAGTTTGGAGCCTATAAGGTTGTTAGTACTTGATAAATTTAAATATTTCTAGTCGCTTGAATATGAGACTCTGCTACTACCTACCTGTGAGATCTTGGGTAATTCACTCTGGGCCTCAGTTTCCTCACCTGTTGTTAAAGCTAAAAGAACTGTTTTCACTTTATATAGGGAAAAACTAAATCACCAAAATACTAAAGAATTCTTCCAAAGGCCATCACAAATAAGTCACTGTCAAAGACAGGATTAGAATATGAATATTCCCTAAATACTAATCCCAAGGTTGGTTTCTTATATAATCAAAGGGTCTTCATTTATTACATTTAAGGGATCAGGTCACATAGGGAAACACAGAACTGTAAATGTTATGGCACCAAATAGCACTAGTTTGATCAGTTGATGACAGGAAGGGACATTATGCCATTGAATGAATCATTGGATCATGGATTTCGAGTTGAATTGGGACATTAAAAGCCATCTAGGAAGTAACTAGATGGTACAGTGAAATGCTAGGTCTGGAGTCAGGAAGACCTGAGTTCAAATTCCACCTCAGCCACATATTAACCCTGCTACCCTGGCTAAGTCATTTAACCTTTGTCTGCCTCTGCTGCCTCATCTGCAAAATGAGGGTAATAGTAGCCCCTACCTCACCATGTGGCTCAGTGGATACAGTCTCAGGCCTGAGTTCAAATCTGGCCTCAGACACTTAACTACTGGGTGACCCTGTTTGCCTCCATTTCCTCATCTGTGAAATGGGAAGGAAATGGCAAACCACTCTAGTGTATCTGCCAAGAAAATTCCAAATGGGGTCATGAAGAGTCAGACAATAACTGAAATAAATGAACAACAACTTCCTAGAGTTACGATAAAGATAAAATGAGATTATTTCCTTTGCTAAGTTCAAAGTATTACATAAATGGTTGCTATGATGATGAAGATGGTGATATTGATAGCAGTGGTGGTACAAGAAGAGGAGGAAAAGGAGGGGAAGAGCAATAAGGAAAAAGGAGGAGAAGCAGAAGAAGAAAAAGAGGTAGTAGTAGTAGAAGAAGAAGGAGGAGGAGAAGGAGGAGAAGGACCTGAGGCTCAAAAAAGTGAAGTGATGTGCCCGAGATCATACAGCTAGCAAGCAGCAAAGCTGGCATCTGAACCCAGGTGCTGTGACTCCAAAGCTCTTTCAGACACAATACCGTGCTCTGTACACAATCATTCCTGTTGTTTTTTCCATTTACTCATCTTAATCATTTTATGTATTGCCACATTTATTCGTGTATTTCTCCACTTCGCATTATCTTTTTCCTCTCTCTCTTTTCCTCCCTCTGAGAAAAAAAAAATCGGAAAAAATGTTCCCCCACATAATCCTCTCTACCTTTGTGCTCACACTCTTCACAGGGGCAGCTAAGTGATGCAGTGATAGAGTACCAGTGCAGGAGTCAGGAGGACCTGAGCTCAAATCTCACCTCAGACACTTGACACTCACTAGCTGTGTGACCTTGGACAAGTCACTTAACCCCAATTGCCTCATCCTGGGTCATCTCCAGTCATCCTGATGAATATCTGGTCACTGGACTCAGATGGCTCTGGAGAAGAAGTGAGGCTGGTGACCTGCACAGCTCTCCCTCACTCAAAACAAAGTCAAGTGCAAGTCATGTCATTATTTCTCTGATGGCATGGTAACCCTTCCCCCAGTTTTGTAAGCAGTGATCTGGGACAAGAAAACTAGTCTTGTTCTTTTCCAATCCCAAACCTAAAACTTAAAACCAAAGGATAGGAAATCTTAAATGTAAACAATATTTTCCAATAATGCATAAAGGTCTGCCTTTCTTATTTATTAAAAAAAGGTTTCAAAAGTGGTTTGATTTTTTAAATGATTTAACTGTTAAAAGCTTAAATTCTAGGTAGCATGTTTTAGGAACTCCAAGACTTGCTGAAGGAACAGAGAAATATGAAGACAGACATATGTATTCCCAAGAAATCTGGCCACCAGTTGCTAAGTAGTTGAATGAATCTCTATTCTTTTAGGGGGAACAGAAATCACAAAGATTCACGAAGATGGAGGCAGAGCAGAAGTCATATATTTACCAGTAAAGGAGACAGATTTTAAAGCAGAGACTGGATGTCTTTTTTTTTTAAGGGATCCTTCCCATAAACATGATTCCTGGGGTGGAATGATAGATTAAGATTATTAAGAAACCAAGGGGGTGCTTTCTTTTTACGGATTGTCTTTTTAAACCACTACCACCATGAAATTATACTGAAAATGTCACAAAAATATGCTGAAAATAAATATTACAAACATCACCAAAAAAAACAACAACCTATAGGCTTCTTGTCCAAGTAGTCTACGTAAAGGTTGTTTTTAATAACAACACTATTCTATTTTTATCTTTAGAACATGCATAGACTTGTAAAACTGTAAAAAACTAAATCAGAAAATATAAAAATTATATGGATTGTAAATTGAATTAAACTGTAAAAAAAAAAAAAGAAATTTATGAAGTGCTGGCAAACAAAAAATTTAATACAATAACTTTCCTCCACAGTAACACAAACTATATGGCCATAGGTATTGAGAAGAATTGTGGCACTGTAGGAAAGAAAACTGATTTGGAGCCTGAGGACTTTGCTTTGAATTCCGGCTGTGCCATGAGATACATGCCTAACTTGGGACATGTCATCTAACCTCTCTGAACATCACTTTTTCTCATCTATAAAATGAGGGAGTTAGGCCTGTAAGGTTTCTTGAATGAGGCCCCTTCCTGTAAGATGCAGTGTGCCATCACAAGACAGAACTTATGAAAGTCCTGCAAACAGAGCGTGGCTACAAGTGCCAAGCCTGGACCTTGGGGCTCTGAAAGTGGTATGTCTTTAAAAGGCTTGACAGCAGGGATCTCAGAGGCTATGGCTATCAAGAGCATTTAACATGCTCTATATCCAGAAATGGCATATGTCAGGTCCCAGAGGCTAGTATTCCAATGATGTTGTAGAAGGAGGGAGTGAAAGAATCAATCCATCAATAAACCTTTATTAAGCACCTACTACGTACCAGAGATATGAACAATACACGAAGTGTTGGAAACTTGTACCATAAAGCAGGACCTTATAGAATGACCAAGGACCACTTGGTAATTCTGAAGAAATGTAGACACAAACCTAGGTTGCCCATTGGGCAATTCAGAATTAATAGACTAAAGATTTTTGCTAATGTTCCACCAGTAAAAAAGTTCCAAAACAATAGATTACACTAAAATCCTTTGTTTCTTCCAAGGTAGCCAGAAGTGTTCAAACTTGAGCCCAATTAAACTAATTGCTGTATTAGAAGTTTGCCTAATATATTTCAAGTATATCCTTTTCACATACTTCTCTTTATGTATGGCACTACATGCAATAAGGTGACAATGTTAAGAGATTATGAACAATCTTTCTAATTTCAGAAAGCAGAAAGAATCCAATACAATTCCAGAACCGACAGACACCTCTTTATTCACTGGCTGTGTCTGACAGAATGGTCCAACTTCTGGTCCATGTGCTGAAGTCATATTCCCTTAAGTCTTCAATTTTCTTATAGAGGTGAGATTTTTAAATCTGGATGGACCTTGGAGAACCTGTAGTTCAAATTTCTTGATTTTTTTTTTTTAGAGATGAGTGAACTGGGGCCAGGTGAAGGGATTTGCAAAAGGTCACATTACTAGTTGCCAGGGGAAAAATACCAGAAATAGAATTCAGTTCTCCTAACCCCCAACCACAGCATACTGTTGGCTCAATTAGACATTTTTAAAGCACTCTGAAATCCTTGAAAGACTTAAACAAAACCAAGTGTTATATTTTGTGATGTTGTATAATGTGAATACTGAGCATGAAGAGTGAATGAAAAACCACTTATCTAAGACTATGTCAAGACTGCTAAATACTGAGAATAAAAATACAAAAGAAAGGGACCTGCCCTTGAAGTGTTTATATTCTAATAATGGGAGACAACACATATATGAGTGGTCAGCAACAGGATGGAAGGTAAGGCCCTGGGATCCAGAGGGGTACAGTGTTAAGGAGTACTGCACACTGTTCCAGAAGGGATACTACACTAAGACTCAAAAAACCTCGGGCATCCCCCTTTCCCTTTATGAACCAACTCCATTTTTCATATTTGTAAATTGAGCATGTTTGTCATACAACCTCCTTCACATGAATGTTCCAAGGATCAAATGAGATAATGCATGTAAAACAAAGAAGGTATGAGCTAGAGGTGGGGGGGACCTATACCTACCTCATAAAGTTATTATGAGAAACTAATAAGATAAAAATTACATGAACATATACTCTACAAATATGGTTTAACACACTAAAATCTGACATCACCTTCCTCAAAAAGTAACTAGGTTCCAGTAGCTCTTTCCATAGGGTTTGTCTTCTAGTCAATCCTACATAATAGAGTTCATCTCCAAGGCGATGAGAGCGCAGATCACAGTTAGAACCCTGTTTGTCTACACTCCGGGAGCAACCTAAATGTGAACTCCTAAGTGACCAACACTAGATATAGGAATCTCATTAGATATACCAGAAAAATTTGGTTTTTAATGAATAGGCCTCAAAAGATATAACAAAGTCAGAATTTTTCAGAATGGCTAAAATGAAGATATCTCTGGTTAAATCAAAGTTATTGCTTCTCTGGGCTTCCTCAGTTGAGAGTTAAATAAATCCCTGAGATGGTAATTAGGTTAAACAGTTTCATCGGGCCTGCTCAGAAGCAAAGTGTGGCATGGAATGAGAATGAGTGCCTGTAGGGATGTGTGCAGGCTGGCTCTCCCTCCCTCTCTTCCCTTCCCTGTTACCTACTTCCTCTCCCCACTTCCCCAACTCAGAGACACAGACACACAGATGCAGACACACACACACCCACACATTCCCACATGCACATGCAAGCAAAAGCTCTCAGCCAGTCCATTACCAAGATGACAAGCAGAATGAATCCTACACCAATATTTCTGTTGCCACCAACTCAGCCCCCAAGCCCAGCTAAATAAAACATTTGCACAAGACAGCTCGATAAACAGTTCACACTGTCTAAAAGAATGGCATAGGTTTACAAAGACGTAGCATTATCACCCATGCACAAGCAACTAGAAAAGCTAATAATGTTCCTAATAGCAATGCTATTACAACGGTTTATTTATAGAACACAGGGGCAAAGGGAAGAAAGGGAGAGAGGGGTAGCAGTACAAAATAGGATAAGCTAAGTTCTCAGTATAAGCACATGTGGTATTTATTAAGAGTGAAGGCTCTGCTTCCATCTATTCTGAGAGGTTTGTGTTTTGTTTTTCCAAAAGAGTGACCATCTATTAGAAAGTAGAAATGTGTTAGTTATTCATGTAGAGAAATTTGTTGGCACTTCTGGTAAAAAAGACAGAAATACACAGGTATCCAGAGCCTAACCTCTCTGGGAAAGGAGAAATCAAATAGTATGATTCTGCCGAGGAGCCACAGAGTAGAGAGGGTCTCTACTTACACTTAATACACAGGGATGGCTTCCTGACTGCATCCCCCTGCCTCACACTGTCCCTCAGGCTATGGCAAGCCTTCCACATTTCTGGAGGAGGGAGGAGAAATAATTATGTACAGTCTAAAAGCTTCAGGGCAGAACACTGGGCAGCTTGGGTGCCTTGTTGGCCCAGCAGCAGGAGCCTCTGTGGCACCAACCAAAAACCATGTAGAGCTTTGTTATTACACTTCTCTCCCAGGAGCGGAGAGAGCCTCAGTGGGGACAGCAGCCTTGTTTGGTTGCTCTCCTTCCAAGGATGACTCTGTCTCTGGGGGCAAGAGGAAAGAAAAAGCCATTTGGGCTTCAGTATCAGAAGTGAAAGAAACCTTAGCAGTCATACCGTCCAACACCTTCCTTTTGCAGAGGAGGAAATTCAGATAAAGAGAGATTAAATATGACTTGTAGCAAGTCATTCAGGTAGTACATAGCAGAAGCAAGATTCAGATCTACATACTGGGACTCTTACCATTGTGCTTTGGGGTTCTCAAATTCCTATTACGGCTAGTAAGGGAGGCTAAAGATTCATGAGTTAACTGCTAAAAACCAAGGCACCACAAATTATGTGAAATGTAAACTTCGAATCACAGAACTGCCAAGTTAGAAGGGCCATTAGAGGCCATCAAACCCCCACTCTATCCATGAATCCCTCTCAGGAATATACTAGAAGAATAGTCATCCAATTTTTGCTTAAAGATCTCCAGTGACAAGGAATTCATTACTCACTGAAGTGGCCCATACTTTTTTGTCTCTTTTTCTGGAAGGGAGGGAGAGAAGACAACTCTAATTATTAGGAAGATTTTCCTCATATTGAGTGGGAAAAAAATGCTTCCCTATAATTTCTACCCAAGTGCTTCTCTTTCCACAACCCTACCCTGCTCTGCCCAAGGAAAACAAGTCTAATATTTTCCCCCATATGACAATCCTAAATGACAGATAACTCCCACGTCTAGAACAAGTTAATACCCTAATCAACACAACAGGCATCTCTCTTAAATGGTCCTGAAGAGGTCCTGGAATATAAATGTGTTTTTCTCCTCTGCCATATAAGTGCAAAGCATCGGGGCTTGTACCTGAAAAGAGTCTGCTGACATCAGTCTTCCATGGAAGTAGCCTGACTCTTCCAAAGAAATGCCCCAGGAGGAAAGCAATTCTGTCAACAACACTGGGACACTGAACCATCTGTTCCCAACCCACACCAACTGTTTAGCCTGGGGCAGACTGCTGCCAATGTCTGAGAGTGGTACTGGGGTCCAAGGTGGGACACGTAATAGTAACACATCCTGCTAGGCACCGGTTCAGGGAAAAACCATAATATTGTACCTGCCAAAAAAAAAAAAGAAAAATCTTCATTTTGATCTGTCAAATTATGTCTTTTATTCCTATCTGATTTAAAGTAATAGTTGCTTTTGCACATCACTTTAAGGCTTGTAAAATAGTTTTTTCATATAATATCACAATTGACCCTTACCACAGCACTCTGAGTTTAGGACTACTGATAACATAAGCCTGATTTTACAGATGGAGAAATGGAGAACCAGGTTCAGAAAAAACAAGTGACTTACTCATGGTCGATGAACCAACAATGTCAGAGGGAAGATCTAAAAACATAGCACAAAACATACTGTGCTATGTTAAGCACAATACTTTTTGCTTTTTTCTTTCTTTCTTTCTTTCTCTCTCTTTTTTTTTGGTGCAAGAGAGAGTGAACAGTATTTAACTTCTAAGTTCCCTCATTTTAAAAATAGGGACAATAACAACAGCAGGACAGGTAGGTAGCCCCGATGAGCGCTGGACATGAAGTGAGTTCAAATCTAGCCTCGGACACTTACTACGTGACCCTGGGTAAATCGCCTGTTGGTGGACTCAGTTTCCTCAGTTGTAAAATGAGCTAGAAAAGGAAATGGTAAGCCACTTTGTCAAGAAAACTCTAAATGGGTTCATGAAGAGTAGGGCATGACTGAAATGACTGAACCACAAAAATAAGGATATTTTGTAATGAGGATCAAATGAGTTAATATATAAAAGCACACTTCAATCTTAAAGCACTATAGAAAGACTAGCTAGTATTATAATTACTATACTTTAAGCTAGAATTCTTGCCAAATTCTACGTATTCTATCTGGGTCCTCACTGAAATCTGACCTTCTCCATGAAGTCTTCCTGAAAGTTCCTGAGGAAACACCAAAACATAAGCAACTGTCTCCACTTTCACTCCACATACATTACAACATACAATATACATTACAGTGTATAGGTACATTAAGGTCACATGCTCGTCATCATGCATATTCTAATTTCTGTGGAAATTTAAATTTATACTAGACATATACTATCATATTATTCTGTTTCAAGTGTTTTAGCATTTCTCCAACAAGACTGTAAACCTACTGGACTCAAGGATCACACCATATATTTCTTCTCCATGGCTTACAACTTCCTGATTAAAATATTCATCACAGTAATGTGTGCCACCCACTTGGCCCTCAACCAGGGCAACTACTCACAGGTGATGGTAAAGTTTACTATTAAAGAATTTTGGAGGCAATGTAGTTCTACCATAACCTGTCACTAAATAGTTTTGTGATACTGAGCAAAGCTTTCCCTTTATATTCCTTTAAGTTGTTGTTTGGTTTTTTTTTTTTCATTTTAAAAAGAGGAAGTTAGACTAAATGATCTCCCAGCTTCTGTCCAACTCAAGCTGTCCCAAGTTTCTGTGATTCTGAGAGCTTTTGAAGAGAATTTTTTCAATATCACAAAACTTGGTGATATACAACAATAATGACAGTATTCATATAGTTCTTTAAAGTTTACAAAGCACTTTACAAACATATTATTTGATCCTCACAAACACCCTGGGAGAGAGATGTTATTATTAACCTCCTTTTACAGACAACAAAACTGAAGGAGACAGAATTTATGTAATTTGTCCAAAGTCACAGCTTTGTAATATCTGAGACTGGATGTGCACTCAGGACTTCCTGACTACAGATCCAGCACTCTACCCACTGTCTCTAAGCATCTTCGTCGGTGAACTCTACTTACATACTAATCTGTTTCTTCTTCTTTTATGCTATTGTCATTTCACATTCAATCAAGTCTAGACTAAAATCCAAGGTGATCCACAAGTGTAGTAGGGACAGTGGAAGGAAAAGCCATGAGAACTTATCGATAACATATAAGTGAGAGAAGAAAGGACATTTCAACTTGTAATATCTTTTCTTCTTCAGAGCAACGTCATTAGCATGTATAAGATTCAGTTCAACAATACAGAATACTGAGGAACAACAGAAAGATCCTAAGGGCTACAAGAAGGCGAGATGTTAAGAAAAGTGGGGAATCACACAAGCTCTTTCCGAAGCAGCTTGGATAACAGATTCACCTGTGACTTCCTAATTCTCACCACCATGATAACGAAGTCCTATCCTCCCAACAAAAGCCTGAGGCTATCCTTGGAGGCTGGCCTCTAAGGGATCAGTACCTCTAATGCCATTAAGCAGAATAAGTACGAAATCCGATCTTGAAGATTTTTCTTAAACAGAGAGCTAAACAATCATCCCTCTACTCAATCTGTTCCCATAGCTCCCGATTACCTCTGATCAAATACAAATTCAGCTGGCTTTTAAAGCCCTTCACAAAATCTGACCCCAACCTATCTTTACAGGTTCATCATGTGTTGCTCCTCCTCCTCTTACACTCCCTGGTCTAGCCAAACTAGCCCTCTCTGTCCTTCCAATGTAACCTACCACAGTCTATTGTGCTGACTTTGCAACAAACATCTTTATGCTGAAAACATTCTCTCCTCACCTCTACAGCACAGAACCCCACAATTCCTTCAGCATACAACTCAAAGACCATTTTCTATTCAGTCCTGTTCCTCCAAATGCTAATATCCTCCTCCCTATCCTTGCATTTAACTACCCTGTATTTGTTCTGTATATATGTATTTTTATACATACACATCTATAGAATATCCCCAAAGTCTTAGTGCAGCTTTAAGCTTTAATAGCTTATTAAAAGGGTTGACCACAGTTTTAAAAATTCCTAACAATGTTCTCTTAGGGGACCATTAACCCTTTTTTACCACAAAAACCAAATTGTTACTGGGCTTTTTTCTATATATCTAAAACCACAACAATAACAAAAGAAGCATTCTTTGGTTATAAGGACAGGGGCTCTATTGTGAAAAGGGGGTGGAAAGCATGCCACAGCTGGTGAAGGCTGGTCATTCTACTGCCATTAGGACATCACTAAGACTGTAATGGATCATATGAAAAACAGATCCTAGGTAATAAAACTTGGAATTGGTTTTGTTGATGGCATTCCCCTCAGTTGGGATGATCTTCCTCATCTTCTCTGCCTAATTCCTACCAATCCTTTCAATGTTATATAAGTTCTACTTCCTCCATAAAAACCTTGTGAGCCACAACAATCCACCTTTATCTCCACCTTCTCCAAATTCCTAAAGCACTTTTAGACTCCACCACACAATTTAGTAATGTATGGCCCTTCAATTGTGCTCCAGATGTTTGATTCATGCTTGCCTCATCTATAAATACATTATAATTTCCTTGAGGGCAAGGGACATGAAATATTTACCTTGTATTTCTTTAAAGCATTAAATACATTATTGAGTACATAAAGCATGCTCAACACATACTCTTGAATTTAATGACTACCTTAATGGCTCCAGAGTTTGGGCATACAAAACTAAATTGCTGATTTTGAGTTCTAGAACAAATTGTAGATTTCCATCCAGAGGAAATGAAAGCTAAACTGTAGTATTAATGTCAATGGTCCCTTTCTTTCCAGAATTTCATTTTATTTAATTTGGCAACATACTTCATCACATGATGGTTTTTAAAAAGAACAAACATATGAAACTAAAGAATTACTTTAATTATTAAAATCATTAAGTCAGATCTTTAAAAGTATAGATTAATCACAGCTAATTCAGGCATTGAATAACACTTAGATCCTGTTGGTTCTACACTGGGTTATACTGATTCCTATGTAATACAGCCTGAACCCTGGCTAAAGAATTGGGCCTGGTGAAAAACATGCATTTAACTGGTTACTTGATAGTTGGCATATTTCTAGTGAAGAGTACCAACAAGCTTAATGAAAGTGAAAGCTATTTTTAAATTGCCAAACACCTTAATCTCATGATAGATCTTTCCCTTTGGACATCCAAAATAATTGCTTCTATAAAACATGACTTTGTTTCATTTGGTGGTTAGGGTGTTAGAAGGAAACTTTGGTGCTTTCCAATACACACGTGTGACCATGGTGATAGCTTACTACTTAGTAGAAGCACCTTAAGCTAGCCTTTTCTTCCAGCCCCAACTTTCTACCTTTATTAAAGATTTAGAAATTCTGTCATAACAAAAAACAAAATTTCTCTCCTAATGAAAACACATGCCCTGAATTGCCTATCTCCTCCTGTAAAGTGGATTGGTAAAGGAACATAAACTTAAAAATATGAACAGAAAAAAACAAAAGTACTTTTTTTCCGAAAGTTCTTTTTCTTATAACATTATAATGATGTTATAAGGCCCTCACAGATATGAAAAAACAAAAATAAGTTTTCAAAAAGTTAGGCAGTTGGGTCTAAACCCCCAAGGGGTCTAGAAAATAATGAAAAATAATAGTGACTTGATTCCAAGCTTAACAAGACAAGAAATAAAAAATCATGGAGTATTTATGAAAGGTTGCTTTCCAAAAATTGCTTTGGTTCAATGGGAATTCAGACTTTTTGGTATTCTTTGCATTCCAGTCACCACAAAGAACTAGTAAAACAATCATAACAAAATCTGAAAGTACAAAGTTCCTGCTGAAGGCTCCTAAGAAACAATGGACTTCATTTTCTAAAGTCTTCAAATCCTCACAACAGGATTCCTACAATTCAGACCCTTTAAGTTGCAGGAAAAAATGAAAAGAAAGACAAAGCCCAGTGCCTCAGAGATTTTACCTTCCAGATAGGTGGATTCCAGAGTCTAAACTATACAGTTTGCTTTACTCAGAACCTCAGCCCTTGAGTCACGGAGTGGTCCCCCTCCCTATTTTCCAAGGTTCCAACTGTGATGGATGTTGTAAGAATCCAAACAGGATAAACAAACTACAGGTTATCTCCTTTAACTCTTTTTGTTATAAATTTTCAGAAGTTTTACTGCGTGTCATCTCTTTACATTTCTTCCTAGCTTCAGGAGGAGAAAAAAAATACCTTAAATGAGTCTTCTGAAAAGCTTTATAGCTCACTCATTCATCAAAAAGATACTACCATACACACACTGTATTAGGTATGCTAAGGAATACAATGGAAATATTTCATGTGATTTCTGTCCTAATAGAGCTTATAGACTATAAGATAGACAAACATGAAAAATTAAGTCAATAAGGATGACATACAGACAAATGAATGACATAGAACAAATAGATTTTTCTTTAAGTGACTAATCTGTACAAATTGTTTCATTTGGTAGGCACTGGATATGTAGAAACATGATTTACAAGGCATTTACAATGTAAGGAAGACCTATAACAATTCAATGTGGGGAGAGAAAAAAAGCCCTAAATGCAAAATAGAGAGTTGTCAGGGAAAGTTTCAAATAAGGTCAGGGACCTTAACTGCATCTTGAAGAATGAGTAGGAGTTTAATAGGTAGAGAAGAGGAAGACATTCCAGAAAGAGCTGACTGAGTAAAGGTATTGACACACACATACACAGCATGGTACAGTGACAACGAATATTGTACTCAGTTCATTATAACAGCTACAAATTATATAGTGCTTACTATGTGCCAGTCACTATTTTAAGAGCTTTGTAATTACTATCTCATTTGACCCTCATAACATCTCCAAGAGTTAGGTGGTATCATTTACAGATGAGGAACTGAAATGAACAAAGGTTAAGTGACTTGTCCAAGGTCACACAACTACTAAATGTTTGAGACTGGATTTGAACTCAGCATTTCTTGTCACCAGGTTCAGTGTTCCATCCACTGTCTAGTTACCTAGCTGTCTTCTAGCCTCATCTAGCTAGAATGGAGAGGTCTTCTGAACAAGTGAAAGATAAAGGTGGAAAAGGCAAAGGAATTGGAACTTTATCCACTAAAGAAGTTTAAATAGGGAGGGGCATGAAAAAAATCTATTTAAGAAGATTAATCTGTGGCTGGTGTTTAGGATGCCACACAGAGTGGGAAGATGCTAGTGGCAAGGAGGTTAGTTAAGAAGTTGTTTCATCTCAGCTACACAGACTGCACATCCTCAAGATTTAAGTCTCACTAGCTGGTGGTATGGTATGTTTCTAACCCAGACCAAAGGTTAAGAGATCAAGAGTTTGTATGACAAAAACTGCTACATACTAGCATTCTTTCCTCTCCTTCTGACCCCCACCACCCAAAATGGAATTTTCAATGAGGTTTTTAAGTGAAAAAAGGAAACATCACTGACTCAATTAAAAAGAAAAAAAGTAGGCACATTAGTGCAATAAGTGTTGTTTACTTTGGAAGCTGAGGGTGATCCCAAGGGTTAGCATCAAAGGCAATGACTATAACATACAAAACTATATCTATATATTAAAAAAATCTCCTCCAATGGTCAATTCACTGCCTTTCACTTCATCTCCAAAAACAACAGAAATTAGTCCTCTTCATTTCCAGTGTTTTCTCTCTAACATCTTTCTGAGATTTCCATATATTTTCAAAATTCTAGCCTCTTTCTCCTCGGCCCACAAATTTTAGGAATTAGCATCTTTTTAATATAAATATAAATAATGTCCTTCAATTAAAATAACAACTTTTTGGAGTCAGATCTTCTTTTCTGTAGATACTGCATAAGTATGGAACTTTAAAATTAGAATGGATGCGAGAAGTCAACTAGCATGGTGCCCCTCATAAATGAAGCATGAATCCCCTCTACAGGATCTCTGACATGTGGCCAATCAACCTCTCCTTCAACATCTCCAGGGAGCCCATCCTCGATTTTGTAACCTCAATGACGTTTGAGTGTATATTTGATCTAACTTTCTTTTAACCCTTTCAGTGATGCGCTTTCCCTTTTTCATAAAAGGTAGGGGGACACATTGTCCCTTCCGACTCCCTCTCAGTTTGTTTGTTGGGTTAATATGTTCCATCTAGTATTTTGTGCTCTCCTTTTATTTCCTTGTTTGTTCTTTCTCTCCAGTCTTGTATGTATGACTTGAGTTTTGCTGTTTTTTTGTTTTTTTATAAAAGGCTACTTCCCTTGTGCTTTTCTTTCTGGTGGGGGCAAGAGGAGAGGTAGTTTTCTGCTTGTCTTTTTAGAGCCCTATTTCCCTTTTATTTTCTTTCTTGACATCCATTCTCCATTTCAGTCAGTTGCTAACCTATACAGATGAGTGAGGCAGCTCTTTTATTGTCACCAGGTCAGTTTGAGCAATCTCTACCCAGAGATTCTCCAAACGGAAGCAGAAATGCCACAGAATGATTGAGACTTCTCAATCACATCACTGCATCAAAGGAAGGAACCTGAGATCAGTTTTTGAGGCCTCCCTGAAGAGTAAAGCATCCTAAGAGACAAAGTTGGAGTTGAATGATCTACTGTGGGGATCTCCACTGTCAACAAGCTTTAAATTTTCAGTGGATCAAATATTTTGGGGTATTCCATGCAAAATCAAATTCATAGCCATACATATGCTCAAAATTTCCTTTCTCTTTGAATGGAAGCTTTCCCCTTACAATTCCTCCCTTTTTGCCTAAGAGGTAGCAAGATTTTAACAGCAGATAATTTTCAAATGATACGCTCACACATTTTCCCCAGACAGATGCTTTTAATTTCATGTGTGAAGATTTGCACCTAGATATCTCTGAGGAGATGAGACTTGATGTATCTAAATTTAGATACCTGATGTATCTAAACACATGATGCTAAGAGAAAAAATATAATAAAGACCCAGCGACCTGTATAGCATTTCACTGTTTAACCAACACATTCTCATTTCGACTTCAAAACTGCCTTACAACATAAATTTTAAAATCCCCTATAACACCAAATCCAAACTATTTCAGACATCATGAAGGTTAGAAACTTTGTAGTGTTTTTCTCTCCATCCAACAAGTAGTAGCAATAACACAAAAGCAGTCATCATTCCTCATTAAGATTGATCCATCACCATATCACACTTTCTGGCCTTTGGTCCCCAAACTGGAGCTAACCACGGTCCTGAGTTGCCTTAGAAAACTATAAAGTTCAACACATAACTAATTCTGCCTTTGTATTTAGAAGGGCTTTCCCCAAGGGGATCATGACTTGGCTCAATTAAGTTGAATTACAGAAGCATAAATGATGCTGTTGGGTTTAGTGGATGGAGTAAAGGGGCTGGAGTCAGAAAGGTTCCAGTTCAAATGTGGTCTCAGACACTTACCAGCAGTGTGTCCTTGGTCAAGTAACTCTTGTTCGACTAAATGGTCTTAGGAAGTAGGGCACTTCCTCTCCCCAACTAGACCATGGTGTGCCAGAGAAAAGGGGCACCATGTCTTTCCTTAGTTTGTTTTTAAGCAAATATCATCCTCGTTGAGCCTACTATAGTGCTCCTTCAAGAGGTAGCATAAGCTCTGATGATGGATGCTGAAATATTCAGTCACTTGCTGACCCTCTTTTTTTTCTTAAAGGCATTAACAACTCTCAATTAATCTTCATAATAAAAGACAAAAAAGTATGGATAATTTAAATCCAGAATCCTCCCTTTCCCCCTTTCAGCAGACAGTCACACCTCCCCCCCCCGCCAACCTACAAAGGAATGTTGCTAATAAAGGGGCAAAATTGAGGATAGTCGATTTTTAACTTATTTAGATAACTCTCCTCACATTCTGACAAAAACAAAGAATAATGAAATAGCCAGAAATCTAGGCAGGAGGAGAGAGAGAGGGAAGAGTTAAAACAAGAGCAATGGTCATCTCTGAACTTGATCCCTCTGTAATCAAGTGTTAACTGAGGCTTTTTAACCCTCTAGCAACCTCTCCCCTTTTCAAAATTAATTTAGAAGTATCTGAATCTCAAGTTTAACCAAAAACTGTGACAGATGTTTATTTCTTAGGGCAGCTAAGTGACACAGTGGATAGAGCACTGGGCTCGGAGTCAAGAATACCCAAGTTCAAATTCAGCCTCAGATACTCACCAGCTGTGTGACTCTGGGCAAGTCATTTAACCCTGCTGACCTCAGTTTCCTCATCTGTAAAATAAGCTAGAGAAGAAAATGGCAAACTTCTCCAATATCTTTACCCCAAATGGGGTCATGAAGAGTCAGACATGACTGAAACAACTGAATGATAACAATATTTATTTCCTACTATAAACTCTGACTCAAAATCACCAGTATATACTTGGTGATATAGTTGTTTAATTAAATTAGTTTTATAATTTCAATAATCTTCTTTCCAAGTAGTATACAGTTTCTCAGCTGTTGGCAAATACTGACAGTAGGGTTGGAAGGCTAGAGTATGGGGGTGGTCAATTAGCTACCAACTGCACTTAAAGGAATGTCCAGAGCCTCCCAGGAGAGGGGGAAAAAAAGAGGAGCCATTCACTTTCTATAAAAATAAACATAATTTCCAACTATAATCTAGCCTGTAGTTAAAGGAGTTGCTCCCTTGCTTTCCCAGAGAAAAAATCTCAACTGCCTACTCGTTTCCCAAATGATGTGACTCTATACTGCCAAAATACCCCCCAAGTAAGCATCCCGGGAAGGTGAGGAATGGCCAATGTAGTCATAGTTCTTCCATTACAAAAATGCCCTTATGATGAATTATTTATTTATTTTACTTGCAAATTCTTGCGACCCACATTTGTCTTTGCGCAGAGGCCATGGCTCCCCACTCCCCCACGCTCAGTGGTCTCAACCCACCAGAATGTGACAGGACTTTACCCCCCTCCAAGGGTGAATCATAGGGCCAAACTTCCAAGTGAGTGAAACACAGGCATGCTTTTGTTGCTCGGAAAAGCTACCAACAACAAATGAATACAAGGCCAGTTGCTTTTTTGTCCAAGGGTTTAAGGGAACCTCTGTGGGCTGAACATGGCTTATGGTTGAAAGTATTATCTGTTTGATCCAGTGAATATTTTCCTTCTTACTCCCCCCCCCCAAAAAAAAGCTCTATCTTTTCATTGGGGGGAACTGGTGAGGAGGGATTAGAAAGCTTCCACAAAGAAAGTCTTTGGTCCTAGAAGTTCTCCACCATTGGTCACTGAAGTAACTGATTCTGTTTGGAGTAAACAGAGAGGCATGGAGATGGGGGTGGCACCAGTAGCCTTGGATTCTACTTTGACAAGTATTTTTTTTTAAAGTGGGCTGAATGGCAGTTGTATAGAGGTTACAAAAAAACCTTTTAGTTCTATGAATCACAAAACAACTGTGAGGGGTCTGAACACAAACATACACACACAAAATATGCCATACCAATGTTAAAAATCTGAAACAATAAAGAAATGCAGAAAAAATTCAGAGTTAGCTATATCAATCTTGGAGTATATGTGTGGTACGACATCAGCATATTTATTTAAGCTGCTACAGTTGCAAGCCCATTAGGACTTCTGAGGGTGTTCTGCCAGACCTATTTATTATATATGTTGCCTACACACATCTCACATCAATTCAGATGCCCATTTCTACAAGGAGAAGGCCTCCCTATCAAGTAGCAGACTAGATGTTCAAATAACAGTAGTATTCATTTTTCTCCAGCTGTATACTTTACATCAAATTTATATTCTATGCAACAATTTCAAACAGAATGAATTGTCCCCCAAAACACCAAATGAAACTTCACTGTGCTGATAAAGTCAGAGAAAGAGAGAGTAGTTTTGCAAATAGGAATCCAAAGCTGAGAAGTTTTGGATTCAAATATTCCTGGACTCCAATCACACCTATGCAATACACCTGTATCTTTCCTGGCCATTTGAACACACTACTCATCACTACTAGTGATCGGATGGTTTTGCAAGGCCCTTGAACCAGCCCCTACAGGCACTGGCCCAAAGTCTTCGTACTTTCTACTTTAAAAAAAAAGAAAAAACTTTTACAAATCCAGCATGGCAGAATGTACAGAGAGCCAGTCTCAGGACCAGTAAGGTATTTGGTCAAGTTCTGCCTCTGACATATATTGGCTATGTTACTCTGAGTAAGTCATTTAAGCTCTTGATGTTCTAAGACCATAGTTTTGCACAGAAGGTACTGACTTACATTGATACAGGAAGTTATTTCATCATGGAGTTCTTTATCAAAAAAATAAACAGCTAGTCTCTATCCTTAGCTCTCATCATGGTTTCTGTGTTCTGGCCAAACTAGACTATTTATCCAACTCCACTTTCTCACCCTGTTCTCGGCCATCCCTGCCATACTATTTCCCAGGACAGGACCTGTTCTTCTCCCCTGAACTCATCTCTGCCTGCAGAAGTCCTCTTCTTTTAAATCCCAACTAGGGGCTTAAGAATACATTGAATGAAGATTCCTCTGAAGTCCCCAGTTGGAAGTGATCTTTCTTTCCTCAAATATTTTCACAGCAATTTGCCTGGATCTCTCTTTTGTACTTTACTTATTCTCCCTTGTCTCTCATTTATTTATGTACATACACTTTCCCCAGAAGGGAATAACCCCTTTGGACCTGATTCCAAAAACAAGGAGAGTATGGTTGCTCAAATAGAAACAACAGGAACAGGAACCTTGGGGTGGAGAAAAGCCAGATACAAGATGTCACGCATCCCAGATTTTAGGAAAACAAATTTCAAAGAGTTCAGAGAAAGGTTGGTTAGGATAGCATGACCTTAAATTCTTCTTGGAGACTGACAATAGCATTCTCATTATTTTTTCCTAGAGAACAGACTCCACAAAATATAGACCAGTGAGCTGGCTTCTTGCTGGCTTTTCCCCATGCCTGAAATGCTTTCGCCCCTTTTTCACCTCTGCCTCCCTGTTAACCTGGCTTCCTTCAAAACTCATCTCAATCTATGTTCTAAAGTAGGCCTCCCCTCTAAAATTACCTTCCATTTACAACACTGACTATCTTGCCTGTACAGTGATTTGCATGTTGTCTCCCACCCTGGAATGTTAGCTTCTGGAGAGCAGGAATTGTGTGTCTGTCTTTTGACAGACTGACTGGTTTGTAACTGTGTTGAAAAGGAAGCAGTGATCACAGATCCAAAATGGCTCAAGAGAGACCATGGAGACCATCTGAAGGAAATGGAGAGGTTCTACCTGGAGAAGAGAATTAGTATTAGGGGACCAGTGACTGCTGTTTTCAAGTTGCTGAAGTGGAAGAGGGATTAGACTTCTTCTACACTGACTTGAAAGACAGAACTAAAGGCAAGAGATGGAACTTACAAAGAGGCAGATTTCAGTTCATGGTATGGAAAAACTTTGAAATAGGCTATCTAAAAGTGAAAGGGGCTGAAATAATGAAGTAGTAAGCTCTTCATCATAGCTAGAAGACTTCAAATGATGAGGTTGTTTTGGGGGTTGTTTTAGAGGGTTTATGTTCTGATAAAGACTTGTTCAGATAAACCCTTCCTACTCAGATTCTGTGACTCTAGTTTAATCAACTAGATCAGTGCCCTGAATACAGTACACACTTAATAAATGTTTGTTGGACTGAACAATGATTATAGAGTTAAACTGCTTAAGACCAGATATTAATGAGGCTAAGATAAGTAAATAGTTCAATGCTTATATTCAACCACTAGCTTTGGTATATTTCATATTCACAGACTATACCTTTAACTCTAACCAATCACTTGACATGGCATATTTGGTCAAAAGGAATTTTGGGAGAACCCATGTATAAACTAGTCCCACTAGGTCACTAATGTTGTCAAAAAAAATTAAAAGAAAAACAACAACCAACTCAAAAATTCATAGCATTTTCTCTAGTTTGCCATAGTTCAACAGCATGTCTTAATTAGCATAGAATAAAATAGCAGCATGGTACACTGAAAATACTACTGATTTTAATATCAGAAGACCTAGGATGGAATCCAAGCTCTACTATTTACTTATTACCTGTGTGACGTGGGTAAATCATTTAACCTCTCTAGGAGCAAGCTATCCCAACTATAAAATGAAGAGTTGGACGAAATGACCTACCAATCCTAATCTACCAGTTCTAAACCCGTGGTGTCATTTACTATTAAAATTTACGATGTCAAATAATCAGAAGTCCACTACTTGAAATATCGATGAAACTTCTAAGACACACAAGAAGTAAAATGAACAGCTAATAGTGAATTTTGATTCTCTCTGCTAATGGAGAAAAGCAGCGGTGTGGATGATATAAAACATATACTGCTGAACACTATATATACCCACTGAGATCCAACTGGAAGGATGATAAGCAAGAAGGAAGACAGTCTGGGATTAAAAATATTGCAGTTACTTAAAAAGTGGATAATCCACATTCTCATGATTAAAAGTGGCTATATTTTCTAAGTAGCAGGAGTATTTAACATAGTACTTCAGTGTGTTTTCTAAATTTTTTTTGACATTATGAAGATGGGTTTATGGTTTTGGTTGAGTTCTTTGGGTTGTTTTTTTAATGAACTTTATATGAAACTTAGATAGATACTGCATGTAGACAATGACCTGAGACCAGAATTAAATAAGAGGAAGAAAAGTATGCTGGACTGCATTTCACAAAATTATGTAGGATTGTCAGTGACCTCAAGGTCACTCAAGAAAGAAACAATCTTTCTATCACTAATACTTTTATTAATGCTACATGGCCAAAAAGCATAAACCCTACACTACCAAAAAAAAAAAAAGAAGGGAACAAAACAGAATGGATATGAATAGTCTACAGATATACAGGAAGTCCCCCAGAATATTGGGTAGATATCCTATGGAGGATTTATAAGAAAATGGAGGGAAAAAAATCTGGAGTCACAGGATCAGAATTCAAACACTGTCTCTTTCACCAATTCTTTGTATAATTTTGGGCAAATCATTTAACCTCTCTAAGCCTCAGTTTCCTCATCAGCCCTCCCTCACTCCAAACAAAGTCACGTGCAAGTCATGTCACCATTTCTCTTATGGCATGGTCTTCTTTGGCAACGAAGGACGAACACAATTCTCATCGGTAAAATCAGAGAGGTATAACTAGATGACCTCTAAAGTTCCTGCTTGCTCCGTATCTATGATCTTATTATCCAAGGAGTAGTACACAAAGATAAAGATAAAGACCTAGAAGCATGGATGGAATGCTATCTGCATTCCTGGGGAGAATATCCATATCATAAAGATCACAGATCCATCAATGTACCAAAGAAAACTTCTCAAAAAAAAAAAGTCAGAAGCCATAGGTCCCCCAAATGTCACATGCACCTATTGAATCATCAGAACCTAAGCTAAGGAAGTCACCCTCTAAGTGGGAATATTTAGTCTGCTCAAAAGAAAATTTCCTCCCAGACAATACAGACCTGGCCCATGCATTTTTAGCCAGAAGCAAATTGTGAGAAGGAAATTTTAAACCATTGAAACAGAAGGGTTTGGTGTGGAAACTTTGACTAGTGCCTTCCCTGCAAGGGCAAGAGCCATGCTGCTCCAACCATAAAACAACAGACTATTTCAGGGGGGGAAAGTCATGGGGGAAAAAAGAAAGAAACTCTATACTGTTAATTAATTTTGCAGAAACCCATCAGTATGTAGGAAAAAAGTGAAAGGAGATTCTTTTCCATAGCCCAAGAGTAAAGAAAATGGCATCCTTGCATATATTCTGTTCCCCCCTTTTATGGAGCTACTAATTAAAGCTTGAAGGTCACATAAGTAAGGAGTTAGCAAAAATAAAGGTGAGAGAAATAGAGGACAAGAGGTAAAAAGAAATGGAGAAGAAATCTCTGCATGTGTGTGAAATGTAAACTCTCCAGTGCACCAATCCTCAATAGCTGCTCAGAGGCACACATTAGTTTTTCCAGCTGACATAGCCCCTGTGCCCTTGTTAGGTGAAGTTGATGCTGTTAGACATGACAAGTGAATGCCAAGTTAACCAGAGAACATTATGGATTTTCTTTTATAGATCTGGTCTTTTATTAATACTTCAGTGAGCAAACCTTTTTTTCTCTTAAAAGCTAAAGTACACAGCTAAAAATTCTCCCTTTCAAAAACACTATCCAAATTTCAGTTTTTCAGAGATCTTCAAAAACAACAGTTTAGAGGTCCTCACTGGAGATGCACACAACTAACAACCTTGGGAAAGGTTTATTTAGCTTAGGAAAGCAGTTCAACTGTGGACATTTCATTATTTATACTCCCTCCTAACTTCATCCAAGCTAGCTAAAATGTATAATGGGTACTACCTTCATTCCAATGTCGTTACAGGAAGAAAAAAGCATCAAATCACTCAGGGCCCTACTATGTGCGCATTACTATTTTATAAGCATTCTTCAGTCCTTAATAAATGTTTGTTGAATGAATAAACAGCTTGCAGTTGCATCAAGAAGCCAATTAAATCGCTCCTCAATGCCTTACAAGATGAAAACCAAGAGGTTTCATTCACTCTGTGCTTAATCTATCTGTTCATACTCCAAGGTCAAAGAAAAGTTTATCAGAAAGTTCATGTGCGCTGTCATTATGAATTGAGAGAGGCAGACCAGATCCTATGGCCAAGAAAATATTTCAGGAGGTATTGCCTGGAGAAGAATTTTTCTTCCAGGGAAAATATGTTCCTGAGGATTATTTAATATGATTTTCTTTTTTTTGCACATTGCTTTAATATATTTTCTTTTTGCACATTGCTCAAAACTTCATTTAAGAAACAAAGATACCATCTATGTCCTTGGCAAGAAAACTCCCAAGTCCAGTTCTAATAGGTGAGAAGATACTCAGTTTAACTTGCAAATAATTTTAACATACCAACCTTAAAAGTCCCTTTTAAAAAAAGCAGGAATGGGAACGCAAAAGCAACAAATGTTTTATTTACATTTATTTATTTATTAAGATTTATAGCAAAGTAAAATTTCTCTCAGATATGTAGTTGGAGGTAGTATACATTTCAATGACTTCAATGTCTCCAAAGGGAAAAGTTTGAAAACCCACCTATATCAGAATAAGCATTCCAGGTTAAGGCAATTCATTATAGAGACAAGGATGGCTAATATTACATGAATTTCTTTATTATGTCAATGAAATTAAGTGGAATGGGTAAGCCTTACCCCATCTGGTGCCAATCATCCATTAACTATTTATTGTTCCACATGCCCAGAACTGTGCTAGGTGCTGTGACAGACACAAAACAAGTATAAAATGAGATATTATTGCATTCCAGCAGGATGTAAGCTCCTTAAGGGGAGAAACCATTTCATTTTGTCTTTCTGTTCTCATTTAATAGAATCCTTCACCCATAATAGGTGCTTAATCAGTGTGTGCTGAATTTAATTAAAATAGTCTTTGTCCCCAAAGGTGAAGAGACCAAACTAATATTAAATTGCTAGGTGATAAAATTATGCAGTCTAAGTGCAATAGAAAGAATTATGAATTGGAAAAGACAGAACATTTCATGAGAGGGCTGTGATTTGAACCAGATCTTAAGGATAATTAGGATTTAAATCAAGAGAAGAAAAAGAAAGGGCAATCCAAACAAGAAGGAACGAATAATAGGACAGGCAAATCTCAGAGATAGGAAGGGGCATAATCTAAGGGGCTATAACAATAGGTAGTCCTACCTGACTGGAGTTTCTAAATAGTTAAGCATTGGGGAGAAACAGAAAATGCTGGATGGCAAAGATGAGATCAAGCTGTGAAGAATTTGGAGAGCCTGATGGAGGAAGATGGACTTTATTGAGTTTGGTAACAAGGAGCCACTGTAAGTCCTTAAGCAAGGAAATGACACGATAAAAATAGCATTTTAGGAAGATCAATATGGCTGCGGTGTGAGAGATCAGCTAAGAGACTGAGAGGCCAGGAGATCATGAAAGAAACCACTGCAGCAATTAAGAGGTTAGATAGGAAGGTCTCAGATTAAGGTGGCAGCATTAGGAAAAGAAGAGGAAAGTGTAAATGGAAGAAATACTTCAAAGGAGGAAAGAGTAAGATCTGATAACAGATGGAGAATTTCCAGGGAGAGGGATGACCATGGCATCTAAATTATTCTGTGGTTCACTGTTCCTACTGAATGCACTTCTCTATCTTCCTTCATCATCAACGAATAACATTAATTCCTTTCAAGAGATTCCTTCTCAGTTGCTGAAATTCATGTGACCCTCAGAAGATCCCTGAAAAGCTTTCCTTACGCTGCTCTTTAGCATCTCAACTGGACTGGGAAAATTTGCTTTTTTCAAACTTGAACCTGCCTGCAAAATCACTCAGTCTGCTCCACTGGGTGATCACAAAAGGAATAATATGGTGTTTGGGGGTTTTTTTCTTGTTTGAGAGCTTTTACCTAAAGAAGGAAAATGTCTAGTAGGTAAATTTCAAGCTGAGCATTGTCATTTGAGATGAATAGGAAGGAAAGTCTTAAAGAAAAAAAAATACTGCTGGCAATTTTCTCCTATTAAAATTCCACTATGCCTTTTTTTTTTTAATGTTTGAAGAACCCCCATAGAGATGAGCGTTATAGGTTGGTACAAGTGGTAAGTACCTGGGTTAGGAAAGCAAAGGACTTGAGTTTTTAATCAATCAATTAATGATAATTTGGGTTTTATTTCCAACTCTGCCATTAATTCATGGTATGACCTTGGGTAAATCAGTTCACTTTTCACTTGTAAGGAAGTGGTTTGAATTAGATAATTTAGTTCTAGCCTGTTATTACCATTAATGTGACCAATGTTTTCTAATGGCTCAACTAAGAATAAGCCATAGGACCCTAGGTGCTATGCTTTGCCTTCTATCTCAATTGCCTCATCTTTAAAGCAAAGAGTTTGACTAGAGATCCCAGCCTTTTCCATCTCATGCTTCTTAAATGACTGGCACCTTTTTTCAATTTAAGTTGCCTGAGAAGCAAAAATAATTTCCCATTTGAATGTCAGTTACTGAGAATTTCACCAATAGTCACCTGGCACTTTAAAAACAAATCTTCCCAGCAAAGTTGTAGCTCTGTGTTTTTCATCAAAGAAGCATTTGTGATCATTAAATGAGTTATTTTTATTGTTGTCTTACCAGTTAATACCAGCTAAAATAATGTTATTCTGGTTTTTAAAACAAGAGGCAAAAACTAGTAGACATCTACTGGTGCGCTTTGTGATTTCATAGTGTGAGTAACTGTCACTGTACAATTTCCCTCCACCAATGCAGATTATTTCTAATGGCAACTGATCTGTGGCTTTGGGTACTAAGATATTTTAAGTGACTTGTCCACAATCCTTTGGCCAACCTCTCTAAGATGCAAGCCTTAAACACTTTCTGCATCTATTCTGGTCATCAAGAGTAGCAGACAGAGGACTGGTTCTAGAGTAGAAGATTTGGGTTGAAAGCAAAGCTATAGCCTTCACCCAAGGGAACCAGAAACATGCATACACAAAGGCATAAACCCGATATATTTAAGGCTGATGAATGAGTCAGACTACATCCTGAAACTGAGCCCAAAGAGAAAAGATTCAACATAATCTGCTCAAAGCTGGATCAATCCCAAATGATACCACAGGTGGATTACAAAACCAAGGCTGCACCTGTACCACAAGCTGCAGTTTTAAAGGCAAATGTGGGGTTTGGGAAGAAAAGATCTGAAACAAAACTCAAGTTTTTTCTAAAGAATAACAGTTAAAGGCCTAATAGGATTATGTTCTTCAGCTTGAAGCAAACTCACGGATAGATAGGTTGGTCACTCATGGCTTCAATAACTGGCTTGCAAGATAAAAAAAAAATAGTAACATGAATGTTTAAATTTAAACAGAATCTCTTATAGAGCACTTAGTGTATATTTATTCAGGCTACTGAATCCCAGAGTCATTAATGGCAAAATTTTTGCAACGTTGGAAAATGGAGAAATAGAAAGGCTAGGGAAATGTGTGGTTCTGGGTCTCTGGTGCACTGTATACTTTAACCATATCTTTGAAGCTGATTCAGGTTAAAGGACAAGACACCAAAAACGATAGTCTTATGAAAGGTCAAGTTATCTCCTACTAACCTCTGAGTTTAATTGAACAGGGCTGACCCTAGAGAGAACCATGAAAGAGGCAAAATTTTTTCTTCATTTCCTCTCGTTTCCTTTTTCGGAATGTTCTCTTCCTCATCAGAAAGAAAAACTTCACTGTCTCATATTACAAAGAAAGAGAATCTAACAAGTCATTGATACTTTAGTTCAATAATTACAAGTTGCTAACACAGTTTAATATAGAGAAGCAGTATAGCTGAGTGGAAAAAGCTTTGGAGTCAGAGGAACTGGGTTCAAATCCTACCTCTGAGGCTTAGTCACTTGAGCATCTTGGGTATCATTTCTCTTATCTATAAAAGGAGGGAGGTGGTCTAGATCAGGGGTGGCCCTCTGAGTCCAAACTTTGTGAAGGCTACATGTGACCTCAAGGCCGCAGGCTGGATGATCTTTAAGGTATTTATATTTAATCAATATATTATATAGTTCATATATAATATTATGACATGTAAGTATATTAATATAATTTGTATTAACATATTATTTGTTAATGTTATATTAGTAATATATTACTATTATTTATATTTAAGATATTTTCCAGTTCTAAATCTATAATGTTGTGAATTTATGTTTACTTTCCCAGGAATATTTCAATTTTCAAAGAAGATCCTTGGGGAAAAGCACCCAGAAGAATAGAGCTATATGTATGGAAATTCTGACAATGACACACAGATATCATTAGGCAAAGCAGCCTTCAAATGTTAGATAACTAGCTACTCTTCCTATGAATGAAACTGGCTCTGAACTTGGAGGAGAGAAAGCCCGATAAGTGGTAAAGTACTTCAAAGAAGATCCAGTAATAATTTCCCTAAGCATGGGCTCAAGGAAAATAATATTTAAATTAGAGCTATACAAGGTCACACCTAGCAAGTATCTTATGAGAAAAAAGCAGAGAATGAAGTAGTTTCTTTCTTTTCCATCTGTCCTCCTTCTTTTCAAAGTTCACAGGCTCATAATTTGGGAGTTACTCAGCAAAGCCAGATGTCCTCATGGCCTTTGGACAGCCTGAAGGGTCCTAAAGAACAACTCCCTGCTGCTCGACAATGAAGGGGCTGAGATGACACATGAAGGGCTCATTCATTCATTTGAAGATAACAGTACTTTAGCTGACTCCTAATGCACATGCCTGTCAACAGAAGGAAAGATGCAGAAATACACATTATCCAGTATCCTCTGACAGATGCAACTCCTGGTCCTGAGTACTCTTCCTGGTGGACCTCACAAAACCCACTTTTGTGTCACAGACTCGATGAAAGTAGAATAGCCCACCAACTAAAAACATCTTCAGGGAACCTGCTTCGAAGGGTCTGCTATAAATCTGGTTATCAGTTGGAACATGAACCCTCTCAACTCTGAGGAACTGGGTTGCTCTGGAAGGGCTTAGTTCTTTTATCACAGTCTCATACTGCACAGATGTCCTAGGAAAGTGAAACGATTCCTGTTTACCCAGAACTGATGGAAATCCTTTGATGAAGAGAATTTATTATTAGAACAATTATTTCAAAGCAAAGTGCTTGGTTTCCTTCTTGACATTAAAAATCTCCGAGTAATTCGACTGCTCAATTATCCAAAAAACAGTGTTGGTTGCTTAGAAAGTATGGAGATCTGAAGAAGGTTAGGATTGGGGCAGCAACTATAAAGATTACTAAGTTCCTGCCTTCAGAGTATGGACCATCAAATATGTCAGAAATTAACCATACACAATATAGAATGTGATTAAGTGCCATAAGAAAGATATAAACAAAGAGAAAGAAGAGGTATCTAGAAAATGGGGAACGGTCTCATAGGAAATGGCACTGGTGCTGTGCCTTAAAGGAAAGGGTGTATTTTAGCCATCAGAGATGGCGGGGAGGAAGATGGGGGGCAAAGGAAAAATGTCAACCAAGATATAAAGGCTGAATTGTATACCTGACAGACCTGAACTATAGGTTACAGAGTTTGAAAATGACTTTGTAGGCAGTGGGATGCCTCTGATAGTTTTTGAGCATGGGTATGACTTAATCAGAGCTGCACATTAGGAAGATTTTTCTGCCAGTGATATATGTAGGGCAAATTGGAATAGGTGAAAAAATAGACACAGCACCCAGGTAAAAAGAAATGAGGACCTGAACGTGGGTGGTAGTAGGAATAGAACGGAGAAGAGAGATATGCAAGAGACATTTAGAAATGAGACGAAATTGGATTGGGTAACCAATTAGTTATGTTGACCTACTGAAAAAACTAGGAAAAGTCAGAATCAGCCAGTCTTAAGGGGGAAGACTTTGGGCAGGTTTTTGAGTTCAAATTGTAAAATGACATTCCAGTGAGGATGCTCAGTAGGTGGTAAGAAATAAAAGACTAGAACTCTTGAAAGAAATAATGACCAAATATACAAATTTGGAAAGTAACCCAATTGAAGAATTGTGAATGCTTGGAGCAAGGTGTTCTCAACCTGGGGTTCTTTATATTCTGATAGCTATATTTCAATATAATTGTTTTCATTTATAATCTTCTTTGTGCATTTAAAGACATCTTTCTGAGAAGGGGTTCACAGGCTTCATCAAACTGAGAAAGGAGTCCACAACACACAAAAAAGGTAGAACTATAAAAGCAGGAGGATGCAGTGTCGTGAGTATTTCAAGAATATTCTAGAATAGTTCAAGAAAAGTGACAATTTCAAATACCACAAAGAGATCTGGGAGTCTGGGGGCTTAGGAAAAATGAATGGATTTGACAGGATGTCATTGATTACCTTGGAGAGCCATTTCATTAGAGAGATGAGGAAGGAAGTTCCAAGGAGTTTAAGAAATCAGAGGGTGGAAAGGAAGGAGAGTGGTACACACAAACATCTTGAGAGAAGTCTGGTAGTATAAAGAAGGGAAGAGGTGGGCTCCAAGAGGTGGAAAATCCAAGACTCGTGGTTGTTGCTGTGTTTTGATAAAGGAGACCTGAGCATATCTGAAGACTGACAAGAGAGAGGGACTGTAGATAAAAGAACAAAATAATGACTGATGGGAGGAAAGTCAAGGATACACGTGGAAGACTTGGCCTGGGCAGAGGAAAGATCTATCTGCAACTGAAACAAGAACTGTGGGGAATAAAGAGATGAGAAAATATTAAGACAGAAGAGAGGAAGGAAGTTGAGGATGTTTTCAATAGATGCCTTGATAATTTCAGGAAATAGAGGAATTTATGTCCTGTTGTTTTAAAAACTATACTGAAAACCCATCTAGTACATTCATTCAACACTAACAGTAACTTGCACATAGTAGGTGCTCAGTGAAGGTTTGCCAAGTTCAGTAACAAAGGATCACAGATTTACAAATATTTTTGTGTATATTATTTTATATATTACAATATTTTGTATATATTGGAAATATACAAATTTACAAATCTTCTATTTCAGCTGCTTTGTGCTTCTGATAAAGAAATCAAGGTCCAAAGAATTTAAGTGACTTGTCCAAAATCACACAAGTTCAAGAGGCAAGGTAGAGACGGAACAAGTATCTTCTGACTCCAAATCTAGCATTCCTTCCACCGTACCAAGCTTCTAATGGAATTACCATCTTCCAACGTTCATGGTGTCTGTAGCTGGATGGTGCAGTGGACAGAGTGGCCAGCTTGGAGTCAAGAAGACTCATCTGAGTTCAAATCTGACCTCAGACACTCACTAGTTGTGTGACCCTGAGTGAGAAACTTAACCCTATTTACCTTGATTTCCTCATCTGTAAAATGAGCTGGAGAAGGAAAGGGCAAACCATTCCGGTATCTTTGCCAAGAAAATCCAAAATGGGGTTTCATAAAAGCTGGACATGACAGAACAACAACAAGAAAAATGTTCATAATGAAATTACCTCCCAGTTCTGTTTGTGCCTCCCTTCCCATCTCTCTCCATGAGACAGAATTACATCTGTATCATTTCTGACATCCCAATCTTCCTTTGTTTTCAACTTCACCCAGAAAAAAAACCACAGTTCAGTCAGAAACTCTGAAATCTTTATGCACCATGAAACAAATATTTTCCATTTTAAAGCATTAAAATCACAGCCTATACAACCAAGTAACTGATTGTTCCATCGAAGGGCATTAAAATTTTTTCCAGATTTCTCAAATTGTCCTTTGAAGGCCTCTACCAACGGCTCACCCCCATCTCATTTCTTATTACTTCACAACTCCCAGCCATTATTCCAAGTTTCTGATCTCTCTCAAAACTTAATCCCCTCAAAAACACTGCCCCCCCCACTTAAATCCCCCATCAGCATACTTATCCGTTATTTCTCATGCTCTCAGCATCTGTTTGAAGAATATATATTTGCAATCATTAATATGTGCCTTTGTAAGTCATACTGGTTATGCGTCCTACCCTTTCAAATATTCTTAACCCCCTCAAGGTCAAGAACGGATCTATTTCTTTTCTTTCAGTTTTCCCAGCTGTATAACATGAACTATTGGAGCTGTGCATTCTTTAAGGTTTTTTTCAGGTCCAATGTTTTACATTTTATATAATGTTTTACACGTAGTATGATTTCTATGCCTTCCCTACTCTTTTCTTCCTCCTGGATTCCTTCCAATTCCAGCTAAAATTCCACCTTCTAGAAGAAGCCTTTCCCAAGCCCCCTTAACATTAGTGTCTTCCTTCTTTCGGCTGCCTATCTCCAATTTATCCTGTCTTTATCTTAGTGGTACAGAGTCGTCTGCATGTTCTCTCCCCCATCAATCCATGAGCTCCTTGTCTTTTCCCTTTCTTCTTGTCCCCAATGATTAATACAGAGCCAGACACACAGTAGGTGACAAATGTTTACTGACTGATTGGCTATAGTTTCCCA
Source organism: Potorous gilbertii (assembly GCA_028658325.1). Lineage (NCBI taxonomy): Eukaryota > Metazoa > Chordata > Mammalia > Diprotodontia > Potoroidae > Potorous > Potorous gilbertii. The sequence continues at coordinate 173,309,619 of CM053771.1, read as the reverse complement.
AAACGAAAAAAACACATAATATGGATTTTGCTTCTCTATCAAAGACAAGAAAGGATGCAAATTAGCTCCCGTTGGTGGGGTATCAAAAAATCTTTTCTCCTAGATTTCATAGAAAAGATTTTCTCATATCCTCACCAAAATAGTCCCAGTCAAATGTGCCATATGTTTGTATGGTTTACTCACATATCAGACTTTAACTGCTGGTCAGCAATAACCTACACCTCTCCTATTGAGTTCTTATATTTTGGAGGAGGAACCTTGGGGAAATTCTTCAGATGATGAGGGGAAAAAATAAAACAAAAACGAGCCAAAATCTGCACATTGTTTTTCCTTCAAACATCTGTGAATCCATTAGTTTTACATGGTAGATACTCAGAGGAGCAGGAGTCAGCAAAGCAACCTTTGAAAAGTGGCTTGCCAAGATGCAAACTTTACCCCTTCTTTGGGGAGAGTGAAGAGGAGATTTAAGCTCTTTTGACCACCAAGCAAGCAGGAAAGGAGAGGGTGCCTTAATGCTAATATGGAACCAGCAACACCTTTTAGCAGCAATGCCTACTGTGCTAGTAATCAGTCAGTTAGATGCCATGCACAGCTTCTGAGAGGTACTAGAGGGTACCAGACTATGATCTAGAGAATTAATTCTCCATTTTCAGTTGGTCTAACCTATAGTAGGAAGGATAACCATTGAGAAAAGTCACAGCAAAACATGGGGGGGGAGAGGGGGTGGCTGAGATGGAGCGGGGAGACAAGCCAAAGTAAAGGTCGTACTACAAGCTCAATATAACATCCCAAGAAAAAGCTGCTTTCATTCCAGAGTTAAATGAAAGAATGCTGACCTCAGACTCAAATCTGGTCACCAGCAGGTCTCATTTCATGGTTTTTTTCCCTCATCAGTAATGTGTATGAATATAGGGTAGGACACAAAAAAACTCCTGATGCTAGTAAGTAAAAGATTTTGCATTTTGCTTACATGTAACACATGCACACATTTATCAACCTTATCTTTTTCCTCTTCATTTCCACAGGAGCTGAGATAGTAGCTGTTCTGATGCCAAAGAAACATCCAAGAAAACTTGAATGCACTTCCATCTGGCAGAGTCAGGCTGGCTCGGAGCTAGAATTCTGGGTTCATTTTTCATCCTGTGGCTTACCCCTGGGCTCTCATTAGCTTCGGAAAGGTCATCAGTTCAGCGGGAGATGTTAAGTCCTCACCTGCCTGCTACTGGAAATCAAAACATGGAGGCCTCCCTCCTCTCCAGGAAGGCTTTGTAAGAGTTTGGGAACGGAAAAGCTCTATTTGACACCTGCCCTATTACAAGAATTACAAGTGTCCAGGTGAATTGGTAAGGGCAGCAAAATGACTGCCACTACAACAAACACTGCTGCTGTCAGGCCCAAAAGAGAGGCTTGGTTAGAAACATGTCCTCAGCTCCTTATTCTATACTGATATATTTGGAATAAATGACTGACTAGCATGGAAATCTTAGGTTACGCTCCTCTTGAAGCCTTAATATTGCATCATCTTCAAGCTCAAACAAAGAGATGGAGAACAGAAATCCATGAAAACTGAGAAATATACTTTCTTCTATATCAAATGCCATTATTTAGATGATGGATTTTACATACAATTAATTGAAGAAATTTTCAAATGCTGATGCTTGGTTTTGGTAAATTTTTGCTACAATTAATCTTACCTAAATTTAACATGTTATTCTATTCTGGAGGTGGTGTTCATTTTTTACCATTTTTGTTTCTTTTATAAATAAAGCTAATAATCCAAAACCTAAAGTGATCTATCTGTCTGCCTTTTCACTGCTGTTTCACCTTTACTTCGTCTTTGACAATATTCATATAGTGTAGACTATTTAAATCTTTATCAAATAGCATTTAGCTTCCAGAAATTCCTCATTCTCTTTTGACACCTCTGTAGCCTTTGACACTGTTGATCAGACTCTCTTTTCTCTAGGTTTTCAGAACACCACATGCCCCTGGTTCTCTATCTACCTACTTTACCACTCCTGTCTCCTTTACTGAATCCCCTTCCAGATCACTCGTACCTACAGATGCCCCAAATCAGCTGAACGCTGCCTTCTGAGGACACCACTAAAACAGTCAGCCCAATTCTCTCTAGTCCTGCCCTGCCCTTTGTTTTATAGATGAGGAAAGTGAGGTAAAGGGAAAAGAGGCTGAACTACTACTGAAAGCAAGTTTGTTGAATTCAAAGAAAACGCTTTCAACATGAAGTCAGGGAGGAACCAGAAAGGAACATCACTCACTGTCCTTACTTGTTGTTGAAGCCAAAATATCTGCCACTAGAAAAACTAAGTTGTGCTTTCTAAGTGCAAAGGGAGGAGGCAGAATGTGGACAAATACTTTTCATTCCTGAATCATTGAGAAATGGGATATCAACATATGATACTTAACAATGTGTATTATATAAGAGGAAGACATTTCTATTTGTGAAACAAATCTCAACAAATATTCCGTTTTTGTACTCCTAAAATGTCTGTATTCTGGCTAATAGAATGGGTTGAAGACATATAACTAAATCCTCCCAGCCCCTCTCCTTTTACCCAAACTTCCCTTTTCCCAACTTTTCAAATGCATTTAGGCATTTTGCCCACTCATTCTGACATTCAGAAGAGAAAAATAACTGGCTTCCAGGGCAAAATTCACCCCAAACAGCTACCAACCAAAGCTGCTATAGAAGTCTTATTTTGTTTGCCATGCTGAGGCTAAGTCAAACATCTTCCTTTTCAGAGCACACATTTCCCTATCGCTGTTTTGTCTTCCCTGGGTGTTTTAGTATATCCTTTCAGTCTGAAGTGAGTGGTGTGTAGAGCTGAGTAAACTGTTTTAAAATGCTCATGTAGATTAGGTAAATAATCAGGGAAACAGAAAAAAAGCAATGATATTCAAGGGTCAATGCTGCAGATCTCTGTAAGCTTAATGTTTTCAGTTTTAAATCTAGTTGCGGCCTGGAGTACAGATGAGAGGCCACACAGTGTTCCCTCTATTTGGGGCATTGTGTATATCTAGCATTCTTGTCCAAATGACTTGGTATCCTGGTGATAGGTGTGATAGAGGTTACAGCAATAGAACGTTGCTAACAGGTACCCCCCCCCCAAAATCCTAACTCAGTGACTAGTCATAAGACTTCAAATCTAGGGGGGGAAAACTGTTTCAAAAATCTAGATTTTTTTTTTATTAAAAAACAGAGTTGGGTGAGAGTATTAATTTGTTGCTATTAGTTTATTAAGTACAACTAACTGATCTCTATGTCAAGGGTCTACTTTCTAAGAAACAGTTATAAACAATTCAGATGTCTGCTAAGCAAAATGGAAAATCTGATACATGCTGTCTTTTCATTTAGTGCTTCAGACTATTCAGGCCCATATCAGAAAGGGTGCTGTGCTCTATGAGCAAAGCAGCATTGAGATAGCACAAAGGAAACGTAGGATGCACAAATTTGGAGCATCCACCCCAAATGTTCACACGCGCTATCTATGCCCAATCTATGGTAGAGCATTCCGAGCTTGTATTGGTCTGTTCAGACACAGTCGAATACACTGAAATTTTACTTTATCGTGGTGATGCTATTTTAGGCCCCTTCGAGACCGAAGGACAACAACCAACCAACCAACTAAATAGATCACCAATAAAATAATTCTTAGCATTATTTTAATACTTGCTGGTCTATCCTTTCACAGAAAGTAGCAGGAGGCTTCCTTCAGTGGGATGCCCCTTCAATAAGCATATGTTTTCTATTCCTGGATGGAAGGGAGACTTGAGATAATCAGAAACTGGCAAAGTCAATGCAGACGTACTGATGCAACTGCGAAATATCTGCCTTTGTTTTATACTTACACCTGTGAAAGATCTTTCGCATCTTGCTTCATTTGATCTCTATTAATCTCCACTTTATAGATGAGCAAGCAGAACAAAATTTGTCCAAAATCATACAGCTACCTAAGGACAGATCTGAGCTACCTCATCTTCCCACTAGACCATACTGCTGGCACATCTCTTGTTTCCTGTTCAGAATACAACAGAGCACACCAACCAGAGAGGAAATGTGCCACTGCTTTCCTTTCAGGAAACCAAAATAAATAAGCTTTACAAACCTTTTCGAAAGGTTACATTGATCACCTTTCCAATCAAGACCCTTACTTGAGCCTCTTGAGACAACCCTACCTTCTTCTCAGTAGAGAAGCAAGCATTGGGTTAATTTAGTACCACAAAATTCAACTACCATATGCTTTATGATAGATTCCTGTCATCAAGGAACCTAAAACAAAACACATATGTACCCCCTCACACAGAGAGACATGTCTGCTGAAATTCTTTTATTTGTTCTGTAAAAATTCTTCATAACTGGCCCCTTCCTACCTTTCCAGACCTCTTACACTCTCTTCCCCTCCACTGACTTATTTACAGGTACTTGCACAAAACTCTTCCATATCTCCAGTCTCTGTACTATTTCACTGACAGCCCCCATGCTTGAAATGCTCAAATCTGCTCCCCTCCCCTGGCTTCCTTGAACACTCAACTCAAATCCCACCTTCTGCAGGTTTTTCCCAGCCCCCTTCCCCCAGTGGCTAGTAATTTCCCTTCAGATAATATTCCACCTACCCTGTATATAATGTATGTATATGTTTCCCGCTATTTCTATGTCATCTCTCTTTATATGTGGTCTCCTTTGGGCCAGGGACTATTCTTTGCTTGTCTTCATATTCCTAGTGTCTAGCATGGTGCCTGGTGTAAACTGAGCATTTTGTGACTGCTTGTGGACTAACTATAACAATAAACATCTGTACATACCTATGCACTTCAAAAACTGAAACCAGTAACATCCATACCCAGTAGGGCTAACTTTCACATGATGCTCATCATCATCACAATACCTTATAATTAGCATTCATTCAGCACCTTAAGATTTGGAAAGCCCTTAGCAAATATTATCTCATTGGACCTTGACAACAACCCTGGCAGGTAGAAGCTGTTATTGTCTCCATTTTACAGATGACAAAACTGAAGCAGACAAAGATTAAGTGACTTGTCCAGGGTCATACAGCTTATGGGTGTCTGAGGCTAGATTTGAACTGAGGACTTCCTGACTGAAGGTCCAGTGCTTTTGTCACCTGAAGGGATCACCTTAATCACTCTTACCTTGCCTCAAACCAGAATTCGGTCGAACCTGATCATCATCTAAAGAAATGTGGAATTACTTTCTTTTCTTCCTGATTCTAAAATGCATCAACCAGAGATAAGGATCTCTTGGCATAAAGCTGACAACACCAAAGACCCTCACTCTTTCATTTGTTACTTCCACTGCCATCCAAAGTCCCGGATACATCATCACCTTTTCATCATTTCTATGCATATGCATCCTTATCTCTACTTGTCTGCATTTTTAACCTTTTATGTTTGCTCTCCCAGAGGATCTGGATTGCATCACCTGAGGTTTAAGAAACTGGTATGAAAAACCATCTATCCTATAACACCACACCCCACATTTCCCATGCATCGTGCCAAACTCTGAATACCAATGATGAAATATGAAAATATAGCAAGGTTCTTTAGCTGGCTAGTGTTCCTACAGCCCCTGAGTGATGAATCTAAGAGACCTGATAACTGAGGTACTTTAGATTCATAGAGTGCCTGCTTTCCTGAGGACTTTCCCATAGATCATCTCATTTTCTGCACCATGCCCTATAAGGAGGTATTGATAGACAGGCATTCTTAGAAGGCCTTAGAGCATGAGCCATTACATCTTTTTACCAAAAGACCCCTTCTCTGCGAAAGAAACCCAGGAGACACAACACCAATGCATCATCCGCAGACACATCAGCTTCTAGTCTAAAGATCTCTATGTTCAGCTATTATTTATGGTTTTGGCCAAAGTTCAAAACCTTCTCAATCTTAAGATGTCCAGTCTCTGAGTGGTAAGTTGAAGCCTGTTCAGCAATGGGCATATGTTTGTGGACTCTGAGTGTGAAAAACAAACATGCCAGTGCATTGCTCTGAGGGACCATTTCAAGAATTAGTATCACATTCACTCTAAGCCTGCAGCAGGCCTGGCCAAGGAACTCCCTCTGGAGTCCAGGGGAACCATGGATGAGGTCTCTGGAATTCTGAGTAAGACTAAATATTCTCGCAAATGATATTAATAATCAAAGGGACCACACCTATCTAAATTATAGTTCTTTTGTTCAACAAAAAACCTTTTTCACAAGCCCACATAATTAATACAGATATTTCAGATGTCGGCAGGCCTCTGCTATTACAACAATATATGCAGCACAAATTAAAATCAGTCTCTTATTTTTTCTATCATTTTATCTTAGCTAAGGGTTCATTACAATTTTTTCTGTATACTCTAAAAAGTGTGTGTGTGTGTGCATATATATATATTATATGTATATGTGTGTGTACAATGTGTATATACAACTGTGTATGTATACATTTATAAATATATAAAATCAAGTATCTAATTCTTAGGGACTTAATGGTGTCTACAGAAATGAAAACCTTTCACATTCAGATCTTGCTACACATACAAGCAGAAAACCTAAGATTCAAGGTCATTCATCTTTCAAAGGCTACAAGATTACCCAGCATCATCTGATGTCCACATCCAACCCTCTCACTGCACACTTGCAAATTTTTTGCATGGTTGTTCTCACAGAGAAACACACTGCTTCATTTTCTTGGCACGCAGAAGAGTTTAAAATAAAATGAGCTGTTCTGCCTCTTTCCTAGGTCCAAGCATACTTTTATTAATGGTTACTATGCTAATTACTGACCGCCTTCCAATGGCTTGAAGAATTTTTTTTCTTAATCAATTGAATAATTATAGCTAAATTTCCTGCTGTTCAAGTTTGCCAACCTCTTTCTTCCTCATAAAATGCCCTTCTGCTTACGTCCAATGGACTTTTTTTCTTACACAATAATAACAGTACCAGTTTTCCTGCATAGCACATTCCAGGCTGTGTTCCTTCAGTTGACACTGACCACAATCTTTCCATGTCATTTCATCCTGCACCAGTCTGTTACATTGTTAAAATGGAAAACTTGTCAGGGATTGGTTTTACAAACGCCTGTTCAGGTAGCAGTTAAAGTAGGTGGCTCAGAGGCTCCTTTCAGTTGTCAGACCCTGCAAATCTGACATCTTCCAAAGAAGAGAAGTTCCACCCAAAACACATGAGGCAATGTTCATATAAACCTGGAAATAAGTGTAAGGGAACACAATGCAATTTTTCCTTTGTTGGCATGAGACCCATTCTCTCCTATTGGCCTTTGGGAGAGTGGGAGCCTCACACTTTCATGTGGCAGGTAATAAGATAGGGAGGAACAAATACATAAAAGGAATATGCTATACTTGAACTCTCCAATACCCTCTTATCACAGATCTCTCCATCAAGGGATCTCCAGGTCTGATGGGTCCATAGGGTTCCCATGGAAACACCCAGGCCACAGTTTTCCTTATCATATTTCTATCGTCATTCTTGCTTCCCTGGTCTCACACAACCAAGCATGTTGGTCAGGTTAGGGTCAATCTTGTTTTCTTGTATTATTTCTGTGGGAGAACAAAAGGACTGCAGAAAATCTTAAGAGTTTATTTTTTTTTAGTCTGCAACGCTTAAAAGGACATCTGAGGAAAAACAGAACCGGGTTTTATTTATTTATACTTTTTTTATAATTGATATTTAAATATTACGCAGCTAGACAGTGCGCTAGACTTAGACTCCAGAAAGATTTGCTGCTTGAGCCTGAGCAAATCATTTAACCTCTGCCAATCTCAGTTTCCTCTTCTGTAAAATGGGGATAATGACAGCACCTATCTTACAGGGTTGCTATGAGGATCAAAAGAAATAATACACGAAATATTCTGCAAACTTTATCATGCTTATTTTTAGCTAGTAAATTTATTTAAAATAATAATATATTTAATATTATTTAATTTAATAAATTTATTAATTTATTATAAATAATTTAATTATCATTTATTTTATATATTTTTGTATATATAATTTAATTAATAATTAACCATCATTGTTCTAATTAATTAAATTAATTGTTAATGGCATTTATAAATTAATTTAATATTAATTAATATATAATAATAATTTATAATTATAATAAATTATATTCACATTTATAATAATAAATTTATTCACTTTAATGAAATTTTTTCTGGGACCTGGGCATAACATGCCAAACATTTTGACTTCTTCTACAGGATGATTTAAAGCAACTGACACACTTTCTCTTTAAAAGTAGCTCCCCATGTCTTTACAGTATTAGTAAAATGTGCTCAAGGGATGTGCTAAGGTAGCCTAACAGCTAACAATCATCTCATTTGCTTTGTTGCTCTCTGCACTTCTCTATCCTCTTTTGATGAGTCCTAGCCTTGCTACGTTTGAACATAGACGAATAAAAAAAAAAAACATTTAAGAGTAACTATGAAGACCTAAAATCTGCAACCCAGACCTCCATTTCAACTGTTTGATTGTATACCCTTTCCTATCAGCGACTGCAATGCCATGAATCTGTTGCTGAATCTCTCTGCTGTTTCTACTTAATGAAATTATGACCATCTGAAGACTTCTATTCTTCCAAGGAAGCTGAAATATTAGGCATTAAACTGCTAATTAAAACTTTCAAAGGAACATCCAAAGACTTAGCTATGGTTTGGTTTATTTATCTCAAATACAAAAGGTCCACTTGATGTGGTCGGAAGTCCTCTGCCAAAGGATATTTTACTATCCTCCATGTTAAAGGTCACCCAATATACGGATTTAGCACTTCTACAGTCAATCTATTAATGGGTCCAAAAAACAAAGGGAGGAGAAGGAAAAAGACCAAGAGGAAGCCAACCCTTTCCAAATGTTGTATTGTGCGATATATGAGTGTGTTTCCTGTTGCATCTTTAAAACAATACTATAAATTGGGATGGGTGTGTTTGGGGCCTTAAGAAATTTGGCCGAATTCTCTCATGATGCTTCTACTACAACTTGAATTATTGCAAAATCAGACAATGATTGAATCATCGTGTCAAGCTGCAACAAGCTCAGGAAACACAGGCAATTTAAAAGCATGAGAGTCAGGGGGAACAGAAGGTTGCCTCTTGTGAAATGTACCAAAAAAATATGGTGATGAAAGAGTGACCACTTTATACAAGGACAAAAAAACCTTCATTCCCATTCTCTGAGTATTTTGAATAAATTAAGGATACTCCCCTTTCTGCAGATATATTAGCCTATCTAGTAAGGAATGTTTATTAACTAATAAAGGCAGAGTAGCTCAGAGGATAGAGCACAAGACCCAATTTGAAAATCTAGGCTTAGATACTTACTAGCTGTGTGACTAGACAGGTCATTTAACCACTGTATCTCTGTTTCCTCATGTGTACATGGGAATAATGATAGTATTTACCTTCACAGAGTTGTTTTGGGAATAAAACAAGATACAGCATTTTGCAAACCTTAAAATTCTAGTTAACAGTATTACTTTTGTTAAAAAAAAATAAATAAAACCGATAGCAGCCAGAAAGCTTTTTATCACATTGTGACGCATATAATATATAGTGTTTTGCATCAAAGACCCTCAGATCTCTTCTTTCAGGAAGTTTTAAGAAATTTAGAAATTTAGCATATGAGTTTCTGTTCATTTAAAGAAGTACAGAAGTACTGGGTGTTTAAAGCTTTGCATGAGTACAAAACAGAAGAAGGAAACTGACACTGGAACCTAAAAATATCACAATTCCTATTTAAATAGGGTTCAATTTAAGTTACATTGGTTCCTAAAATGTTGACTCAGCAAGGCAACTAGAGAACAATTTCCCCTCATTCAGGTGGAAGCGGCTCTTCTATACTTCCTGCTCACCAGAACTAGTACTTGTAAGAATCTGTAGACATAATACATCTTAAATAACCTTCTGTTTTGATAAGTCCTGAAATATGCAATCCTAAACAGACATTTGAAAAATCATACCAATTTACCTTCTACTTAACACATCAGTACCTTTCAAAGTGCTTTCACATTCAAGAACTCATTACATAGTTGTAAGAATTCTCTTAGAGAAAGTAGTATCACTCTTATTTCATAGAAGAAAAATAATTAACCAAGATGAATAGATTATACAAGTTCATATTAGGAATTACAGATGGGTCTAAGAGTCTCTCCAAGACACCATGCTGTTTCCTGAAGATCGAGATCAAGATGTTTTGCCATTTGTACTGGAAATTAGTAAATCCTACTTTAGAATTATCTGCAATTTTTCAAATAGGGATAGACTGTATTTTGGAAATCAGTGTTTTCAAATATTTCAGACTACTGGCCACACCAAAAGCCTTTGTCTTTAAACAATCTTCTCCTAATGACTCTATATGGATGGAAATAAAGGAATATCAGATTCTCAAAAGAAAAAAATTATAATTAATCCCAAACAGGAAGATAAAGATGCATAAATTAACACATTACTAATGACAATTTGTATTCGAAAGCTGATCATAGACAGACAGTTGAACATGTTTTCTAGTCAGAATGAGAAACTAGAGATAGGAAGTACAAGGGGTATCCGAAAAATACTAAAAAACAAGAGGAAGTCCTATGCTTTAACTAAATAAAACTTTGGGGAGAGGGGAAGCCTGTACAAGAATTACATAGCATGAGTAGTCATGGAAGGCATGGGATCTGTACCCATTCCCATACTCATACCTTATATTTTGTCACCTCATTTTATCCTCAAAACATTCCTTACAGGACTAGAAGCAGCGATCCCAATTTTTGTTTTTGTCCATGTTCACCCATGGTAGGGAAAGCAGAAAGTGAACTAAGAAGAACCATTATTCCATAGAACCCTGGTGCATCAACTCATCCCACTAGCATTAAAGGATCAGGTGAACCAACTACTCAATCCCAAGGGTCACTGTATGACTTGGGAAGTAAAACCATCCAAAATAAATGGTAGAGTACTGGGGGAATTTTTATCTGTGGAGTAATTTTATTCCATCAATTCAACAAAAATCATGTGCTCTAGTATTCTAGTGTTTTTTAAAACAATGGCTGATTCAAAACTAAGGAAAGGATAGAAGATGGGAGGGAGAGTTGGGATATGAAGTCACTTGCAATGCAGTCATTCTTGAAAACATCCTATGACACTAGATCCTAACTCTGCCCCTCTATACTGGTGTAGGCATTGGCCCAAATTGATTGAACTGAGTAAAATGTTCCACAAGTAAAAATACTAGAAGAGAAAAGGCCCTGGACCTTGCCAAATAAAAGCCTGATAATCCCATTTAGAAGGAATTCAAGCTGACCTGAAGATTCATCCTCTGACCTCTGGTGGGTGGGTCACAATTTGTTAATTACCTTAAAGAAACTGTAGGTCCCTGCGTAAGGTCACTTAATCTATGTCAAGAGAAAGATTATTCACCATTGTTTGGTGAATCTGAACTTTGGAAGAAAATGCGATAATTGCTCCTGGAATATTTATTTTTCTGCCACATTTTTTTCAAACTGCAGCAACATGGATAAAAAACACATATAGAACTACTGAATAGTAGAGCTGACACATTTACTTGTAAAACCATCAGCCAAGTCACTTCACTGATTTTAGCCTTCCTTTCTTTCCATGTAATATGGGAAAAATCAATATCAGGGTGTTGTTGAGATTTGAAAAAGAATGTATATAAAATATTTTGCAAACTTCAGACCCCTGCATAAGTGCCAACTGTTGCTGGTATTATTATAAACAACTATATCATTTTATAGATGAGAATACTGGAACCTAGACAGGTAATGTGACTTCCCCTTGTCCCCAACTCCAACTAGTTAGGCTAGATGCATAGGCCATCATTCTTCAACACCCTGCCACTGCAACCCCTGATGTTACCTATACTTTAGCCATTAAATATTAGCTGCAGAGACTGCATTCGAAAAACTTGTAATTTTTACACACACAAAAAGATATCAAGTTGTTTGTTAAAAAAGTAGCATAGAATAGTCTGAAGAACACTGGACCTGGTTCACTTCTCTAAATCTGGCCAATCCCTGCCCCACTCTAGGCATGAGAGTCTTCACCTAGGAAATATAAAAGGAAAGGCAGGGGTAGATGACCTCTAACATTACCTCTACCTCAAAATTTGATTCTATGACTGACAAAAGGATTAAAGATTAAGAGCTAAAATTCCTCTAATGGGAAGAAGGGGAAAAAGTCATGTCATTTCAATGGTTCTCAGCAAATGTAAGAATAAAAATCATCATTATTCGAGTTTCCTTAGCATACGATCTGATCCATTGTCATCTTCTGGATCCAGAGACATTCCCAGGCAGAATCTCCAATATCTAAAACTTTTCCAGGGCTTCAGAGATACTCCCTAGAAATCCAAACCTGGCTAAGTCTACACAGAGAGCCCTATTTGGTTCCAAGATCATCCAGAGGTTTGTAGAGGCTGGGAGGATGATTCTGTTCTCACATTCTCCTAGAACATCCAAGCCAGTCTCATGGCTCTGGAACCAACTTGGCTCGCAGAGTCCTACTACTGATGCCAGTTCAAGACCTAATTAAATTGCTGGAACAGAGGAAACATAAAGATTAAATATGTCTAGACTATAAGGATCTGGGAGATCTCAAAGATGTGCGATGCTCCAAAGAGTTCACAGTCAACACCCCCAGACCCAGGAGTCTAGGCCAGAGGCTTAGGAGCACAGTGGACAAATGTTGAACTTGAATTCATGAAGGCCTAAGTTTGATGTCTGCCTTAGACACTTGATTTCTCGACCTAAGTTTGCTCATCTGTAAAATGGCAGTAATAACATCTACCTCCAAGAGTTGTTGTGAGAGTCAAGTGATATGACATTAGTAATATTTAGAAATATTAAAGCACTTTATAGGAAGGCTGAGAAGCTCAGTGGTGCAGTAGAAGAGCACTGGGCCTGGAATCAGTAAGACCCACATTCTAAGTGCAAATCTAACCTCAGACACTTACAAGCTGTGTGACCCTGGACAAGTCACTTAACCTTGTTTACCTCAGTTTCCTTATCTATAAAATGAGCCAGAAAAGGAAATGGCAAACTATTCCAGTATCTTTGCAAGAAAATCCCACAAGGGGTCACGAAGAGTCAGGCACCACTAAAACGAATGAACAAAAATAGGAATGCCAGCTATTACTACTGTGTTCTGCTTACACAATAGGATAAACTATTCTCTAATAAAAGCTACCAATGTACCCCAAACAGAGTAAACTACAACTTTCTCCCTTTACGTTTCCAAAAACCATAAGCCAGCACCTATAAGGAGAGAAAAGAAAAACGAATTACCATCAGCAGGAAGCTATTACCAGTTAGTACATACTCTGATTCATATATCCATGACCAGTCCAGTCTATTGGAAGGTAACAGTTTAGTCCTCAGAAATGCTACATATACCAATGTTTTGGAATAAGGCAAGAACCGTAAGGCCAGGGAGAATAACAAAAACCCACTTGTGCTCATGTTAAACCCATTCACCATGCATTTTCTGCTTTAGTCATTTTCACATAGCTGTGTTGAGTGAACTTCCAGACAGATTTGGGTAACAGCACCAAACATGTGAGCTAACTGTCTAAGGAGGAAGGAGCTAATGGTGACTATGAGGAACATTTATTACCCAGACTCCATCTATTTCCATCTTAGTGAATGACCTGATGACTAATAGGCAAAAGTCACAGAATAAAAGTACAACATAATTTAATTAAAAACAGTATTTTTCCTACATACTCTTTACCCCAAGGAATTTAATAATCTCCTTCCTGCCCCCCCCCTTATGTTGTAAAAGATCCAGAGATAAGGGAAAAGATGCTGTTTCAGGTCAATTTTGAAAGGAGTATCTTTACAGAGTCAAAAAATGTTACATATATTCAAGATATCCAGAACATCAGAGAAACAAAGCCTTTGAATCAAAAGAGATCACAGGTGGCTGGTAAAGGAGGAGAAAGAGTATAACTGAGAGAAAAAAACCAAAAACAGTAGTGAATTAAATATTTTTCTTCTGAATTTCACAAGATAAGCAATAGAACATTATTTCTGCTTAACTTTAAACTATTTTAAAATACAATAAATATTTGGAACACACCTTAATTATCTTCACAGCTTCTGCGGCACAGTGCTTTTAGATGGTAAGCGCGTCATAAATGTTGGCTTGGCAGAATGAATAAATGAATGAACAGCAACAGTGGAGGAGCTAATGAGCATTTCAAGCCAGAGAGTAGTAATTATTAAGTGTCAGATTTGATCCTTTCAAGAGAAAATGCTTAACAACAAGCCAAGAAAATCCAGGTCAGAAAGTACATCCATAGGAATGAAGGAATTCCAGAGGGTGAAATAAATACAAAAGAAAATAACTTTAAAAACTTTTTTTCCAGGTCCCTTCCTGAAAAGGTCTCCCCTTTCACATTTTATAGGAATCTGTGACTAAAATGTCAGTTTCTCTTTCCCACTTCTTTTAGACTCAGTCAGGATAGTTTCACCTTTCCTGAACTGAACTTAACATGTTCAAAGTACAACTATGGCTCCATAGAGCCAGGGTCTAAAAAAACACAAAGAATACTATGTATACGAGACCCATTCCCCTCCACTACTTCACTCCCACCACATCTAGGCAGGTACGGGATCAACTGGCACGTTCTACAGCATTCTTGATACCGACACTTCCCTGAGCTTCCTGGGATTTGCTAAACCTCAGAACCACTCCAGGGGAAGACTACATGTTTTCTCCTTCCCTTTCTTCTTCCCTTACCCCCAGCCCACTCCCTCAAGGCACCTGTGCACTATTTTTTGCAGCTTAAAAAGGGTACTTACTAATAAAACACTAAAGAGAAAACATGCATCCAGGAGACAAGGCTAGGATAAGATAATGGGTAAAACTCAAGTCCACAAATATCACCTGAGGGCATTGGGTCTAGTTTTGTCTAACCTTCTGATTGGGTAGGGACTGTCTTTTACCTTTCTTTGTTTCCCTGGCACTTAGCACAGACCCTGGAACAGAGTGGGTACTTAATAAATATTTATTAACTGACTGATTAAAGCTCCTACAAGGCCTTGGCTTTGACATTAGCTCAGCTCGTTCTCTTACTGTGAATTTGACTGCTCATGCTGCTTTATCACTTCCTTTCAGAATCTGTTTCTCTAGTAATTATGAGTAAAAGATTCTAGATCCTGGAAAGATGCTGTCCATAGCCACTACCACAAGAATGCCCTGGGTCATTTCACCCTGGCCCTAAGAGACCATGATGTGAGAAATTCCCCTGCTTCACAAAGTCCTGGAAAGCAAGATGCTTCCATCCCTGGCCTGCAAAGCTTCAACCCGGGAGTTTCAAATCTTGGCCTTTCCCTCATCTCCTATCTGAAAACAGGGGGCTCTGAGTTCTAGAAACTGCTCTTTCAGTTCTAACCGGTCCACCAGAAGCAATTTCTACTAATCCAATCACTTAGCTAATTTGGCTCTTGCTGTTCCAATTGCCTTTTCCAAGGAGGGCCTACCCCTGACCTTGAGTTCCTCTTTCAGAGCTGCCTGGCGCCTCTGGGTCTGGGCTTCCACCCTATTCACAGCATGGCCCTTCCTCCCAGACTCACTTTCTCCCTTGTGGTGAACCTTCACCCCCTTACTATTTTCTCCTATTTTTCCCCCCTCTTTTTGACCCAGTTCTACTAACAGTGGGACTTGAGAGCCAATTAATATTGGCCATTCTGCCTTGTCTAAGTACTGGCTCTGGTCACTTCCTGATTTCAGAATGGTGAATCTTTGGCTCCAAACTTGGGCTCCTTCTCATGTGGCAACATCAAGAAGACTACAAGCATTTACCAGAATTAAAAATAAGAATGCATACTTCAATAGAAATATATTTTCAAAAGTCATTCTCTTCCTCATAAAATAAAAAAAATTAACTTGCTCCTCCAATACACACACCCCTTACTTCCCCACTCTATTCCACCCCCTCCCAAAGAAAAACTTGGGCAAGATCATTTCTACAACAAGAGAAAAATAATCTAGTTTAATGTGATCTATTCCCATATCCATAGTAAGATATGTTCACTGGAGAAATTAAGTCTGTACTATGGTCATATATGCAATGTAACAGTGAAGTGGAAGTAGAATATGCACTGTATACACAATTTTATAATAATTTATGCCTTTAAGGTTGATATTTCACAATCTATTTGTACAGTTTTCCTTTAAAATTACCTTTCCTACGGTTATCTTCTTGGCCTCTTATATGTTTATTTACTCATTTTTTTCAAAAAAACTAATAGATGGCTTTTTGGTTTTTTAGTGCCATATATTTTTCCCTATATTTTTCCTCTCCCATGAAATGCTCCCTTGTGACAAAGAAAAACAGGTAAGCAAAAACAACCAATGCAACAACTACCCGGAGAAAGCACAACACATTTGACATCTCTCATCTGAGTGAAAGGACTTACATTTCATTTGTCCCCTAGGAACAAACTAAATTAACTAAATGCAAATTTTTAATGTTTAATAATGGAATCAGTGCAACCTACAACTATCACGAATAGGAGCATACTTATAATGGTGAACAATTCACAACCACAGAATTTGGGAACTGGAAGGGACATCTCTACCTAAAGGAATTTCTACTAAAACATACCCAACAAGTGATCATCCAGAAAGGTGGAAGACCTCCAGTGAAGGAAAACCCACCTCTCAAGGCACTTCAGGATACTTTGGGCAGCTCTAATGGCTAAGCAGAATTTCTTGCCATAAAAAGAAAAAACTGAGTTTGTTTCTTGGCAACTTTTACACGATTGTTCCTAATTCTTCCTTTGTGCTCCAAGAAGTCTAATCCCTTCCTCCAAATAAAGGACCTTCAGATACTTAAAAATAGCTATCATGTTCCTCTGAATCCCCTACACTTCTCAACAGGATAAATATCCCAGTTCCTTCAATCAGTAAGATTAGACTGTGGATTTCTGAATTATCAGACACAAAAAGTTAATCACACGGTGGCCAACCTTTTGGTGACAAACTCTTCCATACTTAGTGAGGGTGATCCTTGAACGGCAGATACACTTAGCCTTTCCAACATGATAAGACCTGCTAGATTTTCTGCAACATGGGCATTGCCTTCAAGATTCAGGAATGAGACAATAAAACATCAAAGTAAGACTCTGGGTAAACACACATTGGATATTTAGGATTATGCTCTGGGTAACCCCTGAAAATCCTAAAAGCAGGTGTACAAAAAATGTATTAAAAGGTAATGGGGTACAGTGGAAAGGGTACTGGACTGGAGTTAGAAGATTTGGGGTTTAAATCCTGGTTGATAACTTACAAACTGTGTGACCTTGGGCATATAACTTAACCTCTCTACAGCTCAATTAGTTCATCTCTAAAACAGGCATAATAATACTTTAACTGTCTATCTAAGAGGGTTTTTGTAAATCATAATGTGCTGCTACATATGAACTATACTTATTATCAAGTCATCTGTTGCTTTGTTTCCCATGATATGGGTGCTTAGCTAAGATGTTGAAAGACTAAATTCACATTTAGTCTATCTATTCCCAATATACTCTTTTCAAATAAGGATTTCATGGATTACAAAATGTTCCAACTAGATGAAATTTAACTTTATTTCATCAAGCCCTTTCTTTTACAGATGAAGCTACTGAGACATAAACCGGTCAACTGACCTTTTCAAGGGCATAGTGCAGGCTAGTAGCAGAGAAGGACAATGTTCCAGAGGGTTCCAGAAGGACCTGAACTTCTATTAATCCAGAAGAAAACACACATTCTTTCAGTTATGTGGGAAAATGAAAGCTAACTCTATAGGTAGAGTTACATCCAGAAAATAGAATTATTTAGTTATTACCCGTTCTCTTGGTTATTCCTGATAGGTGCAACTGCCTTCTCCTTCTCAATGGTTTTCATTCCTCTTCAGTCCTCACTGCTTACCCATCTTCACAGGACTTTCTCTACCAAACAGAAGACTTCTCACCTAGAAGTTCACTCCATCTCTGAACTATTCATACTGTAAATACTTCCACCCTTGTGGCTTCTCTGATTCCTCCTAGAACTTCTATTTTAGGGATGCCCAGATCAACCAGGTCTTTATTTCTTCCCAGGGTGCATTGTTGAGTCATCGATGCCCCTTTTCATTTGTGTTTGTGTGTGTGTGTGTGTGTGTGTGTGTGTGTGTGTGTGTGTATGTGTTGTCTTCCACTACAATGTAAGCTCCTTGAGGGTAAGGACGATCTTTTTTGTTGTTTTTATTTGTATTTCCAACCCACAGTACAATGCCTGGTACATAGAAAGTGCTTAATAAATAAAACACTTGACAACTCATTTTCTTGTCTACAGAGTACAACTTGAAGAACTTCATCTTCTTTTCCCTATATTTCAGGGCTCTTTTGGAGGTATGTCACAGTCTTATGTCACCACAAAATAAATTACACTGAGCCTTAGCTGAAAGTCCATTGCTAAAAAATATAAAGGAATTGTGAGTTCCTCCTCCTTTCTCCTCTTTTCATGGCTTCTATATCTAGTTAGATGCCAATATGCTTAAATATTTTTAAATGACTGCAACAAAATGGATGAAAAAGCTTTTTAACATCTCAAAATGTATCTGTCCCTACCCTAACTCTGTCAAAGTACATTGCTGAAAGCCGATGGAGACCATACATACTCAGACCCTCTGAGGTCAGAAAAGCCCCCACGGAGATTCCACTAGGATGTTAATGGCCTGGAAAGCCTACTTGCATCTTGTACCCAAAACTAACTATTGGTTTCCTGAAGCAGCAATGAAATCAGACAAGATCACCTGAAGAACATCAAGATATATCAATCAGAAACATATGGCAAACCATCAAGGCAAACCTTGACTCACTTGAATCTGGAGGCTGATTTCATGTCTCACTCCAGTGACACAGAAAACACAAAACTGAAAAGTTACTCAGAAGTTGATCGTGGATATATATTTCACAATAAAATGCTAAGTGCAGTACAGACTGTTGAATTTTAATTAGAGCTGTTAGCATGTTTGGACAGAACTGGAATTTTACCATTTTATTTTGACCATAAAAAGTACTGTGGCTGACACAAATATAATTAGTGTTTCTTGTTATTCACTTTTAATTATGGCTTCAGTTTAGGAGCTTAAAGCACTGATTACTGGCAAATCAGAAAAAGAATAAGCAAATTTATCAGAAAACATTAAAATGAAATTTTTTAAAACTTCTATAAAACTTTGACTGTTATTTATACCATTACTTATACACAGTCATTATTTATAAAGAATATATAGACAAACTTACATCATGTTTTGGGAAAATTATTGACATATATGAGACAGTGGATATCAGTGGTAGAGCAGAATTTTGTTATAATAACTCACTTATGGAGAATTTACAGATATCAAGTACTTTGTTTTACCTTCATTACCCATTTGATCTTCTCAATGGCCCTAATAAGGTTGGTAGTGCAAGGATTTTTATTCCCTTTTTGCAGAAGAAAAACGTGAGGTTCAAAGAGTACGATGTAATAGAAAAAGCCCCAAACTTGGTTCAATCTTAACCTCTGCTACTTACTACTTGTGTGAACCTGGGGAAAGTCACTTAACCTATATGGATCTCCATTTCTTTATTTGTAAAAATGAATGAGTTAGATTCGATTATCTCTAAGATCCCACTTAGGTCTGACATTTTGTGCTTTCTAGACCCACTTTATAAGTAGACAAATTGACATTTTAGTAGGTTAAAAAATAAACCAAGATTCCTTCATGCCAGAAAGACACAATATAGCCAATCTACAGCTCTAATCATCTGGCCATTTATTTAACAAATATTTAGTGCAGTGCTATATACTTAAGAGTTACTTAATAAGTATTAATGCTGATGGAGGGGTTTTCATTCTTCCACAAAAAAATCATGCATAAATTGAAGAAACATAAAGATGCTGTTCATTCATAATAGTTTCATCACTCACATATTTTAAGCATCCCAAATGAAATCCAACAAAATATTGGATGCAATATAGGAGTCAAAGAGAAAGAAGTTCATTATCAAGAGTCAGGGAAGATGTTTGGCTAATGAGTCTGGGAGCAGGCCAAAGGATTCAATCAGAACAAAGACATGCGTTCTCATTTGAGTTAGGGCAACATATTGGAAGGAACACCCATCTGGAAGAAAAGAGTAGGTTTTATGCCCAGTTATTTCACTGATTTACAAGGAGTAAGTACTGTAAATTGCTTTACCTCTCTGTGCTAATAAGGATAGAGTGGTCCCATTTCTTCATTCCCTACAAAAAGCCTCGGTAATAATGTGGGAGTTAAAAACTTAAATGTATTATATAATTACCTTTAAAAAATACAATTAAGAAATAGCAACTTTAAACAACCCTATAGTAACAAACCAATGAAAAGAAGAATATGTTTTTGATTAAGGAACATACTTTTGCTGCTAGCAATTTTCAAACTATAAAAATATCCTGTTGGAGTATTTTGCATCCCAGAAAACTGCAGCCCACTGTCTTCTGTGCCTCTTGGCCACTTAGTAATCTCTGACAGTGATGGAAGAGGGTCTTTAGTTGAACCAAAATGAATCAAAAGTAAGAGAAGCAAATCCCAAGCTCTTTAAATCTCAATATCTTCTTCTGAAAAATGGAGATAAATTAACAGATGTACTATTGACCTAATAGGGTTGTTTGTAGGGATCAAATAAGGTCATGTTTATGAAACTCTCTGTAACCACAAAGCACTGTTTAAATGTGATTATCATTATTTAGAGGAATAAAGGGCTATTCAGCTAGAATAAGAGATTTTGAGGAAAACGACAATATTTTATGATGGTGAAAATCAGATATATTGAACACCAAGTTTAAAAAAAAATAGCAGTGTTTGCCATGTGTCATTAGATTGTAAGCACCCAGAGGCCAGGGGCTGTCTTTTGCTTTTTGTATTCTCAGCACATAGCATAGCAATTTGGCACATAATAATGTTTATTGAACTGAATTGACAGGTATTTTATAGATGTTATTTCATTTGGTCCATAGACCAAGCACTGTGTTAGTTGTCCACCACCCCCACTCCCACACCTCTCCTCCCTGCAATCCAGCAAAATTCAATTCTTCTCTTGGTTCCTCACTCACAAGACTCCATATTTCATATCTGTGCCTTTACAACAATATGAATTAATCCTAAAACTGGGTCTAGAAGCCAGGTTTCTTGACTCCAATTCTACTGCTTTTTACACCAACAAAAGCCCAGACAATACTCTGTGCCAAGCACTGTGCTAATAAGCACTTTAAAAATATTATCAAATATAAATCAACCTAGTCAAGCTCAAACAAGAATTACTAACAGGAACAACAATCTTAACTGAGATGAACTATGAATGGAAAAACCCCTTGTACACTGCACCGTCATCTTGACCAAATCAGCACAGCTAATGATGGGAATGAAATTAATACTCAACTGTGAACTAAAAGCTCTAGAGGAATTCAGCCACTCTAAACCCAGAAGAATCTATAATCTGTAATCTAGTCTGGTTAAAATAAATGATCCAAAAAACCACATACTTATTATATTCTCAGTTTCCTAAAGAATGAGTTAATTTCACCTACTAGCTAGGTGACTGTCAATACCTTTTATATTTTGTTCTGGGAAAACTTTTTATTGTTGGTGCAGTGCGACAGCTGGACACAGTTTAGATGATTCCTATTTTGTTGGCAACATCCAAAGCATCAGTCTGGAGCAAACCAGATGGAGGCTTTCTTCTCTCCATCAGGCTAATCAGTGTGTTGACCTTGGCCATGTCGATGTCATACAGCCTCTTTACCACCTGCTTGATCTGATGCATGTTGGCCTTGATGCCCACAATGAAGACCAGGGTGTTGTCCTCAAGCTTCTTCACAGTAGACTCGGTGGTCAAGGGAAATTTAATGATGGCATAGTGATCAAGCTTGTTTCTCCAAGAGATAGTTTTCCGAGGGTATTTGGGCTGCCTTCTTACTCTTAGTGTCTTGGGTTGTTGGAGGGTGGAGGATGTCCAGATCTTCTTTTTGTGGCTATGGACACCCTTCAACACCGCTTTCTTGGCCTTCAAGGCCTTGGACTTTGCTTCTGTCTTGGGGCAGGGGGATGGGGGGGAGACAACGGCTTCCTTCTTTGCCTTTGGTGCCATGTTGGGGGAAAGGTTGTCAATACATTTTAACAGGAAAATATTTTCCCTGAAACAAACCTCCTTCATGAAGCTATGGAAGGCACATTCAAATTCTGCCCTTTCTTCACCCCCTAACCTCAGGCCTGACTACTATATTCCAGCCTCTCTTGCATCTCTAGCATTATTCCTTTTATCTATACTTTACACCATGTACATAGCATAAGCTGTTCATTTAATAAAACCTGTACATGGCTCTAATTACAAGGGGAAATGAGCTTCAAAAATAAAAAAAAAAAAAAAGCTTCTCAGCAGCTTCAAAAACCTGAATTTCAATTTACATTTACGTATCACTTCACATTTCTAAAGGCTCTAGAGGAATTCAGTATCCTTCTAAGAGAACACTGAAGGCAATAACTTCAGAAGAAGATTCTGTTCCTTATCAAGGACATCTTCAATTAGCCTACAAAGGTTTTCCTTAACTAGCTATTTCCTACCAAGAGAGCCTGTAGATTTCAGTTAAGATGCCACACTGATTCCTACAAGTGTGGGTGGTGATATATGTTTCTGAATTTTAGGTCAATTTCCCCACAGTCATTATCAGGGATTGGTTGTCTCAACTTGTTAATTGCTAGGAAAACTATGACTCAATACAATGCTGTTAATGTTGCACCATAATTCACAAGAAAAGAATTGTTCAAATGGCAAGTAAATGGTGGAGCCAGGTCTTCCTTCAGACTCCAAATAATGTTCTCTCTCTCTTTTTTAAAAACTTTATTTTGGAGGTGATGAGGATTAAGTGACTTGCCCAGGACCACGCAGCTAGTAAGTGTCTGAGACTGAATTTGAACTCTGGTCCCCTGGACTCCAGAATCAGTGCTGTATCCACTGCACCAATTAGCTGCCCCTAACATTCTCTCTCATTTGACCATACTGCCAGTAAGTCTTAAGTACTTAGCTTAGGCATGTGCATTTTAAGTTAATTTAGGTGTTCTATTAACTTGCACAAGAGACCTTTCATCCACCAGACCCTTCTCAAATCTACTGCCAATAATCAGTCAACAAACACTTATTAAGCAATACTAAAAAATGATGCTAAATCAATTTGGTGTTTAGGAATGAAGGGGAGGTGAAGAAGTCACATAACTTAAGCTCTTACTAACATTTTACCCCTTACAATACCTTTTATTTGGATAGGCCTGTACCATTTATAAAGCATTTTCACAAACACTGCCTCAGTCTTCCTATAGGAATGGTATTACAATTACCTTATAGGAAGATATTTCATTAAAATTGATGAAGTGACCCTTATAGTATGATAAGAGGAAAGGCCAGAACTGTAACCAGTATCTTCTAATCAAGCACCCTTTCTGCTAAGTTTATTATTCTAAAGTTGCACAGAATGAGCTAATCCAAGTGTCTTCCAAGATGTTTCAAAATAGCTTTTAAAAACTGCTTGTAAACATTACTATGTACAATCTGATCACACATTACTTAAGTAATGAAAATATACTAACATTATTACCCTTATGTCTACAACATAGCAAAAGCAGCCATGGCATAGTCAAATCCTTTGTATTTTTAGCTACATAAAGAGCAAACTGCCACACACTACGATTGGGCAAGCAGCAGTCCCCAGTGTTTCTTGGTGTCATAGATGTGGCCTTCCCTGAGCAGAACATCAGCCTCTGTGTAAACATCACCCACTTCATTCCACCTGAAGAACTGCTACCTCAAAATACCTTAAATCCATAATGCTATTTCCATTTTTCTTTTGATAGCTTTAGCATTTAGCACAGACCTTGAAACACAGCTGGTAATTAATAGATATCTGTTGAATTCAAATGATTACTGAAACAAATTCATGGTCCGATTGAACTAAGAAGCATCTGAAGCTATGCCTCAACAACAACAAAATGAGAATCTAAAAGCACTTCTAGAAGGCACAGGGGAGAGGTGGGGGAAGATCTTTTC
>CM053771.1:173105074-173285387 GCA_028658325.1 Potorous gilbertii | reverse complement strand
AAAGAAAGAGAGGAAGAGAAGGAGAGAGAATCTCTCTCTGTGTCTCTCATTAAAGACAAGTTCTTCCATCCATGCTGTGGAAACCACTTCCCTATCCAAATTACTTCCTATATAGTTCTACAGTTTTCAAAGTCTACTGGAAAGTCCAAGAATTCTCAGGGGCACTACACTGGCTGCCAACGCAGAACTATGATTCCAGGTGATATCAAAGTTACATGGCTCTTCTAGCAGCTCCTCATTGGCATTACATAATCATATCATTGCCTAGCATTCATAGCACCAGAGCATATGCTAACCAGAGCATAAGGATATTTTTGCTTATGTAGCATCCATCATTCAATACCTGTCAGCTGATCGAGCTTACAGGAAGAAAAATCATTTTCTATGTATGTCAAAATTACTCAGAAATATTTAGGTCTCTATGCTTGTCCAGTACAAGAACTAAAAAGATGAAACAGAGCTGCAGAAAGGAAACTTCCATGTCTAAAGGCAGAGGTTCAAAGTGTGCCCAAGCACAGAACAGTCAGTATGTAATCATCCATTCTGGTGGGGCAGAAGAGTAATGGAGATTCCCATGGATTCCACCTCTCTTCTTCCATTTAGCTTTAAAGAGGCAGGGGAAGTCTATATACCGAAAAGAGAAACAGCCAGACATACAGAATAGGGGGCCCCCTCTTACAGTCATTAGCTGCATGACTTAACATCTCAGAATCCTAGGCAACTCTCCCATAATAAAAACAGGTAACACTTAGATGATTTTTAGTGTGTGCCAGGTACTTTACAATTAATTGCTCATTTCACTAGATCCTCACAACAGGTTAAGTGCTCTTATTTATTCCCATTTCACAGATGAGAGAATTCAGGCAAACTGAGATTAACTGATTTGCCCAGGATTATCCAGTTAGTAAATCTCTGAGACTACATCTGAACTCAGGTCTTTCTGACTTAAGGCCCAGCACTCTTATCTACTGCATCACCTAGAAGTTTATCTGTGATATCGGTGGAGGAGGTTTCCACAGTGGAACTTTCCTACATGAATGAAATGACTAGTTTGTACCCTACACCAATACGCCCCAAAAGTACTATATAACTTGTGTTACTGTTATTGGATTGAATAGAAGGAAGAGACTGGCAGTGTCACATCTGGGATACTGGATAATGTTTTCAATGATCCTAACCTATTCCTTGCTTTTAAAAAAAAAAAGCAGATCATTTTACCATCAATATTCTCTGGATGTCAATACTGGAGTATCAAGATCTCATAAAAATAGAAACTGCAGGGGTGTGTGTGGGTGGATGAGTGTACAATAGAAGATGGAAAGGAATAAGAATTTATTAAGTACCTACTATGTTCCAGGCAATATGCTAAGCACTTTATAGATATTATTTCACTTGATCAACCCTGGGAGGTAGGTGTTATTATGGTCATATTCATATTTATAGTTGAGGAAACAGAGGCAGACAGAAGTTACATGATTTGCCCAGGGTCACAGTAAGTGTCTGGGGATAGATTTGAACTCAGGTCCAGCACTCTATCCACTGTGCCACATGGTAGCCTAATAGACCCAAAAAACAAAGGATACTCATAGGGTGAGTTTAAGTTGGCTGCATCATATTATCAAAGGTAACCTACATGAAGAGTGACATTAAAGTCACCACTGAGAACATTTCTGACCAGAAAAGGAAGTACAAGGTGACACAGAAGAGGAAGATAGGATAGAAATGTCATCTCCAAAGCTATGAAATACTGAAGAACCAAAGGAAGGCTTCTTATGCACTGGATGGATGGATCCTCCATGGAGAACTTAGACGAAGGAACAAACAAAAATCACATGGGCAGAGAGGGCCTACATGGCTCCCATATGCATGGAGAATATGCCCTTCAATAACTGAGAGTTGACCACACATCTTTTAGCAATACAAACTTAATAATGCAAGAGAATAATGTTTTCTCTCCTATTTTAACAGCCAATTATTGAATTCGGACTAAAGTTTTTCCCGCTTTCTGCTTGCTCATTCAGAAGTCTGCCCCTGTAGGTTATTCAGGCAGCCTTTGAGAGGGAAAGCTCAGATTTGTTCAAATAGTTTAGGTGTATTGATGGATTCCAGCCCATTGTGTTTTACTCAGACAGGTCTGGGAAAAACTGGATTCTTCCTTTTGTCTAAATTACCCTAGATGGAGTAATATGGGTATAGATAAAGTCTCTTTGACTAAGACTGAGTGATCAGTCGCATCCCCCAGTCCCTTCCACTAGAATAAGCCCACATCTCATTATAATATTCATTCTGTCATTATTTGTTAACCAATCAGAGTTGACTTTCACCCTGGGGAACACTTACTCTTTCAAGGGCATTGGGTGGATTCCATGAAGAGTCTCTGTCATTTGAGAATGCCACTGACCCTTTTATTAATTATATACCAGCATGATTTATAACATTATTAACCACCCAGAAACTGTCACTTGAACTTTTTATATATCACAAATGGTAAATCAAGGATCCTAGGAATTATATAGTTGGTACAGAAGGCACAGTTGGTGATCATTCAAAAGTAAAGATTGGAAGACAGCTAGCCTTACTGATTAAAGGCTACTTCAAATAAGTGTAAACTCTAAAGCATCAAGGAGTTTTTATATAGCACTAGCCTATTTGGCCAACATTTGCATGTCTTGGCTGCAACACTTGAGAAATTGAAACTTATCCCAAATAGGGTATGATTAAAAGTTAAATATAGCAGCTAAAAATGAATGTGTTTAAATCCTCATCCAAATCACAAAAGCATCACTCAATTTGGCATGACTAGAAGTCCTAATAGGGAGCCAGAAGCCAAGTTTTAGAAGATTATAGTTGAGCTGCATTTCTAAAACAGAGAATAGATGGGAATGAATGGAGTTTATATTAAATCTATCTGGCTCTAACCAAGTTATTAGTTTCCTTATTTTATAGAAGTCATAGGATTTGAAGGCAGCCCTATGGAGCTAAAAAAAAACCCAACAATAACAACAGTAAAATCCAAGGTCTTATGTTTAAAAATATATATAAAAATCAAAGAATTCATTTCCCAAAAACGTTAGTAAGAGGATGATGATGATGATGACATCTACATGGAACTTTAAAGTTTGTGAAGCAATATTTACAAATATATATTATTTTATACTCACAACAACCTAGGAAGGTAGGTGCTATAATATTCCCATGAGGAAACTGAGACAGAGGTTAGGTGACTTGTCCAGGGTCACACAGCTAGGTAAGATTTGAACTAAGGTTTTTCCATCCTCCATATCCAGCACTTTATCCACTGTGCCATCAAGCTGTCTCTATACCACATGGTACCAATACCATTTGTTCCTTTTGCTTTGACAGAGAAGTGAACTCATTTTCTTGAAAGCAATTTCAGGTATTTGGGAATCATACCAAATTCTTTCCCTCTGACACAGGAGGACACTACTTCTCTATCATGCATTATCCTTCAAGTATTGGCAGGCCAGCCCAATGAATCACTGGCCAGATCTCTCTATGCTTATCTATGCATCTATCCGATACAGACAGTGTGTCAGGGAAAATAAAAAATCTAGGGCAAGTAAGAAGCAGAAAGAAGTTTAAAATCTTGACTTAGAAAATAGGAAAGGGAACCATAAAGGCCATCTAATCCAACCCCATCATTTTACAGATGAAAAAACCAAGGCTAAAGGAAGCCAAGTGACTAGCACAAAGTCTCACATCTAATCAGAGACAAAATTTGAACCCATCTTTGACTCCCAGAGACAGTAAGTAGTCTTTCTACTATACCAGATGGAGGAAAAAAATCAAAATCCAGCTCTCTCTGTATACCTAGTATAATGTCATTTTAAAACGGCCATTTTATTTAGCCATATCTCAAAGAAAAATTTTATATTCCAGATGGTAGAACCAATGACACTTCCAATCACCCATGCTTGGACAAAATCCTCTCAAGACTACTCAGAGGACTCTAATTCAAGGTTTTCCCTAGAGAAAGTATGGTGCCACTAGTGACTGCTTTCACGTGGCAGAAGAAATAGCACAGGAGCCTTTCTTTCTCCATCTAATTCACATCAAGTCACCAGTGGAGTTTTTGGTTGCAGTAGTCATCCATCTGGGTAACTTTATATAAAGAAATCATTTCCTGCTCACCTAGCCTTGAGCTTTACAGAGCTAGCAAAGTGATGCTGTCTCTCCTCCCTCCTTCCCTCTATGCCAGCCAGCTCATTAACAACCATCTCTCAAGGACTAGTAGGCACAATGACAAACTAACCCCAGTGTTAATCAGTAGCTTCTAGCTCCCCTTGCCCCATCAAAACATTTATGAAAGCCACTGTCAAGATACAATGCTGAGTGACTACTCACTACAAGGATTTATGCTCCCAAGTGCTAAACAAACACCTCGTGAGTAGGGCGGGAAACAAAGCTCTGAGGAGCTCCCCAGGGGAATGTAAACTCAAGGTCAGAGGGAAGTTTTTTTTTCCTCTTTATTTCTCAATGCCAAACATACAGTTTGTTGGACTTACAGTTAAATGTGGAAATATACAGTCTTAGTAAATGCAACGTTCTTCAAGCCAATTGTGTAACTGCCTTACAATGCTGGTTTAAATGGACAAGGATAACAGGCCTTTAAAGATTGAGGCCTTCCAGGTTATAAAGGGGATTACTAACATTTATATAGTATGTACTCTGCACCAGACACTGTGCTCAGCGCTTTACATATATTGATTTATTTGGTGGTCCCAACAACCCCCGGAGAGAGGAGCTATGTATTCTCAAATGAGGCAGACAGGGATTAAGTGACTGGTCTAGGGTCACACACTAGTGTCTGAAGCTGGATTGAAATAAATAAAATTCAGTTCAGTCGCTGTCAGTCAGGTCTGCCTCTTCCCGTTGGGAGAGTTCTTGGTAAAGATCCTGGAAGGGTTTCCCATTTCAGCTCATTTTATAGATGATGAAACTGGGGCAAAGAGGGTTAAATGATTTATCCAGGGTCACATAGCTACTAAACATCTGAGGTCACACTGGAACCTAGATCTTCCTGACCCCAAGCCTGGGAATTCTATATCCACTGTGCCACCCAAATGCCCCGAAAACAAATGCACAGTAATTTTACATATACATATGTTACACACACATATATTTTAGAGACATTTAGAAATGGCAGTTTCTTGCTTTCCATGCACACACCTGTGTATACAAGGGGAAATATGTGCAGTAAGTCAGACAGGCATAGACATGGAACAAGATAGGAAAGAAAATTCTTGATCTAACTGTAGCTGGCAGATTGGGGTGACTGGGATGGCAGACTTTTAGAATAATCCAGTTTACCCCCAAACAGTACTTAACTAAACTCTAGAGTCTGGTTTAAGTGGTTCTCAGGGTTTTCAGAGAAAACAGGATCCACAGCTGGAAATGACCTTAAAGATAATGCTCTTTTTGCCATGAATGAAACCTTAGATAATATTTAGTCACAAAGAATATTTAATTCTAGAACTGAAAGAAATCTCCAACTTTCTCATTTTACTGATGAAGTAAATGAAATCAAGGGAGGGGAAATGACTTTCCTAATGAGGTCATACAAGTAGTAAGGGTCAGAGGGTAGTTGGACTCCAGAGCTAGCATTTTTGCCACTGGACTGTGCCCCACCTTCATTTTGTAAATGATTTAACAGAAGGTCCAAAAGGTGAATGAAGTAGCTTGTCGAAGTAAATGGCAAGTCTTCCACCACATCCAAGATACTTCCTTTGCTGCTCAGTGTCACTTAATGGAACCAATCATTTGAGTAGCTGTCAACAACACCTCAGCCTAAAGCCCTAGCTGTGGCTCTACTCCAAGGGGTAAGCTTAGTCTGCTCTTATGCTTTAGAAAACACAGGCAGCAGTCTCAAAGTTTCAATCTTAAAATCCATAAGCAACCCAAGAAAACGCTAGTGGCTCATATGGGAGACTTCAAGTAGGAAATGATAAAGATTAAATACATTCCATCAGCCTGTGAAGACCAATAAGGACAGAGTCCCCTCCACTCCCAAATGAAAGGAATAAACTACAAGAGAAAAAAGGCTAATTATGTTACAGAAAAGGGGGTGGGGATCAGGAAAAAAGTCCTCTGGCTTTCATTTCCTTGCTGGAAGGAATGAGGAGCCAGGCACCTGTATCGCATCCCCCCAGTCAGCCCACATCCATATCTTTTACAACTGATTTGTTCCCCCTCCATGCACATTAAGAAAGCAAATAACTTAATGGGAAAGAGCCATAGAAAACCCCAGCACATGGCTGATTCTTCTGGAGAAAGCACTTGGTTCCTCCTGGCTAAGAATAACTACATTTAGTGCATCACTGCATAAGCCCATTAGCCCCCTCTTCTCATTGGGGATGACTGCATTGTTTTATTGGACACTGACAAACTCTAAGACAAGATAGAGTAGCCCACCTTAACGACTGGTTATAGAGCTTGATCACACTTTTCTTCCTGTGTCCTCCCCACCCCCGCCTTCCCACTATTGCCCATGCCCTCCACCCAAGTACCAGGCTCCATTAATACAGCAATAAAACATCCACTGTTTGGCTAGCTCCAAGGGTTCCATCAATGGAGTGTTTCATGGAGAAGCACTATTGTCAGACATGGCAAACTTTTCCAGCATCAATCAACTACAGTAGATTGTAGCAGCAGCTATTTTTTTTTTTAAAACATGTCAGGAATGCAATGAAAAATGTCATAATCCGTAGTCCTCAAGGACAGCTGGAGCAGTTCAGAAAACCAACCAAAATACTCAGAAAATAAATGCAATTATTTTAGAGGAGGCTGTTTCTATTTCACCTTTGGTCTAGCAATATGACTATAATTAATTTGTTCTAGGAATCTTCCAAGGCAAAGGGGAACTGCAGTCACTGAGCCTCTGTTTGGGCCACTTTGAACAGTCACCTGGATTTGGTAAGTAAAGAGTCCTTTAAAATGGTCAAATCTTCATGGAAGGCAACAAAGAAAGAGACCAAGATGAATGTAAAATATCTTGATCTTCATTTTCTGTCTGTTTCACTTGAAGAAATAGGGTTAAGGGGAGGATTTTTCTGCTTAAGTAAAAGTCTCATTAACCTCTCCAGGTTTCAGTTTCCTTTTGCAGAGGGGAACTTAGATTAAGATTTCCCCAACTCTTTTCCAGGATTTGTGACTATGAGAATAGAGGTTACATGAGAAAATAATGATGCTAGCAATATTCCCCTACTAAAAATAAGATCATGGGGATAGCAAAAAAATTTACTTTGTGTGGTAATTTTTCAACATGAAAACACGCTTCATTTCCTCTATTTTGCTCCAAAATTTTCCTGACCTTCCCCTTTAGGCTGGTAGTATTTAATATGCCCAGGTCTTTAGGCCTGTATTCTGTCAATATATTTCAAGCCAGAAAGGTTTCAAGGGTCAAGTTACTAACACTGTAATTCTGTGATCACTTAGATGGTCACTAAGATCCCTTTCCAGTGCTGAAATTCTGAACTTCATAAATAAACAGAATTACTTGAATAACACATATAGAAATAAATAGTTCATTAATAATCTTCTGAAAGATTTCTTCACTTCCTTTCAGAAAAAAACCCAAACTTATTAATGACACATAGTGAAGTTAGGAAGTTTATCTTGCTTGGCCAAAGACTTTACATTTATAGTACTAAAAAGGCCCACTGACTTTTCACTGCTTTATGAGGTGAGGCTTATGTCCTTTCATATGAAGAAATACCCAAGAAAGTGGGTAACCACTTTGACATCATTATCATCCAGTCCAGTTATAACCTATCTTGATTTCTACACGCAAGCATGAAGAGAAAGGAAGACTTGGGTTAACTTGTAAATACTTTAGGAAGAGACGAAGGAGGGAAAAGAAAAGGCAGACAGCTTTCTGTAAAATATCCCTAGGCTCTTCTGAGTTTTTTGCATATTGAATTTGTCACAAATCCCTATTTTGAAACTGATGCCTGAGGATTAGATAACATTACTTGTATTACCTGCACACCTGTACTTATATCCACAGAATGAGTCAATATCACATTCTAGTAAACATGGTATTAGGAATTAAATAAGTGAAAATTCTTTTCCTCATAGGAACTTTCGCAATACTATCATCAAAATGTCCCCAAATTTCTAAAACACTCATTTTGAAATAATTTAATTATAATAAATTCAGTGGCATTCTGGTAACAAATTGTAACTGCAATTACCTCCTCCAAAGAAAAAGAAATTCTAAATATAATTGATTTCTGAATGCCCTTTCTCCTCTTTGGACCCGTTTCTTCATCTACATAGAAGATTAATAAACTGAACTAGATGATCTCTAAGGTACCTTTTGAACTTCTGACTTTATTTGGGGCCTCTGAATATGATTCCCTTTGCTTAACATACATAAAAAGAGAGGAGGAAAAGAGAAAAGGAATAAGGACAAAGTCACTACAAACAAAATGACAACAGTGGAATAATCTACACCCTATCCAGAGAAGCTTTAATGAGAGTCAGTTTTGAGTTGCAAGTTTTCATTAGTTGCTTCTTGAAAGAAAAGTTAGTTTTCTTGTTATCTAGGCTACTTTTTCTGGTTGTAAACAATCCACAGAGAACTAGGAATACCTGCCATACTGTTTCACAAACTCAAGTGATTCTAAAAATTAAAGATAAACTTGTATTCAAATCAAGCAAAGGAAAGAACTAAGTTAGTTGAGAGGGGATTCACAAAATCACAGAATGTTAGACTTGAAAGTATTAAGTAAACCACCGATGGTTACACAGGAAGCCTATGGAAAAGCCAAGATGTTAGAACCCAAGTCTCCTGATACCTAGTCCTGCAGACAGTTCCGCTCTACCAAGTTTAAGTACTTCTCCCAGCATGAAAATCTCAAATTTCACAACTGTCCATCATCTTAGTGTACTGGGTTTAAAACACTTAGGCACAGAAACTCAAAGGAGGAAGGGGAGGAATAACCTCCCCGCTCTAAAATGACCCAATATTTGACTTCAAAACAACATTCCAAGTTGCCCTGTGATCTCAGCTGTGGATATGAGGGTAATGGGGTCACTGACACCAGACCTAGAGTGCCCGGCCTACAGAGCTGACAAATGTTACCTACTCACCAACACGAGTCATTAGGGAATTAGATATAATTTCTGTTGAAAGCCCGAAGTTCACAAAGGGTGTTCAGGTCATCTGACACAGCTAAATAAAAGAGCTACCATGTGCTCACTTTAAACACATGAGGGTCATTCAAGTGAGTGAGCTTCACTTCTCAGAGAGATTGGAAAACTGCCGAGCTTTACTGAGAATGAGATGGATGAGAAGAAGGAGGGAGGGACTGTACTGGGGTTAAGCTGAAATAATGGCTTAATGAACAAGCTTGTTACCAATACGGATGTGGTTTTAATCCCACTTAGAATATTAGAATAAATAGCTTCATAGTCCTTTTCTCCCCTGAGGCTATGTGCTATTTAGTCACAGATGTCATTGTTTACTACAGAGGAGCTCCTCCTGGGAATGACAGAGGGATGGCATCCCCCTCATCCCTCCTCTCCTCCCCTCCCATACACATGCACCCTGCTACCAAAGCCGCATAGCTGGACAGAACTGGGAAAGGAAAAGTTTATTTACAGTGACCTTTCCATCAATCCATCAACAAGCATTTGTAAAGCCCCTACTATGTGCCAGGACCCACTTCTCTTTCTCTTGGCAAGGTCCCCTTTTTCCACGCCCCACCCAGTGGGACCCTCAGACTGTTTTTGGGCCCACAGTTCTACAGTTTGTTACACTCAAACTTGCTGTCACAAATGCCCAATTTCTCTTTCCTTCCTCTTTAAAACTGCACACTTGAACTGCAGCTAATAATCTCAGGACCCTAGCAT
The DNA here is from genome assembly GCA_028658325.1 of Potorous gilbertii. Lineage (NCBI taxonomy): Eukaryota > Metazoa > Chordata > Mammalia > Diprotodontia > Potoroidae > Potorous > Potorous gilbertii. Next base: position 173,275,511 of record CM053771.1, on the reverse strand, counting down.
TTAGCAAGCTATCCTTCAAGAAATCCTTTCCAAATTAATTTACACTAAGGTGCTAATGGCTTCCTTTACACAGCATCTCACACCAAGAAAGGAGTCAGTTAAGTATAACGTAACATAAATAAATAAATCTGTCATACTGAGACAAGTTGGTGGTTCAGTGGATAGAGCCCTGGGCCTAGACTCAGGAAGACCTGAGTTCAAAATCAGTTTCAGATATGAGCTGTGTGACTGGTCAAATCACTTAACAGCTAGTTTGCCTTGGTTTCCTCAAATGTAAAATGGGGACCTACTTCAAAGGGTAGTGGTAAGGATCAATTGAGATACTACAACACTACAGTTTTGGACACCATGGCTAGCAGGTGCAGGAGACTTTTTTTTTGTGACAGAAACTTTTTTGTCTTACTGCACCTCCCATTATATTTGCCCTGAGCAAAGTTTCTATGTTCACAACACAGATTTATACTCTAGTCACTTTGACAAAAAGGAGTTTCAATGAGGACTCACTTTCTCTTCTTAAGAACTTGCCAAAGCAAACATAATTAGCCTGAAAAAAACTGAAATTGTTTCACCTTTAATCTCAAATATTTGCTTGAAAGAATCTCATAACAATTTGAAAGTCATAGATATATACAAATAAATTAAGGTCTAGATAAGAGAAATAGAAAAGGATCTGTGACAGCGTAAAACTGGCGGTGGGCTGGTGGCAGGAGGTTCTACCAGAGTTATAATCCACAATTTAATTAATGAATTAATAATTTACCCAGGGTAATAATGGTTCAGTTACTCTTCCAGGGTCAGTTATAGTCTCATAAACTAGACCTGAACCCAGATCTTTTTGACTGCAAGTCCTGATTAGTGTAAATAATGGATACCCTGAAGTGGTCACATTATTTGAATACATATATATTTTACATAATTATAATTTCAAATATTGTGAATTTGAATACATTCAACCACTTTACTAATGGGATCTAGCTGTACAAGCATAAATTTACACACATGAACTCAAAAGATTCAGAGTTACCAGGCATCTTACTGGTCATGTGCTCCAACTTCTTTATTTTACAGATGAAAAAAACTGAGCATCAAAAGGGAAGTAAATTGCCCAAAATCACATAGATACTCTGGTGCCAAATTTAGGTATCTTCCCGTTACATTATGTTGCCTTCCTACACAGAAGAAGATAACCCTGAGCTCATCCAGGTTGGCTTAGAGTTGAAGGAACATCACAAGACTCACAATTTAACTAGTTCCCCTTCAGTTTTTAAGAAGTTGGATTAGGCTCAGTCATTTCAATTGTGTCTGACACTCCATGACCCCATTTGGGGTTTTCTTGGCAAAATTTTCTTCTCCAGCTCCACAGATGAGGAACTGAGGTTGTTCCCAAACATGTGATTAGAGCTCTCAGCAACCTTTTTAAAAAGCTAAGTGGACCCAATAACAAGGCTCATTAGTGCCATTAGACACCCTTAAAAAGCCGGATCTTCATATGGCCCCAGCAGAATGATTTGGCATAGTGAGAATGAATTTGTATCTGTGCAGCTTGTCAAATGAATGACAAATTCACTGTGTGGTGTTGGTACAGAAGAACAACCGTGTCATTGGATGAATTAAGGAACAATCTGAAAGGCCTAGAGAGTGAATATTTATTGGCTGGTTCATTAGGTTCATGATAGCTAGCTCTGGAACAGCTGACTGGTTTTGAAACTGAGTTATCACTCTGCCACTGAAGTAGACCTCCCTATATGTGGCTCAAAGTGGATGCATCAATAGAATCTGCTGAAATTCCTGTCTACAGAAAGTACTCGTCATTTCTGAAGACCCTATTTTAAGAGAATGAAAGAAGAAATTCATATCTACAGAAAGTCGTTTGCTCCTAAATTACATTTCCAGCATCATAAGTATGACCAAGACAAAATTCATCATCTCATTATATGGAAAGAACTCTGAATTTAAAACGAGTTGACCTGGCTTCAAAATCATCATTCTGCTACTTGTTTCCTAAGCAACCTCAGTCAAGTTATATTATTTTCTCAAGCCACAACTGTCTCATCAGAAAAATGAGGAGCTTGGAAAGGATGATGATGATGACATCTCACATCCCTTCTAACTCTAGATCTCCCATCAGCACCATTATCCTTCCTTTCTCTTCTAGAGGATTATGACTGCAAAGTCACTTCCACTACTAATTTTCTCAGTTTCTCACATCAAATCCATCATTTTGCAAGCTGCCACGGAAAGGTTAGTGACTCTAGGGTCAGAGGACCTGGGTTTAATTCTCTCTCTGATATTTACTACCTATTAACTCTGGGCAAATCACAACCACCCTGGTCCTCAGTTGCCTCATCTATGAAATGAAAGGATGGGCCTAAATGGCCTCAGCCAACCATCCCAGCTCCAGCTTTCTATCAATGATCCCAGTTTTCATAGGATCATGGAATTTCAAAATTAGCAGGGACCACTGAGGTCATTCAGCCCAAAGTGCCCTTAAAACAGGGACCTCCTCCAAGAAATATTGAACACGTGGCCATCCATCCAGCCTCCACTTGATGACCTCTGTGTTGTACGGAAGGCTTCAGAACTGTTGTTACTTCCTCAGTGTTTCTCTAGTCCTCCACCTCCTCTCCAATCCAATAATTAAGCCTTTCTCAGAGTCCCAATTATCACATTCCTGGCCTTGGGCAACTGACTCCTGGCTAGCCTACAACCCCTCTCCTTTCTAATCCATCCTGCATACTAAAGAAAGGATAACCTTCCTCAACTACACAGCTCAGTTCAGAAAACTTTAGTAGTTCCCAATTATTTCCAACATCAAACAGAAACTGTATGTGAATGACACATAAGACTTTAAATTATATTAACCAGTGATCATAAAAACTATTTGGCATTTGGTTAAAAAAGCAGAAAAACCAATCAATGGAACAGACTAGATAACAAAAACCAGAAATAACTAAAATCAGCAGCCCAGAGTCTGATAAATTCAGGAACAGAAATTACTAGGGAAAATATTCCCCTCTGACAAGAGCTGCTAGGAAAAGGCAGCTGAGCAGAAAGGCTTTGATAAACAATTTGCCCCATCAATCACAAAGGGCTCAAAATGGACATAACACCTAAATGTGAAAGTCAACATCAAGAAAAAAAAGAAGAGGACCTTTCACAACTACAGCCAGGAGGAAAATTCTTAAACAATGCATAGTGGATAATACAAAAGATAAAACAGACTATTTAGAGTATGTAAAATTGTAAAGCTTTTTTTACAAATAAAATCAATAAAGAGAAAAGTGAAATTACGAGGGGAGGAAAATATCTGTATTGCTGATAAAAGCCTGTCATCCAATATATAGGGAATTATTAATACAAACAAATGGCACTAACCACGATTTCCTCAATGGATAAGTAGTCAAAAGATAGGAACACTTTTTTAAAAAAAAAGAACTGCAATCTATAAATCACCATTTGAAAACATATTCCTAATCATTAATACAAAGAAGATAGCAAATTAATACAATCTGGGGGTTTCACCTTATACCATAAAAATTGACAAGTAGCAAAGAACAGCTAAACTCATCACTCCGGAAGGCAGGAACACTGGTACAGAGAATTTAACTCTGCATATCAATTTGGGATGAGGCGAGAAAACTGACAAAACTACTGAGCCCTTTAATCCAGCTACTATTACCTATCTAACCCTATTCCCACAAATGCGAATATACCTCAAGGAAATAAAATACAGAACAAAAGGTTTAACACACACCAAAATATTCAAAGCAATGGTAGTAAAGAATTAAAAAAAAAAGTGGGGAAAAGAAAGTGGCAAAGGAATAAGCATTTATGTAGTGCCCACTATATGCCAGGCACTGTGCTAAGTGTCTTCCAAATACTATCTCATTTGATTCTCACAACCCTATAAGGTATGTGGCAATGTTGTTCAGTCATGTAGGACTCTTTGTGACACCATTTGGGGTTTTCCTGGCAAAGACACTGGACTGGTTTGCCATTTCCTTCTCCAGCTCATTGTACAGATGAGGAAAATGAGGCAAAAAAGGGTTAAGTGACTTGCCCAGAGTCACACAGCTAGTAAATGTCTGAAAAGTTACTTGACAACAAGTCTTCCTCATTCTAGGCCCAGTGCTGTATCCACCTCAAATGTCATTGTACAGCAAAAGAAGGTAAATATGAGGAATTCAAAGAAACAGGGGAAGAACCCAATGAAAAGATGAAGGCAAAATAATCAGAATTGGAATAAAGATATATACAATGACCATAACCTTACAAATGTAAAGATCATTCAAAGAGAGCTAAAATCAGAGTAAATGAAAAAATCAAGACAGGCCCAGAGAAAAGATAATGAAACATACTAGGAAACAATGTCATACAGTGTCAGAAGTGGTCCCAGCATAGGATGTTTTTGCTTAATTATTTTTCTTCATTATAAAGGAGAAGGAAAGGGAATTTTTTTTTCCAGAAATGACAGTAAAGACAAAAGAACCCCCTCAACTCCACAAAAAGGTACTTAACAAAAAGAGAAACTTTATACAATAGACTTCAAAGTACTCCATCAACTGCCCTCCCTACTGCCTGACATCAGTTCCCTATATATAACCTCCTCTCCAGCCAGGCAACCTAGCTGCTTCCTGCTCCTGCTCTGCCTTCAGCAGAGTAAAAACATCCCAGGCAACATTTCCTTTCTTGCGATGTCGTTCCCACCGATCTGTGCCACATCTCATTTCTTTCACTTCAAATGCAACCCTCCTTTTGGGTCCATTATTTCCATGAGCTCCCATGATCACTGTGGATTATAAGGAGTTGAGCTGGAAAGGACCTTAGAGTGTATCTAGCCTGTTTCATTTTAAAGATAAATAGAAGAAGCTCAAAGAGATTGTGACATGGCCAAGATGTTAATAAAAATAATAGCCAATATTAATATGGTGCTTATTAAATGCACCAGACACTATGCTAAGTTCTTTACAGTCATGATGTCATAACAATCTTGAGAGTGAGTGACAGAAAGATGAGGAAACTGAGGCAAAGAGAGGTTAACTGACTTATCCAACGTCACATAGCCAGTAAGTGTCTGAGGCTGGACTTGAACTCAGGATCTTCCTGACTCTTGGCCAGTTGGACCATCTAGCTGCTAATATCACACAGTTAGTGGCATGGCAACTGTAACTTGAACCCATACCCTCATACCCCAAAACCACTACATTCGCAAAAGTAAAAAAGCACTGTGTGAATGCAGACAGCTCTCTCTCTGCAATGTTATGTACATAATGTATTATATTTAAAGGGAAAAGCTAGCTTACATAAAAGATATTCAGTTTCATGTTTAATTCTATTCTTCTATTATTCTTTGCAACAGAAATGCTCATTTCATCTGGTGCCTAAGTTCAGAATAAAAAATTTAAGTATAACGTATGCTAAATTTATGTACAATTTAAAGACAGGAACCATTACATTTACTTCTTCATCTCCTATATTCCCATTCAGTGCCCGGTATAGTTCTATATACACATAGGTTAAATTGAAAAAGTGACACGAACAGCTTAAGGAGGCAACTGCACCATTCATCATTGCCATACTGCTCCAAAACACTTTAGTTTTCATCCAAAGTTCCACACAGTAGCTGGACAGCAAACACCAGCCTTTGACTAATTCTTTGGAATGATTCTATTTTCTTTTCTCCCTCCCCTAATTGCTAGAAACACCTTCAGGAGGAAATTACAGTAGATTCAGCTTGACATTTTAGCAAATGATATTTGGATGTCGTTCAGTTATATTTTAAAATCTGTGAAGAAACAAATCAACCAAATTGCAAACACTACTTGTTTGTTAAGTAAAGAACTTTTAAATTATGAAATTCATTGAATTATGAACTTCAAATGAACTTTTTCTCTTGTGCATCAGAAGTAATTTCACTGGTCTAAGAGTTTTTATTCCTCTACCATTGAAGATCAACCTTTATCCTGCAATTTAAAATCTAGGTAAAGGGATCAGCCCAGGATCACACAATTAGTACTGAATGTGTCATAGGTGAGACATGAAACCAAGTCTTTTTGATTCTGAGGCCAGCTCTCAATGCAGACCCTCAACTGACGCACTTCCCAAGCTGTCTTTTAAGTGTCTAAGTAGGTCTTGTCAGTAAGAAAGTCATTCTGACTGGGTGCAGCATTCATCTGACTTGCCTCTTTTCCATCAGGCTTTGCTCCTGGCAGGAAGAGAAGTAAATCATTCCTTCATTTTCCCTTGACTCCTGTTTGCTTAAGTTCCAATGCTCAAAGAAGATTCTGATCCACTAATTTACTGGCCATTAGAAGGACTGTATAGACCCAGATATTTTCATAGATGTCTCATATCTAACCCCATAAAAGTTATAAACATACAGGCAAGTTGGCTACAGAGTCATTCCAGGAAATGCAAAAGATCAGAGATAAGGCACACAACAATTTATAGTGACAATGAAGAGTAGGTTTAAGTCACTTCATTTAATAGTATTTTCTTTTAATAAAGAGAAGTTTAAATGCTTTGAAAATGAAAAGGCTTTCATAATTTCTAGGTGTTGGCCAACATTTTAATCGTACTATTACCAATAGTTCTCCCTATCAGTTTTTTCTCTTATTTTCTCCAAGTCATCACTAACTTCTTTGTAGTTTGTCATAAAGATAAATCGTTATCACGAATCAGGTGACACCAATAACTCTACTTTGCCAATGTATTGCAGAGTTACACTGATCTATCCATTTAAGTCAACTTGCCCTGTATTTCCATAGCTCTCATCTCTAACTCATGGACTTTTATCAAAGAACAGGAAAAAGCTGGTCTTTCGTAATAAAGCTCCTGTATTTGGTCCTCAATCTCACAAAAGAATTTTTCAATCTGTTTCTCAGCCACTGAAGATTTTGTTGAGACTTCTTAGACTGAAGCTCCTTTTTAAGTATCAACCAGCCTTTTAATCATCATTAATTTATTAAGTGCTGTGTTCCAGGAATTGTGGCAACAATCTTTACTATCACCGTAAGAGCCCAGAGGCAGGTAGGCGGGCGCAGTAAATAGACCCCGGAGGACCTGTGTTCAAATATGGCACTTACTGCCTACATAACCTGGGCATATCACTTAACCTCTGTCTCTTTCAGTTTCCTCAATTGAAAAATGGCAATAATATTAGCTGTTATCTCCCAGGGTTGCTTTGATAATTGGAGATAATATGTGTAAATTAGCACAGTGGTTGGCACATACTAGGTGTTTAATAAATGTTTGTTTTCTTCTTTCTTCCTTCCAGAGTGTTCTTTCCTTGGGAACACTTCAAAAACTATAGAGAAGATGGTACACTGCCAGGAAATGGGTAAAGAATTGATCTCTGATACACTCAACTATGTCCTATGAAAACAAATAAAATTATCTGAGTAACTTGGAGACATGACATTAGCAAAAAGAACCAGCAGGACTGCACCAAACATACTTTGGGAATCTAAACATCTGTTTCATGGTCAAGAAAAATGTAAATGCCAAAAAGCAGAAAAATAGTGAAAGAACATGGAACCAAAAAACAAAGCAGAATTCTGTGGAAGAAAAGATTTTGAGGACCTTTTCCAGTGAACAGAGAAGAGCAGAGAGGAAAGGAAAAAAGGAAACGATATCAATTAACATGCAATCTCTGTCTCACTCCTTTATGACAAATACCCACTAAGCCTACATATCAGCTTATAGTCTCTTTCTCCAGGTAGGGGCTCTCCTGAACAAGGAAGAAAGGTCTAAGAAGATGAAAACTGAAAACATTAAAAAGCATTCCTTATGACAAAAAATTCATCATGTAGGTATAAGTTTTAGGGCCCACTCTATCCTATAAAAAAGTTTAAAAAAAAAGCTACATGCAAAAGTTTAAAATGTTTTTTTCATTCTTTTAATACTCATTTAAGAAGCATTTAAAGAATCCCTACTATTGCACTGCAAGAAAAAGGAGACAAGAAGTTTTTAGAGAAAATAAAGGAGACCAATAAGATGAGGCAATCTCCCCGCGTAGTTATCCCTTTTAAAACAAAGGATGTCAGTTTCTTGCAAGGGTAGGATTTTCCCACATTTCAGAGAAAAGGAAAACAGGGAATAGAGAGAGGTTTAAAAATGTGTCCCATGCCTATACCCAAGTTCTTGAGATAAACCAATCGGAAAAATACAGTGGAGAGAAGGTTTCACTCAAATCAGGGGACCTGGATTCCAAGTCTCAGTTTTTCTGATTACTAACTGTATATGACTTCAGTCAAATTACTTAGCCTACCTGGCCCTCAGTTTCTTCATCTGTAAAATGAGGGGATTTGACTAGAAGATGTCTGAGATTGCCCTCCCAGCCCTAACACAGTCATGCAGTATTTCATTCAACAGGCAAAATCAGGTCATGGTATATTATTGATAATAGATATCTGGTGGAGGCGGAAGGGGAGAGATCCAGTAAAGTCAACTATCCAACTCCTCTTCTCCAACTTTCACCTAAAATTGGTGCTCTACTGAAGAGCAAGGATCATTGAAGAATCATCTCCAAGGAACTTGTCATGCTTCTTCTCTTCCTGTGGAGCACTCCCAACTTTAAAATGAGACACAGAGAAGAAAGTGGTTTGAGGCTTGACTCTTCCCCTTTCCCTTGTCCTTTCCTTCCAGGCTCTAGGCACATGTTTGGATCACTGGGGGACCTGTTGTTACCTCAGTAACAATTAGAATGCAACCTTATACAAGACAGCCCTTTCCCGTGAGCATCATTGAATACCGGAAATCTGGTTCATAAAGGCCATTTTCTTTTTGACAAGAGGTTCAATTCTATAGAATTACAACAAGATAACTTCCCTATAAATACAGCTGAAACTTTATATTTAAAGAGTACACTGGGAAAACAAGACTAGCTGCCATATTTTACCTTTAAGGAATCACTGTGAGATGAATGTATTCTCCATAATCATAAATAAGGGGGAAGTGGAAATAATTCACTATGAGATTTGTTATTCAGACACTACATTAGCTGTGTGACTGTTAAATTATTTAACCTCTCTGAGCCTCCATTTTCTTCAATCTAGAAAATGAGAGACTGGACAATCTCAAAGGGACCTTCTGGCCAGTGTCTATCTGTCATATATGTGTGTGATACGTGTAATTTCCTGTTTAATTTTTAATTAAATTTATTTAAATGATAATAATTACTATTTCATGTAATTAATTTCTAATATTTATGAAAATAACAATATATCTTATATAATAAATTGGCTTCATTTGCTTTTTGCTACTGTGTGCAGTTTTAAACAATTACTAATATCAATTCCAATCTTTATTCATAGGTCTAAAACTCATTCACCTACTCGATCAAGCAGTCAAATAAATAAGTAATGCCTTTAGAAACTGAATAAAACCAAATTTCAAACTCTTGGCAAGTAGAGAGCCAACTGGAACATGTGAGATGCTTCCATGGAAAACTCATATGACAGTAAGTAAGAATTATTGGACTTTGAAAAAAAGGCTCATTTTTCCCTTTGAAAAACACAGAACCCTCCTGGAGGGATAGAAATGGGGGAGGGCAAAAGGGGGGGTTGAAAAAAACAATTCTCCTTCCCTGAGATAAGGACCGGATGTTGGGAGCATGACTCATTCTACTGACATTCTGGGCACTGGTCTTGTGTCACTGAGAGGGCAGGGAGGGGCCGGACCAGCTTCCCAAAGGACAGAACTTCTCATTTCTTATTTCTTTACTTGCTTACATGTTCCCCTAGATTTGATTCCTCTATTACAGGAATGTGCAGTAGAAGATAATACCTAAATATTAAATCACTTTTATAAAGCTTTTCTTTTAAACTACAACAGTGCGTTTATTAGCTTAAGCAACTCCTAAGGAAAAAACTACTCCAACAAAGTAAATGTAGAGCTGGTTAGTGAGGCTGCCTACGTTGAGAGATTAAGTGAATTTACCCAGGATCGCCACTATGTGCCAGAGGGAAGACTAGAACCCAGGTCTTCCTGAATCCAAGGCCAGTTCTCTATTGACTTCAGAAAGTCTCAGCATTTTGTGCTTTATAAAACACTTGTCTACATTAAGGATATTCTCTCTCTCGATAATATTTCTTTCCTCTTTCACCCCAGGAACTAATGCTTCACTCTTATTTTGAATAAGGGAACATGAAATTCTTCCTCAACAATTCTACAGCCTTAATTAGCAGATAGCTCAGAGAGTCAAAAGACTCTCCCAACAACTGAGGAGTTGACAAGTTAATTACTGATAGCCATCCATAATATCTTCCCCCACATATCACTGTAGCACAAGGATCTGGAAATGAAGTTATGTGAACATAACTTCGCCAACTACCCAGAACCAAAACTAGGTTATACCCTTCCTACTGTGTGTTTGAAGTCAGGAGCTGTCCTTCTTGCTAATATCTGCATCACCAATGCTTAGCACTGGATGTGGTATGCAGTAAGCATTTAATTAATGCTTTACATATCAATATGTTTAAACAGTGGACAAGTGACACAGAGAAGTGGAATGAAAGAGGAGTAGGTAGCAATGCTCCTGTTCCACCATGATCACCACTCGTACTGATATTCTCAATGGAAACTCTTACAAAAGCACGAATATGTGATATTCTTAGGGCCATGTGTTATTTTCGGAAGATGACAGAAAATACTGGGTTTGAACATTCCCCTTTTTAAAAAGCTCGCTTCTGTTTCTGTAGCTGAGGGCACTCATCCCCACCCCCAAAGGAATCAGTTATGCTAATAAGGCTTGTGTACAAAACATACTATCTTTTATGCAATCACTACTATAACACAGATTTGATTCATGAACCACCTAGAATTATTAGGGGAATAGTTCCTGTTGAGTTGAGCTCAACAGGTACTTCTTTGGACTTTCGTTGCCCAGAATACCTTGCATTCCAAACACTCATCATGCATGCATTCATTCTTTCAAATATTTATTTTGTGCAAACACTCAATTACTAATAAAGAAAAGGAATTTTCAGGGTTGAGGTAGGAAGGAAAAGGAGTGATTTTATTATTTTATTCCCAATCTTCCTCTTACTGCTAAAGCTTTTCCCCCTTTCCTGCTCTTAATTAAGGTTAGTTTTCATTCTATCGCTTGACCTTCAGGCCCAGAGCTCCATGAAATGGGCTACCCAGCTACCAAGCTATTTCTTGTAAGAGTTAAGTCCTCTGTATTTCTTAAAACACTAGACAAATGTGTTATTATTATTCAATAACTGCGTCTCTTAGGTGTCTTCTATGCACAGACCTCCATAATAGGTGCTGAGGGATGAAAAAAGGACATAAAAAAGCCCAGAGAAGTTTAGATTCTGAGGGGACTGACTAGACACACAACTAAATTCTTAGGATTACTTAGAAAGCCACTTACAAATCTAGTACTACGGCAGAGTAAAGGATGATAGGGGTGAAGTATGGTGCCTCATGGAAGGCTTCCTGGAGGAATATGCTGCGAGACAGACTTTTGAAAAGGTGACTGCCCACCAGCCAATTAAAAGGCCCATGTATCTGCACTGAATGTAAGGCACAGCACAAAGATCAGGACTGCCAGAATCAACTTAAAAGCTTTTGCTTTGTCTCTTTGCATAGCCCTTTCTCTACCTCCTCATTCTCCTACCTTGACAATCTTAGAGATGTTTTTCAGCAAGTTTGAATGCAAAATGTTCATCAGTATGAAGAGTTTCAGCCTTCAGGTCATTGTTAAGGAAAAAAATGCTAGTTCTAAGCAGGGCTGGATACTTCTGAGGTCAAATGAGGGTTTTGTTGTGTGGTTTATGACATAATTAGCGCTTTTTGCTTTCTATTCAGGACAGAAAGCAGCAGTCCTTACAAACTCCACCTGGCACACTGGTATCCATCCAACCTCCTTTGCATAGGGGGCAGTTCATCTCTGCCTCCGCCTCTACCTCTCACTGACCTTGAAAAAGCTATTTCACTTATCTGTACAGTCACTGAAAGAAAATCATTAACAGAAAAGACTTCAAAGATGAAGAAAAATGCTCAAAGAAAACACTGCTTTAAAGAAAATTTTTTTCAATTTCTTTTTCATTTTTGCCTACTTTATTAAGACCCAATTAATAGTTTGCAGTGTGAAACCAATTCTTCTTATTCTAATCAAGATCCTGTAAAAAAAAAAAAAAATTAACTTCAGGTTCAAGGGCAGACAAGCACCTGGGGCTCTGGAAATAGGGGAAAAGTCCCAACCTGTCCCAACTTCCTTCCCCTCTGATTTCACAAGCTCCTCTCAAAATTTGCGTTTTTAAAAGGTATATTTCAGCTAAAATCGGGAGCACTACTAATGCAGTGACTAACCCATCCTTTTCTTTGAAATGCTGCCCAGATTTAAGCTCAAGCTTTTTGCCTCCAGCCCATCTTCTCCTTTCCCTTTCAAGATGAAAAAGGAATTACTCATTCACAGCTGGCAGCAAAAGAAGCACCAGAGTATCCTAGGTGGGCTTCTGTCAACTCATTCTGGTGCACTATTATGGTTACCGCAAACTTTCAGGGTTTGGTGGGGAGAGACAGTTCAGTAATCTTTTAGATGAAACCTAGAATAGTTTACCCCAAAAGGCCGCCAGCAAGAAATAGTCAAAGGCTATCTGAAAAGCAAGCACACTTGTCCAAAATAACATCCATAATCACGTAAATAGATAAAATCCCCAAACTTTCAGAGCTGAAGTTTCCCTTTTTATTCTCCTACCCATAACTGCCCATAATTCTACTTTTGCTCTAGGATCAGGAATGCCAAGAAGAACCCTATTAATTACTCAAGTGACTGAAAGGACTTACGACAGCATGTTGAATTCAGTCTTTCTCCAGTATAGGACGTCTTTTCTAGGTCTAACATTCTAAGTCTCACTGAGGCCTTTTCCAATACTTGGCCAATTAGTTCATCCATAAACATTTAATCACCTACTATGTGTCAGGAATGGTTATAGGTCCTGGGAGTATAAATATAAAAAATTTGACAATCTCTACTCACACAATAAGCTATATTCTAATTCTAAACAAGGGCATCTAAACGTTTATACAAAATAAACTTAAGGAAAATAAATGCAAAGTAAATACAAGAGAGGGAAGGTACCAGCAGTCAAGGGGATCAGGAAACATGATATGTAGGGGATGCTGCTTGAGCTGTGTCTTAAAGAAAGAGAGTAATTCTCTGACATGAGAGAGAATGCATTTCATGCATTTGTGATAGCCAATGCAAACGCCAAAATAGAAGATAGAATATTATGTGTGAAGAAAAGAGAAAAAGAGAGCCCATCTGGCTAGATCACAAGAATTTTGAGGTCAGTTAATGTACACTGAAGCCAGGGAGATAATATGGGACAAAGTTATCAAAGGTTTTAAAAACGAAAAAGAGGAGTTTATTTATTTTGGAGGCAAGAAGAAACCAGTGAAGTTTTAATTGGGTAAGGGAGTGATAAGGTCAAATCTGCACTTAAGGAAAATCACTTTGGTAGCAGTGAGAAAGATGGACTGAAATAGAGAAAGACATGAGGTAAGGTGATCAGTTAAGAGGCCCTTGCAATTATCAAGGCCAGAGGTAATGAGGGCCTAAGCCAAGGTGAACAGAAAGAAGTGGTGGGATGTGGCGAGGGTAGAAATGGCAGTATTTGGCAACTAATGGGAAACAGTGAAGCAAGGCAAAGAGTTGAGGATAACACCCACATTACAAATCTGGGAGACTGGGAGAATGGTGCTGCCTTCAAAAGAAAAAGGGAAAAATGAAAGAAAGGTGGGCTTGAGGGGGAAAGAAGGAGTTCTGTTTGGACATAATGAATCTGATATTACTGAGTTTGAGAGTTCAGCAGAGTTCTCCAGAACACCCAGTCTGACATGGCCAATGGGCAGTAGGCAATGCCTTGCCCCACCCACCACTCCTCACCCACAGTCTTCCCCTCTCTCCTTTTCATGTGCTGTCTTCCCCGTTAGAACATAAAATCCTTGATGATAGGTTTTTAAAAATATTTTCTTTTTTTCCCAATTATATAAATGAAAATAAGACTAAAAGATGTCAGAATTTAAATTAAGTGCAATGACCAATCCTGTTCCACAGAACCACTTAAGAAAGAAATTTTTCTCCTCTCAGTAGACGTGGGGAACTACAGATCCAGAATCATGCTGAGGCTACCAGTTATAATTGCCACGTAGGATGGTTTTAATTGTTTTTATTTTGACGAAGGGAGTGTTTTTGAGAGGTTACTAGAGTATATTCTTTAAAAGTATCAAATGTGTATCTTAATCATCTCAAATCTGTATGTAGTCTTTGAGGAACATATTAGTAGAAAACACTGGTTCAGTAATACTGGAATTTTGATCATTTTTCTAAAATTATTTCACACCAAGGAAACTGTTTTAAAAGGTTTCTTTTTCTTTGGTTTTCCCTGGGGTAACTACTTTTGCCCCTTGAATCATTTTTAAAAGTTAGACCTCTCCCTTCCTCTGATGCTGATTCTGGAAAGTGGGAATAACGTGCAGCCAGTTATACCAGGTAATTTCAATCTTCAAAAAACAAAACAAATAAATCAATCTTACTTTATTCCAAATGACTAGTCAGAGTTTGAATTATTTAGATAACATTCAACATCCTCCCCTTCATATGATTACTTAATAGATAAAATCCCCAAACTTTCAGAGCTAGAAGTTAACCTAATGAACCATGAATGTCTTACATGAGCTTGTTTTAAAAACTAATCTTCTGGATTCAAACATTCAGCAAGTAAGTCTCCCCACTAGCACTTTTATTCTTCCGAAAAGATTTCTTCCCAATTTATCTTTCTGAAGAGCCCAGGTAGGGCAGGATTAGGTTAACTCTAACTTGACATTTCTTAAATAAGCATCCTCAAGTGGAATGCAAGGACAATTTGCAAATATCACAATGCAATCAGCCAATTTTACAACAGTACAAATAGTAATTTCAAGGATAATGAAGTTATCCAGCCCTTGTGTAAGAGGCAAATAAAGAATAATAAATAGATTTACTCAAACGCTTGGCTTGTTGTACAATATGCCCAGTTCATTCTACTTCGATGATCCAGTGAGCTTCAAAGGACACTAAACATATGGGAAGCTGCAGATAATGATGGGGGCAGCACAACCAAGCTAACATGTTTATAGCAAACAGGTTTTCCAGATGAGGATGGGCTGAAACTAAAGAACATTTACACAAAAAGCAATTTGCCATCTATTTGGTCTACCTTCGCCTTGGATGAAGATATGCCTAGAAAACATCAATGGGGCAGAAGGAAGAAAAGCATAGTTAAATGAAAACATTCAAATAACAATAAAGTCTATTTTTTAAAAAATTCCATTTGAAGAATGAATAGTAACGAAAACTTGCCCTGATGCAACAGCTTAGTAAGGTTCAATAGGGCAAATCTCCTAAAACAGATCTTCAAAAGTAAAGACTGAGTTATCATTCCTGTCAAGAAAGACGTAGGCTTGAAATATAAGAAAAAGTCCTTCAACTAACTTTTGGAGTGTGTTACTCCAATCTGGCTAGGTATAAAACAATCAAATGGTCAAAGAAAACCTTGCCCACTTTTATTGGATAATTATGAATCAGCTATCTGATTCTGGCATCTAGAACCATTTTGGTCTGAGTTCGTTCCTACTCAATGCAGCCAAAACAACCAGTATACAATGTGCCTTCCAAAGGGGTATGAGGAGAAGAGAGAGACAAATAGGAAGAGGAAGAGGAGGAGGAGGAGAGAAGAATCCCTCCACAAAAATCAGAAACTATTTAGTACTTCTTGCTGGCCAATGTGGAAATACTTAAGGAAGACTATACAAACACTTAATCTAAACCTAAGCCTCTGAGGAGAGCAAGATGGAAGCCCAAATCCATTTTTATAGAAATGCCACAATTAAACAGGAAGCCTTACATTTACATAACCACATTAAAGAACTTCAGAATTCTCCTCCATCCAGCCCATTAGTGCTCCAAAGTGACAAACATGCTTAAGCAGAGGCTTTCAGGCTCTGTCAAAAGCCAGCAGCATTTCCGAATTAGCAAAGACAAAAGGGTCCACATGATTGTTTTTCTTTCAAGTTTTCTTGACTTTTCTTTTGTTGGACCTCCTAACTTCAATTGTGCTTTAAAGTGTTCATTTCACAGCAAGGTCTTCTGTTGAAGCATATGTGAAGAGGGAATAGAATGCTGGAGCCAACTACCCAAAGAAGAACACGCTGTCTCTCTCCCAAAAAAAGTCAAAAAAACAATAATAAATCTGGCTGACCAAGGGGAATTCAAAGAGATTTCCACATTGTCTTTAGTTTCATGTAAGGCCAATGATCCTTAGAATTATTGCTACCCTCCTTGGGCGGGGAAAACAAAATACCAACTAGAGGTATCAGATGACCATAACTTAGTCTTAACATAAGCACACATTTAATAGCTCAATTCAATCGATCATATCACATTTCATTTTTATGCTCTGAGATCAGTGCAGATGGTTGTTAGTGAAGAGTGTGGAAGGCTTGAAAGTTGGGGCTTATTTTCCAAGTGAGTTCATGGCCCATTTGGTGAGCCATACAGCAACAGATCCTACCAAACTGAAGTTACCCAGGCATATTCCACTTTGAATTGGACATTTACTTCGTACTCTTGCCCAGAAGCTGTTGGCAAACTGTAGGTCTCACGATCCATACCCCAAGCACTAGCTGCCCCTTTAACTCTTCTACTGGTTTCGCCAACTCATGTCATGAGGTACCATGGCAACACAGCTTGGACATACAAGCATGCCTGAGTTTGAATGAGCGCAATAACTATAAATACGGGCTGACCAGAAGCAGTTTTCTGCAGCAGGAATCTCAACAGATTAAAATAAAAATCACAGCTCAGAGGTACAAAAATGTGTTTAGGCAAGTCCAGTGTTGACATCATAGTTTTATGAGAGGTGGAAACTCTTTCCTTAACAGCTATTCCGTTAACTGAGAAAGATGTGTTTTTGTGCCATCTGAATACAAAACTGTATTATACTTCATGGGCAACTGATTTGGGAAAAGCAGACATTCTCAAGGTGAGATTTGAAAGGAAGAAAACAGATATTCCTGGCAAGACAATTTCTGTAATTTTCAATACAACGGCTCCCCTCGCCCAAAAACTGCACTGAGGCAATTTAGCTCTAAGTACAGCTTAGCAAAGAGTTTGCCAAAGCAGAGAATTCCTGTCAAATCAGTCTTAATACCCTTCCCATTTCATTTTCAAGTCACCTGCAAAGAGAACTTTATTTAAAATTCAGAGTACAGTATTTCACCGTGTGCCAACGAAGAATCAATGAGGGAATGTTTCCTATTAGGAGATATTAATTTACCCACTCTATTAAACATGATGGAGGGAAATGTCACTTCTCATTAAAAACTGTATACAAACAGGAAATCAATCAGTTTTTCATGATTAACCATTCCTATAGTATTTATTAGAACCACGTTGAGCACAGAATAAGCACTTAATAAATGCTTTCTGATGGTTTCAATCACAGAAGCTTAGCGCTAGGAAGGACCTTAGCTTAGGCTTACCTTGTTATATCACTCCTCATTGCCCTCAACCACAACCCTGAAAAGTTCAACAGGATTTACCAAGCTTCCCAAGTGACTATCTGTACCTGCCAGTCTAAATGAGAACAAAGAAGCCAAAAAATGGGAGAAATGAGCCACCCCTACCTCCTCAATGCTGTTGCCACATTTCTAATGCCTAAATGACTAGGGAAGAAATCATCATAAGGCAAGACTGGGCAATAGAGGTAGGCCAAAACTATCCCCTCAAACATCTGAAAGGAGCCAGTTTTCACAGTGCTACAAGAGTAGTCTGTTACATTCTGGCCTTCTTAGGAACAGTCCTTCTGCCATAACTCCTGACCTCTACCCTACTCTAAAGTTGACTCCTTCACTCAATCCCAGGCTACCATGTGCCAAAAAAATACCTAGCTTATGCCAGAATTCACAGGAGGGTCAGCGTTGCTTGCAATGAGAAAACAGTGAGCCACATTCTGACACTCAGGTGGTTATTAAAAATAAACAAATTCACTCCAAAAACAAAAGTATTGGCTACATTATGTTGCAAATATTAACACTACAAGGGAAACTTGACTAGAAGACACATATAAACTACCAGCAGTCCATGACTCCACCCAGGGATCTAATCAATGGAATGCTGGCACATCTCAGGACATGCTGATCTAGCATACAAGAGGAAACCAGTGTTTCCCACTACATGGATCAGAATCTCTGGAACCAAACCTCCCACTTAGAGGTCCATTGGATCTAGGCCCAGGACAAACTTCTAAGGGATATTTCTAGACTACTGGGGTGGTCCTGAGGCTTCAAGGGTTCTAAAAACTGGCCCAAGCTGCAGGGGAACTTAACTGGCTGGGCATCACACCATGGAATGTATCCACTGTTCCAGTACCTTTCATCCTTCTCTCCTTCACCATAACCAAATGTGGCTGTTTAAATATCCCTAATGGACTGGTTAAATGCCTCCCCTTAAGGATATAGTTTCCAAAGTAGGAACTAGGTTGTAGCTGTTTCCCATTTGAATCCCTTGAAGACCAGCTCTTGGGAGCCACCATTTCAAGTTCAATGAATGACTGTATTCTAAGGGTCAATATACCAGGGACAAGTTGATCAATACCTACATTTGCTTTGAGCCACTTCACGGCAGAAAACTGCTGTTGTTGGGGGGAAAGCAAGCCAGGTGGGAGTGGGCGAGAATGCCAAACAGTAGCAAAATTCACTTTTGCTTTCAATTGGGAATTCAAGGATTCTAAACAGATAGCTTCACTATGACTTAAAGACCACAGGTCATAGCACTAAACCAACAAGTATAATGGTCCATTTCTACCTTTTCAGGACATCCATTTGGGTCAGCATGCTAACAAAGCCAATGAATTTAAGTACTTAAGAATGGCATTCACAAATTAAAAGAGTAAACTCTACAGCTTCTCCCTATAGTCTGACTTTAGACACAGCTCCTATATAGCACAAAGGAGTGCTCCAAATTCACTAGATAATGAACAAACATTTATTAAGCACATGATATAAATAAAGACCTGGAAACCTCATTCCTCATCTGTCATTATATCTGAAAATATTCACCAGTAAGATGAAAAAGAGTTCACATGTAACATAATTTGCTTTACTTAGTGTTCTTGAATGACTCACAGGCCAAAAAGGGACCTTGAACAGTTGTTTAATCCAAGTTTTTGCTTTCAAGAATGACTACACCCAAATTACACTAGGCAGATGAGAATTCTAGCTTGCTTTTAAAGACATTTAGAGAAAGTGATTTCATAACCATCCTTAGAAACCCACTCCAGTGTTTATCAACTCTTACGCTAAATCAATCTTTCCTTATATTTAATCTAAATTCCTTATGTTATAATTTAAACTCATATTCACAAAATGATAGATTCAGACCTAGAACGGAGCACAAAGTTTATCTCTCAGTAAAGATGAAAGATGGGTCAACCACCCTTTATAAAATCATCCTGTATATTAATGAAATTGGCCATATGACAAACAAATGTATGAATTGTGCAAGACACAACTATGCTGGCTGGTTACTAATTTCAAGGAACTACTTCACTTCGTCCTTCCTTAAATAAGGTATCCCCTATTCCAAACATTTTATCTCCCACAGAAATTAGTTAACAATAGCTACAATCATCATAATACAGCTGACATATAACACTTAGATCCACAAAGCTATTTGTACATTATCACACAGGAGCCAAGAAAACCATGGAATGTACTTTAGTGAAACTATTATTTATTCTCATTTTATAGGTAAGAAAACAGAGGGTGAGTAAAAATCAGACAATGTTCTACAACATGAAAATGTTGTTCAACAATCTACTGAGTCATGATATCAAGTGAGTTAGTAAAGACTATTTCTAACCTAAAGTATTCATATCCACCAGTATCCTGAAAGATGTTCGCAAAAGCACCAAGCGAAAGGATTCCCTAATCACAGATGGCATTGTACTAATTGCATCAAGCTCTGGAATACTACAAACCCTCCTCAGCAAAATCCACAGCATGTGAAAGAAATTAGCCTAACAATCCATGTTAGAAAACAAAGTAGAGAGAAAACCAAACATTACCAGGCTATTATAAGCAGCTGGATAGACAGCTCATCAAATTAGTATATCAATATGTATATCCTGGGCAGGACTTGCAGATGGACAATGAATGGAGCCAGAAGCTGAGTGAAATCCTCATACATCTGAATGATTCACATTTGGGCAACACTGATCTCAAACTGCTGATGTACACAATAGCCCATCTTTAACACCAATGCTGTAGTTATGGAATACCATGGTCTCAGAAGAATCCATCTCACACACGCACACATGCACAGACAAACACACACACACACACACACGTAAAATTAGCTCACAGGACAGTGGGAAAATTGCATGAAGGGAGTAAGTGGTCTACAATGTCAACAATAATAAGTTATGTAGGAGGTATAAAAACCATTATCAAAGACATGTCTGACCAGAAAAGGATGTGGGTGGGTCACATGATAAGAATGAAAGACAACAGATGGACATCTGAGCCTACAAATGGAAAAGTTTTCAGTACACTGAGTAGATTCTCTAAGAAAGGGCTATGGAAGGATTTAAACAAGAAATTATATAGGATGAAAAGACTTGTGACTTGAGTCAGTAGGGGGATTACCCAAAGTCAAAGGATTGTATAGGTCTTCAGATCAAAGATGGAGAGCTGAGAGGAACATCAGAGGCCACCTAGTCCAACCCCTTCATTTTACAGATGAGGAAACTGAGGCCCAGAAGTAAAGCAAGTCATCCATGATCACAAAGGGAAAAGACAGCAGAAGAGGGGTTTGAACCTAGATTCTCCAATGTTAGAGACAGTATTGAATCCACTGCCCTAAGTGTTAATAACGAATATGATTAAGTCACCTTGCAACCTTTTCTCTTCCAGGCTAGAGACAATCTCCCACAATTAAACTAGCTGGCACTCAAATAATGCTTTAAGGTAAATAAACTGCACTACTAACATGAACTCATTTTCTCTTCATGACAACTCAATGAGGTTAGGTATCATTAACCTAATTTCATATAGAAGAAAAGAGCATCAGAAAGGTTATGTGAGATGCCCACTAGTTGCACTAGTCTGTATTGGAGGTAGGATTTGAACCATGTCTCTTCTTTGGGCTCTAAGTCCAACATTCTTTCCACTATGTAATACTGCCTCCCTTCCTTCACAAGTGCCCCAGATATGCACCAAAGTATGGTCCCAAACATAAAATAGTTTATGTAGGGCTCATTTGTAACAAAAAACAATGTCTCCCCTTCCCTCAGATACCACATTACTAACAGGTGCAACAGAGAGAAGAGACTGATGTGGTGGAAAGACTGGAGATAGAGTTAAAAGATATAGATAGATAGATAGATAAATATATATACACACACACATATATATATATATATATGTGTGTGTGTATATATATATATCCAGGATATATATAAACCTATGGGTCTCAATTTCCTTATCTATAAATGAGGGGGGCAAGTGGGAATTTAACACTAGATGATACCTAAAATTCTTTGCTGTGATCAAGACGCAGGAATACTGGATAAGGTATCAGAAAACAGAAGAGTGTGTCTGGTTCTGCTACTGACTAGCTATGTAACACTGAGCAAGTCCACTTCCCTGAACCCCAGTTTTCTCATCTGTAAAATGGGGATAAATAATATTTGAATTATGTTATCACCGGGCTCAAACATGATAATGTACATCAAGAGCTGTGTAAAATTTTAGGTGTTATATAAATGTCAGCTCTGTTATGATGATTCTAGTTATTGGGACTGCCTTTTACAGGACCACTATAAAGGTCCTACAATTCACTGATGAGGTAAGGGCTAAACAAATTGTGGCACATAACTGTAATCAAATATTACCATGCCATAAAAATGACAACTATAAGAATTTAGATAAACATAGGAAAACTTATAGGATCTGATAACAGGGTGAAGTAAGCAAAACCAGGACAACATACACATGACTATGACATAAAGAGAAAGAAGCACAAAAGGAAACTAAATGCTATATAACTATGATGACCAAAATTACATCCAGAGAAGGGTTTTGAGAAACTATTAGTTTCCTCTCTTCACTGCAGAAGTGAAGGAATGAGGAAGGTGTCAGGGTATGTAGAATATATTTATTAGATATAGTCAATATGTTGGTTGGTTTTGTTGAACTGCCATCTTTCCTCTTTTCCAAGTCTTTCTTATAAGATATGGACAGCTGAATAAGTAAGGGGGAAGGGATTTATTCAGAAATTAATGTAATAGAAAAATAAGACATCAATTTTTTTTTAAAAATGTTTTTAAATATGAGCTGGTCAGATTTATTAAGCATTAATAGCAAGTCCACCTTCCACCTATCCTTCCATTCCTCATCAACAAAAAAATTTACTATATGATAATCCCAGTTCAGTCTCGGACTACACTCTAAATTCATGGTATAGTGGATAGAATACACTTTATTTGGAGTCAGGAAGGTTCAAGCACAAATCCTACCTCTGATGTTTACTATCTGTTTAGATCTATAGTCATAGTCAAGCCATTTCACCTCTGTGAGAACTCAGTTTCCTTAGCAGTAAAATGAGGATAAGAAGACCTGCTTTACCCATCTCATAGTATTGTTTTTAGGAAAGTACTTTATAAACTTTAAATTATGAATCATTGTAATTAGCATCTATCCAAATTAAAAATATTTAAGAAGTTTCTGGATGGGCCAAAGGGTTGCTTCAGTATAAATCCTGTTTAGGATGTCTCATTTATGATTTCTTATGCTGGTCTTCCTGTCTCTCCACCCTAGATACTTTTTTTTTTAATTTTATTATTATTTTTCTTAATATTCTACAATCACTACCATAAAATTAAGATTTTATCCCTCCCACACCTACCCCCCACTACCCCACTCCCTCCTCACAACAGCATACAATTCTGTATAGGTTCTACATATACTTTCCTATTGAGTATGTTTTCACTATAGTCATGCCATGTAGTAGAACTAAAATAAATGGAAGAAATCATATAACAAATCAAAACATAATACACTAAAACACACACATACACAAACATGATCCACTACCTTCTGCGAATGACTTCCATATTTCTTTCTCTGAGTCCACCCTCGATTCTTAACCAGTTTAGTGCAATGGCCTTTAGTAACTTCACAGATCCTTACTCTCTCATTCCTAGTAGTCTCTTTCCAGTGTGACAGCAAGAATTAATGTGGAATCTTCAGGGGACTGAGGACACACAAACCTCACTGAAACTGAGAAGTAGGACATAAGGTTTAAAAGTTAGGTCAAGGGGAAAGGTATAAAAGGACCATACATTTGGAGTTCACCTCAGACACCATTTAATCCGATGATTTAATTCTCCTGGTTAATCCAAGAGGTCCCTGAATCAATAAGTGTGCCAAATATTATCATTTTAATCTTTTCTAGCACTAACAAAACATTCTACTCAAGTAGAATAAACATAATTTCTATAATCTATTTCACACATATGTGCTTTACTACTTTTTAAATTGTGGTTAATAAGGTAAAAATTCATAGTAGTTTTCTGTCATCATGTGTGTTCTCAATGAACAGGAACTAATGGCACAACTATCCGGGGTGATATCTATATAATCACTTTATGTTATAAGGGGGAAGGGCAGACCCCATATGACAATATTGGGAGCTACTCAGTTAACCCCACCACCACTCACATTACAGAAAACTTTGGTTCAGAAAGTTTAAACAACTGTTAGGCCAATATCTCATGGATAGTAACAACAGATCAAGGGGACAGAGCCAAGATGGCAGAGTAGAAAGATGCATATACATTAGCTCTTCCCCCAGAGCCGATAAAATACCTATAAAGAAAGACTCTCAACAAATTCTAGAGCAGCAGTAACCATAGAACAACAGAGTGCAGGAGATTTCCAGTCCAGGGTGACCTGAAAGGCCCACAGGAAAGGTCTGTCCCACTAGAGATGGAGCAGAGCCCAGCCCAGCCTTGGTCCCACAGCAGGGTGCCCAGAGGAGGACCCAAGCAGGCCTTGGGGCAGAATCTCCAGCAGCAGTAGCAGTGGTTTGCAGATCCTTCAACCCAAAGGTGAGAGGGTTCTTTCAGCTGGCCAAGAAGGGAGCAGGGTCTCCCCACACCTCTGGCCTCAGGCAGCAGTGATAGAGGTTGCATCTGGTGGCAGCAGCTCCCACAGGAGCTCATATCCAGTGTTGGATAGTAAAGCCCCTGGGGGAACTGACTAGCTGATTTGTACCTCAGTCCTATGTGGCAGCCCTGTCCCC
This sequence comes from Potorous gilbertii, assembly GCA_028658325.1. NCBI lineage: Eukaryota > Metazoa > Chordata > Mammalia > Diprotodontia > Potoroidae > Potorous > Potorous gilbertii. The sequence continues at coordinate 173,251,156 of CM053771.1, read as the reverse complement.
ACCTAATGCTCCTGGGGGAATTGAGCAGCTTATGTGAATCTCAGCCCCCAGTGGAACTGAAGGCCAGGTGGTTGTGGAGAAGAAACTCTACTACTCACACATTCTGGACACAAAAGTTTCTGGTTGCTCCCAGACCAGTGTACATGCTTGATTGTGCCACCTTGGAAGAACTGAGATCTTACAGATCCACAGAGTATACTCTACTCTTGACAAAGGACCCAAAAGTCAAGTAACTGGTTGGGAAAATGCCCAGAAAAGGGGAAAAAAAATAAGACCACAGAAGGTTACTTTCTTGGTGTCCAGATGATTCCGCCCTTCCTCTCTGATAAGGAAGAACAATGCTTACCATCAGGGAAAGACAGAAAAGTCAAGGCTTCAGTATCCCAAACATCCAAAATAAATATTCAATGGTCTCAGGCCATGGAAGAGCTCATAAAGGATTTTGAAAATCAAGTAAGAGAGGTAGAGGAAAAACTGGGAAGAGAAATGAGAGAGATGCAAGAAAATCATGAAAAGCAAATCAACAACTTGCTAAAGGAGACTCAAAAAAATGCTGAAGGACATAACAACTTTAAAAATAGGCTAACTCAATTGGCAAAAGAGGTTCAAAAATCCAATGAGGAGAAGAATGCTTTCAAAAGCAGATTTAGCCAAATGGAAAAGGAGGTTCAAAATCCCACTGAAGAAAATAGTTCTTTAAAAATTAGAATGGAACAGATGGACGGAGGCTAATGACTTTCTGAGAAACCAAGAAATCACAAAACAAAACCAAAAGAATGACAAAATGGAAGAGAATGTGAAATATCTCATTGGAAAAACAACTGACTTGGAAAATAGAACCAGGAGAGATAATTTTAAAATTATAGGACTACCTGAAAGCCATGACCAAAAAAGAACCTAAACATCATCTTTCATGAAATTATCAAGGAAAACTGCCTCGATATTCTAGAACCAGAGGGCAAAATAAATATTGAAAGAATTCACCCATCACCTCCTGAAAGAGATTCAAAAAGAGAAACTCCTAGGAACATTGTAGCCAAATTCCAAAATTCCCAGGTCAACGAGAAAATATTGCAAGCAGTTAGAAAGAGACAATTTGAGTGTTGTGGAAATACAGTCAGGATAACAGAAGATCTAGCAGCTTCTACATTAAGGGATCAAAGGGCTTGGAATATGATATTCCTGAAGTCAAAGGAACTAGGACTAAAATCAAGAATCACCTACCCAGCAAAACTGAGTACAATACTTCAGGGGAAAAAAGTATTTTTGATGGAAAGACCAGAGCTGAAAAGAAAATTTGACTTTCAAACACAAGAAGCAAGAGAAGCATGAAAAGGTAAACAGGAAAGAGAAATCATAAGGAACTTACTAAAGTTGAACTGTTTACATTCCTTTACATGGAAAGACAGTATTTGTAACTCTTGAAACTTTTTTCAGTATCTGGGTAGTTGGTGGGCTTTCACACACACACACACACACACAGAAAGACAGAGAGCACAGGGTGAGCAGAGTGAGTTGAATAGGAAGGGATCATATCTAAAGAAATAAAATTAAGGGTGAGAGGAATATATTGGGAGGAGAAAGGGAGAAATGCAAAGGGGCAAATTATCTCTCATAAAAGAGGCAAGAAAAAGACTTTTCAATGGAGGGGAAAAGGAGGGAGGTGAGAGAGAAAACGTAAAGCTTACTCTCATCACATTTGACTCAAGGAAGGAATAAAATGTACACTCATTTTGTTGTGAAAACCTATCTTACAATACAGGGAAGTGGGAAAGAAGGGGATAAGCAGGGTGGGGGGGATGATGGAAGGGAGGGCAATGGAAGGAGGGAGCAATTATAAGTCAACACTCTTGGGGTGGGACAAGGTCAAAAGAGAGAATAGAAGAAATGGGGGGCAAGATAGAATGGAGAGAAATATAGTTAGTTTTACACAACATGACTATTATGGAAGTCATTTGCAAAACTCCACATATATAGCCTCTATTGAATTGCTTGCCTTCTCAATGTGGATGGGTGGGGAGGGAAGAAGGAAGAGAAATTGGAACTCAAAGTTTTAGGAACAACTGTTGAGTATTGTTCTTGCATACAACTGGGAAATAAGAAATACAGGTGATGGGGAATAGAAATTTATCTTGTCCTACAGGACAAAAGAGAAGATGGGGATAAAGGGAGGGAGGGATGTTAGAGGGCAGATTGGTGGTGGGGTAATTAGACTGCTCGGCGTTTTGGGGTAGAGGGAAGGGAGAGATGGGGAGAATAGTTCCAAATTTTGTGGAAATGAATGTTGAAAACGTAAAATAGATAAATAATTTAAATTTAAAAAAATTAGACAAAGAACAGACCAAAATTTAAATCCTAGTTCCTCTGACTCCAAATTGGTGTTCTTTCCACTATGTCACAAAACATTGTATTGTTTTCTAGTCCTCCTCCTTCACTGATGAAAAGCATGTGATTCAGTGAACCAACAGCTCTATTGGAGACCAAAGCCACCAATGCAATTTTATTAATTCATCTTTACTAAATCCCAGTGAAGGGAACCAGAAAGACATAGCGATACTTGAAAAAGGCAAAACTAGCTACGTATTCATACCCCTTAACAATCTGAAAAACAAACAAAAAACTCCTAAAACCAAAACAGAAAAATGTATCTAAGTAAGTCTTTTCCCATATCAAGATTGCTTTCTACGCATACAGTCATGGGTTTTGGCCACTAGCCTGTGTAACTCAGCTTCTAGAACAGGCACTTAAATTTCACACTGTAGCATAGTTTGCGTAGCAGTTTATGCTGAAGTCATTATTCTTCCCAGTACCTTGTTCTGGGTAAGACTGGTCTGATCCAAAAACATTTTAGGCTTGTACTATTGCATGTCGGTCAGGAAGATATGAGTTCAAGTCCCAATACTGACACGTCATGACTCTGTGACCCTCGTGGTGTTCAAGGCAGAGAAGGTGTCGACCTGCATCGGTAGATGGAATTTGTTCACCAAGGCAGTTAGGTGGCAAGGAAATAGAATGCAGGACTTGGAGTCAGGGAGGCTTGAGTTCAAATCTCACCTTGGACATTTACTAATTGTGTGACCTTGAACCAATGACTCAACCTCTGTTCACCTCAGTTTATTCATCTGTAAAACAGAGATAGCTACAAAACACCTAACCTCCCAGGGTTGGGGGAATAAAATGAAATATTTACAAACATTAAAGTGCTATATAAATGCTAGCTATTATTGTAATTCTTCTTATTCTATTATTTTAAAAAAATCACAGGTCTAGTCTCTCCCCCCATTCTGATATGTCAGGTATTGAGCCAGATATACAAAGACAAATGTGAGACAATCACTGATACCCAGGATCTTACATCCCACTGGTGGGACACAACACATTCACACATCTAAAATAAATACAGGAAACTTGAGTAGAGTCCTGAATGAAGTAAGAGGGACAAAGTGATAGAACAGGAACAACCTATACAAAGACATGGAAGTGGGAGATGGGAAGCTGTGTCCAGGGAACAGCAAGGAGAAGAATTTAGACGGAATGTAGAGAGTACAAAGGGGAGGAGTAAACTATCATGATGCTGGAAAAAGAGGCTGGAAACAGATGGGGAAGGACTCAATGCCAAACAAAGAGGAGTTTATATTTTATCCTAGAAACATGTGGGGATCTCTCTGAAGTTTCTTGTGCAGAGACTGATATAGTCAGACCTTTGGCAGCTGTGTGAAGGATGAATTAGAGAGGGCATAGACTGAACACCACAAGACCAATAGACTAGACTAGGTTAGATAAGGGAATAAACCATGAGGATTGTGGTATGAGTAGATAAAAAGGAATGAATACAAGATTATGGAGAATCACATAGACTTACAAATTTAAAGCTAGAAAAGACCTTAGAGGAATGAGGGTTTCCATATATTACAACTGATAGAAGAACAAGGCCCTGAAGAGTTGGATGACTTTACCATAAGCTCCACAATAAGTCAGAAGCCAAGGGCCTCTCCAAACAGCATGTAGCTGTAAAGAAGTCATGTAAACAGGGATTTGGAAAATAGACATGACTAACTTTGCTTTGTTAAGCAAAGGAAACAAAAGGATTTCCCATAACGTTTAGGTAAAACCAGCAAGTTTTCCAAACAATTTCTCAGCTGTAGGTCTGATTCAAAGGGGAATCTTATATAAGCTTTGTGTAAGTGGAGGAAGGAGAGTTTGAGAAAGGCATGAGTACTTGGAGAAAAACATTTAAAAAGAAGTGACAGCCTGAGGCATTTATGGAAACACACACACACACACACCACATGCCCACACGCACACACCACACACACACAAATCCTATCATCAGGTCCAATTGACTTCCTTGGCTTTCTTTAAGTCCCAACTAAAATCCTATCTTCTACAGAAAGCCTTCCCCAATCCCTCTTAATTCCAGTGCCTTCCCTCTGTTAATAATTTCCTATTTATTTAGTATGTAAGTTCGCTTTGTATATATTAGTTTGCATGTTGTCACCCTGATTCAATTTTAAGTTCCTTGAGGGTAGGTGCTATTTTGTAACTACTTTTTGTATCCCAAGTTCTTAGCACAGTGCCTGGTACTTAATAATGCTTTAATAATGCTTAAAAATGTTTACTGATTATAGATTGATACTGTCTTTCATGACTTTTTTGGACCTATTTTTCTAGTTTGATTCTACCTAAAGCATTTCCACTTCAGCTAAACAAAGATAAAATTAAGCCAAGGTAAAATAGCAAGCAGCAACACTCTTAGTTAATTAGTAACATGAGCCACAGTGATAGCAGCTCTGGATTTCTCCAAACTACCAATGCTTACTGCCACCACATGCTGTACCACTGGAAACCCAAGAATGGAAGGTGATGACGGACCAGAAGGAAAACCCATCTGCAAGGCTGGCTTACTGTAACTTGCATGAAGGGGGTATGTACTAAATAAATGTTTCCTGAACATATGAACTTCATTTGATGATGTGATCCAACAACTGCTTCTGCAGGCACGGTAGCCGCTGCCAACCCAGCAGATATAGCTACTTAAGACCTGGAAAACTTAGCAACCAAATCCTTGGCATTATCAAATGGTTCAATAGAAGAAACACATATGGTTTTATCAGTGGAAATGACATTAAACAAGCTGCTCTACCATCATCTTTGCCACTGTACAACTAAGGAGCATGGGACCTTTCCATTTTATTTATAGCTGAAATCTCATATAGGTTATATTCCTCCAATTAGTACATGAGATTCTTGAGATTGTCATGTTTTTCAATTTTATCCCCAATGCTTAGCATAGTGCTTTGCATAACAAATGTTTTTTCATTCATTCCCAATTTCCTCCCTATAATAACCTTGTCCTCAGCCATGCAAATCTGCTGTCTAGGTAAAGCTCATTTCTACCACCACTATGGCTTTACACATGCTCTACATTCTCCTCTATGCTCCCTCTTCCTTCAAAGTCTGATTCAATGCTTACCTCCCCATGGCAGCCTTCTCTGATTATTTTGGTCTAACTTGTTCACTCACTTATTTTGTAGAATTGTTTATAATAACAGTTTACATTTATGTAGTGCTTTATTAGAGAATTTCAATATCCAGTATCTGATTTGAAGATATGCTCCCTGTATCAAAGCACACTGAGTCAGGCAAAGAGGTGAAGGAAGAATAGATAGGCCACACAAGCAAAAAAAAGTTGGGTATTTTTCCAGTATTCATGCTAGGGACCTAGCCAAGAAAGTACCAACCCTTCAGAGCAGATGCAATGGTAAGGGGATTTGAAGATCTTTCCTGTCACTTAACAGGCCCATGTGACCAGCTCTGAGTTTTGGCCCAGCCCACAGGCTGAATCACATGAAGTCCATGGTGGAAGGAGTTTGGTGAATGGGTGAAGGAGGAAGGGGGATAGCAGGAAGAGAGAGAGGTGGAGCTGAGGGACAGAAGAGGCAGAGTTGTGGCAGAGCTGAGACAAAGCAAAGCAGCTAGTCAGTGAGAGAGGAAGTGATTTTACCTAAGGGAGCTTGTTAGCGGGGAGGACTACTGGAGGGAAGGCTTGGAGATGGCTGTGCTCCCTTTATTGGTAATGTGTACAAACCTCATTGTTACCATGGTGGAATTGGCTTTCTAGTGTCTGAATAAATATTTTGGTTTCGTTTTTGAGGAAGAGAATTTATATTTTGTGAATTTCCCCTGGAAATACACATGCATATCCATAGCTCCTGCTGTGGGTATGGCATTGGCGCCACAGCAGGATAAACTCATAAGAAGGTTAGATCTGCCCTACAGTAGTTTGGAACTGTCATCTCAATTCAAATATTAGTCAAGCAAAAATGACTTGGACCAAGATGACTGAGCAATAGTAACGTGGGACCAAATGAAATTCCTAATTTCCCTAAAGGACCCTAGACAATTAGGTCAGACACAAGTGTGTCTTAGTCCAAAAAAGACTCTGTAATAGCCTTTTCTGAAAATGCTTTTTCTTATTACCCAACAACTCATTTTTAAGGGAAAACTGCATTTAAGAGTCATCAAAGAAACCTGAGACATTATACAACCCAATAGTTTTCCATTGATTGTGCCTCATTTTCCCTCAACTCATTCTTCCAATTGGCTTCCAATTAAACCCCTTAGACCTTAGCAGCCATATTCAGTGAAACAATTTTTTGGCACTGTTAGCTCAGAGAACTGTGCCACAAGTACTTTGAAGGCAGACTGTCACAAATAACCTAGCCAAATGAATGACTAATACTTATCCCTCATTATTTCAATGCCCTGAATACTTAAAGATATATGAATTTTTAAATATTTCTGCTAAAAATGATACTGAAGGAATGCTAAAGGCTTTGCACTATTTTAGAATTACCATGGACTATTTTAGAATTATCAATTACTGTTGTACCAATAATTTTAAGAGCACTGGTAATTAGGGAAGCAAAAAAAATTTATTTGTTCATTCAATAAACATTTATTAAATACTATGTACAGAGCACTATATTAGGATTTCAGGAAAAGTTAAGAGAGATGTGTTCTCTGTTCCTTAAGTTTAAGGATTATTTCATTTTTTATGTTTGTTTATACAGAACCTAGTACAATGCCTGGAATATAGCTGGTATTAAATAAATGCTTGATGATTAACTAATTAATGAAGCTTACTATTTAGACATGAATAATAAATTATTTATATGAATGTTGTCACAGATAACATTACGTAGTTCATATAAACTATGAGGCTAGGAGTTGTTTCATCTTTCTGCTTCATTAAATTCTATTAATTATATAAAGATTGGCACAGGTGTGATACTTTTAGACACTAGACCTGAATAAACAGGTTATACACAAATAAAACTTTTGCTCACTAAAGAGCATTAAAAACTAACAGAGTTGGCAAGTCATAGGAAATTTTGGGCAAATCATTTTGCAAAGAGATGACCCTCTGATTTTTATATGTTCAGATTTTTAAAATCAAGCCAATTCAGTCAACATTTATTAAGCACCTACTGTGTGCAAAGCATTGGCTAAGAAAAGACATTTTCTTCAAATCAATTATACTTCATTGATTATTAATTGATTAATAGACATGAAAATAAAAATCATACAAAGTTAGGTATGAAAGAGACCTCAGAGATCATCTAATCCAACTCCCACTTTTTATAAATGAGGAAACTAAGATGTAGGAGCAAAATGATTTCCTTAAGGTCTCATAGCTATTTACTTAGTATTATAGGCAGGATTAATTCTCAGCACAGGTCTAGTTCTAGTATACTTCAAAAAGAAAAGTACCAAGTATTCTAGAAAACAAACAAAATAGAAATTCACCAAAATTTTTCTCCCACTTCATGTTGGATTTTTCTACTATTTAGATTGTTGGAACTATTTTCATTTATAAGCAATTGAAAAGTATCTCAGCGCCCATATGCCAGGCATTGTGCTGGGCTTTCAGGTCACAAAGCCAAAAAGTGATCAGTCCTTGCCCTCAAGGTCTTGGGGAAACAATATGTATGTGTAAAAATAGTCATGGTGTGTTTTGTTTGTTTTTTTAATGGACACTGTAATTTCATCAGGATAAGGAGCTGCTGGTGGTGAGCTTCCCTTACCATGGTAAATTGGCACCTTCTCTGCATACACACATCAAATCTACTTACAAACCTACTACGTGCATTCATTCCCCACTTAGCTAGCCAATTAAAGAAGGATTTTTGTTCCCAAAGTATCACTAGAAATCATAATACATCAAGTGAAACATTATCTTGAGCATGAAGAGCTTTGGGCAGTGATCCCGCCTTGAACTACTTCCAGATACCTTATTGCTAAATATGCATTTGGTTTAAACTCTGTAAATTTTGAAATGAATTGAAAGCTAATGTGTCTGAATGGTTCATAAATGGAGGACATGAAGGTTTCTACCTGGCATATAACTATTTTCCTCACGAAATTTTATCCATTTGTTTGTGCCTCTTTTTAAAAATGCAAAGTCGAGTTTTGAAAGGAACAGCACTTCTCAGGTCCAACTTAAAAGGCCTAATCTTTTTAAACCTTGACTAAATACTCAAAAATACTAAATTCAACCAACTAAGCACTTAACTATTAGCAAAGTACTGTGGTCAGCACTTAACTGGTTAAGGGATTTAATTCAACAAACATTTTTTAAATATCCACTGTGTGTCCAGTACTGTGCTAAGGCTATAAATGTTCAGTTAAGGTGAAGTAGATCAAACTCTTTTTTTAAATTTTTTTTATTTCTGAAACATAGAGTTAAACCAAACCTGGAAGATCAGATAGTTGTAATATGTGGCTTAATGCTATGCATAAAAGTGCTGATACTAGATCTGTGATTTAAAAAAAAAAAAAAAGTTTTTTTTAAAAACCTGATATGCTTTCTCCTAAGAAAAATCCCACCAGAACTCAAAATAGTTAAAACAATGAACTCATCAACATAACCAAAATCTTTCTAAATTTTTTATTTTTTGTATTCTAATCAAATTTAGGTTGGGGAAAAATATGCAATATTTAGGGCAAAATACCAGCAAGTGGTGTCTCTGTCTCTTCCCAATCTCTCCACTCAAAAAAACCCCAAAAAAATCATCTTTAGTAAGTGCTATTCCAGAGAAGAGATAAGAGATAAATGTTCAATTAGGTTGGCCTGTTAAATACTCATTTTCAACTCAGCCTGGTAAAGTGGAAATGTGCTATCGCAATATTAGGCTCTTTAGAGTCAGCTGTCCGGTTTCCTATACACATCTTCCATGGCATTGACCCAGCAATGTAACTAACCTCCAGGGCAGAAAAGAGACATTTCTATTCCATAGTCTGGGCTTCTCCCCAACAGAGACATGAGGACAAGCAGCACCATTCAATGTAAACATCTGTGTGGCAGAGTCCTGCTTCATTTAAATAAGTTTCTCTTCCTCAAGACTCTTAAAGGGGAAAGGTCAGATAACGACAAACTTCACCCAGTGCAGTACCCACAAGCCAACAGTTTGTCTTCCCCTACTGTGTGGTAATAATCAAACGGAGGCCTTCCAATGGGAAAGATCTGGGTTCAAGTGCCCTCCCTGAGCCACTCTGACCATGGGCAAGTCACTTAACCTCTGAGTGCGTCAGGCATGTGTCTCAGATTTACACTGGGTGAAAGAAGCTTCTCAACAAGGGAGTTCCACTCAAAGCTGAAATTTCAGAACCACAGAATCAAAGTAAAACTAGAGTAGAAACTCACTAATGTGTCCCTACAGAACCTATCTGATGAATTCGTGAATGAAAAAATAACAAATACAGGCAATGAGTAGGAAGTGGTTTGAATTCATTCAAGAAGAGAAAAATAACTCTGTGAAGATAAGGAAATCTCCTAGTCCTAAAGTGAAATATCAACAATAAAAATGGTTGTTGTTCAGTATTATCTTACCCTTCGTGATCCTATTTTGGGTTTTCTTGGCAAAGATACTTAAGTGGTTTGCCATTTCCTTCTCCAGCTTATTTTACAGATAAGGAAACTGAAGCAAACAGTGACTTGCCCAAGGTCATATAGCTAGTGAGAGTCTAAGACCATATTGGAACTCAGATCCTCCTGACTTTGGGCCCATCACTCTATCCACTGCCCAATCATAAAAATACCTAAGCCCAAAAAGGGGTTTGACAAAGGTTGGAAAACACAAAGTTAAATCGGGAAAGGAAAAATTCTCTAAAGAGAGCCTTTTTAAGCTAGTCAGCTTTTAATAAAAGGCTGAAAATAGTTTCAAATAACTGGCTAAGTTGGTGCTCAAATTAAATTCAAACACTCAGTCTCTAACTACCTCTATTCACTCCAAGCAGTACTACCAGATGGTAGCAATAAAATACTAAAAAAGATGATAGTGCCTGCCCTCAAGGACCCTACAACCTGGAAGGAGCGCAAATAAATATCAAACTATTTACCTCTTAACAGGATACTTTCTAATTTCAAAGCCCTCTAAGAATCATGTGAACCATAGCTAGTCCTTTCTAAGTCCACAGAAGCCTTATTCTCAAGAAAGGAGAGGGGACAGAAGCAGCCTTGCCAAGCACCAAGAATTAAGGAAGGGAAAAGGGTAAGAGAGAGGAGAAAGAAAGGAAGGGGCAAAGCTCAAGGACAGCTCTGGGAGGTCATGGAGCCTCCCCTAACTGACTGGCAAAACACAAGGTGTCCTCCCATGCTACCACCAGAGATAAAGAGGGGCAGGAAGTGGCTGCTCTGGGGTTACAATACATTCCCTTACATTAAATCATCCTAATGACAAGGAAATGAATTCCAAGAAAACCACCCAAGATGATATAAATCCTACAAAAAAACTGCTAAGAAATGCCAGGCTTGTTTCATTCTGTTCCCTGAAATTATCTTTTCCAGCCTCTACTCTTACCTACTACGATTTTCTGTTCCATTATTCACCTTCCATTAGGCTGACCTTCTATAATGAGCACGTCCAGTTGAGGGACCATGGTGAAGAGAAGAACAGTGTAACTCAAGACCTATAGCCAAGCAATTATGAAGTCCTGTCAAATCCACTATGACCTTTTTCACACTTCCCCTTCTCTATACTCATACTGATACCATCCATAAGCTTCCTTACCTTGATCCTAGGATTTGGGACAAGAAGGGTTTGAGGACTAAAAACCTTCTGGTCTAGCCCCGTTACTTTACAGATGAAGACTGATACCCTATATAAGGTGAAATGACTTGTTACAAGGGTAGTAAGTAGCAGAGTTAGAATTTGAACCTAGTTATCCTATTTCAAATCTTTCCCAATCACTATGCCAACCTTAGACCACTCTCTCCCCTTTCTAACCTATCCTTCACATAACTACTGTTAGTGGTGTGCTGGTAAAGGCTTAGTCACCCACTCTCCAGGAAAAAAAAAATGTATATCAGGTACACTTTTAAATGTAATCTGTTTTACTAACCTTTTCCCCATCACTTTCTAAGTTCTAGAATGATCACCACCAAAACAAATAGTATAACACAGCCCAGCCCTTATTTCTACGGTGTAAATGTTCCCAGTGAAAATTTAACAATATGTTTGTGGACTCAAGTTGGCTTCAGCATACCCAATACACAAAATCTGATAGTCATCCTTCCCCCAAATACCTGTAAGTGGCTCCCTACTCACTAGAGGATAAAGTACAAATGACTTAGCCTAACATTCAAAGTCCTTTACAGTCTCTTATCAACCTTTTTCCCCCCAGTCTTATTCTCCTGAAACAAGATATTCCAGCATCTAAGACACTTCTCAGTTCTACAAAATTAAATATTGTTCCCTAGACTGCTCCTTTCCTCTCCCATGTCTGCAGGTTCACTTGAATGCATTCCTCTCCCTGTCCCTGACTTTTGAGATTCTCTTTTTTCCAGGCCCAGATCTGGTGCTACCTTCCTGTATGAATCTCCTTTATCATTTCCCCTTCCTCCCATACCAGCGGAAAATGACTTCCACCTCTTGAAAATCTTACAGATCTTTTCAAAGATCTCTCCTTTGTGTTTGCCACATTATATTTTAGATCATTTTTATTTGTGCATCTGACCTATCTCTACACCCCACTCCTTTCATTAAAAGCTCTCTGATGGAAAAGATAGTGTAATTATGCATATTTATATCCCCAGGGTCTAGCATGATGCCTCATACATATATCCAGAAGGTACTAAATATAGGCTGGCTTCCTGGATATCAAGAATATCCATATTCAATAATCAAGGAATCAAAGATACCTAGGGGACAAAAGCAGCATAAGACACAAGCGTTATCACAGCTAGGCTTCAAAGTCCAAAACCAGTCAAAAGGAAAATCAAGGAAGAGCCTCCTTCAGTCTTTGGTAGCAGATGCATTAAAGCATTTTCAGTCACAACTGGTGAAGTTGATCACTTGAGAAAGCTTTGTGGCATGAGAACAAACTTTTTTTTTTTTTTTATGCAAAGAGCATCCATTGTGATAGCTCCTGTAAGAGTCAATTAAATAAAAACCTCATGAACAAGACCACAAAGCCCATGAATAAAACCCCAACTAACAGAGAAATGCAATGAATACTGACAGACCACTAGAGTAAATCTACTCACTGACCAAATCAGTTGAATACCATTTAATCATTTCTGAACAGATTGTGTAAACCACTACAGAACAGACATTAGAGATATGCCAGTCTTACTCTACACTATTGTGTAAACAAGGAAAGGTCAAGGATTTTTTTTTTGGGGGGGGAAGGGGGAGTGAAGGAAGAAGGATGTCTTTTTTCTTAATTTAAACTCACCAGGATAGTGAATATTTTATTACTATCTGGTCTGACAATATATATTACAGATTCACAGAATATCATTAAAATCACAGTACATACTTTAAACAGCCATGATAGATCTCAGCAAGGTGCTCCTTAGTGGAAGAATTTTTCTCCTTTGCCTTTTAAGCCATTTTTATTAGAAGCATATTTTTGAGAACACCAAGACAAGAAAAAAGTCTTAGCCTAAGTTACAAAGCCACAAGAACCTCCAGAAACCACTGGGCACATTTCCTCTTCTCCATCTTCCCAGTCAACTTCTGGCATGTTCAGCTCTAGGAATTTTATGTTGCCTACCTTTAATCTGCAGAATACCTTGTACCCCAAGGCACAGCCAAGATCAAATCACTTTATTCCCAATTTAAAAATTATGTATTAGACAATTTTCATATACTGAGCACTAGCGCCACTTGGCTCCGTATTCAAGAAGACAGTCTTACACGGTCATCCAATAGGCATTGAGTGAAGGACCAGCTCTACATCTAATGAACCCATACTTAAAAATTTCAAAAGAGTCATTAATGGTTGTATCACAAAATGGGGGAGGTGGGGAAATGAGGTCATAGTTTCCATAAGGTCTTAGCTAGAATCAACATGTATATTGAAAGTCAAGATGGTAGAATGGGAAGACAAAGGCCAGTGAGCTTCCCTCCCCACACCAAACCTCTCCAAGTACATCTGGAAAACTTAACAGACTGAATCATGATCACAAGATCTAAGGAAGAAAATTACAGTGAAGTCTAAGTCAGCATAGAAAGACAGAAACAGAGGTCTTCAGGCACTGGGGATGGGATCTGGCTGGAAGAGTGTCTCATGGAGCATCCCAGTCCAAAAAGAGGCCATGTATCAGGGTAAGAAGTCTCAGATCCAGCACAGCAAGACCTATAATTGTGTAGGGTACAGGAAGAGGTGGCAATGCGTAGCTCTATAATTAATTAATTAAATTACCCAGTTTCCAGTCACAGATCCAGGGTAGAATGAAAAAGGGGACTTGTGCGTATGGAGTCTGTTTCAGCTTCCATCCCATTCTGAAGTACACAGAGGAATAACCAGGACAGGAATCCTAGATCAAAGGGGAGACTACAGTTCATCATTGTGAACCAGCAGAACTTTTCCAGGTGGCTGACTGTGACTGATGGTGACAGTCTTTTTAATATCAAATCAGACAAACCCACAGGTATTATCAGACCCCAAAACAGGTCAAGAACTTGCAGCATTCAGATTGGGAGAGAAGTAACGGGTTAGGGAATGGGATGAAGAATGATGCAGTCATCCCCAAAACTCACCTCATGATCTGTTCAGGGCCAATCACCTAATCCACCGTCTCTTCAAGGTTCTATTGCTATGGTGTTGCACTTAAACTCTGTGATAAAATTGCTCACTGGAAGAAAGGCTAACCTCCTAGAGTAAGTAAACCAGTAGTGGGGCTATCCTTGGCACCTCTCCCTCAACTAAATGTGCCCCAGGTACAGTTAGGGCAATTCACTAAGTGCAACGTAAGTAACAATTGCAAATCAAGTTGTTAATAAAAGCTAGTATTTATATAGTTCTACAAGGCTTGCAAAGAACTTTAGAAATATTATCTCATTTCACTCCCACAACAACCCAAAGAGGTAGGTGCTATTACTACGTCGGTTTTGCATGTGAGGAAACTAGGGCTGAGAATCCGTAAGCAACTTGTCCAGACTCACAGAGCCAGTAAGTGTCTGAGGCCAGATTTGAGCCCAAATCTGCCTGCCACCAGATCCAACGCACCCCTTAGCTGTCTCAAGTCATCAAACTTATCTCAATTCAATCTGTACAACAGATGTCAGCATCCTACTAAATGAAGATTGTTGAGAAGTTCACTGCCAGCTTGCTTATGATCAAGATACCACCTTTCAGTCCCATTATATTGAATTTCTTAGGCATATAAGACAAGAATAAAGCCAAATTCTTATCAATGTACCTTCTGGAAAGTCACAGAAGACTCAAGCATCCCAATTACCCACCTTGGGAATGTAAAGATTCATTAGAAACAACTTTTCTTCAAAAGGTTGTCAAGAAGAAAGCAATTTTTTAAACCTTAAGAGTGCTACATAAATGTAAGTTACTATTATTACTGCAATAAAACACAAAGGGAAAAATAAAATTCATTTTGTGGAATGAATTTATAAAATTTAAATAACCATCACCACGAACAAATTGTTAGTTTGTCACATTATCTTCACTGCCCCCAAACTACAGCATAAGCATCCATGTTTTAAAACACGTATTCAAAATAGCATTCCATTATGTGCCCTTCATCCAAGTTCAACCCTGATGCCTAATCATACACTTAAAGGCAGTGCTACCAGAGCCTAAGCTTGACCGGATCTTACCAATCTGGAATAGATGTAAGTATGATCGGATGATTAACTATACGTCTGTCAGCTGAGGACCAGACCAGATAATTTCACAGAGCCTCAACATGAGAGACCTGGCCACCTAGTGATGAATTTTTTTCCCTACTGTAACTGTTTAAATCATTTAAAACAGAGATTGGGACACTGGGGCCTGAGGGCCAAATCCTGATGCCACATTATTTGAGAATGTGGAAAAAAAAAATTCTTAGCTCTTAGGCTGTACAAAAGTAGCGGCAGGCCAGATTTGGTCCATTCAGAAGTGATTATGTAAAAACAGAAGATTTCAATAGTTTGTTTTTTTTTTTTAAATCACCATAACATACATAAGAATAAATGAGAATCTGGGTACAAATACTGACCTGTATGACTTTTCAACAAGTCATGAAACTTCTCTGTTCCATAGTTTCCTCAATTGTAGAAATCAAATGATTGCACTAGACCCTGGAGCCCCTTTAGGCTTTGGATTTGTGATTGTAAAATGATGTAGAGAATTTATAGTAGGCATCATTAGGGAGAGCACCAACAAGGATGATACTACAACTCTCTAAAACAGCACAGCTTGAAATACACAGTACCATTAGTGTCATTTCACCCTTCCCTTCTTTCATTTCCCAAACTCCACCTGCTTCTCTTCTATCCCCAATACAGTATTTCTAAAGAAGAGGTTTTATACAGATCCTTTCTTTCCATAAATGACAACTGCTAATTGTCTATCTACATTTTCTGTTCTCCCTTCGTTCTCTCATCCTCATTCTGTGAGATGATGAAAGAGCAGTCAAGGTTGCAGCTATCAACCCTCTTTTCATCACTCAGACTCTGCTGGCAGCCTGGCACTCAGTGCAGGAAATGGAACCTCTGGGCTTTGTTGTGTGATCTGCCTTGTACTGGGGCCTGCACTAAAGCAGATTTGAAAAAGACCTCCCACGCTGCATTAACTCCCTTCTTACAATCTGCCCAAAGCTCACCCTGGAGAATATGGTACAGCTTGTGACACCACCCAGGCTAATTTATGGCTGTCTGTCAGGACGACCAAAGGATGCTGGGACAAAAACAATACGCTTCCATTAATGCCATTCTCATCTTTTATCTCTGTAAAAAGTGATTAGCTGATGCCTCTGTAAGAAGTAAAGGCTATGAGAACCTCCATTCAAAAAAGAACTTTAGTCAAAAATGTTCTTTTCTCTTCAGGTGCAGTAAAATGGTAAGAGTTACATTCTTGCACCAGCTAGCTCAATACATATTATTTCTGTTCTTATGAGATTTTTCAATCAATTGGAATAAAGTGATTACAATTAATACAGAGTTCAGTCTTTATTATGCTAACTTACCGTGGGAGTCCTGTAGATTCACAGACTTCTTTAAAATGTAACTGTGCTTTAATTAAGAGTGTGATAGCCACTGGGCTGGTCAAAGCAGTTAGGGAGTTTAAAGAAAATATTTCTCACCGTGATGAAAGTGTGAAATATGTTCTTTAAAAATAAGGCACTTGCTATGTCTATATCCAGGATGACTCCGGGCTCTGGTGACATCATGCAGAGCAGGCACCTCAAAGGCAGCAACATTAAACTATTTCCCTTTCTGCTCTTTTTGTTAAAGAGAAGAACTTCAAATGAGATTTCTGCTGTGAGCAAGCAGGGTCAAGCACCATCCTTCCCACTGTTTTGACTAGCATTTCAGCAGGACAGAATCCCTGGATATCTGGCTTCCCTTCCCAGACGAAGTCATGAGTAAAAAAGATGGGGTTTGCATGTGCAAGGGAAGGTCTGACTATATCTATCTAATGGGTGATAATTGCATTTTCATCCCAATTTTTGCTTTCAGTCTCTCTCCACTTTTCATGAATGGAGACCAATAAAATCAGGCAAACTAATCAAAGAAATGCAAACCAAAAGAACTCTGAGACTTCACTTCATACCAGCAAGCTGGCAAAGGGGACAAGCGATATAAATAATCAGTGATGAAGGAGGTAAAGATAACTAAGTATACGAATGGATTACTGATAGAGAGGTGGACTGGTTTAATTGTCCTGGAAAGTAATTTGGATTTACGCTTTATAAAAGTGAAAAAAAAGATGACCCACAGATCCCACTGCTAGGAATGAAGCCCAAGTTGGCGCAAGATAGAAAGATTCCTTAAACACCAACATATTCATAGTAGCATTTCTTGTGGCAGTAAATAACCAGAAAATGTAGGTGCCTATCTACCGAGGAATGGCTAGAGAAAATGTGATACATTAATAAAATGGAATGGAACCATTTGGTGGGGTCAAGGACTTCAGTGGTAAGAATTTTGTTTTCTAGGTCTTCTGCAACAGCTCCATCAACTGAAGAGGAATTTTCCAATCCATCTCCACAAGGATACTTCCTTAACCCATGGCTGTGAAGGCCAGCCTAGAAGCAGGGCTGGTGGTCCAAGGGAGGACTGGCTATTCCTAAGGCTCTTGTGCTCAGGGTACTAGGCTATCTGTACCAGACTGGGAGGGTAGGTAATGGTTTAAGTGGTTTGACTTGCTTGACACCTGACACTTCCTATCTTTCCCTCTGGAATTAGGGTTAGAAAGAGACCACAGTAATTTCATTTAAGTTCAAATCTCAACTGAGACAACCGTTTTTGTCTTTTACCAATTTCATTATTCCTTACACTTCCTTTCTACCACTATACCAAAATAATTTTACTTTTTCACTGAGGCTATTTTTTAATGCCATTGTTCTGATGTATTACCATATTCCTTGACTTTCATTAACAGCGTCTGGAAATATTTTATGGTTATAGTTTCTAAGGAAACTTAGGTAAAGCTCATGTAAGAATACAGGATTGAGCATTAACTACAATGAAGCATACCAATGGGCTTTAATGACCAAGAATTTAAAACATTCCCCCTTTAGATAAAATATCTTTCAACCAGACACCACAGCATCATAGATAGAGAGCTGGAAGGCACTCTCAGAGACAATTTTACAGAAGGAAAAGGCTGGGGTTCAAGGAAGTTAAAAGACTTACCCAATGTCACACTAGTAGTAAGCCCAGACCTCACCTCTCCCTCAAAGATCTATCCACACCACCAGCTGCCTCAAACTATTAACTTTATAATTTGTGAATTAAGGTTACAATCAGCTTAAGAAAAACATGAAAAGCAAGCAGTATGGTATGAAGTCAGAAGACCACGTCTCAAATCTAAACTCTTTCTTGTCTGACCTCAAGAAATACGCTTCTTCTCTGAGCAAGTTTCATCAACTGTAAAAATGATGTGACTGGATGAGATATCTCTGAGATACTTTTTGGCTCTAAATCCTATGATGCCTTTTTGCATGTACAGGAAGCTTACTAGTTAGCTTCATTAGCTTCAGACTAATTAACTCCCCTCACAAACACAAAAATGGGTGTTTTAAATGATGTCCAAATGAAATCCCTTTTAGACTACAGCTCCAAAAATTTTTCTCCCCAAATAATTCTATATTGTAATTCTTTCCAGCATACTCATGCCTTTGATTTCCAAAAAGCTACCCATTCATATCTACCTATGCATTTTTTTATAGTTCTCATTATCACAAAGTCTCAATGATTACTAAGATTAATGCTGACCAGGATCAAATAAGAGAATGGAAACAAAAGTTGAAGTATTAAATTGAATGGAATTCTGTTGATGACCTCATAGCACCTGCCTTATTAGCTACATGTGAGAATTAGTGCCTACAGGTTCGAGAGCCCTAAAAAGCTCATATTTAACAGTTAACCATGACATCTAATATTTGGAAATTTTGGTATCTCCAAGTTTTCATAATATTCCATCTAAATAAATCTGTCTTTCCCAGAACTTGGTAAAGCAAAGGGCAACTATTAGCACTTTCATTTTACAAATGGTAAAACAGAACACACCTCCATCCAGGGAATGAATAATTATTTCTCAAACTGATACAAAATTACTCAGAATTTCAGTTGGAAAGGACTTTAGTAGCCAGCTGGAAAGGAACTGAGTATCAAATCTACACCCAAAAAATGAATTCTTTTTACAACATGCGAAACAAGTAATCATCCAATCTTTCCATTTACCCTGACTTAAGCCTTCTTTGTAGTAGAAAAAATGGTTAAATATTTGGGTTTCAGTAGCTCTCTCTCTATACAAAGTAAATAGATGAGATGTTAAAATGATTAAATATGTTAGGTGTAGGCAGCCAATTAACTTGAAAGCAAAATATGCCAGGGGATAAACCAAGTACAGTTAATTCCTAGTAAACAATAGAGTTGTCTGGCTATGACAACAGTGACTGTATCCAGTGAAAGACTAGTCTAGCTCACTCACTATGATGGCTCAGCTCTTTAACTGTGAGACCCTTTAAATGACCCAAATCTGTTTAATTCAATCCAAACCAGCAATACTTTGAATAATTTACTGCAAAATGATCACTCAACTTTTTACTAATGAATATCAGAGTTCCCAGACAAAGAAGTTCTTCATAGGGAACTTTATAATAAAGTAAATAAAATGGAAGGCTCTACTCCCAATTCAAGATTGTGCCCTAAAGCAGGAAAGACATTTCTGAATGAAGTGGCACCTCTCTAACCTCTAGACATGCAACATACCCTTTTAAAAAACAGCATTTCAAATCATTGGTCTGAACCAGCCTCCTCACACCACCTTCAGGGCTCAGCATCACCATTTTTCTTCCCATGCCACTATTTCCCCTTCACCAAGACCCAGGCTTTGGAAATGCACAAGACTAGCAGACATAAAACTGACGACCTATATTCTGCCTCAACCTGTTGCACATATGCTGTCTTTATCCATTCCTCCTCCTAACTCCCACTTTTGCCTGCACACCTGGAATTGTTTCGCTCATTTCAATAGTATGAAAACATATGCACACACACGTATGTATGTACACACACACACACACACACACACACACACACACACACTCTTTTCGAAGTGCCTTCTGGACAACTCTCTCCTTAGAAATATTTAGCTGAGTCACATTCCACCCATGATGCTGAGCATACCACAATATATCTGATTACTAATTTATCGCTGCTTTTCTCATGCATTACACCGTTTGCTCCTTCAGAACAACTCTATGAGGTAGACAGGACAAGGAGGGTATTATTTTCTCCATTTTACAGAAGACACTGAGATCCAGTGTACTTGTGACTTACCAGAAGTCTTGTTTATATCATTAAATTTTATTTATGGTATTTAAAAGTAATAACAAGGGGCAGCTAAGTGATTCAGTGAATAGAGCAGCAGCTCTGGAGTCAAGAGGACCAGAATTCAAATGTGTCCTTAGACACTTACCAGCTGTGTGACCCTGGGCAAGTCATTCAACCCCTAATTACCTCTCAAAAAAAATTTTTTAAACGTAGTAAGAAAACTCATCTTTCAATATAAAGAGCATTTACTAGAGACTCTTTACATAATATGTAAATGTGTAAAAATATTGCCCATTCATCGTTGGACAGTTATCAGCCCAAGGATAGGCTGGGGTGTTATGATAAGGATACTGCTCATATAGTATTACTACAATAATAAAAGGGGAGGCTCAAAGGTCCAAGGCTTGGACAAATCCCTTTAATAAAAGGATTTGTTCTGTAAAGTTTGGATTCAGTCAAAGGGCCACACTTCAGGAACTAGAGGGCCACATGCGGCCTCGAGGGCACAGGTTCCCCACCCCTGGTCCAAGCTGTCTCTCCTGAATAGCCCTCAGTAGCCAATGCTTGTGTAGTTTGTTTGTTCAGCTGAGACAGTCAACTTTGGATTACCTGGAATCTGAGCCCAGGCATCTTCCCAGAGTTGCTAATGTGGAGATGATTGAATAAATGGAGGATGTTCAAAGACTTAACAATAATCCCCATTAATTTTAATTACCTGATGAAACCACAGATCTAAAATCCACTACCCTCCCTCTCCACTCCCCCCCCCAAAAAACCACCAAAAAACAAATACTTCATCTTTATATCTCACCACTATCTTGTGAGATGAACTTCTTGTTTACATATTAATTCCTCCTTTAACTTAAGTCAAAGAAGAAAATTTCTTAGCTGCTGAGATATGTCCACTCAAAGTGACCATACAACAAAATAAAGCTTGATATAAACCTGTTTTCTACTTGTATGAAACTTTAGAGGGATGTGAAAAGCAATTGTCTGAAAACAAACAAATCTGTAGGATAATAGAACTCTACAAGAACCCCAATCCTTAGGCCTCTGCAGGTAGTTAAAGGGAGCTCAGGACTCCATTCAGTCAGGAGGTTACACCTTTGCCACATTTTCTCTTTAAGCTTCTGCCTACTTTTCTCCTGAACTCTGCATTTATTGGTGGAAAAGTGTGTCCCAAACTCTTTTTTAGGTGAATTTTTGTACCAACTGTTCTTATTATACCTACTTAATATCCCTAATTAAAAGCTAATTAATTCTCATTGGCTAATTCATAGTTAATAGGATGTACAATAATGGGGGCTTAAGAGTAACAGTATTAGAAAATCAACCCCAAGGGTTATCAAGTAGAAGGAATAATTAATTAAATGTCCTCTGGAGACCTAAATCACATTGGTAGAGGAAATGAACCCAAAGGGAAGGTTACAGAGATAAGTAGTACAACCATTACCCCCATTTTACGGATGAGAAAACTGAATACCAAAGAGATTAAATGGTTTTCCCCAAGTCATACAAGGTCAGAAACAGAACTCAAGCATTCATACTTCTGACTTAGAGTCAGAAAGCATCTTATAGGTCATCAAGTCCCACCCCCTCATTTCATTGTTGAAGACACTGAGGCCCAAGGAAGTTAAGTAGCTTGCCTAGGGTCACAGAGCTAATAAGTGTCTGAAACAATGTTTTTATACAGGTCTTCTGGACTCCAAATCTAGCCCTCTATCCAATGTCACTCCAAATCAGAAAGGTTCTAGCATTAGGAATACAGGCAGTAAGTAATTCACAAGAAAACTTCTGGGAGTTATATATATGCCTGACACAAGGCATAACCATTAATAAATACTTGATTGAATGAATGAATTAGATTATGTCCTTCCTAACACAGAACAAGGGAAACCACAGTCCCCAAACAGCAATAATCACTTGCACTTCTGTGTGATATTCCCTACTGAAGGTAAGCATACTGCTCTATGCTCAGTAGGCATTCAAAAGACATTTCTTAAACTTCATTTAATAGAAAGTTATTATACTGCCTTAGCTGCTGCCATGAAACGACTCACATGTGTGGTTGTTTGTCTGTTTTGTTTGGGGGGGTGGGGAGCTTGGAAGGGAGCTACCTATATGTATGTGGAAACACTTAACTAACAACATATACTATTTAAATGGGGTGGGGGGAGCATAATCCAATCCTACTCTACACCAGATAAGGCAGGGGGATAGGTTAAGTGCCCAAGGCCACACGGTCGAGTTGTAGCTAAAATGAGGTCAGCCCTCAGACATTCTTGGTTCTCAGTAGCTTAGTCCCTCTCTCCCCCTACAGCTGTCTACTTCCCAAGTATACAGAGAGGGGTGGTTCTCTCTTGCCTCAAACTTCAGAGTAAACTTTTTCTCCTCTGACATTCCCACTGGTGTTTTCTGGGTGCACACCAGAGCAGGAAAGATCAGAGGGTTTAAAGCCTCAGCTGGAAACAAAGTGAAAACAACTCCCAAGATAACCACATAATCATAACAAAGCGATGACATGAGCCCAGCAGGGATACAACTCAATTCAATGCTTTGCTGAATCTCAACTGTTTATTAAAATGAGATAACTCCTTGGTATTTACATAAGCCTTTCTTCCACCCAGCTCCAAAACACTTCATGAATGTCCTTTCATTAACACTTGGGAACCTCCTAGAACGGAAATTAAGAAAGGAATGCCCATATTGTCCCTTTTCCAGGCAAGGTCTAAGTACATTAGACATTAAAAGAGCTATATACAATTACAATGATTAAAAAAGGAGAGTCTCAGAATTCAGTTCAATTAACATTTATTAAGTATCTATTGGGGACAGAAAATGGTACAGAATCATGGAGGCTATTATAGTCTAGCTGGAAAATACAATACAAATCACTATAATACTAAACCCATAGGAAAAAACAAGTTTTGAAAAAACAAGGGTTGAAAGGACAACATCACTATCAATTAATGACGGGGGATCGAGGAGGGGGGTTTAAAAGCTTTCTAAAGAGTTAGCACATCAATTTAGCTTTAATGGAAAAATCGGAATTTAACAGCTGAGAAAGGGAGAAGTGGAAGTGTATTCTAGGTAACCAAGGCAGAATCAGGAAAATAAAGGGCCATGAAGTAAAGCAAGATTCAAATTTCTAGATTAACTAGAAATGCAGAGAAGGAAGGAATTTAATTTAATTTAATTTAATTTTGAAGGCTAAGGAATTTAATCTTTTACACAACAGATAACAGGGAACAACCAAAAGCTTTTCAGTACAAGACAAGATCAATGCATAAGAATGTCTTCTACTACTCTGTAATGCCCTTATCACATGACATTCCTTATAATTATGTGTTTGTCTTGACTCCCTATAAGGCTGTAAACTTCATGATGTCTTATCTAAATTTTAGATTTCGTTAGCTCAGAGTTTTGTACACAATAAGGGTTTAATAATGAATAGTAATATGGAAGCAATATGAAGGCAAGAGCCAGAGAAAGACAACATTAAGCACTTAGACCTTTTAGGAGACCATCATAATCTTCCGACTCAGGGGTAGAACAGGGTGGTAGGTAACACCAGGACTGCAGACAGGACAGGAATCCAAGAGATAGTTCCTATGTAGAATCGACAGGACTTGGTAAACTGGCTGGCTACACAAAGTGCAGTGGAAGAAAGCATTAAAGATCGCACCAAGATTTTGAATACTGGAGACTCAATTACTCACAGACAAAAAGAAGGGTAAAATAGAAAAGGGTTTAGAAGAAAATTTAAAAATGCAGTTTTGATTTTAGAGGCCTATGGGATCATCCAAATGAAGATGTCATGTAGGCAGCTAGAGATGAGGTAGTGGAAGTGGAGAGAAAGGCCAAAAATGAAAAGATAGATTTAGAGGTCAGCTGGGAAAAAGCGATAGCTGAAGCTCTGAAAATGAATGAGACAGTCAAAGAGAGCGTAACGAGTACCCTGACTAAACAGTGTTTGCAGTCCATGGAGGAGGCCTAGTCTTACTTTAGAACACCAACTAAATTCAAATTTCCTTCCAAGTTCCTCCTCAAGCATCTCATTCTACACAAGGCTTTTCCTATCTTTCTCATCACTACTACTCCAGCTGCTGGTTCCTTCCCTAGAATTATCTTAATAAAATACAGCTTGGACCAAATCATTCCTCTATTCAGTGAACTCCAGTGGCTCCCTATTACCTCTAGAGTCAAAAATAAAATAATCTGTTTGGATTTTAAAGCCTTCATAACCTGACCCTTTTCGACCTCTCCAGTTTTCTCATAGATTACTACCGCGCTTCCACATATTCTGCAATCCAGTGACACAGCCTTCTAAGTTGTTCAGCACACAACAACCCCATCTCCTTACTCTAAGCATTTTCACAGCCCATCCCCCACCCCTTGAATGATCTCTCTTCCTCTCTCCACATCTTGGCTTCCCTGATTTCCTTCAAGCCTCCACTGACATCCCACCTCCTGCAAGAAATCTTTTCCTGTCCTCCTTAATCTTAGTGCCTTCACTCCAAAACCAGCCCCCTTTATTCTGTATATATTTCGTTTGTACTTAGTTGTCTGCATGTTGACTCTCAGGTTAGTCGCTTGAGAGCAGGGACTTTTTTTCCCCTTTGTATCCCCAGAGCTTAGCACAGCACCTGGCACATAGCAGGCACTTTAAAAGATGCTAGCTGGACTGAATGACCATGCTGTTATAGTTCAGTTGTTTTAGTCGTGGCTGACTCTGTGATCTCCTTTGGGGTGTTCTTGGCAAAGACACTGGAATGGTTTGCCATGTCCTTCTCCAATGAATGACCGTATACTGTACGTATTCCTACACATTTAAAATACATCTTTCAATAGAATGTGAACTCCTCAAAGGCAGAGATTCATTTTTATCTCTGTATCCCCAATGTCTAGCATAGTGTCTAGCACCTACTAGGTACTTAATAAAAAATGGTTGCAGATTGATTCACTTAGTAAAGTGTCTAGGTGGAACTCTCTGACATTGCCTGGTCTATGTTTCTAATTACTCAGGTCTAATTCACGATATTCAATAAGCCAAGGAAGTTATTAAAGACAGTAGGAGAGTCTATCAAGATTGTAAAATACACCTACCTCATTTTCAAAGCCATGAGCTATAATCATTGAGAAATAAGGCAGAAGCAATGGTGACTTTTAGACTCACATCACACATACTCTAACATGAATCCATGACCGAAGTGAGACTATTATTAATGTTTCTTTATTTTCTAAGAAAGGAAATTCTTGAAGAAAATCTCTGGGTATATACATACAGAACATTTCAAATGGTATATACCTTCTATACCTTGGCAATCCTCTGCTGAAAGACCTCTTAATCACCCCCCAACAAGAACAATAGTACATGTAACAACAAAAATAACAGACAAGCAAGCACCAAGGTAAGTATTATACTGGCAATGCTCAATTACCCTTTGGTCAGAATCCACTTGAGAAAATAAATGAGGCCTCCGACGTCATGGGCTTGTCCATGCTCCTGACCCGGCGGCCTCTCCCTCTTAAGACAACTCAACTCAGGGGCTTTAACCTATCATCAAGCTTTCTCATTCTTTCCTTGGTTCACTCAACAAATCTTCATGAGTGCCTGGGACATGTACAACAGTGAACTTTTTCTTCTCTAGGTTGGGAAGAAGTAATCTGAGGATAGACAAGGAACATTAGCACAGTATCTGGCACATAGTGAGTGATGGATAAACGCTGGTTCACTGACATCGTAAGTGTCCTAAGACCTGGATCCTTGAATCAGATTGTCCCACAACTTGTAGGTATTGAAAATACCCTTTTCCAAGGTAGTTCTCTGAAGTTATTGCTAGAGCTCAAAGTCCTAAAGCTGCATATGTATATGTACATGCATGAGTGTATGTGTAGGTATATGTGTATATAGCTCTACATGTAGCTATAAGGAGAATATAATATGTGAATGAATGTCCTAAGTGTAGATGATAGTCTGAGAAGAGGTGGGAATAACAGACATTTTTAAAAGAGGTTAAATGAGGAACCTAAATAACCTAAATACTTCAAATATATCTCAGCTGTGCTCCTAACTTTCCAGACTTCAACCTGAGGCCTCACATGCAGACTCACCCTGAAACATCCCTGTCCTATGCCCCACTAGGGGCCTCCATTTTGGGGAGGGGCCCAGGTTGGGCATCCTCCACTCCCTTCAACTTTCCAGACTTCAGGGCCATGTTATTGGCACTGAGTACCTTCACTTTCCCCCTTTCTCCTTTCCAGCTCCTTGTTAGTGTATTATCTTCCTCCATTAGCCTCTAAGTTCATTGGGGCCAGGGAATTGCATCCCCAGGACTTAACTCAGTATCTGGCACACAGTGAGGGCTTAATACCAGACTACAAGTGAATAATGATGCACACACTGTCATGTGTTCACTGTCTACTGGTTGGGATTAACTCTTTTTCTTTATAAGGGTTTGTTGGTAGGAAGGTAGAAAAATAAAACTTTTTTAAATGAGCCCCCCAAATAATTGACAGGGTACCCCCATGTTCAAATTACTTGGTGGGTCCAATGGACATACTCATCTCCCTCAATGACCAACTGAAACACCAGAAGAAGGGGAAAGCCATAGCCCATGAATGTGAGATATAAAAGAATGCAGAGGTAATGCATCACCTGTTAAGTTGGAACCCGACTCTTTTCCCTTTTTGTCTTTATCATGGTTAACCAGGGTGCTCATAGATGTCTATCTATGTTGCCTCTGGTCAAGGCTCATGCTACTCCATCGTCCACATACAACATAAATGAGAATTAGCTGTAGACATGATGAAGATGTTTCACATCAAGATGAAAATTGTCTATCTGAATTGTACTGGCTGAACTTCTTTTCTATTTCCATCCCTTGGGAACGTTTGCCTAGTGATGGGCATCAGAATGTGACATACTTTGAATTACTCTGTCTTTCAACATGGTCCTGCTCTCAAGAGGGATGCTTGCTTCTTTCTTAGACCCCATCTATTAGTTCCTTAAGCAGTGAGAGAGGAGAGGAAACTAAAATAATCTTCAATGAAAACTAAGGAAGCAACTGTTCCCAATGATTAGAATGCAGGTTATAAATTAAAAACAATCCATTGAGGAAAAAATTTAAATACTTGTCCTCAATGGAGAGTAAGCAACTATTGTTCAGGCTGCACAGAGGAAACAACAGAGATCTCAGAAGCCCAAGGTCTGTCAAGCACACTTTGCCAAAATGAAAGAAAGGAGAAATTCAAGGCCTTTATCAAGGCAAGTGAATATGATTCAGTAGTAAAGTTATTTTATGTTCAATGGACAAGAAAAGCCAAAAAAACTTCTAGAAAGGCAAGTCCTACAGCATGCCTGGTCACAACTTTCCTATTTCTCAGGAGAATGGAGAGATCTGACCTTACTCAGACACATGTGACTCCATATGAGTTATTTCCCCTGTATAGGCCTGTTTCCTCTTCTATAAAAATGAAATGGCTGAACTAGATCATGATCCCGTCCATAGGGATCAATGAGCCCAACAGAAAGAGAAAAAATTTAGGTTACGCATACAAAGCCAGCAAGTTGGTACAGAATATGCATGACACACTTATGTTCACTTCATGTACACCTTCAAGGGTGCACTTGGTCACAGAAATATTCCAAATAGTGTTCACCATGTGAAGTTGCTAAATATTAAGACACCATAAACTAGCCTTATATGCTAATATGATCATGTTCAAAGAAACCTTAAATATATCTAGCCTGCACCTAGAACACCCACCAGGCTTGACTAATATAACAAATTAATAGATGATCCAATTAGTACAGTCATTTGTATTAGTTGAAATAATGTCATTGGCACCTGGGGAATGTTTCCCCAAGGCACATGATATTTTTCTACATAAATTGAGGCTCCTTTTCTCCTGTTATATGCGTAAACCTCTATTTTGAGTCAAGAAAGCTCTAAACTGTTATTTCCCAATTTCTGTCTATCACTCTACACAAGATACACAGGAGAAAATTCTCATTTTTTTCTCCCTTTAAGATCCTTAGCATACAAAATATAGTGCTCCTCCTGTTTTAGGATGCCTTGGAATTTTCAGTTCTTTCCAACAGAAAGCAAAACAAAGCTGACTACTTCTGCCAACCTATAATGACACCCCATCTAAGGCTCCAAAGTTTTCACATTAGCTTTCCTCCATGCCTTGGAGTGTTCACCTTCCCCTGCTCCATCTCCTCATGTTCCTTAAGACTCAGATCAAATCCCATCTTCTGCAAAAGGCCTATCCCTGTTCCAGCACTGTTAGTGGCTTCCCTCTCAGATTATGTACTATTGATAAAATAGATTTAATATACTAACAAATAACTACGTGCATAGTTGTTAAGATGATTTGGAGTAGGCACCATTATTTTTTACCTTTCTTTGTATCCCCAGAGCATAACATTGTGCCTGGTACATCGTAAACACTTAATAAATGTTTACCAAGTTTTGTACATTGTTGCCTTGTACATAGTTGGAGCATCTGTTTGAACTGAAATCTTCTATAGAAAATTATAAGTAACCTCATCACTTGAGGATCATCATCCTCACAAATCAAAAGACCCTAGAAGCATTCTTATTTCTTTTTATTTTGTTTTTAGCATTTTGACACTGGGTCTCCTTATCTCACTTAGGCTGCAAATGTAGCAAGCCAATGATAGGCCTCATTCTAGTACAGATGGGCACAGAAGCTTTAGCCCTCTCTATGTGGCCAAGCTAAGGCACGTCTGCCCTTCCTGAAACAGCCTGCTGACCTTCATTTCTCATTTCACAGAAACCAATTTGGGTTTTTGGGGTTTTTTTTGTTTTCAAATGACTCCTTCAAAGTACAAAAGACTTCAAGGATATTTTGAAGGCTGAGATAGATATGACTATACTCTTTCGTTCAAAACAAGCAATGCTTTGCCATTCTTAAACGTCAGCACACTCAATTTCCCACCACTGGAAAGACAGGCGCCAAGGGTATTAGAAAGAAAACAATATGAAATAGCAAAGGAATACAATGAAAATGAAAAATCACACCAATTACAGAATGTTAGAACTGGAAAATCTCTCATTCAAGTTATGTGTTTTGCAGATAAGGCCCAGAGAGGTGAAACAACTACCCAAGAGCCAGCATCGGAAATCAAGGCCCTAAGCCTGAGTCCATCGCTCTCTGCACTCTACCATGGAAAAATGACTAAGTATTATCAGTCTTTTTTATCAACAATGCACTTTACCAAAATGAAGTGCTCCTCCTTATCGCCATCCATATCCCTAGAAAACATGCTCCTTTCCCTCATTTTATGGGAAATTATGGAAAGTAAAAGCAGAGACAAAATAATTTTCCAGAGGAAACTAAAACAGTATGTCCCCTTCGGATTTTCTTTCCTACCCCCCTGATTTTCTTCTCAGATCCTTACTCAGATTCTCTGTGTTTCCTAAAGAAAAGAGATATATGCTTTAAGCTCTGTTATAAGACATGTCCCATCAAGGATCTGAATTACATTTCCTATTAGCCCATGAGATTGGCATGCACTATCTGCATAAGAGAACTTCTAGCAAATTCACACTAGCTTTACCATGCAGTTGCCAAATTTTGTGTAGTGCGTATATAAATATATCTAATAAATACTCAATAAAATGAAATATACCCAATAACATTATATATACCCAAATTATATAAATTTATGTAGATGTGTCTATATTGTGTAGATATATAGATATACATACAGACACACACACATATACCACCCCCCCAAATACACCCAATAAATGCCCAATAAAATGAAATAATCAAAGGAAAGACATCTAACAACTAGCCTTTACTGTTCAATGGATGCCACACTTAAGGGTGAGTAAGCTATAACCAGAAAGCATAATAGGTACATCCCCTAGCAAGCCCAGATACTGATGAGGTAAAATATTCATTTGGACTTCAATAAGATCAGGTACACTAAATTGCAAAACAGAATGGTCATCTTGTCACTCACCTTTTATCAATGTTTTAATAAAGAACCAATCTGTAATATGGAGCAAATTAATGAAGAAAAAACAGCCATTCCCTCTGGGTCTGACATTGAAAAAACAAAACAGTGTAAGTATAAAGCAGACTTGCTTTGTGCTTTAGTGCTTTAGTCTTTTCTGACGCTGTACTTTACAGAAGTACTAATCACTTTCCAAGGAAAGAGGACATGTCTTAAAAAAATCCCTTTTAAAGGACCCTAGGCAGTTTTTAGCTATTCTTCTTGCTAAAACTGGAAAGCAGACACACAATTTCTATGCTCCCAGACTCTCCAGAGTACTAAAAGTATCTCATTTAAGTCTACAGCTTCAACTGAATTCAAAATGTATTCCTCTAAATAAGGGGGGAAAGGACACCCAGGGAGAAGAATAAGGTCTGGCTGCTACTTTAGGAAAATAATTGTCATTCTGGTGGAAACGTGTACCTTTTTTTTCCACACTTGAACAGAACTATACTTATTTTGAAGTTCTAATTCTTGGTCAAAGCTTTGACATTTGTAGTTAAACGAAAGAGAAATTTAGAATTTTCTAAAGCCCTATTTTTCTGAAGACTTAAGGGAGTACAGTACAAAAAAAATAACTGGCTTCATTTCTCACTGTCCATCCAATTCATTGTCTTATGACCTTTCAATTTGGATCAAGTAGCTTCAGTTTGAAGCTACTTAGAGATGCAACACAGCATGGCACAGCCCATACAGGGCTGGCCCCAGATTCTGCCTTTTGACACACACTTATTAGATGCAAGACCATAGAAAGGTCACAACTTTTCTGCCCCTCATTTCCTCATCTGTAAAAGAGAGGTAATAACAGCTCTAGTAATCCCCTCGCAAGATCCTTCAGAGACTTAAATGAGATAATGTACATTAAGTGTCCTGCAAACCTCGAAGAGCTCTGTAAATTTTAGTTATTGTTAATGTGTTACTGTCTATAATCAGGCTAAAATACAGGTTCACAAAAGTTCCAAACAACACTGATCACAATTTTTTGTCCCTTCCAAAAAAAAAAAGAGAGAGAGAAATGGCTTCCATTGCAATGAAATTCTATTTTGGGGGTTCCTAACTTATTTTTATTTTTTTGTATCATGGATCTCTTTGGCAAGCTGTTGAAACCTATGGACCCGTTCTCAGGAAAAAAAAGTTTTTAAATGTATAAAGTAAAATTGAATTACATAGGATTACCAAATAACACCAAGAAATAATTGGTGGTTTCTATTATTATTTTTTTTAAAAATCACTGTACAAAATGAAACTAAAAATATTACCAGATAACCCTAGAGTACATCAGCAAAAGCATGAAAAAGGTCCCAAAAGCCACTCTATTTATACTGAACAGCTCCCAGACCCTTATTAATAATATTTTGAACATTCCAGAACATGTAAACACATTGTAGTGTCCAGAGATTAGTTACCAGAATGGTTGAGGGCTGAAAGATTAAATAATAGACTTGGGAGAAAAAATAATGTGAACTTGAGCAACAGCCTGGAAAAGGAGTGACAAACATCATCTTCACGTCTACAAAGGCTTTATTGAAAAGAATTTGGCAACCACTTATTTCCTATTTCTATTGAGGAAAGCTTAAAAGGGAAATGGATTTAAATCTCAGTATAAATTCCTCAGGCTGCATTCATCCAGGACAGGTGCGAGCACCAGACCTCAGGATGCTCCACCCAGTTACTAGTTACTGTCACAACTCTAAAATCTCGGCATTATGGAATTTGTGCATTGGAAGGGACCTCAAGAGCAAAGTGTCCCAACCCCTGCAAAAAAGGAACCCCATTATAACATAAGCAAATGGTCATCAGATAGCCTGAAGGCATCCAAGAATGGGAAGCTAAGACCTTCCACTGTTGGACAGCTCTGATTATCAAAAACCCATTTTCCTGACCTCAACATGCAATTGCTTCTTTGTGACTTCCAGTCATTTGCTTGTTTTGCTCTCTGGGGCCAAACCAAACAAGTCTAATGAGATCTCTCCAAATACTAAAAATAGTTATTGCATCCTCCCCTGAATCTCCTCTTCTCTGGGTTATACATGACTGACTTACTGGCTCAGCTGATTCTCATGTCATATAGGTTCAAGGCCTTTCAGTTCAAGTGCATCATCACATAAGTGCTTTGGTTGGGACTGGGCCAAATCAACAGCTCCAGGACACCTGTCCTTACAAAGATGTAGCCCTGAGAGCTTTCAAAGCCTTTTCAGAATCAGTTCTCTATGAACAGGTCAGAATCACCATATTTGAGTCTGTCATGGGGTAGGAAGACGAACTGGGTGACTGAGAGATGCAACAATCTCATTCTAATTTTTGAGGGGGGCGGCGTTAAAGAGAAGAGTAAAATTTTTCCTATTCTCAAGGGCCTAGTAATTTGTCACTAT
This sequence comes from Potorous gilbertii, assembly GCA_028658325.1. NCBI lineage: Eukaryota > Metazoa > Chordata > Mammalia > Diprotodontia > Potoroidae > Potorous > Potorous gilbertii. The sequence goes on along the minus strand of CM053771.1, from coordinate 173,218,460 downwards.
CCTTTCATAGTCTTTTCAAAGCAGTTTTATTTATGTCCATTCAAACATGGAACACCTGAATATAAAGGTATAAAGTACTGCAAGAGAACCTGTTTCAATTATATCCCATCAGCCTTTTTATATCATACTGAAAAGCACACCCCAGCACTAGTTCTACACTGAGCCCTTGTACAACTGCTTTGTAAATACAGTGAGAGAATAAGAGCATGAATTTTTGAAGTCCAGACTGGAAAATATTCCCCATCAAGTGGGGCCTTCTGTACTGAATGAGGAAAACAGAGACACTGGGAGAGGTTCCCAGTGTGTTGTATTGTGCCTTCTGCAGCTAAAACAGGGTCACTCAGTTGATTTCTGTCATGTGTATAGAGACCCTAAGTCACCCAGCAAATTTTACATGAACACAATGAAGGCATTTATGACATACTCTCTGCTTGTAGGTCAAACTTATGTTTACTTCAATATTGTAAGAATTGGTAATTTCATCAGTGTTTCTACTTCCTCCATTTATGCAGATCATAGCCTTTCTGTAACATAGCAGATGGTCTTTGAGTACTGTTGTATCCTAAAAATTCATCCCTTGCTGCCAAAGTGATAAGATAAGGTGATAACAGCCTATAAAAATATCTGTACTTGAAGGCTGGCTTTCCTGCTTGGTAGAACTCAACATGTCCCAAATCAAACATGTCTATCTCCTATACCAAGAAAGATAACCCCATTTTAAATATCTATTTCTGTTTATCGAACCATTATTCTTCTAGTTTCCAAGGCCAAAAATCATGGAGATGGTTTTGTTTCTTCCCTCTCCATCATCCCCGATAGTAAATCAGTCACCAAGTTCTGTCACTTCATGTTCTTTTTCTTTTCCATTCCCCTTCTATCACCCTAGTCCATCCCCTCATTATCTAACATCCAGATTAATACAATAGTATCTAGCTTCTTTAGGATTTCCTCTTCACTCCAAACCATTCTGCAAAGTCTTTCAAGATCAACTATCCTACATACCAGAACCACTTCGATTTTGTCACCTCATTAAAAAAAACAATCCTATAATGGAAGAGTTACTATCTTATCCTATTAAATCCAAATTCCTCTACTTGGCTTTCAAGATCCTCTACAATCTTTCTATATCCATTATCTATTCTAATTCTCCCTAAGCTAATATGCCAGTACTCTCGCCACCTCAACTCACACTTTAGTAGACGAGTCCACCCATCCTTCTCCCCACTCACACACTGTAAAGGTTCTACCTTCTTCAAGACTCACCTCTTCCGCAAGCCCTTCTCAGTACTTCAATCTACTCTCATTCTATGAACTATGATTACATTTATGGAAAGTATAATAGTTGAGCACCCAATTCTAATTCTTTGATGTGTTTATTCTTGTAATTTTTTAACATAAGACCCTTGAGAATGAAAGACAATGTCTTATCTCTGGCACCTAGCACAACACTGGGAACATAGTAGGCATTCTATAAATACTTGATTCAAATCCATTCAACAAGTATTTATTAAGCAGCTATTGGGTGCCAGGCACTGTGGATATAAATAAACAAAACAGTCCCTGTACCTAGGGACAATTCATTCTATGAGAAGATAACAATACAGACAAGCATGTTCATAATATTTATATTTATTCACACACACAATAAATATAAAGTTGGGGGGAGGGGAAGAGCGACGCCGCACTAACCACTGTGGGAATCAGGAAAAGCTTCTAGGAGGCACTTGAGCAGACCCATGAAGGAAACCAGTGATTCTAAAAGGTAGAGATGAGAAGAGAAAGCATTTCAGAATCTGGGGAACGTACAAGTAAAGACACAAACACAGGAGATGGAATGCTGCATATAACAGAAAGTAGTCCAGTTAGGCAGAAATGTATAATGTACAGTACATGAGTGGGAGAAATGTGAGACCAGACTACACAGGAAACAGATTGATCAGGCTTTAGAGGTCAAACAAAGGAGTTTGTAGTTTCCCCGCAAAAAGTGTAACCTCTAAAACTTTTTGAGCAAGGGCGTGGTCATTCCTTAGCTTTAGCAACAGAAATTTTGCAGCTATGAGGAAGATGGAATGATTGGCTGAAGTCTTTGAGTGCTTTGATCTGGTCCCATGCTGCAGATTTCTGAGGAAAAGACAACCAAGTATAGGGAAGAAAATCAGGTTACCAAAAAGAATTAATACTGCTTTTGGAGAAGTATGTGTTTTTTGTCCTAATAATAATTTAAGTAGTAGGCACAGCTGGGTGCAGCAGAGAGGGCACAGAACTTGGGAATCGCTGGATGTGAGCTAATGGCTCTGACACTTATTACCTGTCTGATGCAGTCCAGTCATTTAAATCCTGGCTTCAGTTTCCTCCCCTATAAAACAGTGGGGGGAGTGGGGAGGTGTTTGGAGAAGATTACTTCTAAGGCAGTTTTCAGCCATCTATGGTCCTAGTAAAATAAGAACCTGATTTTCTTGAACTCAGCTGAATTTATTTCAGAAACTAAAGTGAAGTGGTACTAAGGAAGCTCATCTATGTTTAATCAAAGTTACATACTTTAACTCAAGTATTTGGATTAGATATTTGATCTCCCCTATTTGCAAAGTTCACGATTTTGGCAGGAAAACTCTTTGAAGCATTCCCAATTACAATAATTTATTGGAAAGGTTGGTCAGAGAACGGCTTCAGAAATTCTGCCAAACTTAACTTTTGATTGTTTTAGTTAGAGGGTCTCAAGAACTATGTCACTGTTCAATAATGTTTTAGTTAAAAACCCTTGTGCCTCCAGCTAGACTATGATAAGGATTGCTTTACCTACACAATCATACCAAAAGAAATGAGAACACAGGCTATAGACACTGCCAGAAAACTAAAAGAACATAAAATTACTTACTAGCTTAGAATATTTTTCTCCATTTTAATTGCTGGTTTCAGATATTACTAGACAATTTGCCAATTTATACATTTCTTAAATCTTTTAATTTAGCCTGAAATATATATACTATTTTTATAGCCTAATAACAGTTCTAAGATCCAGCGTCTCATACAAACATTTTTAAACTGACAAGTGATGCAGGAAGCATTGTTTTATTAGGCTTTTTAAAGATATAAGTTCTTATATTTTAAAACATGACAGATGTCAATTAATTAATTTTCACTGTGGTCTAACTGGCATGAATGAATGAAAAATAATTTATTAAGTACTTACTCTGTGCCAGGAACTGTGCTAGCCACAAGGAATACAAATTCAAAAAGGAAAAAATAGCTTCTTGAGCTTATATTCTAAGAAGGAAAAAACATATAAAGAGGAGCGAGTAAGAGTGGCCAGGGAGGGGTATTATGGTCTCAGAAGTCACCAAGATGGTGAATGGATTCATAAGGAAGGGTGGAGCATAAGAGCATGCAGGAAAACAGCTGCAGTGCTTTCAAAAAAAGAGATTCCCATGTTCTTAAATCTGGCCAATACCAATAAATCAAAAGTTGCATCCTGATATTTTGGATGTGTCTGAGAACTAACAGTTTTCAAAACAAGTTAAGTACTAAACAGAAACTGGATACTTAGAAGAATGTGGAACCGGTTATAGCTAATGACTCTATAATAAAAATATTAAAAAACTTGAAATTAAATGATTAGTAACTGAATCTAAGAATCATAAAGCAAATTAAATGATTAGTAACTGAATCTAAGAATCATAAAGCAAATAAATCGGTAGTGTCAAACTCAATTGGAAACGGATCTCTCATAGCCACACGCAGGACACAGAAAACCACAAATTAACATTATCTATGTTATAGTGTATTGTAAATTTGTTTAACATTTTAATCTGGTGCAGGCCACATTATAGAGTTCTACAGGCCTTGGTAGTGGTAGTCCTCTGACTGGGAATTTAAAACCTCCACACTAAACAATGGATTATCCCGAAAAGTTTCACAAAACAATTAATGGATGCAAATTAAGGGCATTAACTAGAGGGAATCTCAGAGGAAAGTGCCCCATAAAGAGGAGACTACCAAAGCTAAACTACATAGGATTAGTAGAAGAAACTAAACAGGTTAAGACTGAAGAGAAGCCTTGAGGGAATAGGATAGGGGTGGTGGGTTACAGTGTGTGTGTTCATCCTTGTCCTTCATTGCCAAAGAAGACCATGCCATCAGAGAAACGATGACATGACTTGCCCTTGACTTTATTTTGAGTGAGAGAGGGCTGTGCAGGTCACCAGCCTCACTTCTCCTCCAGAGCCATCTGAATCCAGTGACCAGGTATTCATTAGGATGACTAGAGATGACCCAGGATGAGGCAATTGGGGTTAAGTGACTTGTCCAAGGTCACACAGCTAGTGAGTGTCAAGTGTCTGAGGTGACATTTGAACTCAGGTCCTCTTGACTCCTGCACTGGTGCTCTATCCACTGCAAGACCTGGCTGCCCCTGGGTTACAGTATGATGAAGAAGAAAAGGGCTCTGGATCCAGGGTCAGAAGACCTGGGCTCCAATCTCAGCTCTGAGTGACCTTGGCCAAGTCTTTTCCACAGTTGTTTGCATAGTGTCTACCCCCATTAGAATGTGAATTCTAATGGGTGCCAGGATTAGTTTTTCTTTTTTCCTGTCAGTTAGCAGTTGGTAAGTGCTTAAAAAAATGTCTGTTGACTTGACTTGACCCTACAAGCCTCAGTAACCTTTTCTGTTGAGGGGCTGGGTACCGTTTCATTTTACAACTCTGGTTCCATGATCCTTTGATGACTGTCCTCACATTTGTGAAGCACTGTGATATGGAAAGGGGAGTGAATCTCGCTCCAGTAGACAGAAGTAGAACCAATGTCTGTAAGTTTCAGAGGGGCTTATTTTTAGTTCATCTATATTTTATCAGGACTGCACCTAAATGGACTAGCTGCCTTTGGGGATGGTAAGTTTTCTATTACTATTAGTCTTCAAGCAGAGACGAGATGACCATTTTACCCCTCAATCAGATGATGAACTTCTTGAGAGCAAGGACTCTGTGCGTGTGTGTGTGTGTGTGTGTGTGTGTGTGTTTTGTCTTTCTTTATATCCCTTTATATCCTAGTACTGTACCTAGTACTCAGTAGGTGCTTAATAAATGCTTATTGGTAGGTTATGGGTGAAATTCATGTTAAAGGTTAGGAGCTGAATTTAGATGACAAACTCTACAATTATATTATTGTATGAAATATATATATATACATATGTACATATATTGTGTACAGAAATACCCATATTTATCTGTTGTTGTTCAGTCATTTTTCAGTCCTTCACACTCCTCATGACCCCATTTGAGGGTTCCTTGGCAAACTGACTAGAATGACTGGCCATTTCCTTCTCCAGCTCATTTTACAGATGAGGACCTGAGGCAAACAGGGTTAAGGGACTTGCCCAGGGTCACACGAAGTGTCTGAGGCCTGATTTGAACTCAGGCTGAGTCTTCCTCACTCCAGGCCTGGCCTCCCGGCTACTAAGCTGCCCTAGATGTGTATGTATGCACGTCTGTAATATCAAGTCACCTGAAAGGAAGAAATAACACGTGACATGTGGAGTAATACACGTGTAGAGTGTAGAGTAATACTGTACTTTTTGAGGCTACTAATGTTCACTGCCAACAAAGATACCAAGATGTGGTTCTGACTCATAACAACTACATGTTCAACTTTTTAAAAGCTATTTGAGAAGCATGATGTAGCGAATAGAAAAACAGTTTCAGGGTCAGGAAGACCTGCATTCAGGCCTTAACTCTGCTGAACACTCTCTGAATGATCCTAGGGTAATCACTGAAACTGAACTGCTCATCACCCCCACCCTAGGCACTTGTCTCAACTGGAAGCTGCACAATGTTACTGTCCATCTACATAGTTAAAGGAAGATCTTTCACTAGGGGTTAGTTCCTTCCCTATACCACTGGCCTCACAGGTCCATACCAAAAATAATTTCTTTGAAAGACTGACTTAGCAGTTTTTGGCATTTGTGAAAAGATTTTTGTCACTCCATTTGAAATAATTCAATGTTTGAACCAGACAACCTGAGAGATCATGTCTAATCCAGAGGTATCAAACATGTTCACACAAATGAGATCAAAGCATAATTGGGAAATATTGGATAAAATAAATAAAATTCAATACAACAGATAACATTACATTTTAAAACTAAGTCATTATGTAGTTCACAAGGATCCTTTTGTACAGATTAAGGCCCCCATTTCTACTTGAGTTTGACCCCACTGATCTAGTCCAATTTCCTGATTTTACAGATGAGAAACTGCGACCCAGAGAGGTTAAAGGACTTGAAAAATGTTAAGAAGAAATCAGGGCTTCTGATTTTTGTACCTAGTGCTATTTCCAATACAAAAAGATGCCTCCTTTCACAATTTTTATTTCTTACTTTCTTTATGAACTTCACACCTGGCCATGAACATGCCAACATTTTTTAAAAACCACAAGAAAGAAATCAAAACAAACTGACAGTATTTTACCCGTTACCTCACTGTCTGTTGATGAAGCTCTACATTTTGATTACTGAGAGTATACTCTGTAAATTTCTGTAATTAGAGGGGAGGAAAAAGCATGTAATGAGGAGGTTCTGGTTAATCTAAGCTTTTATTCTCCTATATCCCATAAAAATTTATAAAGAATAAGAGAAGTTGCCTTCAAATGGACTAATGATGCTTTCAGGGAATGTACTCTGCAAGGGGTTTGATTTGGCAAAAACAAAATACCAGTTGTAGGGTTTTTTTATGGATAAATGTTAATAAAATGGTTCTTTTTTTTAATTCTCCAAATTCTCAAGGGTCCTTGCTGTTGTTCAGTCATTTCAGTTATGTTTAATTCTTCATGAAAACCATTTAAGGTTTCCTTGGCAAATATACTGGAGCGGTTTACCATTTCCCTCTCCAGCTCAATTTTACAGATAAAGAAACTGAGGCAAATAGGTTTAAGTGACTTGCCCAAGGTCACACTGCCAGTGCATGTCTGAGGCTGGATTTGAACTCAAGTCCTTCTGACTCCAAGGCCAACACTCTATCCACCTACTCATGTCACAGAGCCATCCCCCAAGGGTCATAAATTTATCCTTTTTCCAACTAATTTTTTTCCTGAATTTCTTTTATAGTAATTGAAATATTCAAATAGGAGAAATGCCCTAACAGAGAAAGGTCAAATGCATGAGGCAGCATTTTTATCTCCTTAATATCTAGAACACCACAGTCAACAGTCTTATGAGGGAAATGATTCAATTCCACTTGACTACTACAATCTATCCCAGGCAATTAAGGCTTGGAGAGCCACTAGACACTATTGACAACCTAATACTGCATAAGTGATTGTAAATAATACTGATTGACTTTTATTAACAGCCAACAGCAAGTTGTGTTGAACATGAAAATACAATGAAAACATATAGTATAGTCCTTTCCCAATTCCTCTTAATTCCAGTACCTTCCCTCTGTTGATTTATCCTGGATAAATGTTTGTACATAGTAGTTTGCATGCTATCTCCCTAATTAGATTGTAAGTTCCTCAAGAGCAGGGCCTATCTTTGGCCAGCCTTTGTATCCCTAGTGCTTAGCACAGTACTTGTACACAGTAGGCACTAAATAAATGTTTACTGACATAGGTGAACATCAATTCTTATTATCAGAATGCACCTAACCTACTGTTAGAATGCACTTTCACATATTATATACAACAAATTGCACATTGATATTATATACAAAAATAAAAAAAATGAAAAACAGATCAAAGTACTGGCTAGTTTTGGAATCACATCACTTCCTATCTCTTGGGGCAAGGGAAGAATTTCAGGAGTATTACTGAATAGTGGAGGCAGGGATCTCTTGGTGAACATCAGAAAGAGAAATTCAGAGTTGGGAGATAAGGAATAAAATAGTATGAGTTTTTTTTTCTTGATCTTGTTGATATTATAATTAAGGTAAATCTGAGGAAATAAGGCAAGTCACAACAAATTCTGAAAAATAAAAATATTTGCCATTGATGAAGAGGTTATCATTACAAAATGCCAATTTAGATAGGATTCAAACAATCAGGAAGCTGAAATAACAGGGATTTTTTTTTTTAATGCACTGGACTTTGAAAGGAAAGAAACAACAAGTAAACAAGATACTATGCTAGGTTTATCTGATTTTCTTCCTTTCTTTTACCCGTGAGTTGAGGATATGTCCTGGGTTTAGTCTAGGCCCTGACACCAACAAAGTATATAGCTCTGGACAAGCTATTAAATCTCTTGGCTTCTTCAATTTCTGCTTCTGTAAAACAGAACTCAATCTGAGGAAAGTGTTTTGTAAAATGCCCTGTAAGTGTGAATCCATTGTTAATACTCATAAATATGATCCCAAGGCACTGCAGTACTGGAAGATCATGCAATGCCATCTAACAGAGCCTAAAGGAAGATCAGAGATCTAGTCTTAGAACTATTAAGGTAGAAGGGAACCTAGAGATTATTTAATTAAAATTACTCACTTTATAAATGAAGAAATCTGTGCTTAGACATAAGAGACTTGTTTAAGGTGACACAGTCAGAGGTGGAACTATGACCAGGTTTTCTAAATTCCAGTTCCAAGCTCTTTTTCCTCTACCTTTTATTGTCTGTAGTTCTTAGTTCTTGTGGCATATGACTGTGATGGAGGAGTACTTTTGTGCTATAAGATATATTGAGAGGGGTGGTTTCAGAAAAAACATGGCAAGACCTATATGAACAAAGTGAAGCAAGAAAAACCAGGTCATCGTGCAGTCACAGCAATGTGGTAATGGTGATCAACTGTGAAAGAAATGGCTACTATGATCAATGATTCAAGACAATTCCAAAAGGATCATGAAGAAAAAATGCTATCTACCTCCAGAGAGAGAGCTGAGGGATACTGCATGCAGTCAAAGTATAATTTTCTCACTTTTTAAAATTTTTTTCTGTGATAAGCCTAATATGAAAATATTACATGGAAATGTGAATAATATTTATAAAGCTTTCTGCAAACCTTAAAGTACCACTTAAACGCCAGCAATTATTACTACTGTTATTGCCAAAATAAAAAAAATCAATGAAATTGATTCTAACTAGAAAGTCATAAAAAAATGTTCACTGAACTTGACTAATGTAGACAAACTCCACATTTCTAAATTTCATTGAACAGTACTGCAAGTCAACTTGAGCTCCTAAAAAAAAAATGAGATTTGTTTTTCTAATTTTTTCTTTTAAGAGTGTTTCTTATTTAATAAAATGTTTGTAAGGAAAACTTTTTCTAGGAAGATCCTGTATCCCCATCTCAAACGTACAAGCATTATCATTGTTTCAATGTAGTTTTCCGTTTCAATTCAGTCATTGCTTCCAAATTTTTTTTACTTTCCCTCATATTTCCTTTGATCCACAAAGGAATAGTTTGAGAAAGCAAATGTTTTGAATCTTAGCACAGTCACAAAGCAAAGTACATTTGTAATCCCAAAAAACACTAAAGGAGCCTTACCTATAAATCACAAGAGGTAAACACATCCCTTCAGTAGCCTTGCCCGACTCACCAAGACTAAAAATGACAACCCCAGGGCGACTACACTGAACTGCAGCCAAGTTCAAGAGCTTAATTATAATTTATATCTTTTCCACTTCAGTGCTTCAGATTCTCTTACAGTAACCAATATTTACTTACCTCAAGGGTTAACATATATACTGATCATTAACAGAGGAGGGAAATGCCACTGGAATTGTGAGAAAACATCTACTGAGCAGGTGAATATGTAATTTATTGTTTTTCAGTCTTGTCTGACCCTTCATAACCCCATTTGGGGTTTTCTTGGCAAAGATACTGGAGTAGTTTACCATTTCCTTCTCCAGCTCATTGTACAAATGAGGAAACTGAAGCAGAAGGGGTTAAGTGACTTGCCCAGGGTCACACAGCAAATGTCTGAGGCCACATTTGAACTCAGGTCTTTCTTCACCCATTGCACTACCTTGCTACCCTGTAACCTAATCAGGTGAACTTAAATAATAAAGGAAATGTATGACTAGAGACTATGTGTGAAAGCAGTCTCATACTGCATAACCATGCTTTACGTATTGTCCTATACCATTAAAAGTCCAGAGTTTTTAAAAAGAAGTGTCTTTGTGACTTCATCTCTGAAACTGTCATAATTCCTCATCTTGTACCATTCTGATGATTAACTTTCACTTTCTCCTTTCACTTCCACTACTCTGCACTATTTTCAAAATAACCCTATGAGGTAAGTAAAAACACATGCTTTATAAACTATCATGTGAAGAGACAATTCTAAATTATAGTCTACAAATCTAGTCTTCCCCTCCCCACAACTACCCAATTCTGCCTCCACATAGTCACTAGTCTTATCACATTTCCACAGTGAAAGGAAAGAAACTCTTTTCTTAAGGCTAATAGAGAGACTAGAAAATATTTTTTTCTATACTTTTTTCAATAGATGAATGTTATAATCTGATGAAAAAGAGATAGCTTGTTCTTTTCCCCAAAAGATCAAAAGGATTGAAGTACCTAAACAACAGTGGTCTCTTTCTCATGGACTACCTTATTAACGTGTCCCCCATTAAAAAAAAAAGTTTCATAATTTTCTTATTTCCCACCGTATGGATCTATAACTTATGAATTTTTATTATGCAGTACACATAAATAAAGATGAAATTTTAACCTGTGCAACACATGTGAAGTGTAGCAACACCATGTTGGTATCAAGTCAAATAAAGACTTTCATTTAAAATATAGACTGAGGTAAAAGGATCTTTTTGACTTGAATTATGCAGATAATCACTCTATTTTCCACTTTACATATAAAGCCTTTCTCACTGCTCCAGCCCATAATCAGCTTTTCTTTCTCCAAACTTCTCTGGCACTCATTCAGCACCACACAGTTCAGTGCTCATTTTCCTGTTTCATCTGTATATGTCTTGTTTGTCTCCCCTACTAGACTGTATGGATTGTATGTTCCTTGAAGGTCAGGAGCCAAATTCTCAATTTGAATTTGCCATTCTCCATAGTCCCTAGAAGGACAGATGGAATCCTCACCTGGAATCAGGAAGACTCATTTTCCTGAGTTCAAATCCAGCCTGAGACACTTATTAGCTGTGTGATCCTGGGCTTATCTTCTCACAGGACCTTGTCTGCCTCAGTTTCTCATTCGTAAAATGAGCTGGAGAAGGAAATGGCAAACCATTCCAGTATCTTTGCCAAGAAAAACCTGAACAGGATCTCAAAAAATGGGACAAGTCTGAAAAGACCAACAACAAAAACAGCATCTAGCAAAAGGATGGGAACATAAGAGACGAAAATACCTTGTTTACTGATAAGAAGTTTACTGATAAGAAGTCTAGATAGGAACCAAGCTGAAAATAATACAACCTTTGGAATCTTTTCTCAGATCTCCTTTCCAAGATACCTCGAAGATACATACTAACTCCAAGCAATGATCCAAGTAATGATAAGAACATAGATTTATAGCTGGAAAAGATCTGGGGGATAATCCAGTCCCAATTCTCTATTAGGATTCTCTTCTCTGTCCCCCTCCTCCCACCTACCCCAGTGGACTGTAAACTCCTTGAGGGTAGATGCTGTCTTTTTATTCTTTGTGTCCACAGTACAGAGCTACATTCCTGCCTCTTAATTTGAGTTAAATTGAATCTTTGAACTGAATTTTACAGATGAGGAAATTCACCCAGAGAGGAGAAGTGATCTAAGGTCACAAAGATAGTAAAGATGAAATTCAAATCTAGGTATTCCAATTCCTAATCCAGAGCTCCTTTACATTGCAGTGCCTCAGGAGATAAATGAATGGAGAAAGAGCAAAACACAAAGATACAGCCAACCTAAATTTGGAATGGAGCTTCAGATCATTTAAAGAGCATGCTGGGATATAATATATTACAATCCCTTCTTTACACAGAAGGGGACAAAGCCTGAACAAAGGGAGATGAAAAAGAAGAGACAAAGGGTCAAATTTTTATTTCCAGTTGAACCTGGTGTATCTTTTCCTTTGAAGTTAATGGGAATTCCACACAGAGAATAACTATACATAAAGGAATGGAGCTAAGAAAGGGTTCAGAGCCTAGAAGGGTGTGAAAAACAACCAAATGTAAAAACCTAAATCCAATTAGTTTTGAGTTCTCCAGAGTATAGAAGAGAGAAAAGAGAAGAAGGAACAGGAAAAGAAGAATAAGAGAAAACAAACTTGGGGAGTTTGATTCATTTTAGTCAAAGACATGGGCAAAATTCAGCTGCTGCATACTAATTTTCACTAGGTCTCAAAAGCCAGATAACAGTGATAACTTCCTAGGACATTGTGAAATGACATCACCTAGTTTCAAATTTGCTTTTGTTCAAACAAAAATAAAACGTTTGTGATGCTATTGTGTATCATTTTTAAAATTAGCCTCTTTATTCACTGTTGGCAACTACTGCCTTGAGCATTAGGATAAAGTCTAGCACCCAGCCAAGAATATTAGCACTGAGCTTGGAGTTTCATTCTAAAAGGCTGTCAGAATGGATACTTCAAAAGAAATGACTCACATGCATGGACTGGGTCATGCTAATACTTCTTCACTGTATTATAATCCTTTTCATCTGGGTCTTTTTAAAGCAAGCTTATTACTTCCTTTCATGCAATGCTAAGCTGAGTAAAAGACTATAGCCAATGAAATATGCAGTTTGACAGAATGGGTTCATACCTTCATCACTAAAACCCAACAAATTAAGGCAATTTTTTAAAATATGAAAATGTGCCACCCAAAAAAGCATGTATGCAAGCATCAATCTTCACAATTTAAAAACCTTCCAAAGTTCTCTGAAGGCCAGCTTCATCTGAGACTCTGAAGTCTACCATTCAAAAATGTGCTATTTCCCCTATCAAATAGTCTTTTATCTCAAAAACTCCAAACACTTTATCGCTGTTTTAAAATTCAGGGTAAATGTGACATTAATCAGTTTTTTTCTTAACAGGAGGAATAACGATCAATTTCATTCAGTGCAGAGTAAAGCAAAAAGAATTAAATGATCTCTATCCTACTTCATAAGACAGACTTTGCATGATGTTAGCCAAGTCCTAATAAACAACATCATGGAAGAGAACCATACAATGAGTTACTAAAACAATGCCGTCTATTGTGGTCATGGATAAACCAGTTGGCTTCTAGGCCTCGATCATGTAAGAAGATATGCTATTACTAATTTCAAATAATGACATTATAGAACAGAAACTATGTTTTCTAAGCAAAGTCAAACAGCGTACAATATACACAGATCTTTATTTCTACTAACGTATGCATCAGGATCCAGAGAAAGTATACAAGGATATGATTCTAATTTGTAGGAATAAGAGCCATTCCCCAACTGACACATGGTCAATGAATATGAATAGGCAGTTTTCAGAGGAAGAATCCAAGCTATCAACAGCCATATGCAAAAATGCTCCAAATCACTAATAATTGGAGAAATATAAATTAAAGCAATTCTTGAAGTTCCACCTTACGTCCATCAGATGGTCAAAATTGACAAAAATGGGGAAGTGACAGATGCTGAAAGGGCTACAACAAAACAGGTATATTAATAATCAAGTGACCATGACCTTAAAAATATTTCCTTCTCTAAGCTGGCCACTTAGAAGTTACAATATTACATGCTCCACCATGTGCTCCCGTTAAGAAAACAGTCACCCTTCTACTGGCAAAAGGAATAAGGCTGATAGGAAAAGGATTAATTCCTTGAAACAGTTATGTTCATTTTAGGTACAGATAATAAAATATACCTAAAATGTATGGAGCAAAACCTGCAACTATATCCTATTTATATGACTTTTACCTTATGACATATTTTTTAAATACTTTATTTATTTTCAATTTTCAATATTCACTTCCATAAGTTTTATATTTTCTCCCCCTCCATCCTCAAGATGGCATGCAATTGGATATGGGCTCTACACATACATTCCTATTAAACACATTTTCACATTAGTCATTTAACACTGACATATTAAAAAATGTCCAACTACAGGCAAATATGGCAAGAACAGTACTTATTATAGGTATATTATTTTATATCATGATTTTCCTTACCCTGGATAATCACACATAAACCAGATTCAATTCAATTTAACAAGCTTTTATTAGGTGCCAAATAGGGTCCAGGCACAGTGATAGATGCTAAGAACACAAAGCCAAAAACAAAGGCCTACCTTTCAAAAATCTACATTCTCCAGGAGTTGGGCAGTAGAAGGGGGAAGGAGAAAAATAAAAGGTACACAGAAAAGTAAATACAATTACATACATAAAACAAATAAGTCATTTATTAACACCTGGGGAGAATCAAGAAAGGTCTCTTGGAAGATGGGATTTGTGGTAAGCCTAGAATGGAGCTAGGTGTTCCAATAGTAAGATGAAAAGGGAGAGCCTTCTATGTATAGAGAACAATGTATCCAAAGGCCCAGGGACAAGACATGGAATGTCACGTTCAAAGAACAGTGTATAGGTCTGTTTGACAGGAATGTGGTGTGACCTCAAAGTTACTATACACATGAAAACTGTAGCCTCACATGGACAAAAAATAGTTTTAGAGTTTAGTAGAAATCTAATTTGGGTAGCTAAGGTGACACAGTGGATAAAGCTGAGGGCCTGGAGTCAGGAAGACCTGAATTCAAACAGACCTCAGACAATTTACTAGCTATGTAACCTTGTGCAAGTCACTCAACCCTAGATGCCTCCCTTTCCTCATCTGTAAAATAAGCTGGAAAAGGAAATGTCAAACTCCAGTATCCCTGCCAAAAAAAAACCAAAAACAAATGGGCTCATAAACAGTCGGATACGACTGAGAAAGAACGGAACCTCTCCTTTTGCAGAACACAGAGTTATTATCTGTTCTGGGTTGTACTAAGTTTCATTAGCAACAACAGATATACGCAGAAGACATGAGCCTTCCTCTCGTGGGGTTTATCATTGTTCCAGGAAGAAACTCTAGCATCATTACGTCCTTTCCAAGAAAACTGAAGGGAAAAAAAAGCTTCCTTAAAAAAAAAAAGTTAAGATTCACAGCAGCAAGTCACAGGAGTAAGAACATTCATATTATCGAATGTCAGCCTTAAGCACTGCCTGTGGGTTTCAAATAGATCAAAAACTGGCATGGCAAAGCACTACACAAAAGACCCTGGTAAAGTAACCCCCAGAGGAAATCTATATATTTGCTTTTCTAATTCTAGGAATCAGAAAAGTTTCTGGACCTGAAACCATGAAAATCTTGAAATAAATAATTCTTTTGAAAAATTTATTTGAATTCTAACCCAGTGGCAGAAGTGCTACTGCATAAAGCCACATCCTAGGAATGACTTTATAATGTGCTCCTGGAGTCACATTATTAAAGTGAATTGCATTAAGGAAAAAAAAAGGCAGGTCTGGTACAGGCTGGTATCTTGATAGAAATTACAGCAAAAACAATCATGAGCCAATGAATATAAAATAAAGAATATATAGAGAATAAAATTAAGAATACATAAAGAAAACAAAATAAACATTTATTGAGTACCTACTATGTTCAAGACAGGTGCTAAGGGTAGAGAACACAGTAATAAAACAAAAACCAGTCCCTGTCTTTAAAGGGTCTATGATCAAGTTGGGGATATAACAGTCCTTTATCAATGATAGTATCCTGGATATGAAGTCAAAAATAATTAAGTTCAAATCTTGCCTCTGATATTTATTAGCTCTAAGGGTCATGTCACTCAAACTGAGTTGAGATAATGAGAATGAGATAATACATGTAAAACACTGCTAAAATTTTTAAGCACTAAGTAAGTATCAGTTAGTGATCATCATTATAAGTTAATACAAGAAACTTTTAGAAGGGAGAAACTGATGAGACTGAGAAAGTCTTAGAGAAGGAGGTGGTCCCTCCACTGAACCTTGAAAGACCATAAGAATTCTAAGAGGTAGAGGTGATGGGTGAGTGTAGCCTAAGCATGGGAAACAGGGAGGGCAAAGGCCTAGAGATGGAACGTTGTGTAGGAGGAAAAGCAACTAGTTCAATTTAGTTAAAGTACAGAAACAGAGTATAGGTCTTTTTAGGCAACATCATTTGAGCAGAACAGAAAAATACAACACAGTGAGAGGTGGACCAGAACCACTTGGTATCTCAGAACTCTAAGGCCTAACTCAGGACTCAGGTTTAAGACCTACCACCTAAATCAAGTCTTCCCTAGCAGAAAGTGATTTAACTCCTTCCTCCCAAATACTTCTTGAAATGTCTTACCTATTTGGCATTTATGATTTTCACTCTTCTACTGTTTTAGAGTTAATTTAAAATCCCTCAAGGCCAAGCTCATACTTCTTTGCTAGATACTGTAAGGGATAAGCATAGGCACAGGTGTGTAGACAGATAGAGACAGACACATATATATGTATGTGTGTGTATACATATATATCATATTCTGTAATGTACACTCAATAAGCATCTCTTGAAAGAACAAACATATTCCTACTAAATACACTGAGCACAAAATTTCAATGACAGTAACTCAGAAGACAGACACAGGGCTAAGACTTTATCAACATCTCCTTCCAAACCAACCAGAAAAATGCTTGGAGGGAAGATACTTTTTCTTTCATGAAAGTCTTCCCTAGTACATTACCCATTTGCTTTACCGCATTACAACACAGCCTACCAATCTGGCAAGGCTACAAAACCACTGATGTTTTTTAGCCCTTCCAGTTTCTCTCTTCCTCCCCTTTTACAAATCCACGTGTCTTCCTGTAAGTGACAATGAAAATGACCTTCATTTCACTGTCACTGTACTATCAACCTAACACAAAGTTTCATTTCCAAACAATGACATATTATGCACGTCTAGCAACAGGCAGCCCAATGTGGTGAATTTTTTACATGCATTTTAAGGCTATTTTTGCTACTCTTCTAGGTAATACTTTTATCCAATAATTTAATACTTTAAATCCAATTTGATATTAGACAAATAAGGACTTGGGATACTTACTTGTTATACAAGAGGTAAATTAGATGAACAGAAAGAAATGTAAGACTGAATCCTTGCCCACAAAAGGTTTATAATCTCTAGATGGTCATATTAAGACATAGACATATGTGTGAAGACATAAAATATATAAACAATAAGGACTAATTGAGAAGTACACACAACCAGTCCCATCTTTACCATCAGGTCATACTTGGGCTGTCAATTAGAAGGACCACCACAGTAATATCATGTATGGTGATTGTGATACAAATAATCTATATCTACTTAGAGTAGATATAGAGGGACAGATCACTTTAGGCTATGATGATCAGGGAATGTCTCTGCTGCCCACAAGCAGGGATTTAAACCTGACCATGAAGGATGGCTATAAGTTGAATCATCTAAAAGCAAGAGATCTGGCCCTGCAAAGCAAAAGATCTGATGCTAGCAAAAAGGCTGGAAAAGGGCTACCTTCTATCATTTTGCTGATATATGCATGTGTTATTTTCCTCATTAGAATGCAAGTTCTTCAAGGCAGGGACTTTATTCCTTTTTCCTTTATGTTCTGAGTGTTAAATGCTGGTTGGCTGACTGATTAGACTTACATGAGATAATAAAAAGACCAACTTGGCTGGAGTAGAGATTCATGTGAGGAATTAAAAGATAAGGCTGAAGAGGTAAAATGGTAGCCATGGAGAATCACTGAAAGTGATAGTGACCCAATCAAAGATCTCTAAAAAATACAGATTAGAGCTAAAATATGATTTCCAAAGTATAATTCATTATCATCACATAACAGATAAGAAAAAAAGGTCCAGAGAAGTAAAGGAATCAACTTAGTAGCTAACTCCTTCAGATCTCCTGACTCTTCTAACCCCATATTGGTTCAACTCTATCTTGCAAGCTAGAACCCACAGATTCTGTATCCAAGTGTGAGGACTAGGGGAGGTATCTATCACTTGCAGAGTACTAAACTATGTACTAGAAATTAGTCTGAAGGGAAGCAATAGCAATTATTTCCAGCTGTGGTGGTGACGACCAGCAAATGGTCTTCAGAAAAAGAAGAGGCTGCGACATGCATAAAGGAAAGGAGTATGTAGTGGCACCCTCAAATTGTTCCTGAAATCATACTGAATTCCAGCCAGCCACTGAAAAGACACATAAACCTTATTTATTCTCTTAGTGTATATAGTCCTCTTAGCTGGGTTCCTGAAAGTGTACTGAAAATCTATAATACAGTACATATTAGTTGCTTTCTGATAACCGAACTACCATAGAGCTTAGCAAAAACCTAAAGGATGAGTTAAACATGTCCAGTAGGTTGACTTTCAACAGTGATGTAAGTGGATGCAATAGGGAGACAACGAGCAATGGAAAATGAGATTGGATGTTAGTATTTCCCAATAATAAGGGTTAGTTGGGTTTGGAAGTCTCCCAATAGAAGTGGTAGAAACCTCACTGCTTGGATCATTTAGAAGAGAAGGATTAGGAACAATCCTGTGGCAATTCTTTTCTTTTATGATGTTTGTTCACTCAAAAAAGTGAATTCAAGTAATTTATGAAGAGGGTCAAAGAAAAGGGGCTAAGTCTAATTCAATAAAAACTACAAGAAAATATAAATAGGATTTTTTTTCTAGAGTCATTTTTAAAAATTCTCCAACTTCTACAATTATCAATGAAGAAAAGATAGGAAAAAATCAGCCTAAGAAATTGTGGTTGGAGAATTTGGAGAATGATAAAAAAGTATAGGTTATTAAATAATAATTCACTCAATTTAATGTGAATTAAGGCAAGATAATAATGGCTAATATTTATGAAATACTTTAAGGCTTTCAATTCACTTCTCATATATACATATACATATATATGGATACAGACACACATTATCTCATTTGATCCTTTAAGAAATAATGTGTAGTAGGCATGAAAGGTTGGATACTTTGCCAAGAATCACACAGCTGCTAGCAAGTATCTGAGGTAGCTTTCAAATCCAGCTCTTCCAGACTATCTATCTAGATGCTACCTAAATTCAAACCCAAAGAAAAAAAAAATCCAGAATTTTTTTCCTACTTTTAAAGGTGGAGAAGATAACTAGGTGATGATGATTATTTTTTTTTTAGTGCTTTTCCCAATCAAAATAAAGTTTGTCCAAAAAGAATTATAAAACTAAGAAAATTGTATGAGGGCGGCTGGGTGGATAGAGCAACAGGCCTAAAGTCAGAAAGATACATCTTCCTGAGTTCAATTCCAACCTCAGACTTAGCAGTTGTGTGATCCTTGATAAGTCACTTAATCCTGTTTGCCTGAGTTTCTTCAGCTGGAAAATAAGATGGAGAAGGAAATAGCAAACCACTCTAGTATCTCTGCCACAAAAACCCAAACCAGAAAAAGAAAAATCTAAGTAGGGTCATCAAGAGTTGGACAAAACTGAAAAATGATTGAACAAAAATAGAATATACAGAATACAGAATTTCTGAAGTAATCAGAGACAAGTGAATGACTCTCACTATGTCCAAGACTGAGTTAGTTTCAGTGGAAGCTGGTCTCAGAGAAAACCTTTTGATTAGAATCAAAGAATTTCAGAATGAGCAGGGATCTCATTAACCACACAGTGGAAGCCATATCTGAAGAGGTGACTGAGAAATGGTCACCCAGTCTCTGCTGGAAGAGTTCCAGTAAGGGTAGATCCACTGTCTTCTAAGGCAGCCATTTCTCTTTAGGATAGCTATAGTAGTTTGGAAGTTATGCCTTCCTCAGGTTCAAAAACTGCTAAAGATCATTAGTTTTCAGACAAAGGACCTCTTGGCAGAATTCGGATGAGCTGGCCTTCGACATGAAAATGGACCTCTCAATTCCACTCATCAAAAATCCTCAGGAATAAGGATGATCCCAAGCCAGTTACCATCGCAGAGGTTCTCCTGAACATATCCCAGGCCAATTTAGATTTGCACTTGGTTGACTGCAACTCCTCGCTTCTCTCTGGAGTCCAGCTTTCCCCATGTGTAGAATAAAGGGTCGGAGTAGATGACTCCAAAGTCTCTTTGCTACATTTAGCTCTAAATGAACGACAGTTTTCCTGTTACCTGGAAATAAACTAATTCAAGGCAAATTTTAATTGAGCAAACTGCATATAACTTGTAAAAGCACTGCTTGAGTACAAGTCTAATCCTGTTGCCTACATTTAAGTTTTCCAGCTGATATTGTTCCCATAATGCTTCATTTTCTGATGCCCCAAAGCTGAATGAGATCACTGTCCATGGATGGCAGAGGAGACCTCCCATAATTCTCTCTGCTTATAAAGGCATCATATACATTCTCTTACTCATCCTCCTCTGCCACCCACCTCTGTTTCCCCATTCCCTACAAAAAGGAATCCATAATCTATAATCCAGTACAAAAATATTCCTCTCCTAATTCTACACCTTTTATCATTCTATGGCCAATTACAGCAGGGTCTTCTTTATTATTCAGCCAAGCACCTTTCTTCAAGGATTTACTGAAATCCCTAGGTGGAAATGAGGGTGCAATTTTCTCTCCTTCTACGCTTCTGCCAAACACACACACACACACACACACACACACACACACACACGCACGCACACACACACACACATACACACATATATAAACACATATATAACACACACTGTCTCTCTCTCTCTCTCTCTCTCTCTCTCTCTCTCTCTCTCTGCAATGCCCAAAGCACTAAAGATGATGAATTATAGAAACAGATATTTGCCAACATATAGTCCCTGCTAATGAGAGCTGACTAATGAGGTGATGTGGTGTAGTGGAAAGACACTAGGCTGGAAGTCAAGAGACCTGCATTCTACATCCAGCTGTACTACTAACCAGCTAGACAACCTTGAGCAAATCGCCTCTTCTCTCTGGACTTATCTATAAAATGAAGGATAGGATCAGATCATTTTAAAGGTTTTTTCCAGCTTTAACTTTTATAATTCAATAGAGTCTATGGTAACAAAGAATAACAATTCAATTTTTTACTTGCTCTATTAATATTTCTTTCCCTAAAGATAATTACTTCTCTAAGTAGGAATATCTGTCTATATTACATGCCCCTAATAAAAACAAAACTGTTTGCATTTCACAAATATACTTCAATTTCACTGGCCTTATATTTTCAAACCAAGAAAGCAGGCTCAAATATTATCAAGTCTCAGATCACGCAAAAGGGCTGAATAAAAACCAACAAATAATTAGCCTTGGAAATAGGAATAAATGCCAAAGCATAATTAATTCATTTGTAACTTTTTTTCCCCTGCTGTGGTCAGGAGGCCTGCACTCAGTCTTTAGCCATAATACAAAGAACTTTTATTAGATGTTTGTGTTACTTCTGTCCACTTTAGACTAGAAGTGGAGGAAAGACCAAGTCCAATCAGCTTTGCATGGCAGCTAACATGGTACCATGGTCTCTTTGTTCTGCTTACTTGTTATTCCTTAAATAGCTAGATGAATGCCCACTGTTCAACCCACTATCAAAAGAGAATCCCTTCTATAACTCTTAAGATCATGGAATATTTGAGATGATGGCATTTTAGTAATCTTCTAGATCAAACTCCTTATTTTCAAAAGGAAAACTGGGCTCCAGGGAAGGTAAGTAACTTAACTGAAAGTCACTCAGACAATGAAGGTCACACAGATGGATGAGGGCTTGAGCATTCTGCAGCAGAAAAAAAAATAACACTGGACAGAGAACTAAGGTTCTTGGGTTCTGATCCTGGTTCTACCGCTAACTAGCTGGGGGACCTAACAAGGAAATCATTTCTTCTCTCTGGGCTTCAGCTTCCTTATCAGTAAAATGGAAGCATTGCACTAGATGGCCTCTAAGGTCTCTTTCAGTTCTAACATTACATAAATTTTTTTAAAAGGAAAGGATCCCATCTTTAATTTTTCTTTCATTTTCCTAATTTGCTCTAATTTCTGAACTGTGGGTTCAGTTCTTTCCCCTACAATCATTTACCTTTTCACGCTGGTTCAAAGAGTTTGTGGGGCTCTTTTAAAAGCCATTCCTCAAGTGCATCCCCTTCATTATCTTATTTTATATAATAAGTAGCCCATATTCTAGCTGGTGTTTGACTTACATGACCCAAAAAACAGAAAGAAAAAGAGTCAGGCTCCTCAAGCAGCAATTGTCATACCTGAGCACCTCAGCACAGGGCATGGGGCCAAAAATATGAATAATTTGATAGCTTCCCCAAATTCAAAAACTTAAGATAAACCAAGCCATTGGCACCACCTACTGCACAAAAGCAAATTGAGTAAGATTAACCCTAGAGATAAATGGATCTAAACACCATTGCTTCCAAAAGCCAAAATCCACAGGGATCTATATGTACAGTGTTAAGGAGGAGAGACAGGAACTAATACTGTTTCATTCCCCTTGCAATGCTCCCTTCAAGGACTTAATTTATTCCAGGGATAAAGATTTTAAACAGAGACTGCTGTGGCCTCCCCTAACCCAGCTGAACACAAAGCTTTTATAATTCAAACAGGAGCAGATAGGCTTTAGATACTTGTGAAACAAAAGTCATTCAAATAAGGTACACATGACAGAAGAACACTGTAGATCTCATCAGGGGAAACATTCAGAATTTCCACAAAAGCATAGAAGTTTGCCACAATGGTAGCCACCCACAAGTTCAAACCCCGTGGTTCAAGTTTCTTTTCATACTCCTTCAAAAAAAGATCAGAACAATATTTGGCTTTACCAAATTATATTCCAAACAGGAACAAATGTGGAATCTCACACACGAAGGATTCAGGGTCACTTCAGCGTGCATTTATGGACCAGTGGTCACAGGGCAGATCGTAAGACAGCATTCCAGCCAACCAGCTCCTCCCAGAACATTTCAGAACTGTAGTATCAGTGGGCAGGGCAGAATGTTTGGTTAAGTATTTTGACAAAATGAGAGAGGGACCACCATGCGTAAGGAGCAGATACACCCTTCAAACAACAGGAAAGGGGGAAATAACAAAGAAAAATGTCTCAATACCTTGAGTTCCTAGAGTTTGAATGGATAGAGGCACACATTTGACTTACAGCCTGCTGGAGCAGTCTTATTAGTGACTCTTTATAGAAGATAACCTAAAACTTGTGGACACACTCACTTATGATGTGAAAGCCAGAAATTTCCCAATATCTATTAGAAGAAAAGCCTTGGCAGGAGGACCTATTTGAATAAAAGGTTCCCATGTTTGTTTAAGTAATGACCTAAGAGGCTTTTCTCAAATAGCTACATAGCTTTTCACTCACACCCTTGTTCCTGAAGTCTTCTTTCTCTTCATGATAAGCCATTTTCCACTTGGAAATTCAGAGATGATCAACTAAGATTCCCATTTTTGCTGCCATATTTACTATCTCTGTATTACTTATTCAATCTAAAAGTCAGGATGAGTCCCATCTATAGATAGCTTCACCTTTTTTTCTGGGAGGCTCATGTATTGATCAAAATCAAGGGACTACGGGAGAGAGAGGTTTTGGGTCAGCCTTTGCAAGCTATTTGTTATTTGTCTATTTTAAGTTGAACCTGTAGTTCTTCAGGCATTAGATGACATCTGTGATACCTTCCAACTCTCAGATTTCATAACACCAGACCTTCAAGGTGGCAGACTCCCCCTTCATCATAGAGGGACAGTGACCCTTACTTGAATAAAAGAATTAGACCATAAAAGACTTATAGGACATGCAAGTCCTGTCTGCCACCTCCCTTGAGAATCAGTTCTTCAGTATTCCTCGTTCAACTAAATGCTCAATTCCTTTACCTATAATTATTCACCATTTCTCTTTGGTTCCAAAATTTTATGGGAATTTTTAAAGTCATTCTTTCTCTGCATTCTTTCATCAATTTATTTTAAGTGAATATGTCATGTTCTAGCTGAAAGTGAACAGAAAAATAGACATTCATAAAATTGATGGGGACCTCACTATTTTGGGGGGGAAATTATATTTTAGAACTTGTTACAAAGTTCTTCATCATATTTAGTCAAATGCAACTTCTTGTACTGGCCCCAGTTCCATCCTAATGAACAAATATAGAATAAGACTATTATTTACTTCATAACATAATCTTTCAAATATTTATATGCTTCAAAATGGTCTCAATCATTTGAAACTCACAGTAATTCTAGGAATAAGAAGACAAGTAGTGCTCCTTTTTTGGTTCATAGCTATAATATCAGTGTGGGGGATGTCTCAGCCTGCATCATGACAATCTGTCTGTAACTTACAGCATTAAAGTTGTCAAGAGGAGTAATTTGCCTAAGGTCACATATCTAGTATTTGTCAGCGGTAGGATCTGAACCCAAGGTTTCCTGATTCCAAAAGCAGCCTTCTCTGTGCATTATGCCAAGATGTCTCTCACACATCCCTGTTTACTATTAATGAGACTCAGGTCCAAAAATTGTGATTTGCCAAAGGTTCCATTAATTTAATAGCAGATATGGAATGATAACACACATTTCTTGACTCTTGCAGAGATACTGACATCTTTTCCCTTTCCTAAAATTGGGTAAAAACTTTCAATTACTTACTTCCTTCTACTAGAAGACAGTTACTGAATCATCTCTATAACTACCCCATATTCACAAATAGATCACTGTTTTCAGGAATATTATCAGAAGTTTAATAATTCAATATAATAGATGTTTATGAAGAGCTTGCTATGTGAAAGGCACCATATTAAATGTTAAGGGGAATACAAAAGTAAATAGAACACAATTCCCGCACTCCAGAAGTTGGTGATCATGACAGTGATATGATGCTGACTAACATTTATAAAGCACTTTAAGGCTTACAAAGTATTTTATATATTCTATACATAATCTCATTTGAGATAGGAAACAGAAAGGGAAAAAAGACACAAATAACTCTAACACAAAGAAGGATATGGTGTCACAGGAGAGGGAACAAATAAAATCTATTATTTCAGAGAAGAAAATGCTCCTTCAGTTGGCATGGATGAGGGAACCCTTCCTAGAAGAGGTAGCATTTGATCTGGGTCTTAAAAGACAGGCAGGAAAATTAATAATTGGATCTCATTTGGAAGACTTTCAGATAACACTTGATAATCCCTAAGTTATATTTGTATCTCCAAGGATAACATGGCTCTGTTTGACACTATCTAGAAAGCCCAAAACTGGGCGAAATGAGATGTCTCTCTTTCCAGGGTATGTCTTCCAACAAATCAGCAAGTAGGAGATGATGGTTCAATGAGTCCCTGCCAATCCATCTGCTAAACAGACTTCATGGCAGTTGCTTTCCTTGGAAGGTGTTGAAAGGGAGTAATTTCGGAGAGGAAAACTTAACAAATGTTAGAACTTGACCTTCCTTGTTCCTTTCACAAGTAATCAGTATTTGGAGTCTAGGTATCTGAATGACAAGCCCAGTGACTGAAGACTTCATGCCCATTCATTTAAGAGTCAGCCCAGAAAGGATAGGGAAGTTTCCTCTATGAGGTACTTCAATTCTGTCACTGCAGAATAACCTCTAGAGTAGGATACTAAATTCATTCCATAGAGAAAGTTGCAAATGAAATTAGAGACCACAACAATGGCTTATGATGTCAATCCACTAAGACCTAAAGTAAAAAGTCCAAAGATATTTCACTTAGGTCAACCAGCACAATCAACTTTTAAACAACCTTGGACACAAGTGTAACTTAGTCCAACTGATTAAAGACTTTGTGTCCTACTCTCAAGGTCCTGAACCATAAAAGTCTCCCTAAAAGCAAATCACAGAATTCTTGGGCACCCTCCAAGATGTCTTTTCTTTACCAACCTGAGCTTGACAACCTCAATTTATTATTAGTGGATTGTCTAAAAAGTAAAAAGGGAGACGGATAAATTTAATTGAAAACAAAAGTAGTTCTCATTATCCAATATTAGAAAACCAATTCCCTAAGCTATCCAGTAGCTCTTAACCT
Organism: Potorous gilbertii; assembly: GCA_028658325.1. NCBI lineage: Eukaryota > Metazoa > Chordata > Mammalia > Diprotodontia > Potoroidae > Potorous > Potorous gilbertii. The sequence continues at coordinate 173,192,559 of CM053771.1, read as the reverse complement.
ACATTTTTAGATCTGCTTGTATGAGTGGCTTTTTTCTTAATCTCTTTAGCTGCTCTATTTTTTTTCTGTGCTATAAAAATGGAGAAATAAATAAAAATGATACTTCCTTCTCAAACTCAGAAAGGACAAAATATTAGGGGATGGCTGTTTCTAGGCAAAGGCCTTGAAAATTGTATTGAATATAGTCTAGATGCACTGAGTAAAGTGACAAACAGTACTCAGGCTAAGGAAAAAATGCCCATTACAGAAAAGAAAGGCACATAATACCTGTGTCTGTCTTTTTAGTCACATTCACATAGTTAGATAGGTGTTACCATCCATAACTACCTTCTTGAAAATACAGACTAGGGGTTATCACTTCACAGTCTTGCAATAAAGCTGTATTTGATGCCTAACAATAATAATAGCTAATATATGTATATATATTGCTTTGCATTATATACAGATTTGCAAAGCATTTTACATAGATTAACTCATTCAATCCTCACAATAACCTTGTGATATAAGCGACAGTATTATTTACATTTTACAGATGCCTATAAAGTCAGGCTATCATGTAAAGTCATATACACTCTTTTTTTTTTTAAACTAGGGATTCTGGAGATTATGAACACTACTATATTTAGGTCTAAATCACACTTAAAATAAAGCTGAGAAGAGCTGACTAAGGATGGTGATTTCCTTCTCTAGCCCATTAGTTTTTTTTAAATTTGACTCTCATTTGGATGACCCTTTACCTATAAGAACTACCACTACTAGTTCATTTATACTGAGTTCTCATAAACCTGGCCTTCCCATAAATTGAACTGATCCCAATTCGAGACTATACTATAATCTTCACTCCACTTCCTCCCATACCAACCAATTTGAAACAGACTGATTCAATTAACACATATAATCATAATATCATTCTATCTGGAAGATTGATGGGAGGCTCGTTCACTGAGGAGATTTCATTCTCTTTTATGATTTGATAACACTGACCATATCTAACTGGAAATAACCTATACATTTGTCATCCTATTTTTTATCCTCCCTTCTCTAGGGGTGCAAGTAATCCAAAGCCCAGAGGAAAAGAAGAACTCTTTTTCCTATGGCAGGACTATCTCAAATGTTGACTGACTTCATGTTACAAAGGTACACATTTTTAAACAGTATTACTAGCTTGTTTTCTGCACCACAGGTTTTTGTGAGCTTTATTAGACATGGAAGCTAATAAAGTTATGTTGATATGCCCATATAATCCCTTGGCAGTCTCTCTACAAATCTTCCACTTTAGCCTTTGTCCTTCCAATTTGATGCCAAAAATTAAAAGAGTCTGACTAAGCAATTCTCAAACATTTGCCTTTGCAAAGTATACAGGGTCATAAGCAGAAATTTCAAAAAAACACTCACTGGGAGGAAAGCTGTTCTACTTCAGACCTCCCTCAGTGCCTTTATCGCTCCAAGTGTTTCGTCCTCTCATTCTATTTTCTCAGAGAGCAGCCTGCCAGGTTTTCTAAGACCACTAAGCAGGACTCCAGTGGCCCATGTATACCCCCACAAGAGGCCCCACAAAGCAAGATTTCCCTAAGTTTTGTCTCTTCTAACAGGAGGGTCAGATTTGATGTATTCTACTTTTAGAGACTAAGAATTTTGTAAACAACTAAGAAAGAAAACGTATCCAGCAACTGTGCATGACGTGCAGCAGAAGTAGCCACAGCAACAACCACTACCCCAAGGCACTCTGAACATAAAAACATGAATGGTCACATGAGGAATCTGTAACTGCTTGAGAGAACATTAACAAAAACCCACCACCCTAATCACTGGTCATCCATTTCTTAAAGATTAATTCATGCCATATGTTATTAATCAAGGGAAATGCTGAAGGCTCATGTAAAAAAAAACTGTCCAGATGAGCCAAACTTAATTAAATTGTCGTTATTATGGCTGCTACATCACTGGTTTGCCTATGTCACTGCCCCTTCTACCACAAGTATCCACACACACACGCACACACACACACTCACACAAACCCATAGTGGGGACAGGCAAACTACATAAGCCCAGGAGGTGAGAAAGGGACCACATGTTTGTTAGCAAGAAGGTTTTGTACAGAGAACATGCTTCTCTACAAAAAGGCAGGTCAAGAATGTGTCCAGACTGCCCAGAGAGGTAATTAGGACTATGCTGTTTCATTTCCTAGTAATCCCATCTTATACTACAACTGTAGGAGCAGCTGCAGGAGATCACAGAAGGTACAAGACAAGACAGAGTCCATGCAGACTGTCTTTCTCATTGCCTCACTAGTTTCTAGGAGGTATAAAACAACATTCTCCTGTGTGGCTGTGCATGCAGGACAGAGGAAAGCCATAGTTCTGAATGTTGATCTCCATAGCAAATGGCCCCTTTTTAAAGGCCTATGGAATGAGAATAAATTGTCCCAGACAACAAAGTTTAAGGTACAGCAATCCCACACACCAGAAAATGCAGTTTTATCTCCAGTGACTTCCCCCAGAGGCCTTTCTTCAAAGCAGACACCTTAAACAACCAGGAAGAAAGACAGCAAGGCAATCTATCATTTGCCTTCAGCCAAGTTTTTCTCAAAACCTAGACTCTCTGCCAATTATTGACTTCCAAATAAGTAAGGGGGCAGAAGCTGAAATAGAGCACCTAAAGATGAAAAGAAAAAGAAGCTATTAAACCCTGCTTGTACCTTCTTTCCTCCACAGCCCCTCTCCAAAGGGTCTAGATGCCTCTGGGGCACCTGTTTGCTTGAAGAATTCAGGGTCCGTGTACTTGGCGCTAGTTCCTCCCCAGATCTCTAAATGGAATAGAGAAAGTATTGCCATAACCTGTTCTCTCGTAGGCCCTACAGCTGGAGATGGTGAGAAACTTTGTTGCCAATAACCGAAAGTGTAGGAAAAGTTTTTGTCAAAGAAGGGAAAGATTCCAAGACGCCTAGACAGCTGAGGAAAAGAGGTGTGACGGAGAGGAGTTGAAACGGGGGCTATGGAAGGTGGAGGGGACAGGCTGTTTCAAGAATTAAGACAGAGCTACCTGAAACAGCTCCCGAAAACCTACACATTTTTTGTACCCTCAAAAGTTAAGACCAAACAAAGACTACTCCAAGCAGAGCTTCTCCCTCATTTGTTTCTGATTTCGGGTCAGCCGCTCCTAACTTTCAGAGGGGCTATGCTTAGGGGTCGTCCTTTTCTTTTTCCACTTGGCAAAGGAGACACAGACCACTCTTCCTCCGAGATGAGGCAGAACTAACGGCAGGGGGCTTGGCCACAGCTGCGGAAAGACCGAGACAGAATAACTTTGCTTCTCCCGGGTGGCCCCCATCCGCGCTTCCACAACCACATGGGCCGCATCACCCCCACTACAAAGCCAGGCAAAGCCCAGCGGGTCTGGCGCGGGGAACCCGTCAGTCAGTGCAAAGTGTTTGGAGGTACAGACGGTGGCATTTGCGGGAGCTGTCTGGGTTTTGCGGGTGTTTAAAAAAGAGCTCCAGAGGACAACAGCTCCCCTCCTCCTTAAGCCAGGGGGCCCCTCTCCGCCTTCCTTACACACACACACACACACACACACACACACACACACACACCACACACCACACACCCACACACACACACACACCACACACCACACACACACACACACACACACACACACACACACACACACACACACATCCCCCAGGCACACGATCCGCAAGCTGCCTCCATTTCTCCAGACAATGGGGGGAAGAGAGGCTCGCCTCCTTCAGTGAAAAGTATCCAGGACTGAAAAGCCCAGGCAGTGCCACTCCGACCCATCCCTTGGGAGCCTCGGTCTGCGGGGAGATAGGTCCAGGGGCGGGGAAGGAGGACTAGGGGAGAGGCGGTAAGAGATCGGGGAAAGTGGAAGACAAGGGACCTCCTCCTGGCTCCCCTCCATTTACCCCCTCCAAAAAAGAATTTTTTTTCAAGGAAAGAGGAAAGAAGCAGTCCCGAAGGCAAAGAGGAAAGGGCTCTGCCTCCCCGTAACGTAATGAGCATTGTTAAGGGTACAACACGTTTGGCCGCTTTCTACTTACCAAGACCACCGCAAATCTCTCCTCCAGTTCACCTGGCTCCGGCATGGGCAGCTTCAAAGGCACGTTGTGCGCCCTGAAATCGGTCTGCTGAGAATCCATGCTCCCTGCATTCCCCATGGTGAGCCGCTTTTCGGAGCCGGGGGGGATTTCTCCTCCCGCCCCCCTTCTCGTCCGTGGAGGAGATCAGAAATGCACCGCACGAGCCCTCCCCTCGCTCTCTCGCCTTCTCTCGCCCGCTCTCTCTCCCCGTTATCCCCCCCTTCTCCGCACCTCCCTATCCCACCTCCTCCGTAGCCCCCTCCTGCTTCTAGCCCCCCTTCCACCCGCCCCGGAGAGGAGAGAGGCGAGCGGCGAACGTGCCGGGCGAAGAGCGAGATCTCCCTCTAGCAGCGCTCAAAGTGGAGGCTGCCTTCTTCCACCTTCATGCTTTCTCCTCCCGTGCACAACCCGGACCTCTTTTCTTCGGGAGGTATCGTTAAGGCGCCTGGATCCTCTCGGCATGGTGCACCATCCTCCACGCCCAAGCCCACTAGCAAACCGCGGGAGAAGACTCACGCATGGCCCCGGGCGCGCGTGGTGCTCCCCTTCTTTCACACACCCTCCCCTCCCACGCCGACCCCAGCTAATCAGTCTCCGCCTGGGGCTGCCGCTGCCGCCGCCGCTGACACACTCACATCCAAGCCCCGGGTCCGAAGATAACACAAAGATCCGCGAGCGACTGGGAAAGCAGACAAATGCAGCAGCAGCACCTCGCTCCCAGCACAATGCCCCTTTTCTCCAAGGCTCCGCCCCCCGGGCCTAGGCTCCGCCCCTCGCCCCGGGCACGCTGGGACTCGTAGTTCCGGCAGCTGCGGCCACACGCTGTAACCACGCCCCCTGTCGGGAAGCTGAACTCCTCCACAAAGCTAGAGTGAGCCCCCCGCTAGGAAAGTCAGTTTGTGCTCGCTCCGGAGTTTCCCTCGCGACCGAGGAAGTGATCGTAGTACAGTTAAGGACGTCTCCTCCGAGGCTGAAGCGCCTGGAGGAATTAAGTACACGAGGCGGGGGCTGGAGCGGATGATCTTGCGGTGTAGCCTCCAGCTCTGTCTTTGTGGAGTGACTACCTGAATGCCGCATTTGTTCTAGGAGCTTACACTGGTGTAGGAGACTCAGTCCTGTTTCTCTTATAATAACAATGCCTAGGGCGTTACACTGTTACTAGTCAGAGACAGCTAGCTACCTGTGCTCTTCTGTGTTCTGATATGCCTAAATTGGAAACTGACTATAAAAATTCACAAACCTGTCAATGACACAACGTAACAATATAATTAATGAGATGGGGCTTAGGAAGCACTTTCCTCACAACAGCTCTATGAAGTGGATAATGCTAGTAGTGTTACAGATGATGAAACCAAGGTTCAGACACCACAAGTGAGTGGCCATGGGTGTTGAACTTGAACTTGAAGGCCAACAGACTCATTCCCGGCACACTGAGCATTGCTTTAACAATCTAAAAACTACTAGGCAGTAGGGAGTCAGTGAAATATATTGAAGATCAGAGGTCGACCTTATCAACAGTCAGCAGTATGACTTCCCTAGGAAAAGTTTTATGATTTTATGTCTGTAGTTGTAGCTTTCTGGTTGTATCCTCAGTGTCTAGAAGAATACCTTACATAGAGTAGGTAGTTGAGTATTTTTTTGGATCCTTTTGGACTTAAGGCATTGACCCCCTGGGTTGAAATGAAAATGTCCTAGGTAAAAATAACACTTTAAACCTTACCATTCATTTAGACTGCTATCTGAAAAACTTTATGGAACCCTTTCTTGAAAGCAGATTTGATCAAGGGGCAGGAAAGAAAACTGATTTCACCCCCACCCCCACCCCCAAAAAAGGGAAAACGAGTGCAGAGGAGAAGCTGCTAGCACCAAAGAAAAATATTGTCTATTTCAAGATTTGACTTAGAATCTTCCTTTTGAACATGTGTACATGAAAAGCCTAATTTTTTTTTGAGGCAATCAAGGTTAAGTGAGTTGCCCAGGGTCACACAGCTACTGTGTATCTGAGGCCACATTTGAACTCAGGTCCTCATAACTCCAGGGTCAGGGCTCTATCCACTTCACTATCTAGCTGCCCCCACCTAATTCATTTTTAAAGATTTTTAAAAATACAGTTCACATTGTTTCCAAGTTCAAGGAAACCACAAAATTAGGACGTCTAAAGAAGGAAGAATAGTATTCCTTATGCAGAGAACTGAGAGAAGGTAGAGCAAGCAAAGTGAATTTACTGAATAAAACATTTTTTTATTCAAAAACAAGGGCCCCAGATGTGGATCCTTCCCATCTCTAAACCCATGTGTCCTATGACACATATTGCTATATCTGTAAGTTTTAAATACATAACACTGTGTCTGATTTGGAGGACAAGATTGCATTTGCCTAGGGGTTCCTCCATCAGTGGAATGGTAGGAATGATTTTCTGCAGTTGAGAAATTCTAGTTTGTTACATTTATGACTTCCTCTGGCCATATTTCTGCCAAGGACCAGGGCCTTTTTTTCTCCCTTAAGTCTTATCACATTTATTCTCTCACACAAGCTTACCGCCAAGGACAAAGTGTGCAAATACATTTTTTTTTTACCAGTGGAAGTTCAAAGTCATTGACAGGTTTGTGATCTTTAATAGTCAGTTTTTAAATTTACCACATATAATTAAGTGCTAGAACATATAGAGCGCAGAACACAGACTGCTATCTCTGAGAGAGAGCATATTAAAGCTTATATGAATTCTAAAACCGGTGGGAATTCCTGAGATTGTGGTACAATCAAGCTGGGAGAGGGAGGAAGGGAATATTCATATACACTTACATAAATATACATATATATCTCACAGACAGACATATTACAGGGAGTAAGGTAGGTTACTTTAATGATATAGATACATAGTAGCTTTCCCTCAATTAAAACCAGGCAACAAAGATTTTGCTAAGTATTCTTTTTTTGAGCACTACATTATAACTATGTCTGCTATGTTGTAGATGTTGTTACAAAATGCGAAAAAACAAGAAAATTTCCCAGAGGACCAGCTTTCTCAATAAGTTGTTTCTGTGGCTTGTGCCTGCCAATGAAACTGAAATGCTGAATCATTTGTCTACCACCGCTTTGACCTCTAGCAAACATGCCAGAGGAAGTGAGTTTGGAGACCCCACAAAACAGTATAGTTGCCTTCAAAGAAATTCTTCTTTCATGCATAACAAATGTTTCCACAAGATTGCCCTCTTAAGGTATTTAAACCCTCTTCAGCTTTTAGACTGAGAAGCTTTCTAGGGAGGCAAAGGAACAACCTTCTGAGATTTTTATTTTGTGTGTTTGTACATCAAACAGATAAGAGCTCATAACAAATCATAACCTAGACCCAGAATATTTTATGTGATCTATATTTGGGAAAGTGTAAAGTGCTTTCAGTCATCCCAGACTTCTCCCTAACACAAAAATCCATCTCTTTACCACTGGCATTGTCCACCAGGTAAAGCTGTATGACAGCAAATTATAGGACCTAATGATCACAGAGGAATTAAAATTGTAAAAGGACAATGGAAAGAGGGATGGTGGACATGAGGGTTGTAGCTAGTTATTTTTACACTATGGGCAAGCAAAAGGAAACATTTCCTCGATTCAACTTTTTAACATAAATTTAATTTCCGGGGAGGGAAGAACAGAGGGGCCAGGATGAAGAGGATACCACTGGGGCCAGAGGAGGAAGTCCACCATCTAGTAGCTTCCCATTTCAACAAGTTGTTTTTTTCTCCAAATTTAAAGTTATTATTTTGTTCTGATTAACAAGCATTTATTTTTCTCTCCCACTCCCTTCCCTTGAGTAACTAAAAAAAAAAGAAACCTCTAATAAATATGTATAGTAAAACAAAATAAATTCTTACATTGACCCTGTCCAAAAATGTATGTCTTCTTCTATTTGTCATCTCTTTGGCAGGAAGTAGGATGCATGATTCATCATTAGCAATCTGGAATCATGGATTATGATGGTGTTGATCAGAATTCTAAAGTTTTTCAAAGTTATTTTTCTTTATAATGTTGTCACTGTTTTCCTGGTTCCACTCACTTCACTCTGCATCAGTTCATGTAGATCTTCCCATTTCCTCTGAAGTTGTCCATTTCATCATTTCTTATAGTGCAATAATATTCTATTGCATTCATAAGTCTTCATTTTTTAGTCATTCCCCAATAGGTGGGTATCTCTTATCCTCCAGCATTTTGCTATTATGAAAAGAACTGCTATAATAAACATTTTATACATGTGGGTCCTTTCCATCCTTTCTTGATCTCTTTAGAGATATATGCTTAGTTGGGATATCAAAGTCTATAAATAGTTGATTAACTCATTATTCTTGCTAACTAGGTACTAAAATCACTTGTTTTCAAATGCTTAAAATATGGAAATACCTTTTATATTTCAGCTTTCCCAGTCAATCTACTTCTTTCATCTCCAAAAGCAGGGTATAGGGCATTTTGCTAATAGTGACAGTGCTTGGAAAAACGCTAAAATGTAAAATGACTTGGTTAGGGTCATGCAGCCCATCTTTCATTTATGACATAGATAAGATTATTTATGATAGGATCCTAGGGTCATTGATTTTGAAGTACAAAGGACGTTAGAAATCATCTAGTCAAATCCCCTCATTTTATAGAGGAGGAAACTGAAACCCAAATTGCTTAACTGACTAGCCTAAGGTCCTACAGGTCATAAGTTACAGAGCTGAGATTCAGATCCAGTTCCTCTGATAATCATATAGGATGAGAGATGACAGACAGTCAGATTGAGTGGTACACTGGTGTCAAGTTACAAAAAGGTCAAGAGGAAAACCTCCAGGATTCTGACTAGACCCTCTCTGGAGGTTTTATGGTAAAGCAATGGAAACCTGTTACAAAGGATGAAAAGGTGTGGTGGAGTTAGTCGACATCTTCTTCATGCATTCCTATGGTGGAAGGAGTGCTTACTAGCCATTCAGAGTACAGATATAAATCCATATGAAGTTTGTTCCCGAGTAACAAAAAATCCACTCTCCTTATTCATAAGCCTGATTCATATATTATATAAAAAGCATGAGTTTAGTTGTGAGAATTGAATAACTATCAGGAACATTTATAAACCAGTAAGAATTCTAAGTTGTACCACTTTTGACTCATATAATCTCAAGGATTTATCTGGCATAACACATCTTTGATACAAGAAAATTAAATTCATTGATTGCCAATGTATATAGAGAATATTTTTAATCACTATACCCAAATTAAGTGGATACAACTTTTTTAGGCTATTGTATGAGTCACTTTATGCCTCAATTTTCATGTCTATAAATTAAAAATGTAATGATGTTAGCTCTTTCTGTCTTAGATGATAAGAGGGAAGCTATAAAAGTGTTTTGGAAATAAAAGGACTAAGTAAATGTATGTCACAAAAAATAGGTGTAGAGATTATCCTACCTGCTGTAAAATTCTATGGCAGAGTCAGAAATATGGTAGGTACAGTTGGCCAGACAGTATGGTGAGGATTTGGATTGAGTGAACTTCAGTCCAAATTACTGGAAAAGTCAAGTCCCACCTCTGGTTTCAGAACGTTCATCTTGAAGAAAAAAAAAACCAAATGGGAGAGAAAGAGTAGATAAGGTGGGAATTAAGGACAGATACTGTACTAGATAATTTCCAAGGATACTTCCAACAATAAATCATAAATACACTAACATATACAATTAGTGGTAATTTAAAAAATTAAATTAACCAACAATAGTGACTTCATTCATCTACTTTGTATGTGTGCAAATCAGAACTTGTTGTGTTTATACAAGAAAGTAGGTGCCCAGGAGAAAAAATACTACATCCATTGTTATCAATAGTTAATGAAATGTTGACAAAGTGTACTGTACTGGATACATAGAGTACATGCTGCAGAATACTATAACTACCTTCATGAAACTTACTGCCACCTAATTAGTATTTCTTTGGCACCCCAGAATATAAAAGAATCATATAGCATTTATAGAGCAAGGACTTCATGAGGGTTTCTATGGAAAAAGAAATGTATATAAAGAGGAAAACATAATGCATAACATTTCTACTGATAGGTAATGTGTGGAATCATTAATCTATAAGAGACTTTGCATAGGATGTCTAAGCCCAAGGAAAGTATCTATCCAAGGTCACACAGGCCCTAAGTGCCAGAAGTGGAATTTGAACTCATATCTTCTGATTCCTTAGTATAGGATGATGGTTTTTGTACTTTGAAAAGGGAATAAACTTGGAACTAGGAAACCTGGTTTTCACACCAAATAGCTGTATGACTTTTGGCAAGTAACAACCCCACTTTCCTCATTTGTATAATGGAGATAATGCCTGTACTACACATTTCATAAGACTGTGATGATGAAAACTCTTTGTTAACCTGAAAACTTTATATAAATTTGAGCTATCATTTATTGTACAAGCCAATTCAAAAACAAAGTGGAAGGAAGTTCCCTATCACACATTTTGTATCAGGAGTCAAAATTTCTAGGCATGTCTTTGTCTACTAGGATCCACTAAAATGCCACCTTGCAATAGTTCATCCTATGAACTATTAAGTAGGTACCACTTGGATAGACTAAATGATGTTCCAAACAAAATAGATACCAATCTATTACAGAATAAATGGTGGCATATGAATATAATGGAATATTATTACATTACAAAAATGATTAATATAAAGAATTCAGGGAATTACAGGAATAGTAAAATAAACTGAGATGAAATGAAATAAGTAAAACCAAGAGAATAGTGTCCACCATGGCTGTAGAAATGTAAATGAAAACAACACTAGAAGGCAGCCAAACTCAGATGAATCAAAACAGACAATCTTGGTCCAAAAGAACAGATGATGAAACACATTTCCATCCTCCCAGTAGAGAAGGAGGGAAACTATCAGTACTGTCAAATGATGTGGATTTGCCAAGCTATTTGTTCGAAGAGAAGACTCAGTAGGGGAGACTATGTCAGAAAGTGAATGTGATATAAAAACCAAATGGCATAAATAAACTTAATTTTGAAATAAATTTAAACTTCATGTCTTTATATGGTATCATAATGGTGGAAGGCACCCAGCCAGAGTGGAGGGAAGTTTAGGCCTTAGAGTCAGGAAGACATGGGATGAGTCTTGCCTCTGACACATACTGGCTTTGTGACCCTGGGCAATCCTTTAACCTCTCATTAGTTGTCCCAAGGAACTCTCTAAGATCAATTGCAGCTGAGTTGCTAATCCGCATTAGTGAAGGGATTTTTCTATCCTGGGAGAGAGTTCCCAATACTAATGAAATCACAGACCTGAATAATAACAAAGAAGTGAAAAAAATTCTCCTTGTTTGATAATTAATACCACTCCTCAAGGAGCCTAACACAACCTGCACTGGATCCAGTCAGATTCCAGCTCAAAGAGTAATAGTCATTACAACTGGCATTTCTACGTAGCCATTTGAAGTTTACAAAGTGTTGCACAGTTATTATTTCATTTAATTTCACAATAATTATGGGAGGTAGGTACTATTAGTATCCGCATTTTACAAATGAGGAAACAGACAGAGGTGGAATGACTTAGCTGTGGTCACACAGGATTGTGGCTGGATTTGAATTCATCTTCCTGACTCCACACGGCCACCAAGCTGTCTAGAGTAGTCTTGTGAGTGTGAAGGCAATGACCAGTGTTGTTAGATGGGTTTTTACCTGAATTAATGACCAATAAGTAGGCTGTTTCCCCATTTCTAAGAAGTGGATAGAAAAACATATACGGTACTGGTCCAGTGTGGAGACTATATTTCTTCATGGAAAATAGAGTGTGACCCTTGTCTCCCTCCTTCTCTAAGTCTTTTAAAGGGTAAATGATGTATCCAATTAGATTGAATCAGTAAACTATAGTAAAAAAGTTGGGTATGGGTCCTAGCTCTCTTATAACTAGTTGGTCCTAACCTCTGGAACAATTTGCTTATCTGTAAAAGTGGAGATAATATTGTTCATGAGCAACTTACATCACAAGGTTGTTGTGAGGAAAGTCCATTGTGGACTGTTAGCTCCTGTATTAATGGCATATGGTTAATGATAGTTCTATATTAAATCAGATCTCATGACATTTATAGTATCATTCCAATTAGTTTAATGCACTTGTTTATAAAGATTCAAAAGATTCCTGATCCTGCTTATTTTTATAATGCCAGGAATTTTCTTTTTCTATATTTATTTTTTGGTCCACATCCCCCATCCCCATCCCCACCAGTACACTTACCTCCTATTGGCCCTTTCAAAATTGCAACATTTTTTGAAAATGAAGAAAAGGAAAGATTTTCTCCTCTAGATCAAAGACTTCACAGAATGCTTGTGAGGAGAGTGCTTTGAAAATCTCCAGGCACCATATAAATGTAAGTTATTGTAATTCTTCTTCAGTGTTGTCTCTTTTGCTAGATTCAGAAGAAAAGTTTCCTTTATCTTTTGGCTTTTATGTTGTCTGTTGGAATACAAGGAACATACTTTCATTGCACATTGCTCACATGTATGCATATATATAAGCTGTATGCATATGTGTATCTGCATATATACATTTGTATGCATAGATGTGTGTTTTTGCATGCACATGCATACTCTTGTGTGCATGTATATGTGTACGGATAGGGACTGGAAGTATGATTTCATTGAGATAGGGAACTATCAGATGAAGAGACTATCAATATAGGTTAGCACCTTTCTTGCAATATACAGTCTCAAGAAGTTGCTTAGAATACTGAGAGGTTAAGTGACTTGGATAGTGTCACACAGTCAGTCAGTGCGTTCAACCTAGGTTTTCCTGGATGCTGCATGTGTGATATGTGTATAGGTATGTATGTATATACGTACGTATAGAAACCTGAGTTCAAATCCTGCCTCATATGCTTACTAACTGTATGACCTTGGGCAAATCACTTGACATCTTTCAGCCTCAGTTTCTTACAAAATGAAAGTGTTGGATTTAATGACTGATCTCTGAGATCCCTTCTAGCTCTTAATCCACGATCCTACAATTATCTACATTCAATATTTGTGATGTAAATAACAAAATCTTCTTTCCAAATAGCTGATATGACATACTCTATCTCTGAATCAATATTTTACATAAAAATTAGTGATACTAAGAAAATGCAGAGGGGAGAAAAGTATCTTGGACGTACCATGGGTCTGATCAGTAAAAGCAATGGCTTGAACCACAAATATATCAGTTTAAATTTGGTCAAGTTAGAAAAGATCTAGTCTGCCTGATGTGACTTGGGTACAATTCCCAAGGTTTTTTTTTCACATAAAATATAGGTAGTGCCAAAAGAAAAGTCATCATCTGGTAAATTAAACCCTTAAATGGGACTCTTCGATTTAGCTATTCATTGTGGTTTCTCCTCCTTCCCCCAGCTAGCTATTTTACACTATATTCCACCCAGCAGAAGAGTCCACCTAAACAGCCTCCTTTAAAAACTGCAGGATAACAGTATCTTAAGTCTGTAGAAAAACAACAAGGAGTTTGCTGCTGGTCTGAAGCCAGTGCCCTCTTTTATTTCAGTGAGCACCTTTAAATCCACAATTTAACATTAGCTCCCTTCCAATGGCTTAAGGGCTTCTAAGTTGGGTTTTGTGGGATGCCCAGTTTGCCCCTGTACATACTTGCCTTTTCTGTAGATAAAAACAGAACTAACAAGCTATCCATCTGGCACCTTCCACCAGTTCCCAAGCCTGAGAAAACAAAGCTTTTTTTAAAAAGGGTTTAAAAAACAAGAAAACCCAAGAAAATCCGCCCCCCCCACCATCTTCATACACTTCCACCAGAATAAACAGCACAACAGTAACAAACAAATGAGGTTATTTGAACGAAAACTCTGCCAAAGATAAATTTAGGATGTATATACATTTCTTTGTTTGGAAAATGAAAATTTTAATATGGCCTTTAGTGTGTTGTACATAGAAGAAAACTGTGGTTACAGAGATTTATTTTTGAACAAAAGGAAAGGGAATTTTTAGTTGATTGAATTACAGGAAAAAATGAGAAGTCTTCTAATCCATTCCTCTGCTTCTATAACACAATCAATTACTGACAGATGAGAAATTGTCCTCATTTTAATACTTTCAGCAAAAGAAATTTCAATAACCTGTTCAAATGGTAAATAACTCTTGCTCATTCTTCCATATTGTGAACTTAGATCCTTTGACCTTCAAGGCTTTTTTCCAGGTCTTTTTTTTTCTGCCTTGGCAGTAGAGAGGGTGAAGAAAAAATCCAAAGCTTATCATTTAAACAGGACAGCATGTTGCTTTGCTTAATGGCTAAAGAAAAAGATGCTATCCTGTGGTGTTTTTAAGATGCTAGACAGATCTTAAAGACTTCTCTTTTAAAATCTCATTGATGTCCAATGAATAGATTCTCCTATTGACAGCTCTCTTCTGCTTGAAGGAGAATTAGGTGAAGGTACCTTAGTGTTCTGAGAAAGTTAAGGCAATTTTCAAAGGTGCTTGGCTGAATAGAAAAAATAGTTTATACTTGGGAGAATGACTCAATTACCATTGTGGAAGTAATACCTACACTTACAATGAAGAATCATTCCAAGTATTTTTTCAAAATATCAGTTGAAAATTGTTATATTGTGTTCTAAATATGGGACATAGATACATACATTCATTAACAAAAATCAAAGGATTTGTTTTGTTGGGTTTTTCTTCATTTTTCACATTACAGATTTTATGTTTTACAGATTTTTAGAATCCTAGAATGTAAGAGATTTAAAAAAGAATCCCACTTCCTCATTTTACAGATGGAGACTCCTGCACGCAGCTAGATGAGATCATTTGTTTTCAATCATATAGCTGATAAATTCGTATCTATTAAACCTTCTTATATTTTGAAAAAGGGAAAATCATAGTTACTTAAATGGTCCATGGATAATTATAATTTATTGCCACTGTGAATCAGACAGAATTTTTTAAGTCACAGTGTTTTCAGTTTTTGTTCTCTTGTTTGTTTTTTGGTATGTAAATTTATTCCTGCCCCCACCCCACCCCCAATTATCTAGGTAGATAACTCTAATGAAATTATACTCAGAGAAGAAAGGCAGTGTTACTCAATAGCAAGTACATTAAATTTGGATCCTGAGGAACTTGCATTCAGACCCCACTTCTGTCATTTACTACCTATGTGACCTTGGATAAATCACTTAACTTTATTGTCTCAGTTTTCTTCTATGTAAAATGAGAGGCTTGGACTGAATTACCTTTAAGGCTGCCCTCGGTTCTAATTATATAATCAATCTTATGATCCCTCCCAATTCTAAATCTATGATTCCTCTAAGTTGTTAAATGCTTCATAGACAATTGTATTTGATTTTACCAGCTATTCTTAGTGGACTGGTATAACTGTAGGTGTGATTATTGGCTATAAGTACAAAGGGCTAATCAAAGAAAATCCTCACTCTACAGTCACCAGGCTTCATCATCTCTCACTTGAAATATGCTCCAAATTATTCTCCTTTCTTCTAGTCTCTCTCCTGTCACATACATCTTCTACATAGCTGCCAAAATAGAGCTAAGTCTGAGCATTTCACTTTCCTCTTCCAAAAACTTCTGTGGGTCACTATTTCCTGAACCTGGCTTTTACAGTCCTCCACAATCTGGCTCCAACATACTTTTCCAGGATTATTTTAACATTATTCTTCTTCAAAAAATGCTATTAGATAATGTGTTTTTTTCCATAGTTGGCATTCCAACCCCCCATTCTGTGCCTTGGCACAAGCTTTCCCAATGTCTGGAATTCACTCCCTCTTCATATCCTTCTGGAATTTTAATTTTTTCTTCAAGGGTCACTTTAAATTCCACCTGCTCAGTGAAACCTTTCTTGAACTTCCTTACAGACAGAACACAGTCCCGCCCCTTCTCAAACTATTGTGCATTTATTTATCTGTGTACCTATTATATTCCTCTTGCCCCACCAAATAATATATACTTCTTGAATACAGGGACTTTTTTTTTCATCTTGTCTTTATATCCCCAGAGACTTAAACTAGGGTATCTAATAAATATTTGTTGAATTGAATTAAAATGAACTGTTAGCAATGTGGTCTACGTCTTACATGTCTCAGCTATCAATACTAATAAAAGACCCTCCCTTGCCAGGGCAACACTGGTAACTATGGTTGGTAAATTGGTATAATTGGTCACAATGTATTTCACCTTATCCCTCCATGAAGTTTCTGTAAGTACAGTGCAATGACCTAACGTTATTCCATTCTGAGGTCTGTTACCTCAGTATTACACTCTAGTTCTTTCTTCACCTCACATCACACATCTAATTAATTGACAAGCCTTGTCATTTCTACCTCCTACCTTCTGCCTCAAGCTTCTTTTCTGCATTCATAGTCTCCCACCTCAGTTCATACTCTCGTGTCTTCTCATCTAGAACGTTGTAATAGCCTCCTAATAGGTCTCTCTGCTACAAGCTTCTCCCCACTTAATCCATTTTCCACTCAGCTGCCAAAGAGAATTTTCTTATGTGCTGATTTGACCATGCCATTTCCTTACTTATTAAATTACTGTGGCTCACTATTTCCTCTTGGATAAAATATCAAGTTCTCGGACTTCTGAATTGCTACACAGCCTAATCTCAACCTAACTTTCCAGCCCCAATGGACATTTTATTCTCCCTACGTTCTATGGTCCAACCAAACTGTCCTTCTCTCTGATCCTTCCACCTGGAGTTCTTTCACCAGTCTTCAGGTCTTTGCACTGGCTATTTTCTATGTCTGGCTATGGCTATGTCTTTTCACTCCTACCTCAGAGAGTCCTTCTTTTGCTTCAAGACATAGTTCTAGTATCTCCTTCTAAATAAAGTCTTTCCTGATTCCTCCTTCCCACCCCCAGTTACTAATGTCTTCCCTCCCTAACTACCTTGGATTTAATTATCTTGAACTTACTTTGTTTTTATACTCACTGTATTTATTCTGCATATCTTATATATTTATTATTCTGCATATCTTCTGGTAGAATATAAACTTTCTTAGAGTAAATGTTGTTTTGTTCTTTTTATTTGTATCCTTATTTGTTTTTAAAATAATTATTTTGTTTATTTTCAGTGTTCTATAATCACTTCCATATATCTCAGATTTTTTCCCCTCCCCATTCTTCGCCTCCTTCCCCACTCCTTCTCTGAGACAGCGTGCAATCTTATATAGGTTCTACATTCCTATTAAATATAATTTCACCATAGTCATGTTGAATAGAAGAATTAAAATGAATGGGAGAAACCATAAAAGAAAACAAAACACAAATAAAACAGTCTACTTCATTCTGCGATCCAATTCCATAGTTCTTTCTCTGGATGTAGAAAGTGTTTTGCCTCAAAAGTCCATTTAGGATTTTTTAGGTCCTTGCATTGCTTTGAAAGACTAAGTCTACCAGAAAAATTCCTCGCACAGTCTGGTTGTTTCTATGTACAAAGTTCTGGTTCTGCTCCTTTCACTCAGCATCAGTTCATATAAATCTTTCCAGGCCTCTCTGAAATCTACCTATTCATTGTTTCTTATAGCACAATAGTATTCCCTTACATTCATATACCACAACTTGTTCAACCATTCCTCAATTGATGGGCATCCCCTTGATTTCCAGTTTTTGGCCACCACAAAGAGAGCTGCTATAAACATTTTTGTACATGTGGGTCCCTTTCCCATTTTTATGATCTCTTGGGGATACAGTCCTAGAAGCAATATTGCTGGGTCAAGAGGTATGCATATTTTTGTAGCCTTTTGGGCGTGGTTCCAAATTGCTCTCCAGAATGGTTGGATCAGGTCACAGCTCCCCCAACAATGAATTAGGGTTCCAACTCTCCCATATCTTCTCCAGCATTTATCATCCTCCAATCTTGTCATGTTAACCAAGTGTGAAGTGGTACCTCAGAGTTGTTTTGATTTGCATCACTCTAATCAATAGTGATTTAGAGCATTTTTTCATATGATTATAGATATCTTTATTTTCTTCCTCTGAAAACTGCCTGTTCGTATCCTCCATATCAATTGGAAAATGACTTGTATTCTTGTACACTTGACTCAGTTCTCTATATATTTTAGAAGTGAGGCCTTTATCACAGATACTAGTTGCAAAAATTCTTTCCCAGTTTTCTGCTTCCCTCCTAATCTTGGTTGCATTGGGTTTGTTTGTGCAAAAACTTTTCAACTTAATGTAATTAAAATAATCCATTTTGCACTTTATAATGCTTTCTATCTCTTGTTTAGTCAAAAATTTCTCCATTCTCCATAATGACAAATACACTATTCCTTGCTCCACTAATTTGTTTATAGTCTTTCTACCTAGATCATGTACCCATTTGGACTTTATTCCTTTGTATGGTGTCAGGCATTGATCTATATCCAGTTTCTGTCACACTGTTATCCAATTTTCCCAGAAATTTTTGTCAAACAGTGATTTCTTATCCCAGAAACTGGGGTCCTTAGGTTTATCAAACAGTAGATTGCTATATTCATTGACTACTATGTCTTGATTACCTAACCTATTCCACTGGTCTATCCCTCTTTTTCTTAGTCAGTACCAAGTGGTTTTGATAATTGCTGCTTTATAATACAATTTGAGATCTGGTAGGGCCAGGCCACCTTCCCTAGCATTTCTTTTCATTAGTTCCCTTGATATGTATCCTTATTTAATAATTGTTTATTGATTGATGTATGTTGTAGAAGGGATTAATGTATGGGAAGGAAGGGTAAGCTAAATGATCTTTTCAACTCCAAGATTTTTAGGATTTTTTGAAAATCCTTTGTTGTGACACATTTTTACCCTTTGACCTTCCTCCTTGACCTTTACAGCATTTAACACTGTGGACCACATCCTACTAAATACTCTCCTACCCCTCCCTGGCTCTTGTGAAATCACTCTTCTGGTTCTCCTTCAACCTCTCATTCCTTTCCTAGCTCATTTTCCAAATACTTTAAGGTTGGTGTTCCCCAAGGTTCTTTCCTCAAATTTCCTTTTTTCTCTGTCCTTTAGTAATACATAATATTTTTGTAGTTTTAATCAACATCTATATGGATAATCTGCTAACCTGTTCTTCAAGCCCTGACCTCCCTATCAATGTCGAAATCTCTATCTCTAGGCCCCTTCAATACCTCCATCTGGGTGTTAAACTAATACCTCAAACTCATCATGAGCAAAACCTGAACATTTTTATCTTTTTCCAAAAACTGCTTATTGTTATGGCTTCATTCAGTCTGTGATATTACTATTTACCTGTCTCCCATGTTTGAAATCTGTGTTATTTTGACTCTCTGTGCTCTCTTATCTTTCATAAAGTCAAATGCCTGATGCTATTGGCTCCACTGTTAAGGTTTAGAGGTTGTAGGACCCCAAAATAGCAACCTGACAGATCCTACCTGAATGAATTCGACCCAAACCTTCTTTCAGTCAAAGAAAAACAAAGTTTATTAAAGATCCATCCCATTAGGTAGACTCTTAAGGAATCTGAGCATTTGAATCACCAATGCCAGCCAGTCAGATTGAATCTGAACTAGATTGAATTTGAGCTTGATTAAATCTGAGCACCTTCATGGGGACCAGATGGACCTTACATACAGAAAGATTGTGGGAGGGATCTAGGGTTGGCCAAGTGGTCTGGGATAACTAGAGGAGGGGTTTAAGGGTCTGGATGAGTAGCTGAGGTGATTGGAGGTCAGACACCAAGAACTAAGAAAATGGAATTTTGAGGGATCAAGGGTAGGACGTAGCCAGAGGCAATCCGGAGGTAACATACAAAGGAGGGTTAAGCTAGTTTAAGGGTAACAGATTTGGGCACAGTCAAATCAAGTGGTAAGATTCAAAGAGAGTTCAAGCTGGGGTTTTCCAGGGCCTATGGACAAATGGGACTCAAATTCTTTTGGGGTAGGAAGTGAAAGTCTTGGCTTGGACCTGTACCCCATCACCACCTTTACAATATTTTTTTTATATCTGTGCCTTCTTCTCCCTATTGTCATCCTAGAATATACCTTCATTGCCTCCAAGGGAGTATTTTTATGTCTACACCCTATTCCTCCAGCTAACCCATGATTAACACCAATACCACATTAATTTTCGTTATTCCCAGATCTGTTCATTCCACTCTTCTGCTCAAAATCCTTCAATTTGTAGGAACAAATATAGGAAGCACTTTAACTGAATAATGTTCAAAATCTTTAGCCTGCTATTTAAGGATCTCCAGTCTCTGGTGTCAACCCACCTTATGATACACCACTCTTGTCCACCTGCTTCATGTTCTAGCCAAACTCGATTATCCATCATCCATTTTATGTATCCTGTTTTTCCTGGCTCCAAACCTTTCTTCATGTTCTTCATTATGCTCTCATCCCTCCCTCTGTCATACATTGCTTATTAAAATTTTACCTATTCTTTATAATACAATTCAAATATCATCTCTTCCATTAAAAGTTATCCTTGATCCCTGTCACCTTGAAATATTTGGAATATTTCCTCCATAGGACCTCATATAACACTTTGTTCCTCTCATGCAGAGTCTGTGTATTTTTAAAACCATAGCTGTCTGTGTATGTCATATACTAGCATATAAACTCCATCAAGACAGGAAACATGTCTGACCCAACCTTTGTATCACCTTCGTGATGTAGTACATTCTTCTGCACATAGTAATCCCCTAAGAAACAATTGTTAAATTGAATGCATTGGAAAGGAGAGTAAATTTAATTTGTAAAAAGCAGCTGAAGGTTATTCAGAAACAAATCTGCTAAATAGGATGGATGATTGCTCTGAGTGATAACATTTTTGGTTTAAAATGAAAACTCTAAATTGATGAGTGTGTGTGGGGAGGGACATCTGAGAGATTTAGAATAGAATTTCAGATTTAAAAGGGAATATAACTCTTATTTAGTCCAAAGATCCTTGTTTTATGGATGAGGAAATTGATTTCCAAAGAGAACTTTTGGAAATGTTTGGAACAATTAGTATCATCAGACTAATTTTCTAGCTTCCCCACATTAATTTGATGTATAAGTTCTTAAATATTTGCTTAAAGGAAAAAGAAGTTGCTCTACCTTGTGTCCCACATTTTCCTGAGAAAATACAGAGTGGAGGAAACTCAGTTAACTTTTCTGGCGTTTACCTTAAAATCAAATGCTTATAGGTATACTGTTCATGCTTGAATACATAAGGATCTATAATTTTGTGTGGAGAAAATCTCAATATGTAAACTAGCACCAGTATAAATCTACATAGTACAGCTAAGCTATAACTTGATAGGTAAAACCTAGGGAGTTGCTTGAGGCTCACGGAAACAGAGTGACTTACTTTATACCACATGGTAAGTTTCAGAGGTAAGATCTGAGCCCAGTTTTCCTGATTCCATGACTAGTCCTCAAAACTCTATGCCATTTTGCAACTGTATAAGTACTTATGGATTTAAAAATAGTTTATTAATCTTAATGTTCGTTCATATGCATCTCTATTTCTCCATTCCACAAAGAAAACATGATAGGATAATAGCTGGTATCAATGGTCAGATTAACTTCCTGGAAATGGCAAGGCATGTCAGTTGAAGAGAAACGAGAACCTCTCAAGAATTAAATTCTAAAGGTACAAATAGAAATGTGACTGGACAGATATAAAGAGGGAACTCCTTACACTGATGTCACTGCACAGAAAACACACTTACTAATTCAGAGATAGAAGTGTAAGGAAGTGACTCTGAACAGTTCACTTTTCTGGGGATGAATTTGCTTCTGAAAGCAGCAGTTGCAGAGTTTTATGCCTTGACAGTTCACTCGTCTGAGGCATAGATATGCCTTGGGGCCTATAATAAGCAGTTCCTGAGTTAATTCTGACTCAGAATCTTGAGACAGTAGTTGCTTATTTGCATATGACAAGTATAAACCATTGAATGAATGGGAAAACACCGTCTGCTTCAGTGATTTGCATTTGAGAGTTGGAAAACTTTGAGATTAATAACTGGAAAAATAAGGAGATGAGATTGTGCTGTGATTACAGGACAAATGTAATTCACCTGATTACAAATTGAAGAGGAGAGTTTGGTTACTAGCCATAAGCCTAGGTGTGATTCTTCAGAGAGGACCCAGATGCTGAACCAAGATAGATTAGGAGAGTGAAATAGTGAAAGGATGATTTTCAGACTCTGGGTCGGAGATCTTCAGCTCTCTTTGCCCTGACACTTGTTGGCCAATGAGAGGCTGGAGGGCTCTCTACTGCCACCTGCAGCTGAGAAGAAGAATCAGAAGGAGGAGAGATTATCCTTTAGTCCGATGGGTTGTGGATAACTAAAAAAGTAGAATAACTATGCTCCTCTCTATTGTGATTTGATCATGAGAAGGATCCTGTTCTTTCTGAGAGGGGTGGAACGAGGACTCCTATACAGGAGCAGAGCTGGAGAGGCTTTTGCTAACTAGGATAAAGAGGATTTCTTTTTCCTCGCAGAATATAAAGCTCTTTTGGATGAAGGTATCATCTCAGTCCAAAGCTAGAAGTGGTGGATTCTACAGTCATTGTAAAGGAGTCAGTCCAGATCACCTTAGAAGCAGAGAATCAGAGAAGATCCCTGGTGGATCAACTCATCAGGCTGAGATATCATGCCCAATAAGGGAAAGGAATAAACATTGATATAGAACCTACTATGTGCTAGGCACTGTGTTTTTACAAATATTATCCTATCTGATCCTCACAACAACCCTGTGAAGTAGCCACTGTTATTGCCCCCATTTTACAGCTGAGGAAACTGAGACAAACAGAGCTTAAGTGATTTGCCCAGAGTCATGCAGCTAGTGAGTATCTAGGCTGTATTTGAAATTAGTCAAACAAGCACAGCATGAATTAACTTAACTTAGCAATGAAAGTATCTTTTCAAATACAGAAGCTAGGATCAAGTTCTTGAGACATAAAAAAGACATTAAAGTCCGCACTCCCAAGAGTTGTGTTTCCCTGACTGTATTTCCTACACTTGTGTTTTTACTACTCTAGGGATTTAGATGTTTGACCATTCTCCCTATATGCATTGATAGGACAGTATAACTATGGTTTATGGGTAGAATGTTACGTAACTATTACATGCTGGTTTTTCATTTTGGCTAAATATTTTGTTTAAGATTGAATATATTGAACTCGCTTGGTAACAAGAAGTGCAATGGTGTTCATTCACAAACTGTGGTGTTGTTGAGAATATTCACCCATAAGGATTACTCCTAGAACCCAGAGACTAACTGGTTACCTCTCTAGGAAACAATGCTGACCCACTGAAGTAGGTACAGGTGTGATGAGAGTTCCAGCCCCAATCCAGGGAGAGAGCCAGCCTAAAGAGATTTCAAGGTTGTGCCACACATGGGCTACGGAAAGATGAAGATAAAAGAGAAACCCTGCCCTGAAAGACATAACCAGAAGGGGCAGTTGGGTGGTACAGTGCGTAGAGCACTGGTCTTGTAGTCATGGAGGACCTGAGTGTAAATCTGGCTTCAGATACTTACTAGCTATGTGACTCTGGGTAAGTAACTTAACCCTCATTGCCTCCAATAAATAATAATAATCCGGAGCAATAAATTCCACAATGAGCTAAGGGTTACAATGAATTTTAAAGACGACTTTTGTTAGTTAGGATGGAGGCAGGAAGATCAAAGCAGAACCACTGGTCAAGGCAGATCAAAAAATGGCAACGGCTCATTGTAAGAAAAGTTGAACTACTCAACTGTTTTTGCTTCTGTTTTCTCAGCTAAGGAAAATAAGCTTTCGTTAACTGGGCAATGAAACACTAGATAAGTGAGGAAATTATAAGAAGACATTGAGCTGTTCTAAATGAAGTCAAGTCACCAAACCTAGATGAACTTATTAGGTTGAATTTTGCTTCCTGAATTTTGCTATACCACTGCTCTCCCTGAGGAGAGTGAGCACAGGCTTAACACTTAATTGGTTCCACCAAGTTTATGTCCAAATGTAGAATAGTTGCTGGATAAGTCTACATCTTAGTTGGTTGGGTTTGTAAGATTGGTCTTTGCATCTTGGGGCCTCAATATTGGACTGCCTGGCCACAAAACCAGGGATGGGCTCCACTCATAAACCTCCTGGTGGGTTATACTCAAGATTTTTTGATGCTTACAAGGTCATAGCCGTCTCTGATCTCCATCATCTAAAACAGGAAAGAATTAACAAGGAAAAAACTAAGGCCTTTATTCATTGGACATATGTTGGCCTCAGATGTAAAGAGCCTGAGGCCTGTCCCTTTGTAACATCACCTTTTTTCACAGTAAGTAGAAGTAGGTAAAAGTATGGCTTGGAGAAATCAGGACAGGAGGCCGGAACTGGCAGTTCTCAGTGGATCTGGTCCCAAAATGGTTTTAGTATTATGGCCCTGGCGCAAAGGGAAGTACAAGGTGGGTAATCTTGATTGAGGTTGACACAGGACTCACAGCAAAGGTTTTGGGGCAAAGAAATCAGAGGCAGGTAGCCTGGATCTAGAACTGGATCAGAGCGCCCCAGAGAAAAATATATTCAATACCAATAATGTAAAAAAAAAAAAATAAAACTTTCGGAAGATTTAAGAACTCTGGTTGTTGTAATGACCAACAATGTTTTGAAAGGAATTGGGTTAAAATATGCTATAGAAAGATAATGAATGTGCAGAATGAGACATTTCCAGATATGTCCATTGTGGGGATTAGTTTTTATTTCCCATGCATATCCAACACAAGGCTTTTATTTTTCCTTCTTTGAATTTTGATGGAGTTGGGTAGGAGGAGGAACTAGTGATGAGGTTACCAAAATGAAGAAGGAAAAAGTAAGGCAAAAATAATTCAATAGAGAATTTAAAAATTCAAGGGGATAACTGAAACATTTTTAAAACACAAAGAACCGAACTTAAGTCAGTAGGAAAGATAGTTTAGCTTTGAAAAATAACAATTAAAATTAATGTACTTAAAAATAAAAATAAGTTGTTCAAAATACACATATGGTCTTGTGTATCATCCTTTCCTGTATTGTTTTTAATATGGAAATACTCATATTATTTGGCATGAATTAAGTCTAGAAGTTTTTTTTGAAAATTCAAGAAAATCATCAGAAAATGTCTGCCTTTCCCTTTTTCATATTTTCATCAGTGAAACCTCTCAATGCATGTATAGTTCATTCTCATAAAGATTTTATAGAGATGAGAAAGGAAACATGGATCAGTAGTAATTGTTACCTTCTCAATCACTATATTATTTTTTCTTCCAATTCTTTTTTATTATGCTTTCCTTTAGTCATCTTGAAAATAGATTCCTTCCATGATTTCAAAATTGGGTTACATCTAAACATAGACTCAGTCTCAACTGGTTAATTTCGTCATTGTATGCATTAGTGCAGTTTCTTCTGATAGCCTGATGGGGACTGGAGTTATAGTCACAACTCAATAGCTCCAGAAACACTGACGAAAATAATCTACCATAGGAATTCTAACAAATCTGTTATATTTTTCATCTGTTTGTGGCCTTTCTTTCAGTTGTATATATAAATGCTGCTGGGATTATCTGAATTAGTTAGGTTTCACACCAATCTTTAGAGTCACTTTCTCTTTGACCCCTCTTTACAATTTTATAAAGTGGTAATTGCTCATTACCTTCTGGCAACTTTTTGTATAATGTTTTGCAAATGAGTGAGAATACATATTTATTATAAAATGAATTTGTATTCTAATGTTTATCAGCTTGATGAACTTATTAAGTGTTGGCTAGTTGAAGTGACTTCTGGGCTCTTTTGGCATTCTCACATTGGGGCATTTTCTTTGATGGGTTAAATTTCTGCAAGAAATTATGCTAATCCATACTGATATATTTCCTTTGATCAATTTCCTGTTTTTCGGAGTCAGTAGGTCAGGTTGAAACTGTAGTACTTAGATTTAATATGTTCTAATCATTAGCCTTTCTTCTAATTTGACATTGATTTTGATATTTGTTCTAATGCATTCATGATCTATACATTGATAACTGATTTAGAAATAGTTCTCATATAGGTAATGTCATTTCCTTCTTATTAAGACTTAGTCAATTTCCTTTTTATGATGTTATTAAATCTTTGTCAAATTAGAATATATCTTCTTATTCTCTTTTTAAATAAAGTGTTCAAGATATAGAGGTGTGAAGCTTCTGTATAGTCTATAGGACTTTAATCCTTTGATTTCTTAATTTTGCCATTATTTTGCAACATTTTTCCCTATTTCCCTATATGCACCTTTGTATCAAAATGGCAAATATTGGCATAAATGATGACTTAGTTTGGAATATACTGTCAAATTATTTATAGAACTTCACCACTACTCATGTGCAACCAATGATAGTAAATAAGCTGCAATTATTTTCACAGTAATTTTTTCATTATGCATATGTGGATCACTGCAAGGTTTGATGTCCAAATGTCCCATAAAGTAGTTTTTTTAATGTCAATAGTGAGAGAAATAAAAAGCAAAAGGAATTTGAGACCTTTTCTCATGCTGAACAAATTATAAAAAAATGACAAAAGACAAGCTATTCTTATAAACAATGATCATGAGATGATAGGCACACCAATGCAGTATTGGTAGAATTATTAATTGGTCTAACCATTCCGGAAAATTATTTGTACTATGCTAAAAAAATGACTAAAATGTTCATATTTTTGTCCCAGTTATATAAAATTATTAGTTGTATAGACTAAGGAGATGATAGACAAGAAAGAAAGGGGGGTAGAAGGAGGGAGAGAGTGAGGGAGGAGGGAAGGAAGAAGGAAAAAATGAAAGGAGAGAGGGAGGGAAGGAAAGAGGAAGGAGGGAAGGAAAGAAGTAAGGGAGAGAGAAAAAAGGAGAGAGGGTGTTGCTAATAAGCATAGGACATATAAGTATTGTATTAACATTATCTTTGAACAAGTTATTCAAAATGCATATAAAAAGTGCTGCCCCACATATGTAAAAGTATTTACTGAAGTACTTTTTATGATAGATAACAAATAAAAATACCTGCCTATCAACTGGGAAAAGACTAAATAAATTTTAAAGTTAATGTTATCAATATAATATAATATTATAAATCTCATATAATATTGTGCCATTAGAAAGGATGAATATAAAGAATTAAGAGAAATATATGAAAATATATACAAGAGCTGATGCAGAGTGAAAGAAGAAGAACCAGGAAAACAATAGTTATCCCTTCCACATTGCTGGAATTAGAGGCAAGACTCCCCATGTTCTGGAAAATCCATATAAAATTAATTATTTGGCCTTCCCTTCATACCAGAGAAGAAGTTTGGATTATTATGGTATTAAAGAGAAAATATGTTGATATTATCCAATACTATACATATATTTTATGCCTTTCTGAGTTTCTAAACTTTTTCTATGTCAGCTGCTTATCCTCTACAGCTTTGGCAAAACTCCCCCCAAATTTCCCCTTAATTTCTTATGCCAACCTGCAATATATTAAAACTGAGATGAGGAAAATCTTGATGTGGAAGGGATAACTGTAAACACAACAGCTACATTAATGCAAATATAAAGTTGGGGGGAAAATGGAAGCTGAATATTGTTTAGTAATGACGAACAAGCTTGTTCCAAAGGATATATGAGAAAATGTACTCCCTGCCTACTTTAGAGAGGGGGGACACTGGATATGTAACCCTCCATACACTGTCAGACTCAGCTGGTATGTTAGTTTTTCTGAACTGCTTTTTTTCTTTCATCTCTTTTAAAATGTTTTTGTCAAAATGAATGAGTCATTGTGCAGTCAGTGGGTTGGATATATTTGTAAACAGAGGTGATGCAAAAATATAAAAATCAACATGAAAATTTAAAAATGTTTCCTGTTATCTTTGGATACATGATGAAAACAGTTCTGCCAACTTTCCAAGAAAACTTATGAACTATCCTTTTTCATTTAGTTGAATTTCCTTATATTTTCTAATTAATTTATAGTAATGATATGAATACTGGTTCAGTGCCTCTGATAGTAGTTTCAAATCATTGGTCTTTGGTCAAAGATATCAAGTTTAGAGAACTAATAGTTAAATTAACATTGAAAAAGCGTTTAAAAAAAAGTGTTGCGGTTCTTAGCACCTTCTATCCCCTTTCCACAGCTCTGCTAATGCCCTGCCTTTTAAAAATTTTTTATTCATTACAATGGCCAAACAATCCACTCTGAATGGTCAACCTACCAAGCCTATTGATACTTAACTAGACCAGACATGACCTTTTACCAAAACCATACTCAAAATCTTTCCACTTTGGTAGGACCTACCAGAGCTTGTGATTTGTCAACATAGTCTTTGAGCACTCAAGGTTATATCCATGTCATGATGAGTTGTGATAGCAGAACTTTTTTTTTAATAAACTAAGTCTTCCTATTTCACCCAGCCTCAAAGTACAGACGCTTCTCCCAGGCCCAGACACACTATGATTGACATGAGAGCTTTGAATTGCTCTGTTTCTAACCTGGGCTAGATCACCCTTCCTTAGGTAACCTGGAGTCTTAGTGGGCACACCCTTTCAGTTTAGCTCACTGCATCTCAAACTCCCTAGCAGCTTAAGAAATTGAACAGGCACAGCATTTTATTAGCAAGGACCGCAAGAGTGGGCCACCATGCCTGGCCAAAGTAGAACCTTAGCAGAGGACATTAGAGCTAATTAATTTAAAATATGACCTGAAAAACAACAAATATTGATTTTTCTCTGTCATCTTCAATGGGGCTTCTGTAACTTTAAGAATCTAGAAATCACATCCCATGTTTTGCTTTTGTTTTTTTCTTTGTGACTAGTGTGGTTTAGGTCAGATTCTGCGTCCATTTTAATCTTCGCATCCCTTTTGCGTCCCCAATTTGAACTTAGTAGGTGTTTAATAAATATTTGTTGAATGAGTGAATAAACCAGCACATGGACACACAGATAATTCTTAATAACTGCTTATAAAATTAAAGGATTAAAAATTTAACTTTATACTCATTAAAGAGAAATGCCTACTTTTCTGGTGAAATATTGTAATTTATACTAAACACGTCCATAATAATTTTTACATCATTCATTATATCAAGGTTACAAGGACCTTGGCATAGTATTTATTTTTGATCCTTACAATAGCCTTGTGAGGTACATAGTACTGGTATTAATTATCCCCTCTCCCTTTAAAACTAGGGAAATTGAGGTCCTGATAGTATAAACTGTTTGTATGAAGTCCCCATGGTAGTAGGTAGGAGAGTCAGAACTTAAACCACATCTTCTGAGTCTAAATCTGGTGCTCTTTCCACTAGACCAATTATAATCAGCCTTCAATCTACTGCTAAAAGGTTTCATGAGAATTTCACTTCTAACAATGATGGTTTCAGTCATTTTTAGCTTGCTAGGAGAAATAAAATTTCATCAAATGAGAGCAAGAAATATAAAACTGCCTAGGTTTTTTCAGCATATACCTTAGTCTCCATTGATTGTCTTTTAAGGTAGAGAAACTTCCCTGTTTTGTTTGCCAGTTACAGTTGAATATCATAATATTAATAATCTAGGTAAATGCTGATACGGGCACTACCATAAAGAGTAAAGTGTTTAAGAATATTACTCATTCATTGAACAAATATTGATGGAGCACCTACACTTGGAGCAGTTATCACAAATAGTACCCACAATGAGCCATTGAGTCTCTAAGCACATGCTCAGCCAAGATGTTAAGAGCTATTAGGAACTGCTTTAACCACAGGTTAAAGCATAGCAAAACAATAATATGCTGCCTATTATATAAGGAGATAACATGTTTTCAGCATGACATACGCCTGAATTTGACTTTCTGATGTAAATTAAGAAGGGACCTTAAAGGTCTCTTAGTTACATGATGACTTTGTTGTATATTTTTAAAGGAATAGCAAGTTGTTCATAGTAGACTTGCAGTTTCATGTGCAGTCATCTTTTTTTATTGTATCATATTTTGGAAATGCTTGTTTTATTCCATAAATTATTATTAATAATTATTTTTAATTATTCCAAAAATAAAATGCTATTAAACAGTACTAAAACCACTATACAGAATGATAGTGGGTTATCATGGAATTTTGGAGAGAGATCCTTAATGTTCCTTGTGCAGCGTTTTTGTGAAAGATAAAGATGTTATTTCCCTCTGTTTGGATCCTGTGACTTTCAAGTAAAGCCTGAATAACTTTCAAGTCAAATATTCCCCTCTCAAATGCTTTGCATGTAACAGGTGATTGAGAAATGAATTGGGTAAGATGTCTTTCATTTAATAGCTAATCTCCTTTCTTCTTTCTATTCCTTCTTGCTTCTCAAGGGATCCAAAAGAAAGCTGATACGGTTTATGTAAGTCCCACCATGCTCCTGCCTCCACAGCCATGTGATTTTCCATTAAGTTGTCATTGCTAGATAAATATATCACATCAATGTTACTGTAGTCATTTTATTTCTCATTAGCAATCAGGTATGTTGCTTGGGGGAGAGAGGATTCAATATATATTACTACTAAAAGAGTTGTTTGCCATGGTACATAAGTTTATTACATACAAAGCCATTTTTATGGACTTGGGTGTCAACAATTAATTCATTGGATTAAAACAAGAAGTTATTGAAAACAAGCAATTCCTTAGTAATTGTTAGCTTGTTTGTTATTTGTCCTTCTTTCTGAAAGAAGACCAATAACTTTAGAAAGGTGATATCTTGACTTGCAGATGAATTGGATTTAAGTGAAGCTGGGCAAAGTCATTCGCCTCTGGGTCCAGGGCCAAGATATAGATACAGATTGACTGAAGATGGCCCCAGATACAGTGGGAGACCTTGGCCTTTTCAAGCTCAAGTCTTACTCAGACCTCGGTTTGAGGCAGCACCCACTCAGTGATTAAGGCTAAGCAGGAAATGAGGCAAAAAACAGTCTCTTTCACCTACTTAAAAAAAAAAATCCATCTGGGAGGGGAAGATTTTCAGGGTTTCTGGACAGAACAGAAACAATTGCTATTTACACTCACTCCGAGTCATCAAAACCCAAACAATGAGGAAAGAAGGAAGGGAGGAAGGAAGGAAGGAAGGAAGGAAGCAGCAATGACCAACTGGAATTGGTCAGTTGGGTCTCCAGTGGGGCAGCTAGTAGTACTCACAGTAACTGCTAACACAATTGGGAAGGCTAGGGTAGCAACTGGTACCAATAACCTTGACAATGGCACCAGTTTCTTTTCCCTTCTCTGAATTTAACCAGACCATACAAAGCAAATTAGACTAAGTTTCTGCGCTTATCTTTCTAAACTAGCTCATGTATTGCAATTGACTGTGTCATGAGAAAAAAGGGAAACAGGAGAGACCTCTATGTGGAAAAATAATGCAGTTAAGGAATGTATAAATTATTGGCAGTGTATTTGGTAGGGTCTAGAATTAGAAAGACTCATCTTCCTGAGTTCAAATCTGGCCTCAGATACTTAACTAGCTCTGAGCAAGTCACTTAGCCCTGTTTGACTTAGTTTCCTCATCTATAAAATGAGCTGGAAAAGAAGATGGCAAACCACTCCAAGAAATCTTTGACAAGAAAACCCCAAATGGATTCATAAGGAGTCTAACATGACTGAAAAATGATTAAATAACTAATTATTTGGGTTGCTTTTTCCTGGAACTCTGTGTTTGTATTTCCCTTCGTGATATATATCTTTGGGGAGAATCTAGTGTAGTGGGCTACCTAGCAAGCTGCTAAACATCTAAAGACACAATCCACAGCAGTAAGCTTCAGTAGTTATGGTATTGCCTTCTATCAATGACAGATATGTCCTTGTAAACACATTCTGAACCTTCCCTCTTCTCTCAGGTGTGCCTCTCTCTCAGGTCATGCAGCTCTAGGAATCAGAAGATGCAAGACTGACAATAATTCACTAATTCAAATTAGTTGTGTGTGTAGACATGGACACAGTAAGTTTTCATGTCTCCATGCTTGTCAAAGGGAAAGTCCAAATTATACAGACTGGTTTATACTTTTGAAATCCTACATGACACCCTTTCTTCCTTAATGTGTAACTTTAATCCTCTCTCATCTCAAACCTATTATTAATAATCTGTGGCAAAATTGAATGGCTAAGGGAAAAGGAGAAGAAAATTCTTAATTTTCTCAGTTGACAAATAGAATGGTCCATTTATGGTCTATATGTAGTATCAGTGATACTTTTAAAAATTATAAAAAGAAGCTGTAGCAGAATAGCTATTAAGGCAATCCCGATATTAAGGCCAAACATAGTTTAGAGATGTCATTGAACGTATTGACTTCATGACAGAAATGTTGGTTCTGTCCATCATGAAAAGAACTTCATTGGATCTAATAAATAATAAAACACCTAATACACAGAATTATTCCTTTTGTTCTTTAATGCTCTTTCAAGTTTACAACTGCGGGCATGCTAATACACTCAAACTTGCAAGGTAAAGCCAAGAAGGCTTCATCATTGCAGCAGGTAATTATCCCACTGGCATCATATATAACACTGAGCATCATATATCATACTTCCCACCTCCTAGGACTGTCTACCCCAGACCCAGAGTCAGGAGATTTGAGTCTTAGTCCTGCCACTTTCAGCAAAGTTATTAGATCTCAGTACCCTTATGTGTAATATGGGAATAATCACACTTTTAACTAGACAAACAGATGAATCATTTATAAATCACTTGTGTGCTATGCACCATACTAAGCACCAGGGATATAAAGCCAAGAAAACAAGATGGTCCCTACTCTCAAGGACTTTACATTCTAATAAGGAAAGAAAAATTTAAAGGGGAGCTAGGAAATAGAGGCCAGGCCAGTATGGAGGTGGAGAATGGGGAAGATGCACTACCTCTAGCAGAAGCGACTAATGAAGGAAATACTTATGAAGCTGAAAAAGTTTAAACTGCATTAAGACTTTGGGGACATCCTCTATAAATATGAGCTGTTACTATCACTGCCGTGCTGCCTATTTTACTTTGCCATTAATTCCATGACTTATTCCTATGTGGTCAATGTACTGGGCAAATCATTTCTTAAAGGATGCTTTTAAAGAGTTCTTGGAAAAGAGAGGCTGATTTGCCAAGTCAACATTGGGTCCTGCTCAGGGATTTTGCCAGTGGAATAATTACCTGCTGCAGTGATGAAGCCTTCTTGGCTTTACCTTGCAAGTTTAAGTGTATTAGCATGCCCGCAGTTGTAAACTTGAAAGCAGCATTGAAGAATAAAAGGACTCATTCTGTGTAATAGGTGTTTTATTATTTATTGGATCCAATGAAGTTCTTTTCATGATGGACAGAACCAACATTTCTGTTGTGAAGTCAATAAATTCAATGACATCTCTAAACTATGTTTGGCCTAAGGTGTGTGCCAGTCAGAAGGGAGGCAAAGAGGCTCTTCTCAGATAGTGCCAGGATCATGGGCGATTGAGGCAGCAACTTAGTTGGCTTTTAATGCCATCCTGTGCCAGAGAGAGAGAGAGAGAGGAGGCAGAGAAAGCAGGGAGAGGGAGGGGGAGAGAGAGGGAGAGGGAGAGGAAGAGAGAGAGGGAGACGGAGAGGGAGAGGGAGAGGGATGGCATTTACCAGGCAGCTAAGACATGCAATTCCTTCTATCTCTAGGCTGAAAGCTACTCCAACCTCTCTGAGAGTGAAACATTAATGAAATTGCTTGAGTTAATTGTGTACACACACACACACACACACACACACACACACACACACACACTCTTTTTTTAATGTGGAAAAACTTATTTATACCTTCCTTTATAAATTACTTAGATATTTCAGGTGAAAGGCTTGAGGGAGTTTTGGACCTTAATTGCATGGACAGTTGCCAAAGTGTTTCCCTTCATGTGTAGACACAACCATGTTCCCACTGCGTGGGCTGTTCACTAACCCTGCCTGCTCTTCAGCCCCTTTTACCTACTTTTCGTCATTCAGCTAAGCTGGAAAATCCTGCTGCAGGTTTCATTCCTGCAAATGTGGTTGGAGGAAAATGGAGGAAAATGTGGTTGAAGAGAAAGAATATATATCATCAACTCTGTAAACGAGTTGTCAGAAAAGATTGTCTTTTAGCTTTTTCTAATTGTGAAGGGAAAAAAACAAATCTCTAGCCTCTGTACGACGCAGAGGCCAAATTTGAGTTTACAGAAAGAGGGCACACAATGGGGATTGTTTCCCTTATTTCCACTTACGTAGGCTCACCATTGCCTTTTATCCTTTCCTCATGCAAGCTGAAGTGTGCAAGTAATTCCCAAAGTTAAATAATATTTTATGTTGTATGTGTGGATTAATGAGATCCATTCCTTGGCTTCTCTGCTGAGTTTCCCAATCTATTTCTCTCTACTGGTGAAATACAGAAGTTCTTCCTTTAGACAACCAAACCTTCCTTTAGTTTCTGTCCCTGCCCATTCCCACCCCTCCCCATCACCCCTTCTTAGTCGTAGCATGTCTGAAAGAACCACACAGATAATTCGGGACAATTGAATCTGCTCTGGCCTTACCTGTGCATTTGAAGCAAAATTGTATTTATATCTGAATTATCAAATAATTGCCACAATGGTCTTTCTTATTGGCATAGACTGGCAACTTTTGAAACTTGAGTAAAAATATGTATAGAACCAGAGGATCTATGGCTAGAAAGTTTTCTGGGGACACCTAATATAGTCTATCCCATTGACTTTAGCAACACACCTAAAAAACAGGCTGTCCAAATAAAGTGAGTTTAAGATCTAGCTTGTGGGATGTGATCCATCTAGGGTAATGGAGAGAAGGTAGGATATGAGTCCAGAGATCCCAAGTTCACATTTCAATTCTTTTATTTGTTGCCTGTGTGACCATTTTTTCTCTGTGTGTCTCCATTTCCTCATCTCTAAGATGGTGGTCTTATATTCTAATAATCTCCTGTTCCACATGCTATAATGATACTTGTAAAATTGATGAGTACATGTCTATACATAGATATATAAATACATATATTTATGCTTTTTTCCTCATATATGTATTCATGGTTCTAGGCAGGCAAGAATGTACAAATGTGCATTGTACAAGTATATGTTTATACCCATAAGTGTGTGCATGTGTATGCCTGTGTGTGGATGTGTACTATGTATAGACATTTACATATATGTTCTATGAGTAAGCACATGTGTGGGTTTGTGTGTGCATTATGTATGTATTCATGTGAAAGTAGGTACGTGTGTCTGTGTGCTATGCATATGTATATGCTGCTTACGTGTGCATTGTGTGAGCAGGTATATGACCATACATGCATACATATATACATATCACCTTAGTCTAATGACCCTGATATTTGCTGTTATTTTTCAGTCTCTCAATCATGTCTGGCTCATTTGTCCATGAGGTTTTCTTGACAAAGATACCAGAGTGGTTTGACATTTTCTTCTGCAATGTGTCAATGTGCTCTCATTTTACAGATGAGAAACTGAGACAAAGAGGGGCTAAGTGACTTACCAGGCTCATCTGAGGTCAAATGTGACCTTCCTGACTCCAGGCTGGGTGCTTTACGTGCTCCCTCCCTGCCCCATTCTAATCTACATTCAGTTTTTAAAATAGCTAACTGGCATGTATTTATCTCTTTAATGAGTTCACAGTGCTTTACAAATATTATCTCAGTTTATCCTCACAACCACCTAGAAGTAGTTGCTAGTATTATCTTCATTTTACAGATGAGGAAACTGAGGTAAATGGTGTTAAGTGACTTGCCCAGGGTCACATAGCTAGTAAGTGTCTAAAGTGAAATTTTAACTCGGGTCTTCTTGACTCCAGACCTTACATTCTATCTGCCATGCCACCTACCTGCTCAGTGTACAAGGAAGTATATTGACTAGATGGACTATACTGAAATTGAACTGAGAGATGGGATGATCTGGCTTAATTTCTGGTTTGTGTTAGAGTGTAGCTGAATTTGCCCATTCTTACTTCAGTGGATTCACACCCAAACCATATCCACACATGGGACAGTAGTTGCCTTGATCATCTTCACCCAGCCCTGAACAGGCTCTGCCCAATTCAGGTATGTGTACTCACCTGCTCCTATGGAATTTTCATTTACTCCTATGGCAGAGCCATGACCAGTTTCCTGGTTTCATTCCTGTGCCTTATCTCTTTTCAAGAAGAAACATTAAAGGATTTCTGTTTTGTAACAGCATTACTGTATTCAGAAACGTTGTGGGGTACGCAAGGAAAAGCTGCCTGGTGGAAGATTAGCCACCATGGTTGCTCTGTCCTGCATGCTCAAGAGATTTCTGGAATATGATTCAGTCTGATGGTGGCAAGCTTAACGTCTTTAAGCAAAGCAACATTGAATGTCCATTTGAAGAATCAGGGAAATATCTCTAGAAAACTAGCACTTGATGAGTTCCCTGATGGTCACTTTGACGGAGACAGGGTAAGAAAGCTTCAGCTGAGACTTCAGATCACAGGTCACACTACACCTTATTTTGGCCACTGACAACATCTGGACAATCCCACTCAGCTCTGTCCTCTCCCTTGGGGAACACTGCTGTTGATCACATCATATCCTCCAGGGCTAATGGTGGCGGAAATCCACATTATTCCCAGTGCAAGCTTTGGAATCAACGCTGCCAGGGATGACCTCTGCTCCCTGTACTACTGCCTAAAACTGAGAAGAGAACAGGTCGCAACTTTCATCCAAAGGACAGTCAAGAAGTTTGTGTTTTGTCACAAAAGCTCATGTTCATCTGCCATTTTTCTTCGTTCCCTCCTTGAGCAGCATATATGAATAAGCAGGTTTGCTTTCGTACCTGTGTGACAGACACTTTGTGATGGAATTAAATTCCATAGTGTGGTCACTGCCCACCTTGTGGGAGTTGCCAGGAGAACAAAAGAGGTGCCGTAAGAAAGCTTGGAAGCCCCACTGCATCTATATTCAATGTGTATCAATGCATATGTGTGCATGCTCACATTTATTATATACGCACATGCAAGTGTGTAAACATGTGTGCATGCTTGAGTGTGTACATAAATGTGTGTGGATATTGTATGTGTATGGGTAGGTACACGCACTGTGGGTGGCATTGTATACTTGCAGGAATGCATTATACAAGACTAGATGAGCATGTGTATGTGCACATATGTGTAAGTATCCTTATACACAAGTGTGTGAATATGACTCCATACTGTGTGTATATAAGCATTACATATGAGTGTGAGTGTACACCAGTGTGTGAAAATAAACATGCAGTATGTATGTGTATATATAAAATGAGTGCATGTGTGCTTATGTTCATGCATGTGCATGCCTTTATATTGCTTATGTGCATAAGCATTGTATAGGTGTGCATGCATCTACATACACATCTCTGTGTATATGTGCAGTGTTTATGTATATGCCTTATAAGGTATGTGTGCTTGTGTGTGGGTGTATGTGTTTGTAAATTCATGTACATTTATTTGTGTGTATACATACTTGTGCACATTTACACTGTGATATGGGGTATGTGTTCACACATTTACATATTTACAGGTATACTGAGTTAATGTGAAAGTACATGCACATATGTACATGACTGGTTTCTGTACCTGGTGTCCTTGTATAATTGTGCATGTGTATATGTATGTATATATTTGTGTGAGAGCATGCTTGTATATTCATTTGTACAGGTGTGTGTAGGTGTGCATATTCACTGTGTGTATATATATGTATATATATATATGCATATATTTGTGCCTTCACACATACTCTTTATGTGTGGATGCACAAGCACATATACATGTACATGCACACACACAATAAACATATATTTATGCACACATATACAGACATGTGAACACAATACACAATGCCTATTACACATACATGCATGTACACATACAATGCACACTCAGCTGCATACAAACACATATACCTTTACCTAATATTGATATATATCAGTGTCCTTGCATGTGTGAGCCAGTGTAATCAATCCATCACAGCCATTTCATTAAATGTGCAGATGCACACACTGACATACACTATTATTCATGAGTGAATCTGTGTGCATGCCTTTATACATGTCTATACATGTGTTCATGAATATTCTTTACCCGTATATGAAAAAATATTATTTATCTTTATAAATGTTTGTTCCTGTGTGTTCACAATATGTGTGTGTCTGCATATATGCATGTGCACATTCTTTTTCCATGTCCTTTTATATATTATTTTAAAATTTATTATTTTATTTTCCCAGTTACACGTAAAAACAATTTTTAAAAATTTGTTTCTAAAACTTTGAGTTCCAAATTCTCTCCCTTCCTCCCTCTCCACCTTACCCTTCATTGAGAAGGCACCAATTTGATATGGGTTATACATGTGTTATATATTATTTTTTAATTTTAATACTTTAATTTGAATTTTGAATCCTGAAGGCTCCATTAAATCTTTTTGCATGATCACTGTTCAAATAACTCTTTGCTTAAGTCCAGAGTTGAAAGCAACCCCTTGTTGGGATAGTGTGTACTGAATATATTTAAGTATGTACATATGATAGGTGATACTTTTAAATTTAATCTGCACTTATCAATATTTTCAATTTCTTTAAGTCTAAATCATCGACACAACAATAAACCAAGTCCCAATTTGTAGCAATTACCTATTTTCAGTTCATTAATGAAAATTTCTCAAGCAGGCTAGCTGGCTCCAGCATACCCTCTCCCCACCAAGTTACACATTAAAATACTCCAAAGTCACCAGTAATGAACTCCTTGTAAATGGAGCCAACTTAAGCACCCTGACTCTATCCCAAGTACCCTAATTTCTTCTTTGCACAGTACTCTTCTCTTGAGGTAACAGCCGAGAACTGAGAGTGGGAAGATGCTGTTCTTGCTCATAAGGTAAAGCTGGCAAGTTGTTTAATCCCTGCTATGGTTGTAGTGAACACAAGCTGTAAAAGCTCTCTATAAAAATATGCTGTACTATTATAATTACCACACACTATAAAATATCTTTATGTGGCAAGTCACTGCCTCCTTCTACGTTTTGTTATAAGTAGTGAGCTTTGAGAAGGAAAACGTTTTGGAAACCCAAACATTGCTTACAGCAAAATCACAGTACTCCCTAACTAGAGAGATAGTGATGAGTCACCTTCTCTAGTGTGGGCAAGAGTAGAACTTTCCTTATCAATAACAGCAGATAGAACGTGATATTTTCCGAAGGTATTTGACTATATATTTATCTCTGCCAGGATACAATGGTTCTAGATGCAAAGGGGAAAGAGTCTCTATTTATAAAGTGACTTTTTCAATGTTTCCTAGTCTTTCAAACAGTTTTAAAGAGCTTTGTGTCATGACTTCCAACATGTGCCACCTAGTGTGAGGTGGGGTTGTTACTTTCATTGACAAGCTTGCTTTACTGGCTGATATTTCAACTGTAGAAATGAATAGTGAGCTGTAACTTGATACAGGCTATCACCGCCTGGAAGAAAGTACATTTCAAAAAGCACAGTTCTAATGAACATTGAGTCCCATGATGCTGCAGTGATCAGAAGTCCCATGTGTATTTAATTCCATTTTAGCTCAGATTTTGAGATGGCTATTCTTAACTGGCAGGACAACTAGGTCACCCAGTGGATAGAGTGCTAGACTTAGAGTCAGGAAAACTCATCTTCCTGAGTTCAAATCTGGCCTCCGACACTTATTAGCTGTATGACCCTGGGCAAGTCACTTAATCCTATTTGCCTCAATTTCCTCATCTATAAAATGAGCTGGAGAAGGAAATGGAAAACCATTCTAGTCTCTTTGCCAAGAACATCCCAAACGGAGTCACGAAGAATCAGACATGACTGAAATGATTCTACAGCAACGACTCTTAGTGGCAGCAAAATAGACTTTGAGTTTTCACCAAGGCTAGCGCCCATCACTGTGTCTAGTCAAAAGCACAGTCATAATTATCACTAGTGTTTAAAGGATCTTCAGTTTCTTCAATATGGATGTTATTTCCACCAACAATCCCTCCATGACTAAGATTAGAGGTTATTTGAGAGTTTTTGTGGCCCAAATTTCATCACCCTGTGACCAGTCTGACATTTTAGCTTGGTTGATCATAGACATAACTTCTATCACTGGGTCCTACTCAAAACCTTCTTAGCTGGGTAGGAATTTCTTAGAGTTTATACTCTGTTGTCACAGCCTGTTCGAATCCAGGATTTCCTCCACAGCAAGACAAGGTTTCATAGTTATTATTTGTAACTTCATGACTTATTTGTCCATTGTCTCCTTAGACCAGAAGCTTAGAGGGGTTACACTAAGAGGTCTCCCCAGAACATTATGCTGACAGGTGAACATGTTTTAATAAAAATCTAGTTCTGTGTACATAATATTCTTTACAAAGACAGGGGAATGGAATATTATATACAGTGTCAGACTTTGCTGAACTACATTTTTTTTTTTATCTTTTGTTACAGGGTGATTGCTGGGTAGAGGATGGGAAGAAATATATTCAGAAATGCAGAACATGTAAAAAGGAAAACTCAACAGATTTTAAGGGAAGACAGCAGCAATATTTCTCTAAGAAAAATTTCATAACTTTCCTATACTTTCCTGAGTCCAGCCTCGCCTGTGTGTGGGTTCCTTGAATGATCAAAAAAAAAAAGGGGTCGATAGTCTGTTTGTTGTTGTTTCAGTTGTGTCCAACTTTTTGTGACTCCATTTGGGTTTTCCTTGGCTAAGATCTGGAGTGGGTTACCATTTCCTTCTCCAGCTCATTTTACAGATAAGGAAACTGAGGCAAATAGGGTTAAATAACTTGGACAGAGTCACATAACTAGCTAGTGTCTGAGGCCAGATTTGAACTCAGGAAGACTCACCTTCCTGACTCAAGGCCTGGTACT
This sequence comes from Potorous gilbertii, assembly GCA_028658325.1. NCBI lineage: Eukaryota > Metazoa > Chordata > Mammalia > Diprotodontia > Potoroidae > Potorous > Potorous gilbertii. The sequence goes on along the minus strand of CM053771.1, from coordinate 173,151,623 downwards.
CTATACACTGTTCCACCTTGTTGCCCGAGTATTCTATGCTGGTTAGTTTTATGTAGAAAACAGTCTTATGGAGACCCACAGGAATTTAAATGTGAGAGCTAGGTGCACACAATGTGGAATCTTTTTATACATTTTACAAGTGTTTGCCCTTTTTTAAAAAAAAGATTCCTTTAGGGAAAACTTCATGAAAGAGATAGCATTTGATCTGGGCCTTGCAGGACTAGTTGCTGCTGTTTGTTCTTTGTTTTTGAAGAGGACCATGACATCAGGGAGGTGATGCCATGACATGCAAATGAACTGGATTTAAGTGAGTCAGAGACGTCAAAATCACCAGCCTCACTTTCTCCTCTGGAGTCATCTGGGCTCAGTGGCTGGATATGGATCTGAACACCTGGAGATGGCCCAGGATGCAGTTGGGGTCCTTGGCCTTTTCAAGCTAAAATCTTAACAGGTCTCAGTTTAACTGAGGCAGGACTCAAGGACTAGGAGGGTTTCAATAGATAGACAAGACATTTTATGTGGTGGAAGAAATAAAAAGTTGTAATGTCAATGTGATACTCATAACAGCTGCTATGAGTATAAAGTTGCATGTCCATGCTTGGTTCTCAAAATATAACAAACTCTCCACCTCCAAGAGGAAACCCAAATATTTATTTGCAATATTGCTATTAGGATACCAGAAGACAAGATTTAATAAGGTACTCATCACCAATCCAGAGAGTGCCCAGATTGCAAGCAAGGTACCCTAGGCAAGTTCTTCCCTCAGCAGGTTTCTCTCTCTGCCTCCTCTTTCTACTCCTACTTTTCCCTCCAAGCAATACAATATATATGGTTTCCAATCAATGACTCTTGATTAGATCAATCAAAGGCACTTGATTGGCTTCATTCAGAGAAGCTTGGAAATTAGCATTTAATTGGAAAAGTGTGGGAATCCCTGTGGCCCAGAACCTAATTGGCTGTGCACCAGGGCTCCATATGAGGCCCATTAATGGTGGGGAAGATCTTATATCCCATTAACCTTACAAGAGTGAATAGAGAATATTTAGTATTTTTTGATAAGTTTGGTCTATCTCCTTATAGAGAGGCAATAAACTCAAGGAGGAGAATGGGATGTGTGTTTTCAGAGAAAGACAAGTGAAAAGGACATTCTACTTGTGGATTAAGGATCTATAGTCTGGGAAGTTCAAGACATGTTTGGGGAATAGTAGTAATCAAGTATGACCAGATTATAGGGAGTGTGAAGAGGAGTAATAAGAAAATATTGGAAAGATAGATTAGAATACTTCCTTCATCTCCATAGATGGAAGAGGCACTATGAATATTGAATGCTACATATAAACATAGTTGCTACTTATTCTGCCCACTGTGGTTAAAAAAAAAAAGCATTGCTGGACCCAGATGACTCTGGAGGAGAAAGTGAGGTTGGTACCTTTGCACAGCTCTCCCTCACTTAAATCCAATTCACTTGCATGTCATGGCATCACCACCTTGATGCCATACTGTGAAATATCTGGAAATATCTCTCATGTGAAAAAAAAATAACTCTGAAAAGTTTCAAACTTTTAAAGAAAGTGCTTTGCTAACCTTAACAACAATAACACAAATGGTAGGTTGGAGCTTTGAATGCATTCCTAAGGACTTTGGAATTTATTTGATAAATAATGATGAGCCAGGGAAGATTTTTCAGGGACTTATAAATAGCAATAGGACAGATTCCATAAGAAGAGCCTGGATGTGGGAACTCTCAGTAATCAAAGTAATGAGGATTTGAAGAGGAGACAGATTCTGGAAAATTTGCAAACTTAACAATGGCAGACTTGGTGGATTGACCACTGTTAAGGACATACAGGAGTAAGGAGAAGCTAGTTTGTGGGGACATGATTAGTTGAATTTGAGAAACAAAAAATAAAGAGTAAAGCACTAAAGTAGAAAAATAATCAGCAGGAAATTGGAATTGGAAGACTGGAACATGGGAGAAATGTATGAAGATAGAGATTTTGGAATCATAAGTAGAGAACTATAAAAACTGAAGTTTGGGAGTGGATGAGATAACCAAGATGAATATATTAAGAGAGAAGAGGGAGTCAAAGATAGAAACTTGGGATGTTTCAATATTTAGGGGGTACAGAAAAACCAGTGGAAAAAATGGCCATCAGAGAAATAGCACTAAGTTAGCGCAGTGTCACGGAATCTAGTAGAGGAATGATTTTTCAAGAAGGAAGATGGGAGCCATCCGTGCCAAATGCTACAGAGAACTGAAGGAAAATGAAGACTGAAAAAAGGTCATTAGATTCAGGAAAACATTTGCAATAAAATCGGGAGGAGGAGAGCCATTTTTCAAGGGACTGAGGAGAAGGTTGGAATGAGAAAAATGAATGGACTATAGACTACTCCTAAGAAATATGAAGTGATAGGTCAAGGCATAGAATGAGACATATGTTTTCAGACATAAGCAATGCAGGAATTTGTTTTTCTGGGCTATGCTTATTTGTCACAAGAGTAAAAACAGAAGGAGAAGGGGCTAATGATAGGGTTGCAGAAAGAAAAAAGGAAAAATAGAAGAAAAGAGAATTTTTTGTAGAAATTTTTTAAAATGCATGGAAAAGACCAGAGAAGGAAGATGAGAAGAAAACACAGATAGGACAGCTTTGAAAATTATATGTTGAATTTACTAGGAAGAAAAGCAAGTACATGATAAAGATTTGAAATTTCATGTGCAATCCTCTTTTTCTGTTTTACTTTATATTTGGAAATGCTCTTTTCATTTGGTGCTTGAGTTGAGGATTTTTTCCAAAAATGTTTTTAGAAAGAGAGGGGAAAAGAATGAGGATGGTAGCAGGCTTAAACAAAGTTTATGATAGGATTTTTTCATTGCTTGATGTGAGTTTTATTTTAGTATAGGGAACACATGGTAATGTCTGTAAGCAAAAGAGAAAAAACCACATTGAGGGAGAGATATTTTATAGATATGAGAGTTTAATATCTATCATATACAAAAGTCATATTTTGTAGCTCTCTATCTTCCCTCTTCTTAATAGTGAAGTCATATCCTCAGGCTTCCTGGCAATATTTTCCTTAATGCTTCACATGCAGCCAAACCTAACTTGAGTCCTTCCCAAACAGTTTCTGGGTATCTAAAGAGAGAGGCATTGGTGGTGATATTATGGGTTTTACTTCGCTTATGGTCTTTTAAAAGCATTCAAAGTAGCCCTTAACAAACTTGTCAGCTGCACTAAGGAGTTTCTAACCCTGTTGACAATGCTCTATGCCACTGGAAACTGTATCTGGATGGATGTGACTTTAAGTTTTCCAGTTTATTGCAATATTTTATATTCTTTCCATAAGATTTCCAGGCAGCTAGTTCTGAAGCTGAAAACTGGTAAAAAAAAAAAACCCAACAGTTTTTATTATAAAGGGGGAAACCAGTGTTATTTCTCTGTAGACGCTCCAACTTCACAGCTCCAGAGAATGTATTTTCTCCCTTTTCTGTCATAGTTGTAATCTGAACCAACACTTGCTACCAAGGGTGCTATAACACAATTTCAAATTTAAAAAAAATAATTTGCAGGAAAGAATTGATAAGCTGACTTTAAAAACATATGAGTTAAGTAGCATACTACAACTAAGGTTTCTGCCTCTTCCTCTATAGGTGGATAAAACAAATGTTTGGATTATTTAGCTAGTAGTGATGCAATAAACTCCATCCTGATTCATCAAACAATCTCGTAGTTACCATGAAGGAACATTCTGATGTTTTAGATTTCATTATTCATCAGAAAGCGCACTAGACTGGAAGTAAAAAATCTGGGGCTTTTCTGGAATGAAATCATGGTTCTTCCATTCGCTCCCTAAGCAAGTTAATTAACTTCTTTGGGTCTCATTCACTTATTTATAGAGGAGTTTCCTCATCTGTAAAACAAAGCAGGTGCATTAAGGTCATTTCCATCACTTTCTGACATTATGAACCACCCTAGCAAGATAGATGAAACAAATACCAACTATTTAGTGATGGTTGCTTTTTTGTATTTTCTTTTCTTTTATCTGAAGATTTCTAAGCACTGAAAATGTGGATTTTACTGTTTGCCAGTTGGTGGATCACAGTATACCTTTAGAGATTCCTTTTGCTAAGTTTTGTTTATATTGAGATTTATCTAGCAATCTCATCAATAAAAGACACTTAGAGCTTGAAAGAAAGGTCTGAGGAAAGTCCAAGGTGTCATTGTCATTACATCTTCTAGCTGACAGGAGGATAATGCCATGCTAGTCCAATGAGCAGTGCTGCATTGTGGAGACAGGGCAAGAGACTGAGCTAGATCATCATAGCCGAGACCAGATTACTATCAGTCGTTGTGGGATGCCAGAAGTCAAGGTCTGTCTCAGGAGTCTGAAACCAACCTGCATTTGATAAGTTTAAGGGCAGAGGAATAGAGAATTCCTTGGAATGGGCAAATTGTCCAAAGTTCTGGCTGGTAAGAAGGGCCACTTGGCTAGCAGAACTTAGAGGGGAGGCAGATTTACAGACAAGGAAAGACAAGCAGAAAAGCCGCTATGAGTCACCAGCTCCAAGAAAACCATACAAGTGTGGTACAGCAGTAAAGAGAACATTTGACATAGTCTGGAGACCTGGGTTCTAGTCCAACCGTGCTACTACTGCTTGTGTGACCTTTGACAAATCACTCAACTTCCTCTGGGCTGTCTTCATTTATAAAACAGGTCAATTAAAGGTTTCTTCATCTGCAAAAAAAAAAAAAAAGGTCAATTAAATTATATCTAAGGTCTCTTACAGCTCTAATATTCTATAATACTTAACAAAGTTCAGGCTTTACCAGAAGCATCATATGTGTTTCTTACCAAGGTGTAATGCTGTGTATAGTCCGGAGCATAAAGGTGAGGGCAGATAAAGAGATTCACCTGGATAAATGAGGGGTGCTAATTAAAGGTAGATTCTTATCAAGGGACTCCTTTCTTTGGGCATACTTGATAAGTGACTCTCTTTACACAGTAACCTTTGCTTCTACTTGAATTGAAGATAATCTTTGCTTAAAGTGTCAGAATGAGATTCAGATTCATAACCTCATTTTCTCCCCTACCCCAGGAATCTTTGGCTTCATGTAGAGTATTCCAAAAAAAGGGATTTCAGCTTCTAAGATGTCTTCAGTTTTTTTCCTGGAATATAGCAATTCTCAACATTCACTTTAATTTAAAATTGAGGATTATGTGACATAGTACATAATTTTAAAATGGTTTTAAAAGACAATTCCTAAAAGGAATTCCTGATTTAGAAATTGAACATAATTATAAGCCTTATAATTAAAAATGAGTTTTGGGGGCATTTTGTATTACTTTCTTCTCTTTCTTTCTTTCTTTCTCCTTCCTTCCTTCCTTCCTTCCTTCCTTCCTTCCTTCCTTCCTTCCTTCCTTCCTTCCTTCTTTCTTTCTTTCTTTCTTTCTTTCTTTCTTTCTTTCTTTCTTTCTTTCTTTCTTCTTTCCCTTCCCTCTGCCCACATAAGGTATCATACCCTTACCTGCAGTTACTCTGCCCAAAGAAATGTAAATTTTGATCACTGAAGCCTGGCAAGATATCTTGGAGGTTTTAGGCTATATTTCTTTCTTATGGACCATGCCTTAAATCCCAAATCACTCTGTTTGTCTACAGTTATTTGCATGTTATCTCTCTAATTAAATTTTGGTATCAGGAGCAGGGACTTTTATTTTTGCCTTTATTTTTCCAGTGAATAAATAACACATTGTGTAGCACATAGTAGGTGCCTAATAAATGCTAGTTAATTGATGTCTCTGGTGTTCTTTGTATTAAAACTTCTTATACTGGGCTCCACTTAGGACTCCCAAGGTATCTGTAGGTCAATTTCAAGGAGTCCATAAACTTGGATGAAAAAAATCGTATCTTTATTATCACTAGCCTCTAACTAAAATTTAGCGTTTCTTTCAATTATTTAAAAACATTCTGAGAATGTATTCCTAGACTTCAGCAGGTTCCCAAAGGCAGCTAAGTGGCCCAGTGGATAGAGTGGTGGGCCTGGAGTCAGGAAGACCTGAGTTCAAATTCAACCTCAGATAATTACAAGCTTATATATCAGGCAGATCATTTAACCTCAGTTTTCTTAACTATAAAATGGGGAAAATAAAAGCACTACTATGAGAATCAAATGAAAAAATATTTGCAAACCAACAATGGTGCCTGGTGCACATAATCTACACTGTACTAAGGCTTATTCCCTTCCCTTCCTTACCAGAGGTCCAGGAGACAAAAAAGTTAAAAACCTCTGCTCCGTATGAAGGTGCTCTGGGTTAGAGGCTAAGGCTTTCCACACACCCAGGGATCGAGTTGACAATGAAAGCTTGTGACCACTTTTCTAAAATGGAAGCTTTTCCCCCTGCTTTAATATACATGTGCATATGTGTATATAATTTAGAGTTCTAATTTCCTTTTGTGGTCAGAGCACAAAGTTTTAGAATAAAAAAGAAAACACATGTATGTTAACTTTTTCCATTTTTATGAATTTTCCACGTAACTGACCATAATGCTTTACAAGCTCCCTGAATAAAAAAAAAAATCAGTGAAATAATAGTTGCATACACCTCAATATTTCTGCTCAAAGCTTTCACTTTTTGTCATCAAGGCACAACACAGACGGAGAGAAGGAAAGGGATAGAGAATGGAGAGAAATACTACACAATAGCTAAGTCTGGCTCATAGGGAGAATGAAAACGAAATCCCACAGTATTTCCAGCAAACTTTTTTGAGAAATAATGTCAGAATGTTATGTAAACAAAAACCTAATATAGTTTTCTACCAACCCCTAGGGTAAAGTCAGGTCCTATGTGTTTAGGTGGCACACCAGGTATAGAGTTTGTTCTTGATAACAGTTTAAAACTTTTTTTAAAAACTTCAAGGTCCTTAGGTACAGTCTATTTTGACTGAGTCTAAGTTCTACAGAACAAATCCTTTTATTAAGGGGATTTGTTCTGTGAAATTTGGACTCAGTCAAAGGACCATAGCTGAGGACCAAGAGGACATGTGGCCTCCAGGGGCTGCAGTTTCCCAATCCCTGGTTTAGAATTTAAAGATTCTATTTACATAGCAATGCACCAATCTTTGGGATTTTAATCCTTGCAGAGACCAGGCACTTTTGATGTTTATGCACAATCTCTAAACCAAATGAGATTAAGGAGAACTATTGCTGCCTGGCATCTTATTTGGGATCTGACACCATATTTAAAACAGAGAAAACCCAAAGAATATTTTCCCAAATATTTAACAAAAGAAACTCATCAGTCTACATGAACATTCTTGATCTCTCTTCTGGGTTCTGATCTCACATTTCTATTTGACAGCTACCTATGTGTATCTGCATATCCCTCCAACATCTCAGATTAAATATGTCCAAAATGAAACTCATAGTCATCTTTAAGCTAGCTAAGTAAATATCTGAAGATCTGATTGTTGGTGCCAGTTTCCTTTGTCTCATTTCAAGATGGTAGAAGTTGACGCACTCGCCACAGATGTTTTGTGTATGGGAAATGTGTGAGAGAAAAACACTTTTGATGGAATGTGCACTTAGATCATGGAAGAACTTGGGACCAGAAGCTCTACTTCTGAACAAGGGCTTAGCAGTGAGAGGCCTAGTGGTTGAGGCAGGGTCCTGGGCTCCTTACAGAGCCTGGTGTTTGGGTGCTTCATTCAACAGAGCTGAGGTTTTTGTGCTTTCCTCGGATGATTTGAAGAAATCCTCTTTTTCTTTCAAGGACCATCTCTGGTGCCAATGATTCCATGAAGCTTTCCTTGATCCCCTCAGTTGAAAATGATTTTTCCCTCCTCATATTTCTTATAACTTGTTATCTAGGCCCTTGCTTTGCCCCTATTACATTCTACATCACATGGGACTGATAAGGACTGGAAGGGGGGGTGTGAGACCCCCACAAAGACCAAGGTACCAGGGGCAGGCTGCCTGGGAGGAATTTTCAGACTTAAGCATTGTTGAGGTCAAGGTAAAGATTTATTATACTTTTTAGTGGGCAAGAGTTCTTAGGGAATCTGCAACCTTAGAGGGGTACATGTAAAGTTTATATAGGATATTCTATAGTGAAACATGTGCCAAATATGCTAACTAGGTGTTTTGGGGTGGGATTAGGAAGTGGTTAAGGAGTGATTAGTTCTTAAAGGAATATGTACTTTTGGTATCTACTGTACAGGTATTTTACCCAGAGTTCATCAGGAATTAGCTCAAGGATGGAAGTGGTGGTGGCAATGGAGGTGGTGGTGGTTCAACCTACCAGAAAGTGTGGTTTCAGACCTGAAACATCACTAAATCAACTAAAGGTCAGGTCTGGTTTAGAAATAATAGGTTGCTCTCATTAATGTCTTGTTAGACAAGATAAATGCAAGGCAGTATGTGTATGTCTAAGTCTAGGATACATATGGTTGGTCAGAGAGTAGTAAATGTCATTACAACCCAGCACACAACCAGTTCAGTCAGTACACAGCTGGTTCAGACTAATAAGTTCTATAGGTACAGATGGTTACTGTATCAGGAAGGGAGATAATGGTTGTTGCTGGGGCAAGTTGTGTCCTTGGGCTGGGGAGAAACTGTCTGGGATAGTGTTTTGAGGCTATGGAGAACTGTGATTTTTAAAGAGAAATGTGATTTTAGAATTGGGGCCCAAGCCCATGTACCCAAGCACCCCATCAGGACTTATCCATATACACGTTCCATCTAGATCCATGAATTGTAAACTTCTTGTGGACAGAAACTGCCATTTTTCATCTTCATGTCTCTAGTGCCTAACACAGTCCTTGCACATAGATAGGTATGTAATAAATATATTTTTTGAACTTTTAGTCTCTTGCATAGAAATTCTTTGGAATCAAAAGCATTTGCCTGGAGGGCTATCGCAAAGCTATTTGGAAAATGATTTTCCTTTGGTTGATTGTTTTTGGCAATTCCTTCTCCCTTCCTGCTCAACTGGTCTTTGGACCAGGTAGGGATCGATAAGTCAAGAAATAAGTGAACAAGCTTACTAGGAAATCAATGAAGCTCCGTATCCCCAGCAATATTCTTATACTGACGCCTTCATAGTCAACAATACATATTTATTTATTGTTATATATAACACATATATAACATATTTTGTATATGTATATTATACTATATTGTAATATATTAATGTATTATAAATGTATATTATATTGCTCATCTGCATCAGGGGAGAGAGTGTTCTTATTGGGAATTCTTTAGGTGGTGGAATCAAAGGTCTGGTCCTACTCCTAGACCCTGAAATGTGCATAACATTGTGTTAAATGTTTAAGGTAGAAAAAGGCATACTGGAGAAGTAAACAGAGCATTTTGTATTTGATGATAGAGATATTAGAATACCACTGGAGTTAATGGGCGGGGAGGGGGGGGCGGCCTGGGTAAAGGTTGAGGCATGAATGGATCTGAATTTTAGGAATATCATTTTAGTGACTGAAGAATAAATTAAAGTAGCAAGAGACTTTGGGCAGGTGGATCCAAAAATCAGGGTATTATAATAATCCAGGCATGAGGCTATGAGGGCCTGTGCTAGAGTCGTAGTATCAGAGGAGAGAAGAGGGTATAGAAGAGATGTTGTAAAGGTAAAATTGTCAGACTTTGTCAGCAGTTTGAATACTGGAGGTGAGAGATAATTAGGAGTCCAGGATGACTCCTAGATTGTGAGCCTGAGGGACTAGGCGAATGGTGTTACCTTCTAGTCTAAAATAATAGAGAAAGCAGGAGTGGGAGAGGGCTTAGGGGAAAGATAATGAGTTCCGTTTTGGACATATTGAATTTCAGATATGTACTGGACATCCAATTCAAGATGTCTGAAAGGCAGATAAGAAAACTAAGGCCCAGGATAGAGCCAAGGTGGCAGTGTAAAAGCAGGGACTTGCTTGAACTCCAGCCCAAATCCCTTAAATACCTGTTAAAAATGACTCTAAACAAATTCTAGAATGACAGAACCCACAAAATGACAGAGTGAAACAAATCTCCAGCCCAAGACGACCTGGAAGGTCGACAGGAAGGGTATATCGCACCAGACTGAGAGTGGAGCACAGTCCAGATTGGGCCACATCAGCACAGACAGGGCCAGAGCAGGCCTCAGGGGGCTGAACCTCTGGCATCTGAGACAATTTTCAGACTTCTCAACCCACAAATGCCAAAAACAGTACAGAAGTTCAGTGGAAAAACTCTGTGGGACCTGGTTGAAAGAACAGTGCTGTCCAGAAGGGATCTGGCTTTGGGTCGATGAAGGTAGTAGTGGCAGTGGAGGTGGTGGTAGTGGTATCAGCAGTAACAGAAGCAGCAGCATCTGCTTACACAGCTCTGGGCCCACAGATGGTGGGGAATCCAAGGGATGATACAAAACCTCTGAAGCCTGGGACAGTATGCCCACCCCTACCCCCACCCCCACTGAAAACAGAGTCCCACCTTGACAAAGAGTTAGAAAGTCAAGTATTTGTCTGGGAACATGAGCAAACAGCATAAAAAACCCCAGACTGTAGAATTTTATCTTGGTGACAAAGAATATCAAAACACAGAACCAAAAGAAGACAACAAAGTCAAAACTTCTACATCAAAAACCTCCAAGAAAAATATAAATCGTTCACAGGCCATGAAAGAGCTCAAAAAAGGATTTTGAAAGTCAAGTAATAGAAGTAGAGGAAAAATTGGGAAGAGAAATGAAAGTGATGCAAGAAAATCATGAAAAACAAGTCAATGGCTTGCTAACGGAGACCCCCCACAAAAATACTGAAGAAAATAATACCTTAAAAAAAAACTAACACAAATGGCAAAAGAGGTCCAAAAGACCAATGTGGAGAAGAATGCCTTAAAAAGTAGAACTGGTCAAATGGAAAAGGAGGTCCAAAAGGCCACTGAAGAAAATAATTACTTAAAAATTAGAATAGAGTAAATGGAAGCTAATGACTTTATGATAAATCAGGAAATTATAAAACAGAACCAAAAAAATAGAAGGCAACACTGTGAGAGTCAGAGCAGGGGGTTTGAAAGCAGGGGGATGAAAAGGTTTAGAAGAGTTATTGTGGAGAGTCGTATAGTGAGTTGATAAGTGAGGTATACCAGGATTTCCTAGCAGCAGTAAGGGCCTAATTGAGTTATGTAACATAAATTTGTATTAGACACAGTCAGAATGGTTGTGTGATTTTTTCCATCTTTGTTTAGCTGCATGGATATAGGCACAAAGGTGAAGAATGGTGGGAACGATCCAAGGCTGAGGCTTGACTGACCATATTAAGCAACATGATGAGGAGAGTAGTGTAAGAGAGGAGTGTGTACAGTTAAACTGGTTTGCCAAGAAGTCAAGATGAGGTGATAAGGAGAGAATGGCTAGTGCAAGGAAGATGGCCTGGAAGAGAACTGAGGGGTTAAGGGATTACAGGTTATTGTGAGAAGAAAGAATAGGATTGTGTAAGGGAAGGGAGAGGAAGAGATGGAAAGTCAATAGATTGTGATTAGATAAGGAGATTTCAGAATTCTTAAACACACAGGTAGAATTTGTGTGGATGATGGCCAAATCAAGGGTAGGACTGTCTTTGTGTGTGGCTGAGATGGGATAGAGGATAGCTCATGGGAAATCAGTAGGTTGAGGAACTGAGTGGTTAGGGTATTTGAGGGAGAATCAATATGTATGTTAAAGTTCCCTATAATGAGAGAGGGACTTGGGGAAGAGAGAAAAATTATAAATCGGGTATCAAAGTTATTAGAAAAGATGGGCAGTTAACTGAGTATCTATAAAAAGCAACTACCAGAATTTTGATTGCATGGTAGATATGAATAACATGAACTGTTGAGGGCCAGGGTGGAGAGCGGTTGACAAGATCAGGAAGGACCTTTGGGGAAACCGTTCTTTGAGACTGTGCTCATTATCATCAGGAATGGCTCCCCATGCCCCCTGGATGTTGCTGTCTCTGTGAAACCAACAAGAGAATTACAGAAAACAAAGGATATGTAAAATAGATGCCCTCTAGGCTAACAGTCTTTAAAGATTATAACATTGGCCAAATCACTGGGCCGGGAGATGAGCAGAATGTCACGTAGACTTTCAGTTTCTGTCTATGTATATACCCTAACCCTTGGATCAATAAATGGAATTGGTCTATCTTTTCCTGCCTCCCATTTCTTTTTTCTTCACTACATCACTGAGCCGTGTAGAGACAGCAGGCCCTTCGCTACAATGAACTTTAAAGGAAGAAAGTTTACTGAATAGTGAAAAAAGGGAGGAATCTGGAATTGGCAATGAGTAGCAAAGAATATTCCAACTCAACCTCAGCTATGGAGAATGAGTAAAGGTACAACCAGTACTAGAAAGGGAGGCCAGGGAGGCTGTGTCAAGCCAGGTTTCAGCCAGTGCTAGTAAATGGAAGGAGTGAGTGAGGAATAGATTTAAGATGAAGAGAAGTTTTATTACTATGAAATAGGCATTCCAGAGGGCATAGTGGAATGGGCAGGTGGAGGTAGGAGGAAATCTAGGGGTTGGAGGTTTGAGGGAGATAGGAATGAGGAATTGGGTGGTAGGGGTAAGGAATGGGGTTTGGATGATCATCTATGGAAGGCCAGAGTCACTGGGATATGAAGGATATGACCAGATATAAGAAGGTTCATCTTGGAGTAGAGGGCACTACTCCTTTATCCTCAAAGAACAGGCATAGCAGGAGATGATAAGCCTCAAGTTGAAGGGAGGATTGCTCTTCTTTGTATTGCACAGTATCAAATTTATAGTATACAGGGGTGGGGAACCTGCAGCCTCAAGGTCATATGTGACCTTCTATGTCCTCAAGTGCAGCCCTTCAAACTTCACAGAACAAATCCCCTTAATAAAAGGATTTTTTCTGTAAAACTTGAACTCAATCAAAAGATTTAGGATCTAGGACCCAAGGACCTAGAAGGCCATGTGTAGCCTTGAGGTTGACCCTAACGAGAGCAAGGTTTCAGAAGGAGAGAACACCATGGCCTGAACAGAGCACTGTGGAGGTATTGGGGCATGTAATCAATCCATTTCTAAGAACTATGGCTCCTATATTATTCTTTACTAGAGTATTTGAGCTTTTATCTTGACAATTAATTGCAAAATAATTATGCCAAGGTAAGGATGTGATGGAATTGAATGTAAACATTTATAAAAATAATTTTAAATGTTCCTTTTTGCCTTTTTTTCTTTCTCCATTCTACCCTTAATAAATTATGCCCCAAGTAACATGGAAAGAACGAAAAATCCTTGGGTTTGGAGTAAGAGGACCCAAGTTGGAATCCCATCTTTTCTGCTTACTATTTGTGTGGCCCTATGCAAAAATCATTTCCCTGTCTGGGCCTCCATTTCCTTACCTGTAAAATGAGGGGGTCAGACTGGTAATCAATAAGAGCTCCTAAATCTATGATGAATTACTGCCTTGCTCAAACCTAGTTGTCACTCAGTGGTCAAGAATGGTTCATGGTAAGGTAAACCATGAAGGACAATTTAGACAGGGATGGAGAGGTATCAATGACCTTGACGCTTGGCTATAATTTTTCCCTTTTCCCCAAGTCCTGCCCTTATATTCAGGGACTTCAACATAACATTGAGTCTCCTTCAAAAACCCTAAACACTCAGTTCCTCAACTTGCTTACCTCCCAGGAGCTATTCCAGGGAAAGGAATAAGCCCTTTTTCAGAAGTGAACTGGTTCTTTTTATTGTTTTTGAAACAGAGGTTCCCAAAGCGGGAGATACTATCCTTTGGGGCGTAGGTGTTGGAAGGGCTGAGTGAGGGGACTATAGTAGTCTCAGGTGCAATTGTAGGGTGTTGAATAAAAATAAAGGCATGGTGGAAGCATAAGGAAAGAAGAGAAGAAAATTTTGAAAAACCATTTGTATATCTTTTATCTGTTGTAAAGTCGTAGTGATTACATTATTTTCCAAATAAACACATAAAATGAAAGTTATCACTAATCAGTAGTCAAGTCCACTGAAAGATCTTAACAAGCAAGTATTGGCAGGCAAGCATGTTGAGCATTGTCAGAAAGTCTAGCATACATTGGCAGGAATATGTGTGTGTAATGACTTGTTTACAATATGATACTATACAGTTACATGATGCAATATTGTGTCATCAAAATTTCAATGCAAGAAAAATCCAAAAATTTGCAATAAATTATTAAATTTATTTAAATCCAAAAATATATATTTTATATTTTTTTGAAATGATGCAAATTTGAAAATAAACTGTTAAAGAGTTAAAAAAAGATTTCCAGGGGAGCTCTGACTAAATTTTTTAAGAATGGGGCAGTAGGCCAAATAAAAGTCTGGGAATCTCTGCTCTAGATTCTAATGCTTTCACTCCACAACACAGGAGCTATTTGTTATGGGCCATAACCTTCTAAATAAAGATTGAAATAACCACTATCAAACCCAATTCAATGTAAACTGGATACAGCTGATGTTTCTTCAGTCACATTAATCAGGCCTTAGGTATCAGCCAAATTTCAATTTAAAAGCCTAGAAAGTCCTTACTTGGGCAGACAATGTTTAGTCAAGGTCTGTGTTCACCAAACTTCTCATGTAACCTAGTCTGTTGCTATTATATATCCGAGACCCTTACAAATCTAAAAAGAAAAGACTATTTTTTTTTTAACAATACAGTGGTTTTAAGGTGAAAAAAATCTGAAATGAAAAAAATGAATTCAGTGAGTATGTTCTTACCAGAGCATGTCTCATTCCAGCCTCTCCCTGATCATTCTGATAAATTATAAAATTCCACTATTTTCTCCCCACCTTTACTCCCTCTCCCCAAAATAACGTAATATTTAAGTGTATAGGTATTCAGTAAAGTGAGGAATCAGTTAATCTTTTGTACTTCAAGATGTCACCTTTTTTCTGATAAAAAACACATTTTGTTGATATAGTTTGCCTTTACAGTAGTCTTTTCCCACCCTCTCTCCTGAATGACTGAATCCCTTCTTTAAAAAAAATTAAACAAAAACATTTGGTAGAAGGGGAAGGGGCTAAGAGAAGTGGGGAAATGATAGAAGGGAGGGTAGATTGGGGGAAGGGATAATCAGAATGCACAAGATCTTGGGATGGGGGAAGGGAGAGATGGGGAGAAAATTCAGAACTCAAAATCTTATGGAAGTGAATGTTGAAAACTAAAAATAAATAAATTATTTTAAAAGAGAGGAAAAACGCATTTGATACAGAAACCTTGTCTGACAGTGCATATAACATGCTATCCAAATAATCCCACACCTGTCTGCTGTGAGGGAGTACGTGTGTTTTATTAGCTCTTTTCCAGGACCCTTACTGGTTTCTCCACTACTCAGATTTCAGCTTCTTTTCATTACCATTGTTATAGTTCTATTCTCTAAATTCTGCTCATTTCATTCTGCCTCAGTTCATATAAATCTTTCCACATTTATTCCTCATGTTCATAATTTTTTTTACTATATAGGGTTTTTAAAAATCTATTACATCTAGAGAGTTTTTTTAAAACCATTCTCCACTGATAAAGTCACATTTTACGTAAGTAGAACCTTATCAACAACAACAAAATACCAGCCTTCCTATAAAATCACTCTCCCTCCTTCACTCCTTAAGAAGTAACAGAGAGGACAAGGAGAGGAGGTGAAGAAGGGAAATTGAAATCTGAGTCTGGCCCAACTCCTCTGACTCCATTGGCACACCTCAGGATACCTCAGACAAGTTGTATCTCATTCTTACGGTCTCATCCAGAAGTATCCTATTCATTTTAGTTTGCTTTTTCTTTTTTTAAACAGTGTCAGATTTAGTGATTATCCCCTGAACATGTGCACAGAGTTGCCAAACTATAGCTTCTCTGTGAAGAGTAATGAGATATATAGAATATGTGTGGGGGCTGTGAAGAAGAGAGTGGAAGGAGGGGGTGTGGGTGACTGGATAAGGTGTTTATTTTGGGTGTTATTTTTAAAGAAAAAAGCTTGTGGGCAAATGTGTGTCTGAAGATGAGCTCTCTAGAGGGAGCATTCAGATTAAATTTTGCATTCCTCCAGTCTTATAGACTTGAGACTAGGAACTTAAAAGACACAATCATTAAAAAGGCATTATCCTACACAGTCTGTGTACACACATGGGTCCAGAAGAAAGTCCACAAATCACTTACACGTGCTCTGGCCAGGGCAAGCATGTGCTGGAGCCAGCTCTTACCTGCTTGAGATGGATGATTGTTAAATTTCCAGCGTGAGTTTTTCACAATGACATGCCACAAATCAGGGCTTCATTGATTGTTTTGTTAATTTTCTAAACTTAATAAAATGATGGAGAAAATGTTAATAATGCAGATTGAACTTTAAAAGATTTTGCATATTTTTTTCCCTCAGAGAACCAGTTCTTAAATCCTTACCAGCACACCTCTGTCTGGCAGAGCAAGCACTAAGAAAGTGCTTAGATTGAAGGGTAGCAGGGCATAGAAATCACAATGGCATCACAGCCAGAGGACCTGAGTTCAAATTTTTTCTCTGTTATTGATTTAACAGGGAATATAAATAACTATGGAATGTTGAGCCTGCACACTGACCATGTCTAGGGAAACATGTGACTCGATGCTAAGAGGACTTGGTCCTTTTGTATGATGCAGAAAACTGGGTGATCTGTTGGTCCTTCAGAGGTGACCCTACTTTGGTTAGAAAGGAGAGGGGAGCCAATCTTCCCCTAAGTCTTTTTTGGATAGTCTAGTAAGAAAGAGCCACAGTAAGCTAGAATCTGTCTTTTTAAAAAACATAGCATCTTGCCTTCTCTTTGCTTTTATCTCTGGGTGGGAGAGGACCAGGTGACCACCCAGGGTTTGTTGCCCTTGAACAAAGTGCTTGTTTTCAACTTTAAGCCACACGTTTACCAGGCATTGGATAGGGTCAAGCTTAGTACTCCATGGGATGTACTCTAACCAGAGCTGCCTACTTACCCTCCTCAGCTCAACCTTGGAGCAAGTCATTTAACTTCTCTGGGCCTCAGTTTCCTCCTTAGTAAAATGAGAGGTTGGCTCAAAGTCCGTCATTCTAAGCACATTAATTCAATAAGAAATTAGGCCTAGGTAATACTGACTTCCGCCCTGATTCTTATTGCTATAGTTAACAATTGGGCATTTGACCACAACTAGAATTTACTAAATTTCTTCTAATCATCAGGCTCTATCCTGAACCTGGAGATACAAGAAAAAAAAAGCAAAAATAAAAAACAAGTCCAGCTGTCAAGGAGCTCCCCTCTAGTAGGAGAGACAACATCCAAGTCATTCTGTATAAACTAGGTACTAACAGTATAGAAAATTAGTGGTGATTTCAGAGAGGAGGCACTGAAATTAAGGAGGACTGGCAAAGGTTTTATTGAATAAAACTTCTTGCAGAAGGTGAGTCTTTGGCTGAGACTTTAAGGAAGACAGAGAATCAGGAAATGGAGATAAGGAGGGAGAAAGTTAGAGTTATGGAGGAGAGCTATTGAAAATACCCGAAATTGGGAGGAGTTTCTTGTAAGAGGGTCAGCGAGACCAGGGTTACTGGA
Source organism: Potorous gilbertii (assembly GCA_028658325.1). Classification (NCBI taxonomy): domain Eukaryota; kingdom Metazoa; phylum Chordata; class Mammalia; order Diprotodontia; family Potoroidae; genus Potorous; species Potorous gilbertii. The sequence goes on along the minus strand of CM053771.1, from coordinate 173,134,067 downwards.
TTGAAGAGGATGGGGGAGGGGATGTAAAGTATAAGGAGACGAAAGGTAGGGAGGCATCAGTTTATGGAGGACTTTGAATCCTGAAGAGAGAATTTTATATTTGATCTTGGGGGGTGATAGGGAGCCCCTGGAGTTTAATGAATGGGGAACATGTTTAGACCTTCACTTTAGGAAAATTAATTTGACAGCCAAGTGGAAGTGTACTGGACGGAGGCAGGGAGAACCAAGCAGAACACTATTGCAATAGTGCAGGCATGAAGTGAGGAGGTCCTGCACCAGGGTTTTCAGAGGAGAGAAGAGGGCCTATAAGAGATATGTCAGGAAGGTAGACTTAACTGGAGAGAAACAGAGAGACAGAGAGAGACAGAAGTCTAGGATTACACCTAATTTGCAAGGGTAGGTAAATGGGAGGATAGTGATACCTTCAATAGTGATAGGGAAGTTGGGTAGAGTGGAGGGTTTGGGGGGAACAACTTGAGTTTAATTGTCTATAAGGCATCCAATTTGAGGTGCCCAATAGGCAGTTGGAGATGAGAGACTAGAGGTTAGGGCCAGACAAATAGATCTGAGAGTGATTTGCATGAAGATAACAGTCAAATCCATGGGAACTTGATGAGATCACCAAGTAAAATAGTATACAGAAGGAAGAGGAGATATAGATAGCCCAGGTCAAAGATTTGGGGAAAATCCACAGTTAGAAGGAATGCTTTTTCAATTTGACTATTTGCTATCGTTTTCTTTTCTTTTGCATTTTCCACTTTTATTTTTTTACATTAATACTTACTAGTAATATTTACTATTGTTTTCCAATTGTATCATAAACTTGTATGTGAGTAGATGTTTGTTGGAAGGAGTGATAATTTGGGTTACGCTGGGCAAATAAGCCCATAGGTAACAATGAAATTTTTATTAATTACTATTTATTAATTGAGTTTTGCCCCTTAAAGACTTTGAGTGGCTGCTGCACAGCTTGTAAAATATATGAAACCAAAGAATCTTTTGTTACCTATTCTTAGATAATTCAGGGTGAAGAATTGGGAACAGTTCATTTGCACCTTGTAAAGAGTTTCCCTATCAAACTTCAGGCAGGGTATGAAGGAAGTATAAAATAAGACGTAAAGAAATATGTTAATCAAATTGATGGAATTCTTGGGCCTCAAGCCATCGGCTAGCTGAAGGATAGGGCTGGTGGCCTTGAAACATCATGAGCAGTGATGAAGAGAATCATTTCTGACACTCAAGGAAGCCATCCCTTGAGTAAGCTGGAGGTGCCATTTCTGGCAGTTGAACAAAGAATCAGCTATGCAAGAAGAACTCAACTCTTGAGAAAGAATTGCTCTTCACCTTTTCCCTTGTGTGTCTTCTGGAGTAAGGAAAAGGAAAGGATTTCACTTTCCTTCTTATTTCTTAAAGATGGAAGAAGATGATCAGTAGGAGAAGCCCAGAAAAGAGCCAGTTCGGAGACCAGCTGCAGAGATGAGTTGGGCTGGGTAGAAGAGCAGACTCAGGAGTCCAACAGAGAGACATGCCCAAAAAAGATGCTGTGTGGAGGAGGAGGAGCAGGATGACAATGCCAGGAGTAGAAAAGATGTTGGGACCTGTTAGTGCTGGAGGTGCACTTCCTTGGCCATGGGCATGCTCTGTCCTGTGTTGTGTGCTTCTCTACTAGTATGTGATGTTTGTGCGTACTCTTTCCATTGACATGTGTATTTTTTGGGATAGTGTGCCCTAGGTTTGGGGATGGGGAATGATGTTTTGCAGCAATTCTCGCTATGTTATTTTAGTAGATGCTTTGAGCTAAGTGTGCCATTAGGTTCTCATTTTTCTGAATCTGGGTTATTTGTTTTTGTTTTGTTTTTTTAATTGCAAGAAAAAGTAGAGGAAATGGATTGGTGTCCAGAGAAATGATGGTATTACCCCATCCTAAGCAGCTTGAATTAGTTCTTGGGCTTTTTAACATTTTCATTTACTACTTGGAAGTGATTTAGACATAGAAGAGTGAGCGAGTCCAGCACTTAAAATTACTGTACTAATATTTACAAAGATACCAAATGACATGGTGAATTTTCTTGAAATATTACTTCCTATCATTCTATCATTCAGGGAGCTCTCTAGGGATGGCAACACAAATGTGTGGGTTCAAGTTACCTCCCCCAATTTTCTTAAATACATAGGAAGCTAAATTAAAATGAACTTAAGACAAGCTTTGTGGCGGAAGAGAAATCACAGAAGGAGAATATTAACCTAAGAAGGCTGTGTGAGGAAAGAGAATGGAGCAAACTCACCCCATTTCCCTAGTGGATTTATGTAGTGGGTAAAATTCATGTTGGGGAAGAGTGAAACACAAATTCCATGTATAAAGTAGAGCCGGATCCTGTTTCACACTTGAACAGTTCAAAGGACTATGACAGAAATAAGGTTTTTGCACAAAATTCCAATACGTAGTAAGTGCTAAGATATTTTCCCCATTTCTTTCCATTTCCTGAAATAAAATGTGGTCTCATTCCCACCATCCAGGTATGCTTGGTCATAGGTAGGGATGTAATGGAGGGATGACTAGTGATGACAAAGGAGAGGAAAGGCTTGATAACTAGGAAGGATTGATTAAGAGGAATGGCGCCCAGAAGAGGAAATGGATGTCTGTGCCGTTTCACATATTTTACACAGGCAGATAATACAGAAAGAGGAGGCTTGTCCTTATCCTACTTAAGCACTTTATTTGACCTGTTGGCCACAGTTAGCATTGCCATTGAGAATGGGTAGAAGATGAAGAGAAAAAAATGGCCTCCCCTACTTGCATCTTTAACAAACAAACTGAGCTTTCTGGGAGAGGAGCCTTTGTCAGAGAAGCACTCATATTCAGGACTGGAAGTCTCTCTGGGGATTTACACACATTTTTGGGAATAATGGTTGTTTGTTCAAGGATTTATGTTTTGCATTTTTCATTTAATGAAAGCTTCATTCAGCAATACTGCAACACTACAATGAATGCAACTTCATTATAATATATATTATAGTAACTTCATTATAGTAGGTATGTGGAAAAGGTAATTTCTTTCCCAGAAAGTTGTATGTATGGTACCCAAGAGAGACGAAATATTCTAATCTGTCAAGGACTCTTCATGTCATGAATTTCAGACACAAGGATTACCTTTCAAAGATCATCTATATATCTCCCCTGAGGAGATACATACCTACCTGTTATACCTACATCACAAATTACTGTCCTCCTTATGTCTTGCTACGCTGCTAAGTAGATTTACATTTTAAATTATTTTATTTGTAGTTGAATAGAAACAAAACTCAAGTTATATTCGAATTGGTAAAATCATTCCTGATTTAAACCTTTTTGTGGTAAGCACATATTTGACCAGTAATTTTCCCTTCTTATTTAAAAAAAAATCCTTTCATTGGCTCCATATGGTGGGTTTGTGTGATTGCATTACATGTGCAGTCTGGAGCAATTTCATGCGGTTACACTTGACTACGACAGATTCAATATATACTATAAGGTTTCTAACAACTTAACCTCAAATGTCCAGCTAAACAGATTTATATAGTGGTTTATTGTTAGTATAGTGGTACCAGTGTAGATTATCAAAAAAGGATAGGATTTCAAACAACTACAGGCAACTCTATAATAGAATAGATTTGAGCAGTGGTGCAAAGAATTGGAAATAGCAAAAAGTCCTGATACCATCAGTCAGTGAGCTCATGATACTTCAATGGATCAATGATTTCATTGATATGGGTATTCCTTTCAACAATATAGATCAAAATGCCTTCTAATCTCATATGATTCTTGTCTAATGTCCTATAAATTCTCCAAAGAAAATATATCCAATCTTCTGGAGACCTCCTTCTATATCTTCACCATTTCACAGAGGTAGCTTCAGGGTATCCATCTCTTATCTCTTACCCTTATTATACCTCAATTTCCTGTCATACATTGAACCTTGTTAGTAGTCTCCCAATTTATGGGGGTGAAGGGAGTAAAAAAAATGCCTGTGGTGTAGTATTCCCTTAGAGTTTGGGATTGTATGTGTTGCTGTTTAACCTTCACTTCAAAGAGGACCAATGACATCATGGGATAATGTCTTGACTCATGTGAATTAGATTTAAGTGGGGCAGAGCTGCACAAAGTCATCAGCTTTACTCTCCTTTCCAGCGTCATGGAAGTGGCAAGAAAAAAATCAGGATGCCTGGTGATGGCCTGGTGTGTTTGATGTCTGACCAAGTTCTCAGTGCTTCACAGAGCCTGCTTTAGCTGTTTTTGTGGCTATTGGTACAAATTGACCTATTTTACCTGGGTAGTGCTTGGGGTAGACATCCCATCACTGATGGGTGTGAGACTTTTTGGTTACTCTCAACCTGCTTAGCCCATCTGTTGAGATGGTTTAGTGGGGTGTGACCACTGAGGATGCGATAGCTTTTTGGAGACACAGGTGGTTGGTTATTGTCCTTCATACTCAAAGAGGACCAACAAGACATTGCTATGTTAGGGTAAAAAATACAGTGTGTCTGACTGTAGCTGATCAGACTGATGTGAGTTTGGAAGGCTCTATCACAGTTGGACTCAAATAGCCCATATGACCATTTGGGAGGGAGACGTCTCTAAACTTGTATGTTCCCATATTTGTTTTGAGCTTCTGCATTTTCACTTTGCTCATAGAAATAGAGCACAGCACCTTCTCTTATCTGGGCATATCATGCTGGGCAGTTCTATGCCAGTGTCTCCCATATCTCACAACTGATTCCACAGCTCTTAAGAGAAACCTTGAGAGTATCCTTGTATCACTTTTTCTGACCTCCATGTGAGTACTTGCCTTGTGTGAGTTCTCTGTAAAATAGTCTTTTGGGCAAACATGTGTTTGGCATTCGAACAATGTGGCAACAATGTGGAGTTGCACTCTCTGCAGTAGAGTTTGAATGCTTAGCAGTTCAGCTCAAGAAAGGACCTCAGTATCCAGTACCTTATCTTACCAGGTGACCTCAGAATGTGCCTAAGACAATTAAATGGAAGCGATTCAGTTTCCTGGCATGGAACTGGTATATTGCCTGGGTTTTATAGGCATACAACAGTGAAGTCAGCATAATAGCTCTATAGACCTTCAGTTTGGTAGGTGTAACTCCAATCAAGAAACTAAAGCATTCACAATTCATAACAGCATAATAATTTATTACCAGGAGGGCCACATGGCCGTAAACAGACACAAAAGTATATAACATAACATAGCATACCTCCCCACCTTATACTTATTTATACAATCAAGGGATCCCAGGCCAGGGTCTTCCCTAGCACAACACATCCTCAGAGGCAATAGAGAACACGACACATTCCACCCCTAAGTCACAGTAGGTTACAATTCCCTCAATTCAAAGTGTCCAAGAAAAGTCTTCTTGGGGGTGTGTCCTCCCCACGCTGCTGTTGCAGGCTCCCACCTGGCACTCTCAGGTATGTGCATACTTGAATGAGCCAAAGAGTTCGAGTTCTAATATTGCTCCAACCCCTGCTTCCAAGTCCCGAGGGGCAGCTGGGTGACAAAGCCAACAGGGTGGGTCCCGGGGGCTATGGCACTTCCACCCACCTCCTACATAGAAAACTCTACCCCCTTGGTCCCAGCCCATTCAAGGGGAATTCAGCTGGAAACCATGCTCACCTCTTCTGCCCTGCTGCTAAACCTTCATCTCAACTCTGGACTGAGTCCTGAACTCCAGGGTTCTTCTTGCTGCGTGTCTAGGGGCTGAATGCTCCAGGCTCCTGCCTGGGTTCACACACAGGCAACTCTCTGCTCCTGCTCCATGTCTCACCTCCCAGAGGAAGGGACCAATCCATTACAAGTTCTCCCTGCTCCTACCTGGGTCCAAGCATAAAAGGCTTCAGGGGCACCCCAACTCTGGGGGAAGCCATCCTCTCCCAGCTGCACATGGGGAGGGGCCCCTAGAGCCTGGGCTCTGGGCACAATAAAATGCTATCATTAATCCAGTGATTCAGGGGAAAGGTTGTCACCTCAGAAGTGGAGAAAATCAATTAGTGATCCAACAGACAGGTTCTACCTATCTTAACAGAATGATGGAACAATTTACATATATTACCAGACCAGGTGAGTGCAGACATCTGGGTTCACAAAGCTGGGGGCGCCTCTAAACAATGGCTACTCGGAGTCTCCTCCAGGAAATCAGAAAGACCTCAGGTGAAACATTCTTCTCATAAGTGAACCCCAAGGCAACATCTCACCTCAGACGATATATACATTTTTGACTAAGAGCTTGGTTCAGAGCCAAAAGGCCTGAAAAATCAATGTAACTCAGCACCTGGTGTTACAGCTGTGAATTACTAGGGTTCAAACTGATCTTTCAGATGTTTACAATTTATCATTAGCCTGGGAAATTGAACTACCCCCCCAAAAACCCCCAAAAACTCATAGCAAAGAGCCCACCTTGTTTGCACTCACCCTAGGCAGCCTAATATGTCTTCTCTCCCACACTTTCCTTTGGAGCCTCTCAAACACTGAGCTAGCTCTGGCAACACATGCATTAATCTCCTCATCAAAGTATAAATTCCTGAAAAGTACACTACTGAGGTAAGTGAATTTATCTACAGAATTCAAAATTTCTCCATTTTCTGCAAACAATGGTTCCATGTATGGACAGTGTAGTGCTGGCCAGTGGAGAACCTTGGTTTTCTTGGTGTTAATCATCAGGCCAAAATTAGTACAGATGTCAGTGAATCAATTCATATTTTGTTGCATCTTAGCCTCAGAATGCATAATCATCTGTGAACGAAAAGTCATGTATCAATTGTCCCTTCACTTCAGTCTTGGCTTGTAAGCCTTTTCAAGTTAAATAATAGAGAAAGCCAATGTAGCTTCAGAAAGGGCTGAGGAACAATCAACATGGTGTTTGCTCCCCAACAACTGCAGGAGAAATGCCAGGAGCATTCAACATTTGTTGATCTGAACAAGGTCTGTGATATTGTCAGTTGTGAGGGGTTGCGGAAGATCATGGCAAAGTACGGTTGCCCAGAGAAGTTCATCAGTATTGTACACAAAGTCGTGCTTGCACTGGTTCTGTATACTGGATGATGCTCTCATGCTTTCCCAGTCACTAATGAAGTGAAGCGAGGCTGTGTGCTTGCTCCCATGCTTGATGTTTCCAGCAATGTTTTCAGATGCCTTCAATTAACAAAAATGGCACCAAAGTCAGCTACTGCACTGATGGATTAATGTGTAAGAGATGAAGTCTTGTTAAAATATTAAAATACAAACTTTACTATGCATGTTTTTGGCTCATTGCCCCCCCCCATTGTTGTTATTCACTTTCTCAAATCTTTTCTCACAGCAATCAGTGAGAGGACAAAGTGTGTGATCACACTGTTTTAATAACATGTAATTAAAATACAAAAGAAATTATAAATTTTCTCCATTGTACCTACTTTCCTTCCCAGATCTCTGATTGAGAAAGGGAGAAAATTTCCTTTATTTGAGCATCTATGTCTCATACAGAAGTATAGGGGGAAAGATGTTTTTAATTTACTGCTTTTGTCATCCCTGGATTAAAGAAAATTGGAGAAGGTAATGCTTCTCCCAGGTTATCAGACTGCTGGCATCCAGGATTTAGCAAGGGCAGTTCTGGGTACCATTAGTCATGTTGTGGCATTTGTCCCTCCTGCCTTCCCAGATTGGCCCTGGAGCTGTCCTCCTGGCAGTTTGAATGGGAAAAAGAGAGAAAACAAAGTGGAGTAAGTCTCTTTTTATTCTTTCATGTAGCTTCTGCTCCTGTTACACAAAGAATCATGTACCTGTTGAAGAAGAGCAGTCCCTTTCATGTGCTAGAATCTTAGCATTTGTTCCCTCCACTTTCCTTTGTGAAACGTTTCCTTAGATCTCGACAATCTGTCACAAAGAAAAGAGGCAGCAGATTCTCATATATGTCCTTGATGTTGTTTTTTATGCTGCTTTTTCCCACCTAAATCATTAAGAATGTGTTTTGAAATATAGCCTATATTAGATTTCATGCTGTCTGGGGGAGGAGGGAGGAGAGGGAGGGGGAAAATTCAGAACTCACAATCTTCTAAAAGTGAACAGTGAAAACTAAAATTTAATTAAAAAAAAAAAGACTGTGTTTCAGCCTACTATTGACCACCATGCATCTCTCCATTGTCCTGTGGGTTACTCACAATTTTGATTCTTTGGAGAATGTGATATTCTCTGATTCACAGCTATGTAGCATCACCAGGAGAATATTTGATGAGATAAATTAATGGGTTTTTGAGTCAAGAATTAGCTTATGATAACTAAGTACTCCAGTTTCCTAAATACAATTCAGGCCACTCTCTTCCTCCTTTTCAGTTCTGAGTCCAGATTACCATCCACCTATAATGCCTAAAGTCATAGATCTAAAGTTGGTAGGAAACTAAGGAATCATTTATTCCAATTCACTCACTTTACAGTTGGGGAAAATGAGGCCCAGAGAGGTTAAAGACTTGTCCCATATTGATGGATGGCCTACTCAACAAGTCCATGTTTCACAGGAATAAAACAATGAGGTCAGCACAACAGCTGTATAGACCTTCAGTTTGGTAGTCAGTCTAATACCTCTTATCTCCCATTCTTTTCTTTGGAGCTTCCCAAACACTGAGATAGCACTGGCAATGTGTGCATCAACCTCATTGTTCATGTGTACATGCCAGGAAATTGAATCACTTCCATTTGAACTGCCTTAGGAATATTCTGAAGATCACCTAGCAAGATAAAGTACCAGACACTGAAGTCCTTGCTCGAGCTGAACTGCCAAGCATTCAAACTATGCCTCAGAGGGCACAACTTCAATGGTCTGACCACGTTGTTTGAATGCAAAATGAATACTTGCCAAAAAGACTATTTTATCAAGTACTCGCATGGGGCAGGCAATGACATGGTGGTTAGAAGAAGCGATACAAGGACACTCTCAAGGTCTCTCTCAAGTACTTTGGAATTAATTGTGTGACATGGGACACACTGGCATAACACTGCTCAGCATGGTGTGCTCACATCAGGAAGGGTTCTGTGCTCTATGAGCAAAGCAGAATTGAAACAGCTCAAAGGAAATGTACAATGTGCAAATTTAGAGTATCCATCCCAAATGTTCACATGGACTATCTGTGCCCAATCTGCGGTAGAGCATTCCAAGCTCATATTGATCTGAGCAGCCACAGTTGGACACGCTGAAACTTGACTTTATCATGTTGATGTCATTTTGGTCCTCTTTGAAAACAAAGGACAACAACCATCTCAACAAGCCATAGTCTATGCCAGTGGGGTCAAACTCAAACAAAGACACAGGCCACTGAAATAAATAAGGATTCATGATGGCTTCATATGACTTAGGAAATTATATTAACATTACGTATAGCCTATTCTGTTTTCATTTATTTTGTAAAATAATTCTCAATTACATTTTAATCTCACTTAGGTTGCATTGGGGAGTGTTACAGCCTGCAGGCAAGTGTGTTTTACACCTTTAGCCCATGCAATAAGTATTTTTAAATTATCTGTGTGTTTTTTTCTTTTCTAATTGTTAGGCTTATTACCTTTGAGTGATTGGTCACTTCACTGAGGAGGTCCTATCATACATAGTATGGGGTTGATGCTATCTGTTAGGGACTCACTGTCTTGCTAACTTTGTCCAGGCCACACACTTAGGTCTAAATCTTGCGCTTATGCCATTCATATTCCACAATGATGCAGCAGATTGTTCTTTTTCTGTGCAGAGACCATTTGTGGTGGGAGGTGGAGAGAGAAGGGTGGACAGCAATTCACAGTCATGTCATCCAGCTATCTCATTTGTCAGTGTTCTGTCATCACTTTCCTCAAAGACTGATAGTGTTGTATAGGAGAATACCAGGATGTAGAACTATGGCTTTAGGGTTCAAATCACCAGGAGAGCACATTAGCCTCTCCTTATCTCCTGAACCTATACTCCTATGCCACATTCTTTCATAGATTTACTCACACTGCATTAATTCTGTCATATCATTCTCTGAATAGACTGCCTTTCTTTTTTCAAAGACTCAGTCACCATACATTCTCCACTTTCATTCTTGTCAGTGATCTTCCTACCTGCAATAATCCTGGCACACTCTATCATATGTATCACATATATGTATAGATTTTATACTGCCATGAGAAACAATAATTACCTTTACTTTTATAGTTTGTGGTATAATTATCAAACATGCGTAGCTGTGAATCCCCTTTGTATTCAAATCTAGCACAATCAGCTAAATGCTGTTGTTGTTTAGTTGCATGAGTCTATGGACCACACAGTCCATGGGGGTTTTCTTGGTGAAGATACTAGAATTGTTTTCTATTTCTTACTTCAGTGGATTAAGTCAAACAGAGGTAAAGTGATGTACCCCGGGTCACACAGCTAGTAAGCATCTGAGGCTGGATTTAAACTCATATCTTTCTGACTCCAGGCCCAGTGTTCTACCCATTGAGTCACCTAGCTGCCTTTTTTTGTGTAAATGATAGCACGTAATCACTTTGGGTCCAGGTACTTTCATTTTTTTAAATTTTTGTATCCTCAGTGCCAGGCCCAATACCTGGTAAACAGTAGCTACTTTATTAACATTTGTTGATTGGTTTAATTTCTACAAATCTATAAATACATATCTGGAGGACCTTACCAAACAAAACACTTTTCTTTTTGGACTCTGTACAGGACATTCTCCCATGTCAGTGTTAATACCTTTGGGAAACATATGCCTCCCTATTTTATGCCTTGTTTGATCATGGTGATTAGACAATTATTGAATAAAGTTGACTTCTGTGGTTGTATTTGTCAAGGAAACTTGAGCGATCTTTACATACATAAAGGATATGTACTATTGGAAAGGAAACTTTAGCCTTCAAAACTTCATTTTTTTCTAATAAATGCTTTTATAAAAAAAATAGTGTAATTTTACGATGCCTATATCTTTTAACCAACTGGTGTGAATATGAAGATATAGCCAGAAAATATATGTTATATAGATAAATAAATAGGTAGAAAATCATGTGGGAAAGTCTGCCTACTCATCTCATATTTTCATCTAGGGTACAATTAATATGTTTGTATGCCATTCTCAAAAGCTTTTGAGAGATGAAAAGGTTGCCAATGTTCTCTGCCACTTTGGGGGGGGGTAATAACACCATTTGTAATTTTTCTGTTCCTTTAGCATCTGCTACAATTTGAGAGATTAAAAATGAATATGTCACTGTTTTCAAAACTGTTATCATCTCTAGCATGACTTTTTCTATATGAATCACTTCTTATCCAGCCACTCTTTCCAACTTATGTTCTCAAGTGTCATCATTTTCTTGACATAGACATTGGGCACTGAGGTGTTAAAGACAAAATTTGATGGTTTCATTCTCATTAATGAAAGGACAGATCAATATAGACACATTAAACAAAATCATAGAATGTTAGGTCTAGAAGGTACCTTGGAGATCACCCAGTTTTACCCTGTTATTTTGCAGATGAGACAACTGAAGCCTAGAGAGATGACTTGCTAAAGTTCTCATAGTAATTGACAATCAGATCTCTGCTCTTTTCAGTGTTCTACAGCTTCCCCTACACTATTAAGTCACTGCTGTATACACCCCTCCTCTCTCTGACATAGGACATTTTCAAGCAGTCCAAGGCTTTTAGTCTCTAAAGAGATTTAAATGTTCTCATTTAGCTATTGGTTGTCTTCCAGGAGTTTCTTTTTGAGATGGATGTGGTGCTGGTTGCATTAAATCCTAAATACTGCATAGCTTCTTAAATCAGATCCATAATCACCTACATGAGTTCAGCCTAAATAATTATAAAGGAAAAAGTCAAGGGAATGAAAGAGATCTGTTATCTAGCTGGATGGACATCCCATAGACCTGGTCCATCAGTATAAATATGTCCAGTACAGCTGGGCAATGAACTTGGTCTAGAATTGAAAGTGAGGAAGATGACATCTGAGAAAGTATGGAGTGATTTAGATAAACAGTTATCAAACTTTTTGGTCTCAAGACTCCTTTACCTATGGGAACTTTTAAATGAGTGAGGAAGCCAAAGGAATTCTGCTTATGTTTGTTTGATTGATATTTCCCCTGTTACAAATTAAAACATCCTAGTATTATTATGAAAATAGTTTTAACCTCTTGAACTCCCTGAAAAGGATGGGGATCTCCAGACTATTCTTTGAGAAAGAACTACTTTAGATGATCCCAAATTCCTCTCTGAAACAAAAACCTATTTTTTTTTAAACACCAATATTCTTTGGATGATACGATATGTTTGTGATATATAGACTAAGTCTAATTCAGTTGAGAAGCAATTATAAAGTACCTTCATTGTGCCAGACAGTGTGCTAAGCATCAGAGATAAAAAGAAAGGGGAAAACAATACCTGTCTTCAAGTAGCTCCCAGTCTAATGGAGAGACAGTATGCAAACAACGATGCGCAAACCATACATATAAGGTAGATTGGGAGCAATCTTGGAAGGAAAGCACTAAGATTGAATACCACAGTCTCTGAATAATAAAACCAGAAAATCACCCAAAGGGTGATGTAGACACACAGGTAGGCTTAAATAGGCTGCACCATGTTGCCAGTGATGAATTAGGTCCACAAATATGTCATAAATCACCCAAGAGATGTGGGATCAGAAAAAGAAGCAGACAAGAGCTAGGGATAATTGAAAGACAGTTGAACATAGACAATAAATCGGCCTTCTTAGACTTCCTTGTGTCATGGACCCCTTCGGCAGTCTGGGGAAATCTATGGACTCTTTATCAGAATAATGTTTTTAAATGCACAAAACAAAATATAAAAGATTTCAAAGAAAATCAACTATATTGAAATATGTAACAAGTTAACAGAACCAAGGTTAAGAACCCCTAATCTTTGCTTTGATACCTAGGTGGATGATTTATGGGAGGATGTGTTGTACAGGATAAGAAGATGTTGATAGATTGTAGTATGAGCTAACAGGAATGAGGGAAGCAGCCACACTGATGAGATCATAGGTCTATCAAAGTCCTGCAAACTTCTGTCTTTCTGACTAGACTAAATTCATGAAGGACAGAAAAGCTAACACTTTTGAAGCACTATTTTTCTTCTTGGGATCTGCAATTTCACTTTAGAGTCATATAATATTAGAACTGAAAGGAAGTGATCCCCTAAGCCACCTTCACTTTACAAATGAGTAAACTGAGACTCAGAGAGGTTAGTTGACCTCACAACCTCATGCAGAACCGTGAGCAAAACTGGTTTCCTGAGTCACAGTCCAATGCTCATACTCAAGATGACTTTTAGATGGTATATCACTAGCACCTAAACCAATGCCCTATGCAAAATAGGTGATCAACTAAGTTTGTGGTTGAAGATGGAGGAGACAGGATGGGTACTTGGTACCAGGGATCTGGAGGCTCATTGCTCTTCTTCTTAATCTGAAGTGATCAGTGCCTTTTAATTTCATTACTGACTTCTCACTTTTCAAGCATAATCCCTCTCTGGTTCCAGAGACCAGCTGAACAGGAAGGGATTTTCAAAGACCATCAAACAGAGGGACATCATATGTCAAATATCTGGGTGAGCCATAACCCTCTGGGCCATTGCTTTTCATTCTAAAGTGTGAGATTGACTCAGTTTTTAAAAAATGTATGAAATGCCTGTGTGAATAATGTATGATATATACGTGTGTGTGAGTATACACATACACTATATGTATCATATGTGTGTTATAATATACCTAATGTGCATATATGTATTTACTTGTCTGTGTTTATGCTATATGTATACATAATGTATATATATATATATATATATATATATATATATATATATATATATATATGTAGGAAATATATTTATATAGGGGGGCAGCATAATGGATAGAGCAATGAACTAGGATTCAGGAAGACCTGAGTTCAAAACCTCTCTCAGACACTTACTAGCTATGTGACCCTGGACAAGTCCCTTAATATCCGTCTGCCTGAGTTTCCTCATCTGTAAAATGGGAAAATGCTATCCGTTATCTCCTAGGTTTGTTGTGAATACATGAGATCACAACGGTAAAGCACTTTGCAAACCTTAAAGTGCTATATAAATGCTAGCTGTCATCATTATTGTGGTGGTGGCAGCTAGATGAGACAGTGGTAAGACTGCCAGACCTGGAATCAAGAAGACTCTGGCCTCAGACACTTACTAGCTGTGTGATACTGTGCAAGTCACCTAACCCTGCTTGACTCAGTTTTCTCATCTGTAGAATGAGCTGGAGAAGGAAATGGCACACTGCTCCATTATCTCTGCCAAGAAAATCCCAAATGAAGTCCCAAAGAGTTGGACACGACTGAAAAATGACTGAACAACGTATGTTATTACATATGTCATGTATATATGCATATATGCTTGGTTTTTGTCCGAATCTGTGTTTTTGTCTGCCTTATGCAGGGCAGTCCCTGTGAAGAAACTCCTCCCACAGATGGAGATCAGAAACTCATCTGTAATTTATAGTTTTAGTGATCTGCCTAGGACACAGTTTGAACCCAAATCTTTCTGACTCCAAAATGGCGCCCTCTGTCCATTGTGCCAACCTCCCTGTCGTGTATTTAACAATACAAATTTTTGCACCTTGCAATCTGCAGCACTCTAAAGAATCCCTGGGAGCTCTGGAGAAAGTCTTGTATATAGCCATGACCTAAAGGAACTCCTTCAGAGAATCATGGAGGACAAGCACTTGACTTGGAATTTTCTTTCGTAAAGAATGTTATTTAAGGATGTGCTTCCATTTTATAGAAGCAACTGGGAATCTTGCTCAGTCTGCTGTCATTTCTGCTTTAGCAAATACATTTTAAAGAAAGGAAAGGTCCATTTCCACAACTTTGTGGTGACATACTTGCATTTCTACAGAGCAAATTTGATTGTAGCAGATATGTTTACCTTGTCAGAATGATAAAACTGAGTAAGCTTTTATTGCTCCTGAAAATCACAACATTTTGGTTTTTAGACACGTCATGTGAGGTGTGTTCTCCAAAGACACAGAAAGAAAAATTTCAATCTAGTTAGTGCTATCAACTACTATCTGCCAAATAAGGAATCAGGAGTTGTTCATTTTGTTTTATGGGTCTACAGTCTCTCAGGGTTAAGATGTTTAATTCATGTTTAAAGTGTGAGCTTTTTAACTAGATACAGTGAATTTTTCCTGTCCAGCTCTTCTATTAACTCACTGTCATTCCCTTTCCATTCATAGTTGGAGGTAAGCAGTAATCTAAAAGAAGTCATATCCATTCCCTTACATCAGTCTTCATAGGGCTGACTAGGCAGAGAGATCAAAACACTGTTTTGATATTGAAACAGCTCTCCCTAACAGCTGTTGGAGATTTCCTAGCTAATCACAGCATACTAGAGACAACTTGTATAAATCAGACAGGATACATTACTGTGCTGCAATACTATATAGAGTTCCCCCCACTACAATAATGTTACATTCCCATAGTGGAAGGTTTACGAAAGCATTTTCATCATAACAATGGTGTGACGTCGGTAGGACAAATATTACTACTCCCATTTCACAAGGGAAGGATCTAGAGCAGTTAAATAGCTTCCTCAGAGGCAATAATTGAATCCAGGTCTCCTGACTCTAGGGATAGCCCTCTTTCTACTCTTACCATGTTGCCGGATCACTGATATTCCCTTTCCTAGAAAAGTTTAAAAAGTACCTCATAGGTGACCAGGCAAGACCCTTTCACATAGATCAGACTTGCTGAATGAAGGCATCCCTTTTGTTAATTCCCATTACCATCCTTTCAGGAGCCCAGGAACCATATATGTAGCAGCTGGTTAGGAGGATGTTTTTATTTTGGAGACAATTGGGGTTAAGTGACTTGCCTAGGGTCATACAGTGACCCTGTGTCTGATTGAACTCAGATCCTCCTGATTCAAAGACCAGTGCTCTATCCACTATGCTATCTAATTGTCCCAGGATGATGTGTTTTTAGTGACATGGAGACACAACCTGTATGTGAGTCAGTACCACATATGCTTTTAGACTATAAACACATGAAAAATACCAGTACATTTTAAAGCATCTCTTTTGTCCACTCAACTTTAACTGTCACCTCTTGTGATTAGTAGTATCATTTTTATGCTTTCCCCTCCTCTGGCAACCCTATCGCTGAGATAAATATGTGCCTGAATCCTTCTGGTTCACTCTCAACACACAGACCAAAAACAATTTAGCAAAAAGATCATTTTAAAAACAAGGCAAAATTTAGTCTGTTTCTTTTACACCTGTGACCTAATTTATTTTTGGCCCTGTAATTGAGGCCATGTATTAATTTGCATGATGAAGTTAATTGAAAGGGGGAAAGTAAGCAGCAACCTAAGGGTATCTGGGAGGGGTCAGTGAGAAAGAGTGCTTCAAATTTCTTCTTTTTCATTCATCTGCATATACTTTTTTATCACTGTGTTGTAGCCAATAAGATTTTTAAAATAAGTTTTTACTGATGTCTTTACTTTTTACACCACAATAGTTTCCTCCAGTTTTTCCTTCCCCTCCTGCATAACTATTTGATATAACAAATAATACTTTTTAAAGACTGAGAAAAAGGAGAGAAATAAAATCAGCATAACTGATTATATATGGAAAAAAATCTGAAAATATCTTCACTCATTGCCTTCCAATTCTGCAAAGGGGTGGGGTAGAATTGTCATCTCATACCTCTTCATTCTAGATATACTTGTTCTTTGTAGTTTTGCAAAATTCACTTTTAATTTTTTTGTGGTTCTTTTTCCCATTTACATTGTTGTAGTCATTGTGTGTATTGTTTTATTGACTCTGCTTTCTTTATTCTGCATCAGTTCAAGTAGATATTTTCATGACTCTCTGTATTCATCACATTAATCAATTCTTACTGCACAGTAATATTCCATTACACTCATGGATCATAATTTGTTTATCCATTCTTCAGTCAATGATCACTGACTTTCTATTTCTTTGTTATCACAAAAGTGTTGCTATATATGCTTTTGATATGTATGGGGACTTTCTTCTTATCAACAGCTTCCTTGAGTATAAGCCTAATAGAAGAATCCCTGGATCAAAGAATGTGGGCATTTGAATAATTTCACTCGCATAATCTGATTCATAACTCCACCAACAATACACCAGTGTGCCTATCTTCCAGCAACCTCTCCAATATTGCCTCTTCCCATCTTTTGTCTTCTTTGCCAATTTGCAGGATGTGAGGTGAAACCTCAGAGTTGTTTTGATTTGTATTTCTCTTATTATTGATCTGGAGCATCCTTTTATATTTTTGTTCCTAGTTTTCAATTCTTCTTTTGAGAATTGTTTGGTGCTATCCTTTGACTACTTATCTATGGGAGAATGACTTTTGGGCCACAAGATTTTATTCTTGCTACACGTAAATTCTTAAAGAGTGACTCTTCAAGAAAATAAAAGATATATACCCATGTCTTGGCAACTGTCCATCAGCAGACTTAATTAAGAAAGTTGGTTGGTCTGAATATAATATCTAGAGCCGGAAAGTGCTTTAGAGATCTTCTAAATCCACATCTTTCTTTTAGAAATGAAGGAACTGAGGACCGGAGAGATTAAGTGACTTTCATAAGATTTCACAGATAATAAGTGACAAACTTAGGCTTTGAGTCTGTTTACTCAGACTCCAAATACAATGCCCTTTCAAGACAATCAAATACAAACATTCCCAGGGTCAATCTGATTCATTTTTCTTGGCCAAAATGAGTATACAAATACTCATTTCTGTTATCTTAATGATTGAATCTATATTGAATCATTTATTCAAAAATGGTTATTGATTTTCTTGTTAATTCTGTCAAAGGTTTTTCATTACTTTAATCAACCAGAAAATTATCAATTTAATGTGTTATATAGAATTCCTTTACAAAGATCTAATCCCAGATCACAATGGAGTGAGGAGGCAACTCCCTGAATTCTAAAGGAGTACGACTGACAAGCTAGGGTAGGTTCTGCCATGGTAGAAAGACTCTGAGTTCCAATAACAGATAAAGTTTGCTTTCCAAGGACCAACCCAGCTAAATACAGCACAGCCAGCCATGATGCATATAAAATAACGATCCTTATGCTTCTGTGGTGATGGTGAGAGAGTGGTGGAAAGGAGGACAGAGAATACTCAAAATCATAGGGTTGAGAACACCTAAGCTATTAGTACTGTGTCCTTTCTAATGACTACTAAGTGGACTTAACTAGAAGAACTGAATCACATTAATCTTAATATTTTTGCTACAAATGAAACCAAAAGGAAAAAGGAAGCTGTAGTTAAAAGGGAGCCAAGCTCACAGGTGCTCCTTGGAGAGGAAAATAAAGGGGTTGGCAGAATCAATTTTGCTAAGTGTCCCAAAGCAATAAGAAACATTTTGTGGAACACTTGGTTATATTACATTGTAGTGCTCACGATAAACTACAGTCGTGCAATGAAATATACTCAGTCAGCTTTTGAGGATTCAACTCTATGAGAAGGTTCATTGAATATCCCTACTTCGACTTAGCAGACATTTTTTCACACGTAGGAGGATCCATTTGCATTTCATGTGGAGCAGCAGCTGAGCATCACAAAACAAGAGTCATCATTTAGTCATCTTTGCAGTTGTATAGTGAGAAGGTGCTGCATTCATTTCTCCTCCCTGTGTACTTCCAGTTTGCTAGTTTATAGATGTGATAGTCTCATGCATCAGGCTTACTAAAACAAAGTATTCAATTTAGGACCACTGACAGTCTTTCCCACCTGTCTTCCTGTCTGTCCAATAGGATATCATTTTCACTGATTTCTTTTTAACTTTACTAGTCTGAGGTGTGTGTGTGTGTGTGTGTGTGTGTGTGTGTGTGTGTATTACTAAGGTAATATTCACAGTACTGGTGGTGACTAGGAATATGTCAGTGTAGTTCTCAATCAAAGAATAACAGGCTCTCCTTATAGAAGGCAGAAGAAAAACATTTATTCAGACACCAGAAAGTCAAATTCCAGAATCAGAAAACAAAATCCATCATAGCAACCAAGAAGTCAATACAGGTTATCAACAAAGGGGGCAAAGCCATTCCCAAGACTCCCTGCCCCCTGCTGGGACCTTCCCACAAGCAAACATTCACAGCACTGAGCTGTGTTTGCCTGTGTCCTTCCTGGGAAGTCTGACTAGACTGACCAACTTCCTCCCAGCTCTGCTCCACCCCTCCTATTCTGCCGGTTCAGCAAGCTCCTCCCACCACATGTGACATAGACTTCCATGTGATTTAAGCAGGTCCCATGGACCTATTAGTGAATGGTAAATGAATATTAATTTAGGAGTTTAAGAACATATGAAAATTTGCTCCACTGAATGTAATGGTAATTCCCTTTTCAATTTACAAGAACTCCACCCTGGAGAGGTTTTCCATTATGACTCACTTTTGAAATGCTAGAAAGAGCTGTCTGCAAAAACAATACAAAAACAATCATGAAAATAATTTCAAATTATGCATCAACATAGGGATCATGAAGTTAGTGCTAGAAAGGATCTTAAAGACCATGTGGATCATAGATCTAGGTGCAAAAGGGACCTCAGAGTCATCTAGTTCTACTTTCTCCTTTTACACATAAGGAAATTGAGACCCTGAGAGGTTAAATGACTTACTTAAGGTCACACAATAGGTATTAGAGGTCAGATTTGAATCACTGGTCTCTATGGTCAATGATCATTCCTTTGCTCAAAGAGAGGAAGATAATGAAAGTATAGGGGAAAGAGTCTTGGACATTATTAAAACCAATGCTTGGTGACCAAGAGAGCATCAACAATTCTCAGATTATATGCCTACTTTATCATCTCTTTAAAGGCTTTATGAGAAATAACCTATCTAATAGCACTAGTGCATCAAGGACCCTGGATGAGGACATTAGAAGGGAACTGGAAGGTTTTCACAAGCAGTTTACATAACAGAACACATCTTTATCATCACACAATTGAAAGAATACAAGAAGACTCTCTGCTTATAGTTTGTTGACTACATCAAAAAAAATCAACAAAACAATTTGTTGCCTGGGAACACCATAATACCTCCTGAAAAGATATAAGAAAACTCAAGAATTTGGCCTATCTACAAAGTTAGAACCAAATGAATGAATGACATCTACTGTTCAAATTGTGATGTACAGTTAAATAGATTACCTATAAAGATCATCCACCAATATATTTTTCAAGGTGTTCCAAGAGTCTTTAATAGATTAAAATGGTGCGTGTGCGCACATACACACACACACATGCACACATGTATATGTGTTTATATGGTTGTAGATATCTTGAATAGACATTGGAAATGTTTCTAGTTAAGTCTAGAATTTTATAAGAGAAAGAGGGCAGACTCAGCTACGTTTGGGAAATTTCAAACCTCTTTCTATCAGCTTCAGTTTCTCCCCAAAGCTTTGTTTTATTACTAATACTGAAGCAGTGTGGTACAGTGGAAAAGGCTGGCTGAGGAGGCATTGGATTTATATTTAAATCCCAGCTCTGATGTCTGTCATCTGGGTGGTCTTGATCAAATCATTTAAACTCTCTAAGCTTAATTTCCTTATGTGTAAAATGAATTAGATGTTCTGAGGTTCCTTCCAACTCTAGATTTCCGATCCTTATTGTAGCAGGGGTTGCATCCCATGGAGCATGTGTGGGAGATGATGTATACAGACTCCTGGGCAGGAAGAGCCAATAATTCAGTAGACCTTTAAAAAGCATGACTCTGCCCTTGGTTCCTCTTTCTTCCCATTTTGATAGCATAATTTTTGAGCCTCTTCTTAGAAGGTGGGTCTGGGAGCTGGTCACCTTTCCCCAACCCAGCAGCAGAGCATCAGCAAGGCAAGCTCATAAATTTGAGACGTTCAGGGGTCCACGGTCCCTCAGGGTTGACTAGAATCAGGAGGAGAGATCTGCACCTACCTCCTACTTTGAGAAGATGGCCACCTGCAGAAGAATGAACCCAATGCTTGACTTGGCTTGCCAAAAGATATGGACATGGAGGGAATTGTTTAGACATGACAGAGCCAAGGTGAAATGTCAAATATCCATTTGGCAGTCCTGCAAACTACTTTGTGTTTAGATGTTAAATCTGTTTAAAATTTTTGAATATTGGTTTCAATTTTATTTAACAAGAAATTGAACAAAAATATCAACACAAATTGTTCAAAATATTCAATTATAATTCCATAAGCTTTAAAGTTTTAAACCTACATTGGTTGTCAGCAACCAAACATGAAAACATGAAGCTTTTTGTAAAATATTTGGAAAGAGGATATTGATAGCTGTTCCCCATCTTCAGATCTAGTGTTTTCTGTGGTGCTCCAGATAATTCTCCAACACACATTCATCTAATATTAACTGTGAAGGAAGAAAATTGAATCAAACCTTGTTAAGGCAAGAACAGTCTCTGATACATTCATCTGCTTCCACCTGAATGGGTTTGGTGTGATTGACCAATTCCATGTTTTCTGAACAAATGATCAGAGCAGGTCAAAGAAGGGCAGAGGGGAGTCTCGGGACTCCTTGGCTACCTTGATACCCAGATTGGGAGAACATCTGAGGCCACAAACATCAAAAAGCACTCTAAGTGGTTTAATAGTAGTTTATGTTACTGCTAATGATAATTTAAGTTTTCTTGTCAAAGTGTGAAAGTGAGTCTTTTGTGTTTTGGGGATTTCTTTTGTGTGGAAGAAATAAATAGCCATCGT
Source organism: Potorous gilbertii (assembly GCA_028658325.1). NCBI lineage: Eukaryota > Metazoa > Chordata > Mammalia > Diprotodontia > Potoroidae > Potorous > Potorous gilbertii. Next base: position 173,112,315 of record CM053771.1, on the reverse strand, counting down.
ATACCTAATTTACCTTATTTATTACTTCTCTGTTCTTTGATTTTGAGGAGCTCCCCAGAGGTGAATAAAATCTCAGCTTTAAATAATTTCCCTAAAGCCATGGTATGTGTGGGGAGATGTGAGGGAGTGAAGATATGTATATGTTGAATAGAATATATGTATTTATAATTGTGTGTGTGTATGTGTGTGTGTGTGTGCATGTGTGTGTGTGTGTGTGTGTGTGTGTGTATTCACAGACCCATTTGAGTATAGAATTAGCTTTAGTCATTTGAGTATTTTTCTCTCTGGGTAAATTGCAGCCTCAGCGACAAGGTGTTGATACATAGTCCTGTTAGAATACTTACAATATAATAAACATTTATTAAGTACCTACGATGTGTACTTATATGTTGGTTTTATATAGATATTTAGTAGACAAACACATTATGAAATACTGACATCATATTCTTCAGTTAATAACATTACTTCAACGTATTCATTTTCCTTTTCTTCCCTTTCCTTTCTTCCTTGCTTTTAGTTTCTTCTTTCCTCCTCTTCTTCCCTTTTCCCCTTCCTCCTTCCTTCTTTTCTTCCTTCCTTCCTCTGTCTCCCATTCCTTCCTTCTTTCCTTCCTACTTTTCTTCCTTCCTACCTTTCTTCCTTCCTTCCATTCTTCCTGACTTTCTTTCTTTTTATCTCTCTCTCTTTCTCTCTCTTCCTTTCTTTCTTTCTTTCTTTCTTTCTTTCTTTCTTTCTTTTTCTTCTCCCTTAGCCTAGAAATGCCACAGACTTTCCTGGGCCCAATCATACTGCTAATTCATGTAGAAGCTTTGACCTACTCCTATTTGCCTCTCCTTAGGCAGCCTGGTTTGCCCCCTTCCCCATACCCCATCCGCCCTGGCCTACTCCAGGGTATTCACCGAATTTGTGTGGGACTTACTTTAGTCCTACTGCTACTCATAACTTCTGAACCCCAAAAATCTATCAATCTTCCCTAGTTGTAGGGATACCAGCGTGTACCATCCTGTCCAGCAATATATTTTCTATTATATGCAGTTGTTAAATTGATTCTGAATTTCAATATTTGTTTAACTATAAGCAACATGTGAAAATCTGAAAACTTAGCTCTTTCTCTTGTCATAATAGAAATAGCTTCTCAGAATAATCTCATTGTTGTCTATCCTCCCAATGCAGTTATTCTCCAATTGTACGCTGACAGGATCCTGATAAATAGACTGCTTATATGATTTGAGAAGTGGGAAGTGTACTCTTGTAAGTTGAGCAGATAAGACCTTGTAGCTTGGATGTTTTCCCATTGCTATGGTATTGAAGTGGTGAGCCAAGGAATAGTAAATGCAGTGCAGATTGCAGTGGGGGTAAGGTGCAGTCCAGTGGTTGTTATGATAGTTAATTCTGTGGTACTTTTACACTGAAATAAGTCAGGTCAGACCATAGTTAGACCATGAAAAATGTACATTAGATATTCCTTATTGAGGCAGGTAGATGGAAGATAGTTGTTTCTTCTTTTTAGAATGGTAAGACCAAGTGCCTTCACTTTATGGTGAGCATATGTCCTATGAGTAGATCAAGCATGCAACACTAAATAGTTGATGTGATTTTTTTCAAGAGTTATGCAAGACTATTCGATCTAAAATGTTTCTTGCATGGAGCTTCTATGGTATTGCCCTTCCCTTCTTTCTTTTCTGTATTTATTTAGTATTTAATTTCCCCACAGTTAAATGTAAAAACAATCTTTAACATTTGCTTTTAAAACTTTGAGTTCCAAATTCTGTCCCTTTCTCCCTTCCCATCACCCCTCATTGGGAAGGCAAGCAATTTCATATCGGTTATACACGTGGAGTCATGCAAAACATATCCATAATAGTCATATTGCAAAAGAAAACAAAGACAAAAAAAACTCATGGAAAATATAGAAAGTAAAAAAGAAAAGAAAAATTATGTTTCACTCTACACTCAGACACCATCAGTTCATTCCCTGAGGATGGATAGCATTTTTCATCCTAAGTCCTTCAGAATTGTCATGGATCATGGTATTGCTGAGAAGAGCTGTCATTCACAGCTGATCCTCTTAAAGTACTGCTGTTACTTTGTATCCAGTACATTTCACTTTGCATCAGCCCATACAAGTCTTTCCAGGTTTTTCTGAGAGCATCCTGCTCATCATTTCTTAAATAGTATTTAATACTTAAGTAACACTTATTTTTATATATTAATATTTTATATTATCTAAATATATTTATATTTTAAGGTATTATACCTTAAACTATTTAATACTTAAGTAATATTCCATCATAATTACATACTACAACTTGACCAGCCATTCCCTAATGGATGGGCATCACCTCAATTTCTAATTCTTTACTCCCACAAAAGAACTGCTATAAATATTTTTGTACATATAGGTCCTTTTCGTTTTTTAAAAAATTCTGTTATGGAATACAGACTTAGTAGTGGTATTGTTGTGTCAAAGGGTATGCATGGTTTTATAGGCCTTTGGGCATAGTTCCAAATTGCTCTATAGAATGGTTGAATTAGTTCACAATTCTGTCAACGCTACATTAATGTCTCATTTTTCCCACATCCCCTCCCACATTTATCATTTATCTTTCCTGTCCTATTAATCAATCTGATAGGTAGGAGGGAGTACCTCAGAACTGTCTCAATTTGCATTTCTCCAATCAATAGTGAGAATATTTTTCGTATAGCTATATATTGTAGCCATAACTTTCATTGCTTCACCTGAAAAATGATTATATCTTTTGATCATTCATCAATTGGAGAGTGACTCTTATTTTTATAAATTGGACATGGTTCTCTATATGCCAGAGAAATGAGACCTTTATCAGAAAGGATGCTTTCAAAGGTTTTCTTCACAGTTCCTATTGCTAACTGTATTTCCCTCCACCCTATTCCCCCTTCCTCCATTTACTCTTTTCTCTCTTGTTTAACCTTGTTCCTCCTCAAAAATGTTTTGCTTCTGACTACGCCTTCCCCCAATCTGACTTCCTATCAACCTCCCCCATCCCCTTCACCTTCTACTTTCCTGTAGGGTAAGATAGATTTTTATATCCCATTCCCTGTGTATCTTATTCCCTCTTTGAGCCAATTTTGATGAGAGTAAGGTTCACTTATTCCCCGTCCCTTCCTCTCCATTGTAAAAGCTTTTTCTTGTCCCTTTTATGTGAAATAATTTACCCCATTCTACCTCTCCCTTTCTCTTTCTTCTAGTACATTCTTCTTTCATACCTTAATTTTATTTTTTAGATATCATCCCTTTATATTCAACTTATACCTGTTCCCTCTGTCTATATATACTTCTTCCAACTACTCTAATAGTGAGGAAGATCTTATGAGTTATAAACATCATCTTCCCATGTTAAGAATCTCAGATCTAGTTCTTATTTTAAAGCTGAGAATACTGAGGCCTAAAAGGATAACGTGGCATGTCCAGGGCCACGCATCTTTCTAGTGGCAGAGCTAGGAATAAAGTCCAGGTTTCCTAACTCCTAGTTCAGTATCTTTTCCATACTGTGATATCATCTAACTAACTAGCTAAATGAAGGCTGACTCTGTAGGAATGAGATATGGTACAAGTAAGTTTCAGTGAAATCAAAGTAGAGGGGAAGAGGTAGAGAATGTGATAACTGGGAGCATGGCAGGTTCTGAGGACACAGAAACAGGGATGGTAAAGATTGATGAAGCTTGGGGTAGGTATGGAGGGAAATTATAAGTGGATATGTTTGTACAGAGAAAGAAGTGGGTGCCAAAGAGAACCTTAACCTCATTCACATGTAGGGGTTTCATTGACCAACTTCTCAATACAGAAAACCCATAGTGTAATCACAAGGTGTTATATTGCATAAAAATGATGTATAATCATATATCGCTAAGTCAAGAAGGAAACAACGTGATTGGCTGAGCAAACAAATTACACATAATTTGTTGTTGTTCATTCATTTCAGTCATGTCTGACTCTTCATGACCCCATTTTCTTGGCAAAGATACTGGAATAGTTTACCGTTTCCTTCTCCAGCTCATTTAACAGATGAGGAAATTGAAGCAAACAAGGTAAAGTGACTTTCCCTGGGTCACATAGCTAGAAATTGTCTGAAGTCAGATCTGAACTCAGGTGTTCCTGACTCTAGACTTGTATTATTAATGTATTTTTAATGGAATTAATGTATTTTTAATGGAATGGGAAGATCTTTTCCATCCATCAATAGGCCTATGTGACCTGCTTAAGTCACATGGAAGCCTAAGTCATGTGAGTTTGAGTCACGTGAAGCCTGTGGTGGGAGGACTGACTGAATAGGTGGAACAAGAAACGGTGGAGCAAGAACTGGTGGAGCTGGAGCAGAGTTGAGAGGAAGTTAGTCAGAGAGCCATCAGAGCTGGGAAAGGGAGCAACTAACGTGAGTGAGAGAGCTTGTTTGTAGGAAGTCTAACAGAGGGAAGGCTTGGGGCTGATGCTGTCCTCTGCATTATAATTGTGTATGGATTTCTTTCTTGCTATGATGGATTTGACTTTCTGGTGTTTTGGTTCTGTTTTCCTTGAGGAGAGTCTGTTACATTTTGTGATTCAAAATTGTGCAAGCATATTCATAGCCACTGTAGGTACTGTGAATATTGCATTGGTGCTACAAGGCCTTATCCACTGTACCACCTGACTACACAGACACATTCCTGGAAGGATTTAAATAGCTAAAACTTGGATGAATTTCAGCAGCTCAAGAATTGTAGGCAGTTGTGAAGGAGATTGCTATAACTATATCAGAGCATGGAAAAGGAGGTAAAGGGATAAGGGGCTTTTTTTCTTTTCTTTTTTTGTTGCCACAACCCATGCAGCTGTCTGAAGTTCATCAGGCAGAGATAAAGTAAAGTAGAGTGAGTAGAGAAACACATCCAAAGATACAAAAAGTCACTTAGTCAAGGAAGGAAGTAGCTTTGAGGAACAGGAGTCATGGCAGTAGAGAAGAGAGACAGCTATGAACTCAAGAGTAAGCTACCTTTGGCCATGGAAAGATGCAGTCCCTGGAAACCTTGACTGAGCAACAATAGTAGGAGCACTATCCTAATCCCTACCCCTGTACAGTTTGGGCTAATTTTTCTTTTAAAGATATTTAAACATTCCTTGACACTTGGTTGGTTCAGGGGACTAAGGGCTCAGACTTTTGATGTCATTTCCTCATCAACCGCAATTTGCTGGAGCAGTTTTCAAATGTTTAGTTGCAGATCACGCTCAACAGAATCAATTCAAAGAGGCTCACACTGTCTGTCCTTGTTGAATATCCTTCTGCTTTGGCTAAGTAAATCTCCTTTTGTTAACTATCAAATGTAAACTATCAAATGAGACCAATGTTTCATTTTGTTCAAATATCAGACTTAAACTATCAGGGGACTGGCCTGAATCAGGCCCATACCAGAACAGCAACCTCTGCAACAGAGACACTGCACCTGAGGGGAACTGTGAGAAGATTCTATGTAGAGGAAATTGACTTCCAGGTTGTGTTGTACCAGAATCTTGTAGTTACCTTTGTAATACATTTGCCTACAAATATACATTACTACTGTTTTACTTAAAATTTGAGCCCCTCTTGCTGTTGGTCCTGAGTTTATACATGTGATAGTGTACTCTGGACTTATGGGAGTTGTGTTTTATAGCTAGTTTTTACTATGCCTTCATAATAATGCCTCTGTTTAAGAACTAATTGTGTCTCCTGACTAATGGGAAGTACACAAGTGGAAGCTTATCAGCTAAAGTTTTAGTAGTAACCAGGCATAGTCTACCCTTAGAACCAAAGATACCACCTACTCCCTGAGGATCCAACCAAGTGTACTGAAAATAACAAGTTTGAAAAGCTCAGAAAGGGTATTATACACATTTGTGCCTATAGCTTTACCTACATTGAATACAAATCCCTATTTGGTGCTTTATTGGTTACACAAGTTTGGTTTGCTAGTTATGAGGTCCCCAAAGGGGTTAAGGGAAGAAAGCACAGATAAAAGTGATAGAGGAGCTAATTCGGGGACTTGTGGCAGGTGAAAGATGAGATGCCCGAGGAAGCAAAGGTTTGATCTTCTGAGCATATCAATTTATTAAGCAATGCATGGGAGTTGCCCAACAATCCACGACTAGACTTACTCAGCTTAGGTCTGCACCCCAAATACAGGAGGACACAGACTTTTATACATTAAAAACAATTAAATAAAGCCAATAAATTAAAAAGAAACAATGCATCATTAGATAATCTGATTTCTAATTGGATGAAAGATTAGAGACTTTCCAAGTTGAGAGGGGAGACTGAACAGGTGTGATTCCCTAAATTCAGAAAAAGAAGTCCCACTCCCTGCAAAGTCTGTGAACAATCAAAGGAACATGGAAACAATAACTGATTGATTACCATGGGGTCAGTTTTCAGATAAAACATATGGGATTCTTGAGATGTACAATGGTAAGAAAACTCCTTGTATCAATTTTTGGATTTGATCAGAATTCTGGTCAGCATAACCTACGTCCTTAGTTAAGGGTCTCTAAATATCAGGTAGGGGTGGTCCAGTTTCCCAGCCACACAGAGCTAGGTTCAAACAATATAATAAGGCTTCCTCCCAATTCCCACAATTGAATAAAGTTTTCTTACAAGACAGAATTTGGACTAGACCCATAATTGAATAGAAAGGAAACTGAATTAACTCCAAAACTGAGTCACAAGATGGAGTCAATGTGGTTCACTCAGTTCCTCTCAGTTTAGACTTGAACTTGGAGAGACCCAATCCCAGGAGAAAGAACAATAAAGAGGGAGGGGAAAAGCAATAAAAATGAATCACAATCTTATATAGCACTTACCTCTTCTCCAGAAAAGCAATCAAGGCCTACCATGGCATTCTTAGATGCCTTGAAGACTCCACCCTCAATCAGGAGAGAATTGGGCTCCAGGATTCTTAGCCTGAAGAGATAAAAGAAAGAAAAGGACATGGGTGTGGGTCTTAAAGAGACTCCTAGGTAGCATTGCTTAATGGGGGAAGGGCCATTGTAAGTGAAAAAATTTGGTCCTACTGTTTTATAATCTCTCTCTAGCTAGGATGAACAAACTAGATTTTGCCTCAGTTTCCATATCTGTAAATGTGAATAGTAGCACTGAACCCATCATCTACCTGTCTCCTCTTTCCTCCCATCCCAATAAGGAAAAGATTTGGGATAGTGTGTTGTGAGATGGGTAGGTAGGAGGCTGGTGATTTCTACT